>JAWWMO010000083.1:65722064-65771220 GCA_035047845.1 Dendrocincla fuliginosa
GCCAAATGCTACAAATATTTCAACCTTTAGGACGATTTGTTTCTGCAGTCCTAAGCAAGCTGCTTTCTCTGCTCTGTGTCTCAGGCTCCCTTTCTGCGGACACAGAATAATAATGCTTATTTTTGAACGTTTTACGCCTTTCTATTTCAATGTGCAATACAAATGTGCAATACAAATGTGCAGTGTTAGGCCATTCAAAGGATCATTTCAAACCATACTGAAGGCCAGTAGTGTGGACCTTCCAGTGCCCAACTGGCTGATTGCACTGGGCTGAGAGTCTGAAAATGCAGATGAATTTTGTCTTGCATATTTTTATGCCAATGGGTTTTTATAGTAACATGCAGATATACTTCACTTATTTTGCTCTGCTGAAAACATAGTGAAGATATATTTTCTATGTTGTTTCCAGGAAAAAGGCTCATAAAGGGTAAATTGTTCCCCTAGAAATATTCTCGTATTAGATGAAGCTAGTTTACCCTTTGGCAGGAATATAGCTAGCTTTCAACTGCAGTTACAGCTCCTTGAGCATTTATAATACACTTTTTAATGGAAAGAATTTCAGGCTCTTCTATTAAATCGAATTCAATGTCGAGTCTGAGGGAGAAGGGGTCTTTCAAGCAGGTTTTTACCCAGAAAGCATGTTACAGATTCTAAAAATAGGCTGTGCATACATTAATGGCTATATTATGAGGTAGCCAAAACTGGAAGGATGTTGAGCACTTTTTTAACTCCCATTGGCTCCAGGAGGGCTCAGTACTTCACAGAATCAGCCTGAGGGAGAGAGGAGGAGAACAAAGTGAGAATACACAGTCCCAGCAGTGCCCTGGCTGTGCATGCAAACCTTTTGCAGTCAAAACGCCCCACAGGAGCATGAAAGGATATTTCAGTCTGTAGCTCATTTAATCAAGGGCTCCCCCTCACCAGACATGTTCAGAAGGAATGATCTTGTCCTATGAATTAAGGACTAAAACAGGAGAGGCTGCTTTGACTTTGGATTGTACAAAGAAAAAACCTTTTAGCAGGACAGTGTATGTTGTAGGAGAACAGGAAAAAAAGAAACAACCATGTCTTCCCCATGTTTGCATGTGTTACAGGGGAGAGGGCTGCCTTTTAAAGCTTGAATAAATGTATAAAGTTTTAATCCCTCTTGCTTTACCAATTATTTTGTTGAGCAATAGGTGAACATTTCAGTTATTCCAACACCACACTGGCAAGGGAGCTGAACGAGCTAATTGAGCTTCTTTGCAAAGACTCTGATCTCGTGTGCTTACAAATCTGCTGGAAATGTCACCCTGTACTTCACTGTAGCATCCAGGCCACCCATGTTCTCAATGAAGGAATGATTTTAAAAAGTCACCAGGCAAGAGCTGATTGATGACTCCAGATTTGAGAGCTGTGATGGTCTTTTGACTTAAGTGACTTTGGGTGTTGAGTACTAAGGAGCAGTTATTAATGGAACCTTGTATCCAATTTTTGCTTCTTTACAAGACTGTAGAAAGTCAGCTTCCTTGAGCAAAGAAAGCCTTGAACAACCAGAGAACTCAGCCCATGACAGGCATTGTTGCCCTCCTGCCTCTCTTGGACTCTTTCCAGTGTGATGCATCAGAGCTATTCAGGTTTCTCAGATCAGCATTTTCCAACACTTGAGTTTTGCTGGCAGTACCAGGCAAGGGAAATACCTCCCCTCTCTGCCCCTGCCTGGTTATCCCTGCTCTGTACCTCAGTGCTGTGGGTTTAACCCAGATCACCTGGCAGGGGTAATCACTGTGGTGCAGGAAAGACAACTCTGACAGTGCTGCCAAAGCCAGACTGCCTTCAGATCACAGCCTGTCTCTGTCCTCGAGTTCCAGCCTGGCTCTTCTCATCTCACCTCTGTTTCAGCTGGAGATGTATGTTGGCTGGTTGGTGGCTGCTGCTGTTTCAATAATCCATTTCCTTTTAAAGGTTAATGATCTAAACTTCAGTAGTAAAACCTGCCAGCTTCTCAAAAGATACCATTCATTTTTTCCTTAAGATGAACACTTCCTTTATCTGTTGTTTGCAGGGGTGGATACTCCTTATTACTTAATATAAAGCCTATTGCTAAAAGTGAGGACTTTAATTATGAATATAGTACAAAAGCCCCTTCTCCCCTGCAAAGTACGTAGTTCATGGATGTGGACAGAAAGAGGGTGAATCATCATGCCTCTGTGCTAAGGGTGTTGAAGCCACAATGGTAAAAGGGAGCCCTAAAATGACTTTCAAACAATTACAGGGAGAAATCTTCTCAGATATTTAGATGAAGTTCCTCCTAAATGTAGATGCAGTCTGGAAGAAAATAATTTTTGGGGGCTACAACCTGGTGAGGGCAGAAGAAAAGTGCTGCAGTGGCCTGTAGGGTGTAGGGCACGAGGAGAAAAGGTAGATAGTATGGAAATAGCCTTTAGAAGTCTTCATAGCCTACCTTTATGTGACAGAAGTCAAGTACCCCTCTCATTTCCATCACGCTGATGAAGAAACCTGAAAAAGCTGGGCTGACATGTCACAGCACAAGGTTAGACCTACAAGCTCATTCGATTTCATTTGTGTTTCCAGCCAGGGTTCACATTGCAAATGCAAGAGGCAAGAGTTACCTACCTTTAGCTCCTTAAGCACCATGCTTTACCCTGGTGTCTTCTCAAATTCAGACAATTTTGCTGCATCACTTTGATCATGTTTGCACCATTTAAAAACATGAAAATGATTTTTTTGGCCAGAGCAACCTTTACAGGGCCTGAGTCATTTCAGCAAGCTTATCATACTGTTGAGAGGTACCTTTTATGTATTTTAAATTAATGAAATTGTTTACCAGTTTATGAAAGTAAAAATGCAAGACCAGAAAGTTATTAGGTTGAAATCAAATCTAATAAATGGCCAAGCAAATACATGCATTCCTGTAACATTTTATGACTCCAGTGAGACAGTAAGATCACAAAAATGCAAGTGGATAAAATATAGGCAGTCAGCATCTTTATTCTCTAAAGTGCAATTGCCACTAATTACTTTTGTCTCAGAATGTAAACATGGAAAATGGCAAAACCGCATGTCACAGAAGAAGGAATAAAATGTGTTTCAGTAAAACACATCTTTCTACTTTAAAGGAAGTCAAATACGTGTTCCCATTTTCTGCTGAAGAGCAACAGTGGCACAGTGCCTCTGCCCGTGCTGCATACACATGAAAAACTTGTCAAATTTAAAGGCCCACTCTCTAAGTACTTCTAAAAGTGCATGATAGATACAATTTGTAGACCCACAATAAAAGGAGCTAATAATAAAAGATATTTTATGGGGAAGATGTTTATGTCCTTTGGGACTATCCATCGTTTTTGCACATCCACTTTCCATTCCATGAAGCAGATAATCTTGTGACTTCCACCATTCTCCTCAGCACACCGCTAGTCTAATGCAAACATTTATTTCTTGTGTGTAAGCACTTTCCAGCAGAATTTTTCTGGAGCCACACAGTAACAGATTATTATTAACCCAACTTTCATGAAGAGCAGTTGTGCCCAGATTTAATGTCTGGCTGGTATTACACTGCTGTAATAGGGACACTCATGACCCAGGAGGAGGCAGGGCATACATACACATGTCCTGCCACCTGAGCTGGGAAGGAGATTAAATTGTGGTGGGCTACCAACTTGCTCCCAGGCAATGGGTGCCAGAAGTGCTCAGTGGCAGCATTTAAAGCTGTGCACAGTTCTACTTTTCATTCCAAAAAGGGGATGTATTTCTAGACTCAGTGGATTAAGATTTGTCTGAAATAGGATCGTACTCGTGGGGGAACAATAAACTGATCCCGTATGTGCAGCAGTAGGCATAGGAGCACTTCTACCCTTCATACTCATAAAATTCAGCAGGATCTGGCACCAGGATGTCAGCTTTGAGCCCTTTGGGTATAGAGTTTTCAGCACAGGCTCATTTTCCACAAGCAGGCAGTGACAGGCATACAGAGTTTCGTGTTATTTGAATATTGTAATTAAGTTGGAGATGTGGCACCAGTCAGACTGAAAGAGAAAAATAGAATCAAACATTTAATGCTTGAACCTACAGGGTGGCACATGCCAACCTTAGCCCAGCAGAAGCTGAGAACCCCAACAAAGACCTTGCAGAATTCACTGAAGCCAGAGCTCCTACAAGGTGCTGAGAGCCTTGGAGGTCTGTTGAGTGACACACAGAGCGTGGGCAGGCCAACAATGGCAAAAATCATTTTATTTCAAAGGAAAAACTACCAGTCAGAATGAGCAGAAGTCAAGTGCTTTCCTTGCTTAAACAGAACCAATGCAAGGCTGTCATCTTTTCAAAAAAGGGGAGTTATTCTCATGGTTCTCTTCCTAGAAGTTTCACTTCCTTAGGATATGTGGTTATTTCAGGTTAGCACAGCAACTGCCAGAAGAGAAAGCATTTTCTTTTCTTTCTTTTTTTTTGTTTGTTTGTTTGGCTGGCTGGTTGGGGTTTTTGTTTTTATACTGAAGAACAGGGAAGACCACCATGTACAGGACCAAGAGGAGGGATTACAAAAGTCTGCCCTGAACAAAAGCAGCTGTGTGGAGATCTTCCTACAGTACAAAGGTTCATAGTAATTCCTTTCCTGTGAAACCACACTAAACACTCTGACCAACTTCTATGGGGTACTCAGGAGATGTCTTGTCCAACAGTGATGTGAAAGCTCTTCTTGTGGTGATCCAGGGTGAAGTGAGTGGCCTCTGCCACATGCTTTGCTCTGGTCAGGGCTACACAGCTCTCTATGGGAAGTGTGTGCCTTCAGGTTGTTGGCTTTGACTGGTTTTGTATTCCAGCTATGGCCCAGCACTGTTCTCAGGGAAGTCGGTTTGGTGGGAATAGGATCTGCTCTGACAACTTGAGCATTGCCTGCCTGTTTTCAAACATATAGATTTCTTCAAAGAAATGGCTGCAGATGCTCTATGGCCAAAGCTGCAGCAAACAGGCATGGGCCTTTCTGTTTGCAGACATGGGGTCCAATTGTTTGCATTCTTTATCTACAACTGTGCTTCAGAGTGAACCAAAACCAGTTTTGTTACATAGAAGCTACATAGATGAAATATACAAGTGGAACATCATTGCATTTGTTGGAGTAGGTTTAACATAGAGGCATGTGGGCAGCCATCTGAATGGTGTGGAGAGCTACTTGCAATGCTATCTACTGAAAAGAGTATGATTTATTTAATTATTTCATTATACATTTTACAGAAAACTATTAACTTTCACTGCTGTGCTACCCCATCATGCTTATTTGTGCTATCCCAAGCTGATCCAGCTGTGATGCTCTCCAAGCACTTCTTTTTGGCTGATACGTGCAACAGCAGTCTTGCCTGTGGGCTCTGCTGATTTTTCTGGGCAGTTAAACAGCACCTGAATTGTTACCGTGTGAATTCCCGGCTTCCTGAGCAACAGATGTCACTCTGGCAAGAAAAAAACAGCTTAAATTTTATAATACACAGTGTGAGTGTAATGACCTCTGACCTCCCCAAATTATACAAACAGGAAAGGTCTCTCCTGCCCCGGGCCATGCCATGACCCAGGGAATTCATCCACCGCCTCCCGCAGCCCTGCCGAGCCCTTCTGCCACAGAAAGCCCGGTGCCGGAGCCCACAGCCTTCAAGCACAATCTCGTCCTGGATGATGCATCCCACATCACTGCGCTGTCATTTGCTTCATCTTCAGTACGGATATCTTCACCCTGCAGCTTCAAGGCATTCGCAGGCAATCCAGGCATCTCCCACACACTTCCCTGCTTTGCAGTGCCTCTCCGGTTTCGCCAGAAGCTGCTGCTGGCTGCAGCCCCTGCCAGCTGTCCCAGTGCCCCGCTCTCTGGGCATTAAGGCGGTGTATGGCATGGGGTCCCCGCGGGAAGGGGGAGCTGTATTTGCAGGCACAGGCTTCCCCATCTCCCTCCCGTATGCGATGCTGGCGGAGACTCCCTCAGGGATGGCTCCCCGAAGGAGTCCCAGGCACCAGCCCCACACTCCCCTTCTCCCGCTTTCCCCTCTCTGTACTGGGTTCCCTTCTCCCCGGAGGCGCAGGCACAGCTAGCAGGGGCTCCGTCGAGGTTTCCCAATGCACAGCAGGACGCTGGTCAATCCTGCGTGCTGCTGGCGGCTGACAGCCTGGCAATCCCCCTCTTCCTCCTTCGGCTGGCCGGGATGGAGGTTTAAAGAAAAAAAATAAAAAGAAAGAAAACTTCTGGGGTCACTGGGAGGGGAAAAATATTCCTCGTCATGTCTGTTACGTCTGCGAAAGCGTCCCGAGAAGGAAGAGGAGGATCCCGCCCCGCGGGGACCGCAGGGTTTGGCTCCCTGCGGGGCCGGGGCTGGGGCGGGGGGTCCCCCCTCCGTGGCCGGGAGGAGCTCTGCTTTCCTGCGGCGCCGGGGAAGAAGGGGCCGAGCCACCCTACTCCCCGCCCCGGGAGGGGGTGAGAGCCGCCCCGCTCGGTGCCGAGGGCTCTGCGGGGCAGGGGCCGAGGTGCCCGGACCGTCCCCTCGCTGCCGTCTGTGAGGCACTAGCGAAGCATCCCTCCAGCGCCGGGAGGCGGCACAGCCCCGCGGGCAGAGCCGGGTTGGGCCGTGCCGCGGGTGGTACCCCCTTCTCTCTTCCTCCTCCTCCTCCTCCTCTTCCTCCTCCTCCTCTTAACTTGGCCACGGCGGCGCGGGGCGGTGCGCTTCGCCCTGCGCCGGCGGCGGGGGATGCGCGGGCGGCGGCGGGATGGCTTCGGCCGTGTTTGAGGGCACCTCGCTGGTGAACATGTACGTGCGGGGCTGCTGGGTGAACGGGATCCGGCGGCTCATCATCAGCCGGCGGGGCGACGAGGAGGAGTTTTACGAGATCCGCACCGAGTGGTCGGACCGCAACATCCTCTACCTGCACCGCAGCTACTCCGACCTCGGCCGCCTCTTCAAGCGGCTCCTCGACTCCTTCCCCGAGGACCGGCCCGAGCTGTCCCGCTCCCCCTTGCTCCAAGGTTTGGGCAGCCCCCGGGAGCCTGGGTTTCGGCCGCCGATGCTTCCCCGGGGGTGGCGGTGGCCGGGGAGGGTGGGCGGACAGACCCTCTCGTCGAAGGGAAGATGGGTCAGGAGCTGGAGCCGCTGCGGGACCGGACGGGGTGGGGTAGGGGAAGAAAAGCTACGGGGGCGTCTTGCGGTCGGAAACTCCGCCCGGGATGTTGAGATGTTGATCTGTGTTTCTGTCTTTCTCTTTTTTTTTTTTTTTCCCTTTTTTTTTTCGGTGAATATGCGGCTGGGGGTGAAGGGCTGCCCCGCAGCCGGGGGGATCCCGCAGGAGGGATCCCCAATATCGCCTCTGTCCCGCTGCGCGGCTCCGGGCTGGGCTGGGCTGTGGGAGCAGAGCAGTCCCCGTTCCCACCGCCCCTTTACAGTGCCTCTGGTCCCCCCGGGGAAGGGCTGGGGGGTGGCTGGCAGGAGAAGGGGTGTAGCTGAAAAATCTCCGCATGTTGGTATGTTGTTTGCCACAAGGACAGGGCAAAAAAAAAGAAAGAAGCTGTGGCGCTTGCCAGTGGACTGAGCGACTCTGGGAGCTGGCATAATTCCTCGCATAACTTCTGCGAAATGGGAATTGCACCAGCGGTTAGGGACGTGTGTTCCCTTCCAATTCCTGAAGTGGATTAGCACAATTCGGGGGATGTTGCCCATGCTCGGGTCTATTTGTACAGAAGCAGGATGTACCTGTTAAGCCGTCTTGGGGCTTGGTTTTGATCTGTTTGACGTTTGAGGTATTTTTTTACATGGAGTTACGTGTTTTGCTCTAACACATTTCAAGTGTGCAGAGTGGTGCGGAGCATCCGGTCCTCTGAAAATGGATGTATGCCTTGCACTTCCAGTCTCCCCAGATGTTAAGTTACCACGTAGATGATTTGACTGAACAGGAACGGGGAGGAGCCGATATTCTGTGCATGTTTTCCTCTGTGACAGGATGGGGAAGTTTTCCTCAGCTCTCAGTTCACCTCTCGCCTTGCTGTGGTGTGACCCTCTTGCTGCGTTTTGCCGTTCTCGGGGCTGGCTCTCCATACTGGTGCAGACCCACCGCACTTAATTTTATGGGCCCTCCCTGTGTGACAGCGGGCTCTGTTCCCTGCGAGTGGGCATCGTCTCTCCCGGACTGATTCCCCAAGGATGTTTTCTGACGGCTGTTTAAAGTGAGACAGGTCTTCTTCTATTGTCCTGCCAGATCCCCAAGCCCTGGTGGTGGAGAGGGTTGTGACTTTTTTATGTGCCTCACATAAAAATGCTTGTGCCTTTCCCTCTTCTAGCTTCTTTGGGTCGCGGGAGCCCCGACGCCACTCGCAGCCCCCGAGTGCCCTCTGCAGACGGCGGGGACGGGCGCAAGGCAGCCCTGCATCCGCTGGTGGGAGGGAGATGCTTGCGGGCGGTGGGTACCAGAGCGGGGCTGTCTCCCCTGCTTGGGCACAGGCTGGGAATGAGGGAGCCATTCCCATCGGATCCCAGACCCCTCACCTCTCAGCTGGCACGTACAGCGTCTCAGGCAATTAGGTTGCTGGCCAGGGATCTAAAGTACTGTGAAAAGTTATTAGCCTTTGCATGTGCCCCATATAAAGTACTCAGAGTGTTGCCTAAAATGGAGGAAAAACTTTTCGAAGCAATATTGTGTGGGTGAGGTAGAGAATGGCTCTTTACTGAAAAGCTTTTCAGGTTCACAAAGTATATAGAGGTGTGCAATGCACAGGGGTGCTTACCAATTTTATAACACTACTTAATTGCCATAACTAAAGGTTACATCCAACTGAAGAATCGTCCACCTTGGTGCCACCCTCAGAACCTCCCTCAGGTCTGCTCCTGGGCATGTCCCAGGGAATTGAGTCGGAGGGCTCAAGACTCCTAATTTCTTCACCATCATCATCTTCATGTCACATTCCCTCCTTGGAGCTTCTCCAAGGTCCCTGGGTCTTCTGTCTTGTTTTGATTACAGTATGTTATTATTCTAGTCCTGGTACACGAGACCCAAGCAAGATGTTCTAGTCGCTCTCTTACCCTTAACACAGAAATTCAGGAATGTAGCACAGAGGTAGAAACTACTAGTTGCTACATCAAATATGATGTAGCAATATAAAAATGTGAAAATATACAAATATATACAAATATATAAAGTCCTCAGGCATCAAGAGTGTGATTTTTAGTACCACTGAATGGTAGTAAATTCGAAGTAACACAACCTTTAAGTGTATGTGGCACCTGGGCCCCAGCTTTTGAGGATGCTGGGTAGGTCTGGGGCAAGCTCACCTATGGCCTGTGGGGCACAGCACCGGTCAGGGTCACTGTGACTAAAATTTGACGTTCCAGAGTGCCAGGGGTCCTTCTTGTTGGCTTTACAGTGCTCTGAAATCCAGCTTGGCAGCTGGGCTGGGTCTGGCCACAAATGGACTTGCTCTTGGCTGGCCCTGGCCTCCTGCCCCTCCCAGTGTGCTCCCTCCCCAGCCCTTATGCACAGGAGCCACTGCTTGTCCTACAGCCATTCTCCTTCCTCAGTGCCTCTCTGAAATGACTGTGGTTCCTGACTCGAGGCGTGCCACAGCTTTTGCAAGATATTAAGCTATTTTCACATCTCTCCAAGGCATTATTTGTGCAGTTTGAGCCAGATGGGATTATAGTCCATTGCACTGGCTTTACTTGACAGTTTCAGGTAGAATACACCATTGGTGCATGAGCAGCTGGGAAAAGATTAACCATCCTCATCTCAGTCCCTGCCTAAGACCTGGAGCCAACAACCTTGACTTACCTTTATCTCAGGAACAGGCATACTGACTTCAATAGCACTGGGAATGAGCAAAGCATCAGTCCAGGATTTGAAAAATCAAAACCCGATATAAGCAGATGATTTATTCAGCTTATTGAGAGGGTGAGGGTTAACTTTGCAACAGAAACAGAATAAAAATCAGGAGTAGTTTCTAAGCAGTCACAGTGTGCGTCACAATTTCTGTAATACTCCCTTTAAAATTATTCTGCTCCTGCTCTAAAGAAAATTACTTTGCAGAGTCTGCTTCTCTGCTTAGAGAACACTTCGTCAACATTTTGAATTGACTGGCCACAGCCTTGTGTAACTTGACAAAGTTGAAACATAAAAATCTCATTTAACTAAGTGATAGTGATGCAAAGCTTTGGGTGTGAGAAGAGGTCACATAGGGCAGGTCCAATCTGTACAAAATTCATGGGGTAATCATGCTTTCTTAATGTCCTGTTTAAAAGCAGATGTCCTGCTGCCTACAGTGAAGCTCAGTATACTTACACAACAAAAACACCTGACAAAAGCCCACTCTTGTGTGTGTTAGCATTTAGTCATATACATTTGTGTGTGAGTGTTACAAATATATATACAAATATATATGCATATGTATGCGAGTTTGTATATGCATGTGTGTTTATCTTGGGCTTTCTGAAAGAAGGTGAGTATCAGCTGTGCCTTTTATCTGGAGGAAGGAAGTGGTGAAGTATTGCAAACACATTTGCATTACATTGAAGGACTCCAAAGTCCCTACAGATTTGCCTAAGGAGCATTAAAAGGACTGGCATTATCCTACAGCTCAGTCAAGCTGCAGTATGTTGCATTTAAAGGATATGGTTGAGGGGTGAAAGCTGGAGCTATTTGATGTTATTAATTTTTTGAAAGAAGGGTTTTTTTTTTAAAAAAAATCACATCAGCAATATTAGAAAGAGTTGGTTGTTACCTTTATTGCTGGCTTCAGCAAACAGCTCATACTTAGCAGGAGTGTGCTCCTTGTCTTGCTCAGCAGCAGCATTTCTTTCTTCACGCTGCATCCTCTTGGACTGACTTCCACAATGCTCTCCTCCTCTGTATTTGCTGGAGCTGCTGAGTGATTTGAGATTGCAGAGGAGAGCATGGGAGGTAGAGCTTTCTGCAGTGGCTGTTCACCTTACCCTTTCTTTGATGAGTAGAGGGGGAGGTCCTAGAGGGGAGTATGGCATTCACCCAGTCTGGTCTTGCCTTTGATAACTAATCAGAACATGTGGCAAAGTGCATGCTCTGCATCTGGAGTGTGCTGTGAGACTAAAGGCCAAGGACATTCAACAACACAAGGCATCTCAATAGTAAGCTGGTAAACAAGGTTATTTATGTGCATACCTGCAGGGTGACTTAATATGATTCACTCTAATGTTACCTGTAAGTTGCTAGTATTTTATTTGTCTTTGAAATGTGCCTGTCCCTCGCTCTAGGCAAATGTGGAAAAGAGGATCAGAGGAAAACACAGGCTAGTTCACTCATGCACTGAACACAGCCTAATGTTACTAAACTGTCTGTTTCTATATGCAAAGTAAACAACTTTTGTATTTAAATCAGTTTTTATGAGAGAGGCAGAACTATGGACTTAGAAGCTGACTTAAATTTGGTGATTTAGAAATGGTTGCAGCAGACCCAATAGAAACCAGAAGTAAGGTATAAGCCTGGAAAAGTACTCTGATTCTCCCCCCACCCCTTCTTATTTTCTCTAAATACTGCTTGTGAGGGATTCTCATCTGAGATGATCCACCTTCAGTGCAGGCAGACACCTCCCGTGCCTCTGACTTCAGTGTGGGCAGAATCAACCCCTTAAGTGCAGACCCAGGAAAGCAAAAGAGCATTTTACCAGCCTTTCAGAGTTGGGATTTGTTTTGCCCTTGGAGTGGCAGGGCGGTTTCTGACAATCCTCCTCTGCACTTGGTTGTTGCCTTTGTCATCAGAACAGAAGCTCAGATGCTCTTCAAATGTCACTGTTCTTATTGTGGCTGGTCCCACTCTGATGGTCTGAGCTGCCAAATCAACGAACTCTTCAACAGGTTTATTTTATTACTAGATGGGCCACTCTTCCCAAAGTGCTCATTTTCCTCCTTTCCAAGCTTCCTCTGACTCATTCTG
Organism: Dendrocincla fuliginosa; assembly: GCA_035047845.1. Lineage (NCBI taxonomy): Eukaryota > Metazoa > Chordata > Aves > Passeriformes > Dendrocolaptidae > Dendrocincla > Dendrocincla fuliginosa. The sequence continues at coordinate 65,733,984 of JAWWMO010000083.1, forward strand.
CTCTGCTGTGGCCTTTTTCCCCTTGCTCTCCTTTCTGTTATTTCCTCTCTGCCCCTCCAAGTTGCTTTTCCTGAGCTGATTTCTGTTCTTTTCTTTGCCTTCAGGTTTCCCTCACCAGCGTGCTGCCATCCATAGCTATCCGTGGCTCTCCAGGACTTTTCTGTTCCCTCTTAGGTTTCTATATGCTGCATTGTTTTTGTTGTTGTTGTTTACAAGACCATCTGGGAGGGTGATTTATGAGAAGAGGGAGCTCTACAGAAGCAGCATAATGGTTTCCACAGACAGCAGCTGTTTGGGTGCTGTGACAATACAGATACACTGCATCTATTGTGCTCTTTTCATTGTCAACAGTTCATTAGTGGAGCTTGCTCAGGGCTTCTGTCTGGCAGACAAAGGAAGCAGCTCTTGGTTATCAGCTCTAGCAGAACTGCATAACCAAAATTAAGTTTGTGGCTTCTGGGTTTGTTTTTTTTTATTAGCTGAATTTCGTGATTCATTGGTCATGATGGAGATAAATGAAGCTGGCTGTGTTGTTATAAAGCTAGACACAAGTTGCCTTTTTTGTGGTGAACCAAGGTAATGTGTGTGGGAAGATTTTGATGGAAAGGAATGGAAATTGAGGTGTGTTTTTCAGGACAGCTTTCACCTGATAAGAAATCAGCAGTAAAAATGGTTGCAGGAGCTTACATTTTTCATCAGGCTTTAACTGCTTTATTCACTTTTATCTTGTGGTTCCTGTACATATTTTCCTTTCTTGTGGCTCATCAGGCATCAAGACAGGGAGCTCTGTGGGCAAAGCCTGTCTGCTGAGTTCTGCCACCAAGAGGTGCCATCTGCCCTCCAGAGATCCTGAGAGATCCCATAACTAATAATATAATGTGTAGAAAACCCATCATCTTGAGGGTCTGGACTTCTCAGCTGTTGACTTGCCTCCTTGCTTTGCACTGGTATTTGAATGTGCCAGCGTCCTCAGGTGGTCGAGGTGACAACTTTCATTGAGACAGTTGTTCGGACAGGAGTTTTCCCTATCCTAATATGCTTCATATGAACTGCAAAAGAAGAAATGGCCTGTGTTAGAGCTAGGTGTGGGCAGAGTTTTGCAAGCTCTCTCTCTGCATCAAACAGATTTATCTCAGGATCTTCAATATGCTTGTTGCTTCCTACTGGAACTTCTTAAAATATGGGGTGACTTACATGCAGTTTGTGTATTGATATCTCTTTAAAAAGTTTGTTCCTCAGCATCAAGTTTAAGAAGGGCAGTGAAATATGTAATAAATGTCAAAAGTCCATCTCCCTACACCACTCTTTTCAATTCCACCACATCCTTTTAGCTGCTCCCTCAGTAATGCCACCAAGGTGGATCTCGTCAGTAATATTGCATAAGTAGCAAACCCTTTGTAAAGACTTTAGAGACTGCAGTGACTCTTGTCATGTGAGAATGATGAATTTCCCCCCAAGGGAAAGGGGCAAGTGTGTCTGCCCCAGAGAGGGCTGTTGTAGAAGTAGGCAAGAGGCATCAAAGAGGAGTTTCTAGAGCTGCCAGACTTAAGTCAGGCCGGTGCTGTAGCGAGCTCTAGGATCCTGTGCCTGGTGATGAGAACCAGATGCTGCAGAAGGCAGCATAAATAACGGGCAGAGAACACAAAATTGACAGTCCTGGTCTCTAGTAATTGAAGATCTGTTATCCCTGATTGCCTGGAATTATCTACCCTTCTCTGGTTCTTATCAAATTTTTGTATGTAAGGGATTCCTGTGGTCTTATTTCTGCAGAGTTACTGAAGAAAAGTTGTCTGAAATAAGCTTTCCCATCTGCTGGGGTTTTTTTTATATTTCCTGCCTTTACATACCCTTGAGCATTCTTTTGCCCTTCAAACAACCTTTTATCCTGTTCTCCTTCATCAGAGAGGAGTCAGCTGTTAGTGGGAGCTGGTCTGGGCTTTTCAGAATCCAGTCTGAGGTGGCCAATGCCATGGTTCCCAGGCTGTGAGGTTGAGGGAACATGAGCTTGCAGGGAGGAGGGATGCTACTCAGGCAGCTGCTAGGAGGAGGAACGAGGTATCATGGCCATGAAACAGGGAAAAGTGACAGCTGAAGTGGTATTGAGAAGAGCTCAGCTCAGCAGAGGGAGGAAATAGGAAGCAGAACAGAGGAGCACAGTAGCAGAAAACACTGGGCTGAGCTGCCCCCTTTCAGCCCTGATCCATGTGCCAGCTAAGCAGCTTCAGCTCCTTCATGTTTCTGTGGAATAGCTATCTGTGGGTCTGTTCAGAAATCACCTGTACATGGTCCCTAGCAGCCTGACTTTGGACTTGGCCCTCCTTTGGATGGAGCAAATCAGACTCTTTTATTCAACATTATTGAATATTATTTTATGATTTTTTATATCCCCTCTCATGGCTGGGACTTTGCTCCTATTGCTCCATTTACAACCTAGATTGTGTGTGTGCACTTGGGTTAGTACATATCTGAAGGAAAGGAGGAATGAGGGAAAAGGATAAAGAATACTGAGCACTGCAGTGTTAATAAATACTGTAACTGGGAAAAAAGGGGCATATATCCTTTTGAAGACATAGCCTGGCCAGGAGAGAGAGCAGAGTAGCAGTCTCCCATGCAAGACAACTTATATGTCTTCCCTAAAGATTTGAAGTCCCTAATTGCTGCTTGCAGGCTTGTGCAAAGAGAGAAGGCTGGACTCAAGGTCTGAACCTACAGGCTTTAAATCTTTCTTGCAGGGTAGATTAGCAGATCACAGTAAGATTTCTCTCCAGATTTATTTGTTACTCCTTTTCTCCCTTTGATACCTACTCTGCAGTCTTCCTAGAGGGGATGGAGAGAGGATGAGATGAGAGGGGCTCAGTGTAATACTTGTCTTCATGTACTTCCTAAGATATAGAGCTTTTAGGAGTATCAGCATTCCACCTTGCACACATCTTCAGAAAGTACACCTTGGCTTCTGCTCTTGCTCAGCCTCCCATACATATTGAACTGATTTTGAGAAAGATTGTCTCTTGGGCGTTCTTTGTTCCTCTCCTGACCACAGTCATGAAGTGTAGTCCTTCAAACTGGAGAAATAGGGTTTGCCCACAGTTTGAGATGATGTGTACATAGAGACTTGTACATAGCAACACATCCCCAGAGAAAACTTCTGTGTGTCCTCATTGAGAGATGACATAGGAGACGTACTTGAGCTAGGCATGAGCTTGCTCTTCCTTGGAAGGCACTAGAGGATTTTTGAGACAACGTGCTCATTGTGGACACTGCCCATCAGGACTGCCCTGTGACTTCATTATGAGCCATGAAGCATGTGCTGCTTCCTGTGGTGGAAGCGTGGGGTGCATTATCTGCAGTTTTAGTTGCAGATTCAGTGGCTCACATGGCAGCACTACCAAGGCTTGTGTGCTTACATCAGGAGTTCTTCTCTGGTGCTGAGCTCGTTCCCTGCCTGTTTGCAGCTCTGGGCCCCTCTCCCACGCAGTGAGCCAGCATACCAGGTACACAGCTGCTGGCCTGTTTCCCCAGCCTCCTGCAGCTGCTCCGACACCAGGCTCCCAGAGCAGGAAGGATGCTGCAGCCCCTGGTGCTGTTTGCACAGTGCTCTTCCAGACACATGTTGCTCTGCGTGAAGTTGCTGCCTACGCTTGGTCTTAAATTGCAAGAAAATGCTTTTCACTGAGTCTTAAGGACTCTGCCTGGAGCTCTTGGTCTGGAAAGGGGCAGAGAAGATGTCAAAGGGATTGAATGACATTCTGGGGGGCTGTGTGCTCAGCAGAACCCTGCTAAAAGCAATCTCCTGGGTACAGGGGAGTGCCACCCTGGCTTAGGTGGTGTGCCTTTGTCATCCCTCCCCATGTGGGCTCCCCTCTGTGCAGGGTGAAGGAATCTTAGAAGTCTGTGGTATTTGGCAATGGGGCTTGTGGTCAAAAAGGAGCCAGGGTACTCCAGTTTACCTCCAGCCCTATAAACATCGGTGTTTATAGCATTTAAATCACTTGAAATAATAGTGAATTGTCCAAGAACAGTGTGGGTAACAAGACAGAGAGCAAAGTTTTCCTGGGAGGAGTTTGTGCCTGTTTTCCATTAGCAGTCAGACAAGGGCCAGGGCAGAGAAAAAGGCATGAGAACAGCCTTTCACCATGACCTCACTAACAAATTTCCCAGCTCTGAGCTCAGCTCTGTTGCATGATTGAACAAGTGGAGAAAGCACAACTGGTTCCAGGATACTGGTTGCTTTACTGGTATCTTATTCTTATTTTATAGCAAATGGACTAAGGGCTCTTGGCTTGTAAAAGCCCCAGGAGGAAATACAGGCTAGGCACATATTTATGGTCTGTGGACAGAGACAACAGCCTTGGGACATGTTGTAGCTGCTGTATGGATGCTTCCTATGTGGCCAGTGTGTGCCACACACTCCAGATGCATCCAGCTTGCGGTGCATTTGTGCCAGGGTTAATGAACGGTGGGGGTGCTGGGCTCTGTCTGCAGATCCAGCTGGCATGTGTGTGTGTCTGTTTGTTCAAACATTTCCAGTGCCTGGAGATCCTACATCAGTCTCTGGCTTTTTTTTTTTTCCTTTCTGCCTCATCAAATCTTCCAAACGGGAAAGAAGACAGGCAGGGGGGAAACCCCCACAAAGTGAAGAAACTTGGGTATGTGACCCTTCTTTACACAAATCTTGATTCCTGCTCAAACTTAGTATAGTGTCTGGGAGAGGAAGGAGCTTGAATGGGCCATCCTAGCCTGCAGTCTCTTGCTTCTTCTGTGGAGTCTGGGGTTTCCTGAGGTGAAGCCTTTGACAAGAGTGGTTTGAGGTATCCCCTGCTGCTCACCTAATTGTGCTGGCAAAGCAGACAGCCCTGTGTTGTGGTGTGGGAGTGGAAATGAGATGTAGGGGAGGGTGAGAGCACCTTAAACCAGTGTCGACACCAGGGACTTCACCTTGAGAAACCACAGTGTTCCCTATTCATGTACGTGTTGTGGTTGATGACAGCAGCCAGTTATTGAGTGCTGAAAGGGATCAAAGGGAGGGACCAGGACCTCCACTCCTCGCAGCTGCTTGGGCAGCCTGTGCCTTGCTCTGCTTGGCATGGCTGTGGGGTTGGGAGCAGTCCCTCGGATTGTGGGATCACTGGCTATGACTCACTGCAAACCACAAGAACATCTGTTAACTCTTAAAAACAGAGACTTGCAGAATTAAGATAAATGAGGGCCTTACAAACTTCGTGGCAATTGCAGAAGAAATTACAGGTTGCAGTATATCTATATATAGCGAGTCAAGTGGTTTCTGTGTATTTGGGCTGTAGATGTATGAAAGGGAAGGCTTTAGCCTGGCCAAACTGAATTCCCTGTATGGGGAATTCATTTAAGGTCAGCAGTTTTATACCCCAAAGCTGTGTGTCTGCAATCATTAAGGACATATATGGGAAGCTGTCCAGGCAGATGTATCACTTACTCTCCTTCCTACACTGTCTGCTTTTCGGTTTTGATATTACTAAAAGCTTCAGTAAGAAATGTTTTTTTTATTATGTCAGAAGTTACAAGTCATCTGTGCCAGTTTCCATGTTGGAGTGTGGGTTGTTTGCATGGCTGGTGTCTTTCCAAGAGCTGGAAGGAGGAAATATACCGGGGCTGGAAATTCCTGGTGAATGGAAGAAGCTGTGAAACCTCCCACGGGGGCGATCTGTGACAGTGCAACAGGCTGACAGCCTTGTCTGACTTCTTGGGGAAGCATAAAAAGGCCGTGTGGAGCTGCAGATGCTTTCCCTGATTACTAATGAGAGAAAGCCCTGACCACTTGGCTGCTTTTCCTCACAGGATGAATGCTCAGGGTTGTTGGGGAGGTGGGGGGTTTTTTCCCCCCCCTTTTTTTCCCCCTCCCGGTCTGAATATCTTCATTTGTTTGAAAGTATTGCTCTTCCCACTACAATACTGGTTTCAACAGTAAATGCTTATCTGGGAAAGGGTCCACGATCGAGGGCAGGTTTGAGAGGGAGCAGCTGAGTGCTGAATCAGATGAGAGATGTTCACCTGCAAGGTGGGAGCCACCGTCGGGCAGTCTCTGCTCTGGCTGTATCAATATTTAGGCAGAGTGGATCAAGACCAGCAGGAGAAGTGGAGACACCCCATGGTAGTTGGCACCAGGGTGGCTGGCCCTGTTTTCTCTGATGTGGGCTACAGCAGGCTTCTAACATCCTAGGTGGGTATCTGAGCCGTGGGGCCATTGGCAGCCTTTATGGTTTTTTATTTTAGGAAAGGTGAAACCACTTGTACTGAAAGGTTTGAACATTCTTTCAGATGTGGGACGGGGATGTGTTTGTGGAGGGGCTAAGCAGATCCACCCAGACCTGCTCACACCCAATAGTTAGGAAGATGAAGGCTGCTGGTCTGCAATTCAGGTCTGTAATGTCAGTCACAGCCCAGCTAATACACAGTCTGTGGACTCATGCAGATGAGTTTGTTCTCATTTACAGCCTTTCAGAGAATTTCCATGCAAAGCTACCCAACTATGTAACCATTCAAAGCAAAACACACACTGCCTTATATGCCTGCAGGTATGAATTGCTCTGCTGTCAGAAGAGTGTACAAGTTCTACTGGGGTGAGGTGATAGCAATGCTGAAAAAACTGGAAAATGATGGGCTGTTGAGCAATAGAAAGGCTTGTACAAACAGGCTACTTTTGTGGGACAACCATCAAGTAAAGCCGGTTGCTTTGGAGACAATCTCTGTTTTATTTAGAGCTGTAACTGGAGGAGAGCTGACAGCTTCAAAGTCACACTTTTGTGTGGAAAGTTTCTGTGGGATCGTATCTCATTGGTAGCAAACAACAAGGGCTGATGGAGATGGAGACTGTGGATGTTCCCACACTGTGCATATTTGATGGTTCTTCCTGGACGTTTGTCTTTTGAACAGGGAGATGGAGATGCACTGAAGTTTAACGCAGGTTTAATATATTGAAGTGCTTTCTCACAGACTGCCTTGCAGATTTTTAGTTATGATGGGTTTGATTTATTTGGTCTTTTCCTGCTCCAGCTTTTTGTCAGGTTTGTTTGTTTGGTGTGGCTTGTTGAATTTAATAATTTCTCTTGGATATTTCATTTTCATGTGTGCATCCTGCTCCTTGGAAAAGATGCATAAATGAAGAGGCTGATGGTTGGGTTAGAAAAAGTAGTTGCAAATATCAGAAGTAAAAGAGGGCTGAGATTTTGGAGTTTACTTCTCCTCTCATTCCCTCTACATACATATAACCTGTGCTGTATTTCACTCAGACTGCTGGAGGAGGGGGAAATTACAGGTGTCCTGCAGGTTATACATGCAAAATACAGTATTACAGTTGATGATTGCCAAACTGAGAACTCAAAATTGCATTTTAATCCATCATTCTGGACAGTGGACAGTGAAATTGCCATTGTAATCCCTTCTGGAGTACTGTGATAATTCAGTGATTATGTATATATATATAAAAAAATCCAAACAGTTGTCTTGCACTTGAAGAACATGAGACTGAGAAATTTTCTTTATTCCACTCACTGGGGCTTACAGTCAGAGAAATACAAAACTGCCCTCAAAGCCTTTTGTTTAGCTTGTGTTTATTTTTTTTCCTCTTATCTGTGGGTTGTGGTTTTTTGTTTTCTTGGGTTTTCTTTTACTTTTTATCAACAGGAGGAAAAAAAAAGGATGAATAATGGTTCTTGGAAGCAGAGAACAGGCTGTTTGATTATCACTGCTGGGAATGCTGCGTAGCAAAACTGTGGGTGAGGGAGTAGGTGGTTCTACTTCTGCCTGTCTTGCAATTCCTAAATATGATCACAAACAGCTGAGTTTGTGTCAGGCTTGCAACTCTGCTTGTAACTACACCCACCTCACTTTGGGGTGCGTGCTTTATCATCAGTTGGTTTTAAAGACATTTCTGGGAGGCACATTTGAGGTTGTTCCATGTCTTGAGTGGCTGCTGAAATGTGTGTAAGTGTGCTTTTTGTCTCTGCTTATGATCTGTTTATCTTATTTCTAGGGCTCATCACAATAAAAGAAGCCCATGATATAGAAGCCAGACTTAATGAAGTGGAAAAGCTTCTGAAGACTATTATAAACATGCCCTGGAAGGTGAGTAAGCCAAGTTCCAATTTAGCCCAGCTTGACTCCTCCTTATGGTGACACGCACTCTCATGCAGATTAGAAAGTGGTGGGCTTTGCCAAACTCTGAAGAAACAGCAATTTATTGAGTATCTTGGAGAAATGCTGAGTGCCAGAACTGTGCAATGATGCCTCCAAGCTGTTGCTTGTAATAAGTCTTCCTGTCCTACTACAAAGGGGTGGAAAGGGAGAAGAGGCACAAAGCAAACTACTAAAAAATGATGTCTGGGGTTTTTTTTCCTCTCTTTTTAAGTATTCAAGATCTGAAGTTGTCCTCACATTCTTTGAGAGATCTCCTTTGGACCAAGTTCTGAAAAATGACAATGTCCATAAGATTCAGCCAAGCTTTCAAAGTCCAGTTAAAATATCAGGTAAGAGTTGACACAAGAATTACAGAGTGACAATTACTTTATTTGCTGTTCCTCTTATTCTTTCTCTATCAGTAATTCAAAAGATAGTTCTCAATAGTCTGCTTTATGATAGAGAGCATATAATTAGCCTTGACATAATAGGCAACATGCATTCAGGTGATAGAATGAGGAAAATGCAGTCCTTACTGCACGTTGTCACGTGTGATAATGCTGTCAGCACTTAGGGAGGAGATTTTGAGGCTATTGATACAGTTCTGTGAAAATGTAAGCTCAGTGCCAAGCAGTGAGCAAAGCCAGCAGTGAGAATGTTAGAAATTACTAGGAAGGGAGGGGAAAGCAGAGGAGAGGAGCACAACCCCATCTTGAATACAGTGTGCTCAATTTTGGCCTCCCCACCTCAGAAAAGATATAATAGAATTGAAAATTACAAAATTAAAGGGTAAGGATTCAAGCTGTTGAACAGCTTCTCCAAGAAAGAGGTTAAATAAAGAAAGACACTTTACCTGTGAGAAGAGATGAGAGTGGGGCTGTGATGGAAGTCTACAAAGCTGTGAATAGAAAGAGGTCAATTACCCCGTACTTCTCAGGAAAGGAGCTATAGATTTTCCAAGATTGTTGACAGACAACAGGCATTAAGCAAACAAAAGAAGAGTTATAATATTGTTGTGTTTCCATACAGAGCATAGTTAGGGAGTACAGCTCACTGTCATAGGATATGGTGGAACTGAAAGCATAAGTGACTTCAAAAAGGAATTAGATATGAAAGTGGAGGAAAAGTACATTGAAACCTGTCACAGGTGGAGACATAGGAAGTTCCTAAACCACAGATTACTAGTGGGGACAGTGGAGAGCAATACTACTCTATTCTTGCCTATTCTTTTAACCTTTCCCCCTTCATCTGCCCCGTGCCATTGTTAACAAGGTTTGTGAACTTCTGGTGTGCCTGGTTTTGTATTTCTATATTGGAACATTTTATTTGAGCTGCTGGTTTTGTATCATAAGAGGTTACTTGGAGAGTTATTTGTAGTGAAATGCTACATAGTCCTCCAAGGTGCATAAAGTGTTTAGCAATCAGTTTTCTTTGGTAGTAATGATATATCTGTTTAATGGCCAGTCAGCCTGTCAGCATCCTAAAGGTGTAAACAGTGTGTCTTAAGGATTGATCTTATACACAGGGTAAACTATTTGTAATTGACTCATAGCTCTGGTTCTAAGTGAATCAGTCCTCTGTTAAATAAATATTCTTTTAATTAAATGGAAGATGGTTCACAAGCAGACTGATAAGTCTTTAGAAGAGCAGTGTGTAATACAGAGCCTCAGTGAGAAGCATGGTCTTGTCAGTCTGCTTTGGTGCCTTCTCGTAGGGCCACCCAAGACCAGACTGCAGGGCAGCACAGGGACTGTAAAGAGCAGCCCCCAGGGATGTACTGCAGAGTGGGGTGACCCAGGCCTGGCTTCCTGAGAGTGAGAAACAGGAGCCAACATGCTTATGTTGCACCCCACTGATGGCTAGGGAGGTTTGGGTGATGTCTTGAGTCGATGTGGAAACCTCAGGTTAAATTCCTCGTGCTCTTGCCATTAGTCATCTCCCAAAGGCTGACCATGGTTTGCTCCTGAATGCGAGGTCATGTTCTCAGCACTGACCCTTGAGAGCATATCCACAGGTTTTGTCTGCAGTATGTTGCTGCTCTGAGAGAGCAGAGCTGTAAAGTGGGTCCCAGATCCTGCCCATTATGAAATGAAGGAATTCCAAACTGTTATAAAAACGTTTCAAAGGGTGGCTGCTGTCAATAATACCTCGTTCTTGTTGCAAATAGCAAATATCAAGAATAAATGCCTTTGGAATTGCATGGGTTAGAGGCTGAAGCATTGCTCTGGCTTGGAGATGTTTGCTGTTTGGAAGGGTTTCATGTACTTTTTGGAGGGTGTGCATCCCCTCAGGGCACATTTGATCTGTGTGGGCATGACCAAACGTGGCACATGGTGAGTACAACAGAGAGAAGACTCAAGGTGAACCCAAATTCAGAGCAAGGGGGCCTGCCTGATGGAGCCCCTCCTGCCAGCCTGTATGTAGAGGAGCTGTGAAAACCACGTTAGCTGAATACTAGCATGTTTTGCTTTAATTCTACATAAATTTTGGTAGAGATGAGTCATACCTAATTAATTGGAGGAAGATTCTCCTACCCATGCAGCTATCCAAAAGCATCTTGTGGTAATCAGTTTTACCATTGAAGTGATTGCTGCAAAGAATGTGAGAATATAGGTGGAAGTTTGATGTTAATTGGTGTTTACCTCGTGTGAATGTTGCACACTGGAAGCGGTTCAGTGCCTGGCAGCATTGTCAGTAGGTGGCAGTAAATGATAATGTGTAAAGGAGTTCGCACAGCAGTGAAATGCTGGAGCTCTTAGGTCGTATCAAGGACACTGGGAAAACACTGGCATTCGTGTTAGTCATAGTGCAGCTTTCTACCTGGCTTGCAGTCTTAGAAAAGCAGGCAAAAATGTTTTGTGTTCTCTGAAAAAACCCTGTCCCCCACATGGCCCTGCTCAGTGGCTGGTGATGGGCAAGAGGGAAGGGACCACCCTCTTATATGAAAGCTGAATTTGAATTTATGGTGTAAATCTTATTCTACAGTACAATGTTGGCTCAAGATAAGTAATGTGAAATGTGATTCTGCTGGGATTCAGTTTTTTTACAAACCCCCAATGTATAGACTGAAAGTCAAAGATGACTCTCAAGAAAAAGATGGAAGTGAGATCTGGCTTTACCTTAGTGTAGGAGTGTGTAAATGTTAAGAAATTACCTCCTTTCTCCTGTCTCATCTCCTGTTCATTACCTGAACTGTATATATAGCTGAAATTCGTGGTTTTCTGCCTACCATATTGTCTGCCACAGGCTCATTTCCTTTTGTTGTGCTCACAATGCAAGGCTGTAACACAGGGTCATTGTACCTTGAGGCTGATCAAGATCCATCCTACTTCAGTTAGGGTTGATTTTTTAAAATATGTATATTTGCTTTGTGCTGTTTCTAGCTTAATCTAAGATTGTGACCAAAAGAAATCCTCATGGCTTGCCTAATTTGACCTTCCATTCAACACCGATGTGGATTAACCTCTCATTCACATCAAATACTCTTCTTTAATTATCAGTTCTCCCCATGGTAGTAAGTCAGTGAAAGTAGGTGTAAATTTTAGATATTCTGTACTGGAGGCTTCTTACACAGTGAGAAACAAATAAGCAGTGTCAAAGGCAGTGTAAAACATGATATTGCTTTACATGACTTTAAGTTAGTGGTTAAATTAGATTGTAATGTCACTTTATATTTCTCTTTTTTTGTTTTGCTTAACTGGCTTAAGACTGGGACTGTCTAAGAAAAATACCATTATGTTTTGGTTGTGCTGGTTGCTTCCCATGCTCTGTGTCATGAATTGATTAAGTGAATAAAATTGCTTGAGAGCTGGCAGTTTGCAGATGTAAGAAGCTATGAGCCCAAATCTTCATTCCTGCTTTCACGTGCAGATTTTCAATGTCATGCACATGTCTCAGTTCATAGCCATGTCAATTACAGATGGTGCACTGTTGTTTTCCAGCTTTTTTATTATTTTTTTTATTTTTCATCTTGTTTTCTTTCTTCTCCCAACAGAAATCATGCGCTCAAATGGATTTTGTTTAGCCAACACTGAAACAATAGTCATCGACCACAGTATACCTAATGGGAAAGAGAAGCACCTGGATGTAGATTCAGCAGAACACTTGTAAGTGGGGTTTGAACATGAGGAACCTGTAGCTTTCCCACCCCTCCAGCAAAATGTTATTGTCTGTCTAAGAGCAAGACTGGTACAGCTGTCACTCTGGCTGGCTAAAGATCACTGGGCCTGATTGCTAACACTTCACAGCAATTTCTTGTTAAAAGGGATGAAATGGGAGAATGATTGATGCCAAAGAGCTCAATCCTCTATGTATGAAAAAAGAACTGTGGTTGTCATAGGGATCCTGCCAGGTGAGAATAGAGGTTTTCCTTCTCTCTTTGAGAGAAGCTGCTTTGAGCCCAAATTTGAAAACTCAAACATCCCTACAAATGGCATATCCTACTAGTAAGGATAGTAGGATGTTTGGGAAGCAAAACACCATCCTCAGAGGGGAACATGCCACTGAATGTAAATTGAACAAGGCTCAGCAGCTGCTCGGCTGGGACTTGGAAGCAAGTGCATTTAGTTAAGGGAAAGGAAAGTTGGACTAGTTTTATTGGTAAATTCTGCTCCTCTTGCAGGTTGGTATTCTGTGGTCGGAGACTTCTAACCAGAAGGCTTTTATGGCCATAAGCCAAAGCACAAGGAGTTCTCCCTCAACATGCAGAAGAACTTCTTTCCATTGCAGAGAGCAGAGCACTAGGACAGGCTGCCCAAGGGGGTCATGGACTCTCCCTCTCTGGAGAGATTCCAAACCCCACCTGGACACATTCCTGTGTCACCTGCTCTTGGTGCCCCTGCCTTGGCAGGGGGGTTGGACTGGATGATCTCCAGAGGTCCTTCCAACTCTAACAATTCTGTGATTCATGTAGGTCTTAAGTCAGTGACTTAATGGGTATTGATGGAAATCTGCACAGATTTCAGTCGTAGCAGGTGATTGATATTTCAGTGAGCTTCAGGTAGTGAGGCACTGAAATATTTTTGATGAGAAACGTTGACCTGCTTTTTCATTAGACCAGGCAATATGATGGAAACAGAATACTAAAAGGCTTCTGGATTCATTATCTTTGAATGCCGTGATCTGTCTTGCCACATTTGAAATGTGGCCATTGCCAGTCTGTAGCAAGGTTTAGAGCTTGACAAGATTTTATCAGCAGCTGGAGAGTATCTCTGGCTGCAGTGTCGCTTCTTGAAGTCTTTCTATTAACTTATCACTTAGTATTTTGAACTTTGACCTTGCTAGCAGCATTTAAGCTTATAAGCTTGTGTTAATGAGGCTGAAATGGCACAGTAGAGGTTATTCTGTAATGCCATTGTCTGGAAATTAAAATTGATATACTTCACAGTGAATCACTCTTTAGTATTGAGAGTGACAAATAATAAGAGCAAATTACCAAACAAAGCCTTTTTCTTTCTTATTTTGAATATTTAAAAAGAAATTATTTAAAAAATACTTATAAACTAGTTTTGATTTGAAAAATGTGCTGCAGCCCAAGCAAAGCTCACTGCCCTGGGATCAGAAACTGCCATCATCTAAGTGGCATGCCACTGAAATCAGAGACTATTAAGGCTAGAAAACACTAATAGGATAAAAACTGTGTGGTGGGCATGGTTTCCCAGAAACTGTGGTGGAAGAAATAAATTTGGGTAACAGCCTGACTTTGTGCATTTATGGTTTGACTTCCTGAAGGATAAGAAGTCGAGTCAAGAAGTTCATAAATTTCAAATGTGTGTTTTATGTAGCCTGAATTTTCCCGTAGCTGTATTTTGTAGACAAGAGGAAATAGCCAGGAGATAATGGCACTAGTGTAGCACAGCTATTTTGTAAAAATTGAACTTTTTTTAAGAAGCAGAAATTTTCTATGCTGTTGCTTTTAATGTAGGTTAGTGGCCCAGAAAGGAAACTTTAAAATCTTTCAAAATTCTATGCCTTTCCCTTTTGACCTCTGTAAAATTTGATTTATGGGATTAGTGTTTTCTATTCTGAAATCAGAGTTTAATTCCTTATGGACTTGTATACCTTCAGCTTGGATTTTTTTTCCCATCAGCAACATTCAACTCTGCTTGACTTCTGGATTTTGGCTGCTGATGTCCTTGAACCTGACATTTTGCAAAGCAAACCTGTATTTTTTTTGGAAAGAAGCACTAGAAGCTTCAGCAGGTAGTGTTCATCCCAGAGGTCCTGCTGCACTGGTCAGCTGTTGTAGCCTGCCCAGTGATCCATCAGCTGAGAAGTCTCATACTTGTTGCAAAAGAAGCCCCAGCATTTTTCCAAGTTGCAGTTGCTTACTCTGCTGTTCTGAAGTAGTTCCTTCCTGCTTCCTTTGCTTTCACTTCAGTTTTAGTTGGCAGTGTACCATACTGTTGCAAAATGTGGTGAAGCCACTGCGCTCAGCATCCATGTGGCATGAATAGTCCTTTTATGAGTGGTTCTTGGAGAGCAGTCTGCAGTCCTTTGGAAAGGAAAGGTGGTAAATAAATGCTTTTAAGCTTACGTTCTGTTTTTGTTACAGAGGTGCCTTCCCTGCCAAGGCTGTTTGCACTTCTGTCTTCCAGGCCAGCAGCAGAGGCTGTGGCACTGTATAAGCTGCCTTTTTGAAAAACTCATTCCAGTACTAGCTGGGCATTTTCAGGATGGTGCTGACATTGTCACAAGCCTCTTGCAGTCTGTGGGAGAGATTTTAAAGGTGGCCATGCTAAAGCAGCATAATTAGATACCTATTTTTTTTCCAGAAAAATGACATAATCTTGATAGGAAAAGAAGATGCTTCCCCTGTGCTTTTTAGTCTTAAATAGGAGATCTACTCAGGTACTGCTCATACATGAGGTGATGAGAGGAGCTGGGTTGTTGTCTCCTGCCATGTTTATTCTGGGGTTACAGTTTTGAGTTAATGAAAATCATCATAGAATCATTTAGGTTGGAAAAGACTCATTGAGTCCAACTTAACACAGAGTAAACCCAATACTACCAAGTCCCCAACTCCCTTGTGACTCGGCAGTGTGTGCCTGCAGCACAGAAATCCAGTCATATCCTGGGGTGCATCAGAAAAGTGTGGCCAGCAGGTCAAGGGAGGGGTTCCTCTCCCTCTGCTCTGGTAAGACCCTACCTGGAATGTTGCATCCAGCTCTGGGGTCCCTCTACACAAGAAAGACATGGACCTGTGGGAGCAAATCCAAAGAAGAGCCACTGACTTGATCAAAAGGCTGGAGCACCTCTCCTATGAAGACAGGCTGAGAGATTTGGGGCTGTTCAGCCTGAAGAAGGGAAGACTTTGGGGAGACCTTATAGTAGCCTTCCAGTACCTACAAGGGGACCTGCAAGAGAGCTGGAGAGGGACTTTTCACAAGGGATAAGTGATAGGAGAAAGGGAAATGGCCGTAAGCTGGAGGAGGGTAGGCTTAGATTAGATATCAGGATGAAACTCTGTAAGGGTGGTGAAATACTGGAACAGATTGCCCAGGCTGAGGATTCCCCATCCCTGGAGGCATTCAGGACCAGGCTGGATGGGGCTCTGAGTAACCTGGTCTAGTGGAAGGTGTCTCTGCCCATGGCAGGCAGGTTAGGACTAAGTGACCTTTAAGGTCCCTTCCAACCCAAATCATTCTATGATTCTATGATCTGTACCTCTTTTAAATACTTCCAAGGACAGCCTGTTCCAATACTTGATAACCCTTTCAAGTCAAGAACGTTTTCCCAATATCTAATCTAAACTTCCCCTGGTGCAATTTGAAGCCATTTCTTCGTGTCCTGTCTCGTGTCACCTCAGCAAAGAGACCATCTCCCATCTTGCTATCAACCTGCTCTCAGGTAGTTCTAGAGAGTGATAAGGACCCCTCTGAGTCTCCTTTTCTTCAGCCTAAACCCCAGCTCCCTCCACTGCTCCTCATAAAACTTGTGCTCCAGGTGCTTCACCAGCTCCGTTGCCCTTCTCTGGACAAGCTCTAACACCTCAATGTCTTTCTTGAAGTGAGGGGCCCAAAACTGAAGACAGGACTGGAGGTGTGGCTTCACCAGTGCCAAGTACAGGGAGACAAGCATTTTTCTGGTCCTGCTGGCCACACTATTGCTGATCCAGGCCAGGATGCCACTGGCCTTCTTGCCCACCTGGGCACACTGCTGGCTCATGTTCATCTGCTACCTACCAGCATTCTCAGGTCCTTTTCTGCCAGGCAGCTTTCCAGGCACTCTGCCCACAGCCTGTAGTGCTGCCAGGGGTTGTTGTGATCCAACTTGTGATCCAACCACTTGGCCTTGTTGAACTTCATACAATTGGACTCAGCCTGTCCAGATCCCACTGTAGAGCCTTTTCCTCCATTTCAGCACATCGACACTGCCACCCAACCTGGTGTCACCTGCAAACTGACTGAGGGTGCGCTCCACCCCCTCATCCAGACCATTAATAAAATATTAAACAAGACTGGCCCCAGAACTGAACCCAGAGAACACTACTTGTGACTGGCCACCAAAAGGATTGAACTCCATTCACCACCACTGGCTCTTTAAGCCTGGCCACCCAGCCAGTTTTTACCTAGCAAAGAGTGTGCCTGTACAAGCTATTGGCTTCTATGTTCCTTATTTCCCTCTTCATCCTGGTGAATCCAAGTAGCAACTCTTAATCCATTAACAGAGGTTAAAATGATTAAGAGGTTTGTCTTAAAGGACAAGAAGTAGGCTCTCGTTAAGAACACTCTGTCTGTCAAGGTACTTTGAGGTAAAAATAGCAAGGGCAGCAGTTTGGGCATTTAGGAACCTACAGGTCCATAGTAGCTTGCAGAGTTTAGTTTGAGAAGAAGACCTGTTGGTAACAGCACAAAAATATTTTGCCTATTGAGTGCCCTATACATGGCTAACTACAGTAAATAGTCCTGCTTCAATGGGTTGGGTTTTGTATGAGCACTCTAGAATGGTGCTTTGCAAACTTCTGGGCACATACTTTCCTTTTGGTGGCAAGGAGAGCTTCCCATTTAACCACAGCATCTGAATGCCACTGCTTTGTACCTCACATCCTGCTTGTAGTAACCTATCAGTGATCCTGCAGAACCACAAAATCTGTGGGACCTTTCAGTTGTAATAATCTAGTTTTATGCTATTGACAGGAGAAAGGGAGCAGAATCTGAGTAGCCTTCTTGACTCCTCTTCCGCTTCCTTCACTCTGTCTCCCCACTGGTATTTCATAATGTGTTGTTTCTGGATCACTGGCAGTGCATAAGATAGCACAACGTGACCTGTGAAGTGTTTGCAAGATACCAAGTCAACTCCCTTCTGCACATGTTTCCACACATGCAGGGAAGCAA
Source organism: Dendrocincla fuliginosa (assembly GCA_035047845.1). NCBI lineage: Eukaryota > Metazoa > Chordata > Aves > Passeriformes > Dendrocolaptidae > Dendrocincla > Dendrocincla fuliginosa. Next base: position 65,751,467 of record JAWWMO010000083.1, read on the forward strand.
ACAGCCTGGAGGGAGCAGAGGAATGAGGGTAATAAACATTCAAAGTTCAGTCTCATTTCTGTTTCATTTGAAGTAAAGAGCACAGCAACAGCACTGCAGGAGAAAATCCACGAATTTCTGCTGACAAAAGGGTTGTAGGTCTCACAGTTTGAAAACAAAGAGATGAGAAAGACCAGGTTGGAGTATGGAAAAGACAGAGCTGTGGTCATCCATTGCAGGATGTCTAGACCAGGCTATCCAATAACCCAGGATGCTTCTAAATAAAGTTTTGGGAAGAGATGGGAGTGGGACATTTATCTGTTTGTTTATCCTACCACTCTTCTTTGGGTCCTCTGAAATACCTGACTCTTAGGTCACCCTTTAGGGTGAGGTTAGAGGGATGTCTGCAGTTGCCTCACTTATCTGAAGAGTCTAACTAGTTCATGTGCTAGTGAGATGCAGTTCTAAACATTAATTAAAGCTCATCTGTTTATCTGCCATTCAGGGAGCTGAAGTGTGCCACCTAAAAAGGTGCCAGAGCTAGGTTAGGATTTCTTTTTCCATTTTGTGCAATTTTTCAGTTTCTATTTCACTTTTTTTTTTCATTCTATCAGAGTGAATGAAAGTTCTTTCAAAATATTAAAGAGAGAAAGAAACTTGGCCGTTCTTCAAATCCTTTTCTAGGACTGAGATGAAATTTAAACTTTGGCCTGCAGTGACTGCCTTTAAGTGCTAGGCTTATCTAGGAAGAAGAGAGTGTTTCTTACTGCAGAAATTCAAGCCTCGTGCTATGGAAATGTCTACAACTGAGCAAAGTGTATGTTTTAGCAAGTTCATGACTTCTGGTTGAGAGTAGATGCAAGACGGTGGGTAATCCTTGCAAAAATTCAGGTTAAAAATTCAGGACACAAGAGTTGTGAAGTGGGAAGGAAAATACAAAAAAAAAAAAGCAAAACTAAATTTGAGAATCTTATTATATTGTTATTTCTCTGCTTGTCAAAACCTAAGTCTTGTGCCATGGAGAGGACAGCAAGGCTCTGGGTGAAGGACACTGTAGTCATAGTTTCCTGCTCGTGTTACAAAAGCCAAACCCAAAGAAGGTACCTGTGAAGTGAAAGGGTGAGAGCCCAAATTCAGGTGGGAAACAAAAGCATTTCCCTTTTCACTTTCGTGTGAGAACTGAGACATTTGGTGTTGTTGCCACATGCTGGGGGAGAAAAATAGAAGGATGTGGACTTCAGCTGCATGACTTACTCTTCCAAGGCTCACTCACTGCTTCCTTCCTCACTAGTAGCTTTCAAAGTCAGGGGTGACAAGATTATTTGCTTGCACGCACCACGGTTCTCATTGGCCTGTGGCTTACTCATATACACATGAGTGTGAGGAGGAGGAGGAGGAGGAGGTGTGGATGGAATCAGCTCTAAGTACTTCGCCCTTTATACTTTTCTTCCCATTCCTTTGATTTTCTAAATGAACATTAATGACTTCATGCCTTTTAGTGTTTGTTGGTTTTGTTTTTCATTTCTCCGTAGGTTCGAAAGTGTTAGTGACTTTACCTCAGAGCTGGAAGACAGTGATGATCCAACAGCTTATGTCACTAATTTGACATACTACCACCTGGTCCCGTTTGAGACTGACATTCTGGACTGAGGGTGCTCAGTGACACGGCCAGCCAGCATCCAGCCAACCTCTTCATCCATGGGCTCTGCTATCTCTGGCATTGCATCTCTGTGAATAAGGCTGTGCAGACAAGACCAACAGCAGAGAAGCTGCAGCAAGTGCACCACAGAGCTGGTTTTGCAGCGTGGTCCTCCACTGTGTGTTGGGGAGACACCTTGTGAGGAGGCAGCTGCCTCGCTGTGGGCAGCAAACTTGTTTTCTGTGAAAAACCATGGCTGGGGGAATTGTCACTCTGCAGCCATTGGAACCTTGTGCTATAGGACACTGTCACTCGCTGTCCTTGGCTTGCAGTGCAGCTTGAGGCTTCCTCTTTTAGGATACCCACAGAAACTTCCCCCGATGGCGTGACCACGCTTTTTGTGCTGTGTAAGCAAGAAGACAAGCAAACCAGCTGAACTTTGTCAGTTCCCTCTGAAATGGTTGCATAATGGAGGTCTTGTGGGTCGCTTTTTGCTCAGCTACCGGATGATTGGTGCCTTACACGAGATGTCAGAAACACCACTGAGTGCCTCCAGGAAACACAACACATGAGCTGACGGCTTGACTTCTTTTAATCATGGGCTTTTATATAATCACTGAAAGGGCGACTGCTCTTTCCTGGAGTAGTAAAGCAGAGAGCAGCTGGCATTGCAATGGACTGTACGTGATGTTTGGGTATGATTTCCAAAGTCTGGAAGGCTGATGGGAAAGCTGAGCTGCTCTGCTAAGAAGGGTCAAGGCTATGGCAGGCACTTTGATGCAATGTCTTTTTCATGTGGACCAGCGTATGTGAATGGTGCTTACAGTTGTTTACATCAGAGAGATAATTCCCTATGCATATTTCTTCCCAGGGGCTGGGAAGGAACACAGTAAGATTTATGTTGTATTTGGACTGGAAAAGACTGATAAGCTGTAGTGTGGCTACAGTGGTTGGAAAAACACTCTCTCCACTGCCAACCTTTGTCGAGGAGTCTGTCTAGCTTTCCAAGATCTGCCTGGAGGGGTCAGGTGCAGACCTTGTTATCATGTAATGCCATGGATTTCAGCAGAGATAGGACAGTGGGAGCAAGAGTGGAATTGGACTCTGCAGCCTCTTGGCTGGTGCAAGTCTCCTCAGGGTCTCTCTTGCAGAGCACTCTGAATTCCTGGCTCTCACTATCAGTGCTCGACACTCACCAACATGACCTGACATTGAGCTTTTTGAGATCTGTTTGCAAATATGAATTCGATGGTATAGAAATGGGAAGGAATGCATTTTGGATGTTTCCTGGAAAAGAGGCTTGCTTGGTCCTGAAGAGGCTGATACAACTCCCTTCTGCAGACTTTTCATTTCTACCTATAGAATAACAGTCAAACGGAATTTGTTAATGTAAATAATAAATTATTGAGGATCCTAATTCTTTTACACAGTATGTTTTAAAAATATATTTTAATGAAATAAAATAAAATATAACTCACCTTCAGTACACTTCTGCAGTTCAAAAGAGTGGTTTCATTTTCTTGCCTTGTTTTGTTTTCATTTGAGGACACTTTCCCACACATGCCAAATCCTCTTTCTTTGTCTTGTAGCTTTGGAAACATGCTGAGTTTTGGCAATTTCTGTGCTCCAAGTGTTACTCATTCTATAGACATTGTGTGTATCCATATGAAACCTCTCTAGCTGTTGATTGTGTGTCTAGGTGTATGTGGTTAAATGCCACGAAGTTTAGTGGAGGAATTCTGCATTTTCAAGACCATCAGTGAAATCAAATCTGGCTTTATTCTTTTTGAAAATGAAGTAGATTCGTAAAAGGGAAATTTCTAGAATATAAAGGGATATGTTATCACTCACACAAAGGCTTTCTGAGAAGCCTCTTGAATTAGAATTTGGAATGGTTTTGTTCGTTTATTTGTTTTACTCTCATCAGTTTTAACCCTTCCTTCAGTGCTTTTAGTGAACCATGATGAAGTAGAAATAGCATCTAGTAGACATGTGCACTGAACTGGGTATTGCAATATTTTATTTCAATTCTTGACCTTGCTGTCAGCCTCCCAATGTTGCTTTGGGTAATTCTACTTCATCTCCTATCACTGAGTTTTCCTTGAGTAGTATTTTGAAAAGCAGCATCATTGGTGCAATAATTTTGGTGCAATAATTCATTTGAATTTTTTCTGTGAATTATTAAACACACGATAACTACTTCTTCAGCCAGACCTGTGGGTGCTCTTGAAGCCCTGTTGCTGGATGCTCAGGATTTTGGTCCTGCATGTTTTGGAAGTACATTTATTTTTGCCAGGCACCCTGATATTCTGTGGACCTGAGACATGGTGCAGAATTCAGTACTTGCTGTGTAAAAAAATTCAGTACTTGCATGCAAAAAACCCAAACAAACAAACACCAGTCTTTTATCATTTAAGAAAAACGTAGCTGAAATAAAATTTCATGTCTTAGATTCTAAACAAACTTCTCTGTTCACCCATTGTAGCTGGTAAAATCCCCCATGCCCAGCTCTGCTGAGCCCCGTGAAGATGATCTTGGGGGTTTCAAAGTGCTGCCATCCAACCGAGTGGTCAGTGTGTGTGGTTCCTCAGAAACATAACAATATTAATTTTCAGCATCTTTCATTGGCGAACCTGTTGATTGTTCTGATAGAAATGAGTGGCACAAGAATTTTATCCCCAAGCCCCTCTCCACAATGCAAAGATATTTCATATTTAAGAGCTCTGTTGTTGCAAAGCTGGGCTGTTTTGCCTCTGGAGCTTTGGCTGCTCCCTTTGGCACGCCACGTGGGGATCACGTGTACCAGGCCTGGCTGTCAGCTGCAGGAGCAGGACAGAGTGGAAGTCTGCTGGCATCTAGTGAAGGAGCAGGGAGTATGTGTCTCTTGGCAGGAACAGGGATGACAAAATCATTTGGGTTTTATTTTTCGAGTCATGGAATATGCTGGCATTATAATGGTGCCCAATCTTAGGAGAGTCAGGGAAGAGAAAGTGTATCACATCATGCTATGTTTCTAATTTTTTTTTACATCAACTACTTTTTAAAAGCTCAGTCTTGGATTCCAAGGCCATTCTTTATAACAGATCTGTAGCTCAGCATCAAACTCAGAAAAAAAGAATATTTTCTAATTGCTTCCTATAACAATATCCATTCCTGTTCCAGTCACCCATCTCTGAACTCCCTTCCCCACACATACACAAATTATTCAGGCTATTTAACTGATCATCTTTTATCAGTGTAATTGCTTTCTTATGGAAATATTCACACCCTGAAGTGCAGTTCCCAAGTTTTATAGCACACAGAGCATTCCCATTTTCAGTGCTGTCAGGTAATTTTTTCTAGCTCTAAACCCATTCTCATTCTAATTAACTTTGTTAGTAATGCATACACTGGGGGACTCAGGTAAGGGCAAAATACCAAGGTAATATACATAATATACCTAGATACAATAAATGGAGAATTTGCATTTACATAAAAGTCCATAGTGAAGATGTGGAAATTGCTGGGATACATTTACTCTGGAACTGGATGAATTCAAACTTTCTGGACTTTCCCAATCCCTGTTATCATGTCTGTGTTTCTTACAATTAATGTGTATAACGTCACCATGCTCTGTTGAGAGAAAGAACAAGTTGAACCTTGGTATCACAGGAGGGGAGATGGGACTCCAAGAGGTGGCTGAGACAAAATTTTTCAGGGATTAGTTTTTGTCCTAGCAGGACATCAAGCAGACAGGTGCCTTGCACCAAAGGACAGGAGTTGCTACAGGCTTGATTTTCTTCACTTAAAGGCTGCTATTAAGAGAACCTGCCCAGGTAAGGATTTAGAGAAAAGCTCCTTATTATCTAAAGATGCCTTGTGTGACTTTGCAGAGTAGTAAAACCGATTTTCTGTTGTCTTGTGAGGCTACCTGTGTGTCTGAACTGGAGATCTGGCTGGTACGAGATCATCTTTCAGCTGCACAAGGGTCCACTACCACCAGAAAGTACTGCATTAGAGCCCAGCCCCAGCCTGGGCTGCAGAGATGCCTTCAACACCCACCTTCCAGTCCTCAAATTCTGATAAACACATTTCAGAAACCTTTACATAGAAATGACAGCTGATATGCTGGCGAGAAGGAAGTCTGAATGTGAACACTGAATCTTGATTAAAAGCATCCCAGCATCAGCTCTGTGTGGGTTTTTTTTCAAGTGAACTTTAAAAAGCAGAAAATTCTTCACTAAAATCTTTTACAGCTTGTGTTGGTGCTCCACGTAAGGCCTTACATGTCCCTCTGGTACAGATGTTTCTGACACAACCTGGCAAAATTAAACACTTGGCCACAGTTGCAATGTGTGTGTTTATAAAGCTCCGTGAGTCACTGAGACTCCTTTGGCTCCTTTGGCCTGTCCCAGGAGGTTCCCAAATCCTTGGAGTCACTGGTCTTCTCTACAAATCTCTGTGCAGGAACCTTAAAATGCCACCAGCATCTGGGGGGGGGCTCCAAGGGGCTTTAATAATTTCCATTAGTAAGTTAACTTCGTTTAGCATTGTAGTTTAGTTTAGAAACCATCTGCAAGTAATCTTGTTTAGCTGTATCACCTTGTACTGGGCAGGCTGGAAATAGAAATAATTACATGTTCCAGAAGCCAACTTTGTTATGTAAAATGAAAAAAAAAAACCAGAAACATCAGCACCACCACCAGCAAAAACAACCATTGTCCATTATTTTCCCTTGCAGCCATTAAAATTAAGTTGAACAGATGCCATGACTTGTAAATGAACATGCACTCATTTCAAGAGAGAAATGTCCCGAATTTTGCCAAGTTCCCTTTTGTCTCATGGGAACTGGCTTCAGCAGCTTAGCACAGTGATACCACACGCTGCATCCAGCCTTCTTGAAGTGACCTTCAGACAGAAAAACAAGCGGTGGGCGTATGTGGAAAGGGGGATGGCTTGGCAGGAGAGGGACTGAGAAATAAGGCAAGGATTGTAGTGCAAACAGAGGAGATCTCCAGGAATAGTTTCACTCTTGAAGCTGCAATTATTCCTCTTTGTCAGAGTGAGGGTGGGCTTGTGTGCTCTTGTGCTGGCAGTGTCCAGGTGCTGAATCAAGCAGTTCCTCACCCACCATTCTGCAAGCAAAGCCTGGTTTTGTTGAAAGCAGGAGATATCTGTGTCTGATCAGGTGCCTTTGGACAAGATGAGTGTGGGGAACTTTCTGGAGCAACAAAATCTATTGTGATAACCTCTTTAAAGAACCACACAGATCATGTAGAAGGTTTAGCAATTCAGCTCCTTTTTTAATCTCCCATGCACCTGACAGTGCATGCCTCATGTCCATATGTGGAGGGCTAAAAAGGCAGGTGGCTGCAGGTGGGGGCACTTACAGGCTTGGATTGCCTGGCCACTCCCCTCCTCTGGGTCCTCACCCACACCCTCTCACCAGGGGCTCTTCTTCAGCTCAGCCCAGGGCCTTTAGCATTCGTAAGATGGATGCAAGAGTGGTTGCCCCTCATCCTGCTCCTGAGCTGCTGTGGAGGTTTTTTGGGCTACCCTCTGCCATGGTGAGTGTGGTGCCTGATGCTCACTGGGTGACTGTTGTTGTCACTGCCCTGCTTTGTTCTCAGTGAGTTCCTCTGTTTTCCTTGCTGTGATAAGCCTTATTTTCACATGCATTTCCTGCTATGAGCATGATTTTTCATGCTATAGGAAGGACTTCCCAGAGGTGTCCACACAGACTGCATGCTGGGAACATACTCTGTACAATATGTGAGTTAAAGTATAGTTAGCTTGCTCTGGAGTGTATAGCTGCTTGATGACTCAGCTGCTAGAAAACACTGATGTGGCACTGATATTTATGATAAATTAATGTTGTTCTGAGTTTTAGAATAATATGACAACACCTGTTCACAGGTAGCTTCCAAAAATAATCAATTTACAGGCTTTGAAGGCTGGGAGATTTGTTTGGGTTACTTTTCTGATTCCACCCTGTATTTGTAGAAATTTAATCAATGGGCAGTTCAATTGAAACAGCTTATTGGCATCCTCTCTCAGTGGAGTTAGTGAATACCTAATCCAGCAAACAAGCTGACATAGTAGTCACAAATTTGAACCCTTATTGGCCTTGTAACCTGTGGCTCCATGTGTAAATAAGATCCTTGCTGGAGACAGAGTGGAGGTGTTCCCTGGCAGGAGGTCTGTAAAGGTCAGGGCTTTGATAGGTGGGACAGCACTCTGGAGCAGCACAGCTCTCAGAAAAACCAATTTTGATCTCCTTTCTACTTAGTTACTACTGAAATGTAGATGGGAAACTGTCCTGATGTGCTAGGGTTTAGTTGTGAACAGATTAAGAGGGTTGGGGGTCCCGCTGCCCAAGCTGAGGAGACAACAGGGACGTTTAGCCAATCTGCACCGAGACGTGCAGAGCTGCAGTTTCTGAGCTGTGAGAAGACTCGTGATTAAATTTGCCTCCTTTGTGCTTAACAGCCTGAGAAATGATAAAGGTGGCAAGCCAGCTGTGGAGGAGGGGTGATTAGGTGCATGACTGAGGGGAGGAAAAGCTGCCTGCTTATGAGTGTAAGTGGATGTCAGTGAAACAGGAGCAAGAATTCCAGTTGAGGAGTACTGCAACAAGTAATATTGCAATATATAATGAACCTACAGGACTTTGGCTTAAGATGTCTGAGGCATTTACATGGAGAACAGACATTTTTTTTCCATAAAGCTACAGTGCCAGACAGGATTTTTATGAAACAAGCAACAGGGCAGAGAATTACATATCTCAGTGAGTGAGAAAGTTGCAGAGCAGTTGCATGGCTGTGATAAATAGAAAAGGTGGAATTACCACCTAAGGCAGCTCTGAGATTGCAGATCCAGATTCAGGGTTTTAGCCTGATCAGGGAGTATCAGGCACTGTAGTGCCTATTAGAAGAATAGGTTTTTTCACCAGTAGAGTGCTTCAGGTTAATGAAGGGAGCAGGGTGACATTAGAATTTAATGTGCAAGTTTATTAGGTGTCTAAATGGTGATTCATTAATAGCTGCAAAGGAAGATGGATAGTCATCATTTTATATGCAGTTAGATGCTCTCAGAAACCTCCCCTAACACATTTAATTAGTCTGGAGAGGGAAATTACTCTCCTCGTGTGTGGCACAGTTATCATTCTGGTCAGTGAAGCAGCTCCCAACACAACACACATCAAATGGGACTCCAGGCTGCTGTGCTAAAAATAGCTGCCCACAGCTTATGACTGCAGCAGAGGGCACAGCTACAGATGAGAAACTGAGACACCTCTAGCACTTGTGAATGCTGAATTCTTGGTTAAAGGAGGTGTGTGTGGCACACATTTTGAAGGAGTGGTACTCAGAGTGATTAAAGCCTGTAGTGAGCTTTCTCAAGCACAGGAATGATTTCCCCAAGGGGTAAATGTGGTTTCCCACCTACCTGTTGCCACACTTCAAAAAGTGGTGAAGTTGAATTTCTGCTTAGATCAGGACTCAGGATGTCTGCTCTGCACAGTTCTGCATGGTATTTACATACCAAGCTATTCCCAGATAACTCCCCTCTAAATTAGTGTCAGCACAAGGTTTGCAGCAGGATCTGCTACTCAGTCAGTCACCCAGTGTAGATGCAGCTCCTTTCACGCACCACGCTGCAGATTTAAGGTAAAACTGGTTTATGTCTCTCTTTAGATCCAGCACAACAATTTAAACCTTTTGAATGGCAAGGATGTGAGAGAAGAGATATGACAAGCCATGAAAAGTACTGATTCCTTAGGGCCTCTTCCTTTGACTATGACATGTTGCCAAGGTTTAGGTAGTAAATGTGAAGCCCTTTCTGGGAGTCTTTTGGACCAGAATTCCAAGTCCTTATTCTGTTTAATCTGCAGAGCTGAGGACCATCCTGGAATCCATTGTAGTTAATATAAACCTTTCCCATACTCTGAGTAGATTCTGTATGTAATTCCCTGTTCAGAAGCCAAGTCAGAACACTCAAATACAAGAATAAAAAAATGTGAAAGTGAAAAAATTACAATGTTTGTTCTCATTTTATCCTGTTAATGCCAGTGCTGCTTAATCTTGGCAGTGACACTGGAATCTGAGTTAGGATAAATGTTTTAGGCAGGTGAGTTAAACATTAATAGGCATGAATATGGTAATGCCAGCTGTTTTTAAGGGGCAAATATTATAGGGAATTGTACTTTATTAAGAGCAAGTGATATGAAAAGGGGAGAAAAGATGAAACTTTCAGGTACAGACTTCCTTCATAAGCTTCAGTCTTTCCCTAAAATCATTACCAAAAATATTGGTTTAAAACAAAACAACCCACAAATAGTGTTTTGGCCTCTAGACCTGGTTAATTAAAAGAAGACATATTCTAATTTTTCATTTCCCCCCCTGATATTTGTATCACTGTTTTTCTCCCTTCTCCTCTCTTGTCACTTTACCACTGAGAAAGTTGCAACAAAAGAGAAAGGAAGGAGAGAAAGGGGAAAAACATTAAAATGCAGAGCACTGTAAAGCTTCATTTTTTTTCTTAAGTAGAGACAAGAAAAAATGCAAGGGATTTTGATATCACAGGTGGGTTTTATGCCAATAAACCTGGTGTTTTGATGACCCATCTTTCCAAGGTGCCCTCCCACTTCTGCTTCCCTTGCAGAAGTTCACTTACAGCTTGCTGAAACATGACTATAGAGTTCAGATTGACTTTTATTTTTAACTTTTTTTGTGCCTCTGCATACCTCAACACCGAGTTATCAAAACTGCATTAGCATTCTTTTTGATGACCATTTGATAATTCGTGCTGTAGGAGAGAATTTTCTAAAGCGCAGTCGGTGGAAGACCACAGCCCATCTCCTTCATAGCTTGGCATAATGAAACTGTTGCCAAAATACAGATAATTTTCAAAAAGGAAAACCACCTAGCTGAGGCTACAAGCTGGCTGCGTTGACACAAACCATTTAATGTATTCTATTCACTAGTAAGTTTCTGGTGCTTCAGAATGAAAAGCTGTTTTTTGCAAGTTTCTAAGTGTTTGCAAGGCTTAAGGGTGGTATCTGATGCCCAACCACGTGCTAGTGTGTTTATACATGTTGAACACAGAGGAGGATTACAATGTTTTCTGTAGATGTTTTACAGAAAAGCTCATCTCGTTCCTGCTCTGTAAATGAAGCCTCTTTCTTGACTCGCTAAAGTTAATGGCAAACCTCCAAGTTTTCCCAGCTCCAGTCAGGGCTGCTGCTGTTGACATTTGTTACAGGGAGGAAGGAAGAAGCATTCTTTTGTTCTCAGGAGATAAGTTTAATCCCTTTTTAGAGCAAGGGACACTGACATGGAGCAGTTAAGCAACGAGGTCAGGGTCGTGCAGAGGGAGTGTGTGTGGTGTGTGCAGACACTGAGCCTCCTCTGCCAGCACCAGAATAAACTGCATGTCCCTTTTCCCCTTTTCTCCACGTCTCTCTCCAGAACCATTCCCCTCAGGTTTAGTCATCACAAGTTTGAAGTTTATTAGTATAATATAACACAAATATGAGAATCAGATAGGAAAATGAATTGGTCCTCCTTCCAGTCTGTCTATGAGGCAGCAGTGGGGCTGAGGCTGCTCCACAGGGATGGGGAGCCAGGAGAGAAGGTGAAGTGATGTAGGTAGATCAGTGTTTTCATGATGGGTCACAAGCAGAGAGCAGCGTGGGGTGGGTGATGATGACCAGGGGCAGCCAGAAGTCCAGCTTGCCAGATGAGCCCATTGTGACAAGCAGGTCCAAGTTAAGGTACCAGGTCAGGGTTTGTATTTGTGAGGGGCAAGGGTGGACACAGGGCCATCTACAGCATAAGTTGGGCAGGGACCAAGAGCAAGGACTTGAGCTTAATACACTGGAAGGAGCAGAGGCTCCCAGCAAGGCTTCCCCCTGCTCTGCTCCCAGCACTCAGGTTCAAGGTCACACAGCTGCACCATCTCAGAGCTGGCCTTGGGCAATGGCTATCAGGGCCCTGGGAGGGGAAGGGAGGCTGCAGAGACTAACACCAAGAACAAAAAGCTCACCAGAAGGCTGGAGGAGCCAGCTGTTAGCCATGTGGACAAGACTACTGCAGAGATTATGATTATTTGTGTCTGCTTACTGTAGAAGAAGTTGGGGAGATTTCCTATGCCATTATTTTTAGCAATTTTATGCCATGAGTGATTCAGCAAATGATCAGCCTAAAATTTGAATTAATTATGGAACAGGTTAAGGTACAAATAAACAAAATGGAAATAAACTGATTGCCAGGGCTTGCACTAATCACCCAGGTACTCTGGAGGAGCTCAAGGGTAGACTGAAGAATGTTCTGAATTTGAGAGATGTATAGTAAGATAACAGATGAAATTCAGAGCAGGTAAATGTAAGTCCTGGGTAAAAGTAATCTTGGCTTCACATACAGTATTCTGAGCTAAGACTTTGTTATTGTTACATAAGAGTGAAACTGTGGGTTTATAATAGTTCCATGAAACTGTCAGCTTAGTGCTCAGTAGTAATGGAACAAAAGATTAAATACTATTACTTTGTGGAAACAGAACAGAGATTAAAAAGCTATTCCCTATTTTGAAGATTCGCCCCCTCCAAGTGGTTCTGATCCTCTCATCTCAAGATGTATTACAGCAGGAGAAAATCTGAAGAAAAGTAACTCGTGTGAGCAAAGCTATGAGATTATATCTTTCAAGGAACAGTTAAGTAGGCTAAAATTTATATTGTCCTTTTGAAGGGATGAGTAAACGATATGACAGAGATCTACAAAATCATGAGTGACACAGGAGCGGGGAACAGAGATTGATTGATGGTTATTTCTTCTCACATGAGAACAGGGGCCCATCAAGTGACACTAGTAGGGAGTAGGCTCGAGGCAAACAGAAGCTGGTTGTTCACGTGGAGTGAATGAGGCTTGTTGTACTGCCTGCCAAGGGATGGTTTGGAAGGGAGCCTGGCAAAGTGTTTGGGATAGAGCTTCTTTGAGCTTTACTATCCAGACAGACCCCTAAGGCTGGGGAGAGTATTGGGGTGAAAGTACCTTCCAGTGGTACTTGGTTTTTACCTCATTTACAGACACTGTTGGAGGCAGAAAACTGAATTAGGTAGGTGAAGGTCTGCTCAGAAATGGCTCTGCTGTTATGATTTTACTCAGCAGCCTTTATTATTTTTGGAGATAAAAATTTAAGTTACCCTTTGAATTCAAAGTACATCTGTCCTAGGCATGAGGCATAAGACAAAGGACTTTGTCTAATGCTAAATGTCCAGTGAGGAAGGTAACCAGCCTGGCAGTTAACCCTCCAGCATGAAGATACCGTGGTTTTCTCCTGTCTTGCATTTATCAAGATGTGATGCTGTGCTTCTCTTTGTGTACAACATTCTTGCAGTGTTTATTCCTTTACATCCTTCTGCTTTGGCGTTTTGAGGGGTTTTACCATGAGTGGTTTCCATGGTTACGAGGATACGGCTGCTCTTGGAGTGGGAAATCTGCAGAGAGCAAATAAAAAAGCCGGTGCATCTGGGTCAGGGTAAATGTGCTTTGTATCCATAATGGCCATTCTGCCCTAGGTAAAAGCTGATACAAAATTGGAAAAATAGATGTTATTCTTAAGCCTCTTGTCTTACTGTGAAATGTAGCGCTCTCCGTTACCATTGGGCCTTTTTAGTTTGCTGAAAGCACTCTGATTTCTGTGGTCTCTTGAGTATTAAAGGGCAGGAAATGGGCTATGTTGCAAAATATGCTACAAAACCAAGTTGGACAGTTCTCTTGCATAAGAAAGAAAAGGGCTTTCTCCTGTTCAGAACTGCACCCTTCGATTTTGTGCTTTCCTCCAAATAAAATGGAGGAGAAGGCAGAGTTTTAGGAGAGATGTGGTGGTTCTCTCCTTGTCTTTGCACTCATTTGTAGCATTGGTAAATGTCTGAGCCTCTGATGAGCTCTGTAGAGCACTTGGTTCATTGAACCCAAGAATAATGCTGGACACATCCACAGGGATGCAGGGCACGTGCAGAAATCTTCCTATGAAGAAGCTGTATTGAAACACCCTTTGTTGTGAAGCTGAAGCAAGCCTTGGTTCCACGGCTGTCACTGAGGAACGCACCCTGCCCCTGCTACCAAATCTGAGGAAGCCTTCACCACAAACGCAGAGGGTGAGTTAGCATGTCTCTCTGAAGAGGTCAGTACAGAGTCTCTGCAGGTGTTTGTAGCCTGGAGAGAGGAGCTAGGCGATAATTAAGCCACCTTTTACATAAACTTTTTATTCTGGAGTGGTAATTGCCAAGCAGGTAACTTTGGTTAAAGCTCACCTGCAAGCCCTGACTGTAGTGAAGAGAAAGGGGGAAGCAAAATCCCACATTTGAAATTAAGCTTGGTGCTTTCTCTTGTTCTCTTCCTCCACAGAGTTTAATAATTCTTTACCACTTCAACACAGAACTGATTATCTGAGAAAGCATCAACATATATTTCAAGGTGAGTGCAGCTGCATCCCATGGATGTTGATAAAAACACTCAGGGGACTGACTAATGTTCCAGGCAAGACTATCAAAGGATTTACTCTATTTTTGTTTATTTTCATCAATTATTATAAACCCTTCATTTAACTACAGTCAGAAATGAGCCTTTTGGCTAAATACACACAAAAATCCACCCCACTTTTAATTTTTTTTTTTTAAAAAGCCCGAGTTGCAGATGTCTTTTTGTTTGCAACTTCTACAGTACAGCCCTGAAGTATTCAAGAAAAATAAAATGAGTTTTTGATGGAAGAAGCAGCTAACCATTATTGGAGCTTACCAAGCAGCAGAACATTGCAAATGGCCATAAATATTCAAATCCCAAAGCAAGATATTTCCAGGCTTCCATATTCCCATAAAATGATTAAGATGAATGCCTTGCTATTTATAGAGAGTGGCAGCTTAACACCATAAGATATTCATATTTAATAGAGTGCTCTTGTAATGCTGCCAGTGCTGAAGAGTTGAGGAACTACTTGCTGTGATGGATGGGTTTTTGCTGGGCACAGCTTGCTACTGGTGCTGGTCCCCAGCAGCCACCTGGCTGCCATGGGGTTCTCCTGACAAGGTAACAGCCCCTTGATGGGGAGAATTCTGGACAGATATTTATTGGTGTTCTTAATCACCTGACAGAGGTATCTATGGTGGTCACACTAATCCTACTGGCAGCCATAGGGCATAGCTCTGATCAAACTGAATTTGGGGGAAATTGGGGCTGCTCTGAGATATGCAGTAGTAATTGTTTGTGTGTGTGTCTCTGTCAACTAATATTTGACTGGCTCTGTGGGGTTTTATCCCTTTTACTTCACAAAAACAACCTCTTACAGCTTTGCCTTCATCATTGATCATCATTCAGCAGTCCTGGAAAAATGTGGGGCTGTTCTAGCTCCATAAAAATCTAAGTGGACATCTAGGAATTAGTGGTGGATGGTATGAAAAAACCGAAACAGGTAACTAGGGACCCAGAAATGCTTTTGCAAAGGACAGTTTAGGTCCAAGGAGTATTTGTGGCTGACTCTTTTTCCCCATAATAGTCTGTTGTGAGAGGAAGCTCTGGCAGCTGCCTGTTAAATGAGATGACTAACATCTGCCACATGCTCATGAAACATCCCACATGTATGACACGGAACCCTCTGCTGAATCCAGTGCTAATTAGGATCTGTAATGAATGTCATTCTCCTTTCAATTAATTTAAGCAGGGTAGACTTTTCAGGAGTATGTAAGTGGCTGAGGAGCTTACATCTGCTTTTCCAAAAGCATCTTGGAGTCAGAGAAGCTTTTTGCTGGACTGAAATGTCATACAAAGAGCAGTAGCAATGACTACTTTTTTAAACTGGGACACAGGCCTGGCTGCACTGGAGCTGTCAACTGGCTTAAGTCTGTTAATTCTGCTGTAGTGAGTTTGGTATCAGTGGGGTAATGTGATGGGATTCCTTTGGCTATCCATCCTCTTCTCTCCCCTGAAACACAGATGACTGTTCTGTAAATGTGATGCACTTGAAAACTGAGTCACTGTTCCAGAATCAAAGTGCTCTCCTCTCAAGAACGTCCACCCAAATGAATCTGCAGTACTTGAGTTTCTCACTCATAAGCTGCACCCCAAGATCCCTGGGACAGAGGATGTTAATTCCCTGTTGCTAGAAGGTCTTCTGGTTGCCTAAAGACAAACCTGCAGAATGTGGAAATGATAGGTTTATTTTTTTCATTCCTGAATTTATCATTTCTTTTTACCCTTTGTCCCTTAGTCTTTGAGTTGTGCTCTAGGATGACCCTGTTTGAGCAGGGAGGTTGGACCAGATGACCCACTGTGGTTCCTTCCAACCTGACCCATTCTGTGATTCTGTTGTTCTCCAAATATGAAGGCCTTATAACTAATTTAAAAGTCAGTCAGTGAAGTGCTAGAAGATCAAGATTGTAATGGATGTCTGCAGGTGTAAGGTAAACCCATTGCATTGAATTCTTCAAGGCTGTTGAGCTGTGCTCTGATTTGCACTGGGGATTGTATAGAAATAGGAAAAAGCTCCCTAGTTTCATTTTACAGAAAACATTTTTTTTTAAGATGCATCAAACATTGAGTGGAAGGAAACCCATGGAAAATAGGTACTATATGATGTACAGTTGTGATTTTGAGCATAATGCTGCATCAGAAAACATGAGTTCTGCTTTGTACAAACAAGAAGGAACTGCACCATATCCAGCTGACCTAGTACAAAAGATCTACCTTTCTCCTCTGGCAGAGAAGAAAAAAAGCTAATTTTGAAAAATGCTTTAAATGGCCTTTTGATAGTTTTTCTTCAAACACTGAAGTTTTACATTTATGTGTGCAGGCTGAAAGTTGTCTCAATTAAGAATAAAAGCCCCTCAAAAAAATACAGTTTTCTTTTTTCTAATTGCAGAGTTTTAAAAATTGCAGTTCCAAAAACTAATATGAAAAAATACGTAGGTGTATGTGTAGAACTTGAAGAGCTGATAGAACAAATGCAGGACTTCTCTTTTTCTATCAATGTGCCCACCTTTCTACCCCTGAAGCTTGGCTACAAATCTTGGCAGGGTCAGCTCAGCCTTTTATCTGCTGCAGCAGATAAAAAGTCCTGTGCAGGTCTCAGTGTAGGGGTCTTGGGCAAAAGCCAAGGTCTTGATTCAGCTCTTAGTGCAGCAAGAGGAAAGACATCCATTAATGGGAGAAGAGCTTCAGGAGGGACTCCTGGCCTGTGACACATGATTTTAATGGAGCCTTTTTTAGCAGTTAGGTTTGTTCTGATTTCTTAGTCTACGTAATAACTTTGTCTTCTAATTTGTGCAGTTCACAGACTAACAACAATGCCCTTTTTGGGGGTGACTCAGATGATGTAGTTTTAAAATAAATCCATATATATAGCCATCAAGAGTTCTGCATAAACCCATAAAAACACAGTCTTTAGGAGAAGTGGTGGAGACAGGCCTTCTAAAAGCACAGGTCAGGCACCAGCTCAAGGAGCACTTATTAAATAATGAGAAAAGCTGCCTCATTAAAGCCACTGAGGATCAATACCATCTGTGTTGCAACCTATGGCCAAGGATGCAGCTCAACAGTGAGAGGCATGAAGGTTTGACTTTGCCAGCCAGAAACTTGCCCCTACTCCCCTGCCAAAATCCATCCTAGATCTGCCTTTCTAATGCACAACCTCCCTGTCGTGGGAGCTGGGGAGAATGCTTGTGTTCTGGAGGTCAGGGCATCCCCACACAGTGTGACTTAGACCACTTCAGCTGGAGCCAGTGAAATGAAGGCAAGCTCTAAGTCACAGCTGAGAGGTATCAAAAATTGGATCAGCACAGCTATTCCCATCTGATTGTTACTGAGTGCTGTGGAACAAGTCACCATTGTGTAAGGGATAGCAAATGAGTTACTAGTAGAGTTATTCCAGCCCGTTTTGAGAAAAATAATGAGCTTTTGTTGTTGTAATCCAAAAGGACTTTAGGTAATAAGGGCAACTGGGTCTCGGATAAGCCAGGCATCCCATCAGATCTAGTATTTCCATTTAGAAATAAATGCCAGAAAAAACCTGATGTGTTGTATTTCAAATGCAAAGGATGTGTCCCTGTTCAAAGGAAGCATAGCTACAGTTTTGATTTCATCTACCAGCATTAGCTGAGTATAAGTTCCCTCAAAAATAGGTCACAGCAAGAAAGGCAGTTAAATTTAAAGAAAAGAAATATGAGCAGTAGTGACTAGAGAGATTAGGGTGTTCAGTAGATGAATGGCAATTAGTGACAAGCAGCCTTCTTTCAGCTGGGTATAAATATTAATGTCTTCCACATTCATGTGAGACAGCCTTTTATTAGAACCTTCTAAGAAATTTGCCATCTTCATTTTGTAGTTTGAGGGTCTTTGAGCCTACTGTGGCTACCTAGTATGTAAAAGGTAAAGCTGCCCTTGTAAGTGGTCACTCTTTGGTCACTTGTGAGAGTGAGGAATTCCAGATCTGATCTATGATCTCCCTTCCAAAATTTGACACATCATTTTTCAGGACAGTAGCTTATTAAATAAATATAAAATAAACACTACCATCATTTCCTTGATGCAAATACTTGTTTGTTCAGTAGCTGTATTCTCCACTCTAGCTTGTCCCCAGCTGTTTCTGTGCCCATTCAGTGAGAGCCAGGGCTCTTGCTTGAGTTCTCCCCTTCCTCCTGCAGTGCCAGCAACCATCTCAGCCCCATCTGCCCTAAAGCTCCTCATCCTGGCAGAAGTACAAGCACACAGACAGATCCCTGCCTTCAAGTGAGATGTGAGCTGCCATATTTGGGTTAGTAAGATGCTGTGAGACTTTAATACTCCTGTGTCCCTTTGGGTTTGTGCAAAATACACCTGTCTGTTTTAGGAGCATCCCCCCAAAAGACTCTGCTCACCTTCCCAAAGAGTGTTAGGCGTGGTTTGGGCATAGCAAACACTTCTAGCTGGGAGAGAAGGATGGCAACTACTGTTCAAAAAGGATAGCTCTGTTTTCACCTGGGATGAAGGGGAAGGTCTGTGGACCGTGGCATCCAGAAGGCAAGTGAATGTGGTCTAAATTCATCTGTGTCCTGATGGCCTGTGATTGCAGGGAGCTGATTTTTATGATCTTGGTGATTAGAATCACAAAATCACAGAATCTTTTGGGTTGGAAGGGACCCATCAAGTCCAACCCTTAAGTGAATGGCCTGTGTTTCTGATGGCTCTGTTTGTTTTCCTGTTTAGCTCTTGATTGCTTCAAATGTAGTCCAGGCAGAACATGAACTGGCTTGGCTTCTTGAGTTCTGTTTTCCCATTTTTGTTGTAATCATCATAATTTTCCTTGTCACAAGAAAGGGCTCCTGTGATATTGAATTACTTCCTAGCTAATGCATTATCTCAGCTGTTTAATGAATGTGGTTTTAAACATTTTAGGTGATATACTCAGTATTGTGATTACACATTGAGCCTGTTTGTAATTGTACTCTAACAATTACAATATGGCAATCTGGAAAGAGTCCACCGTGTCATTCTTATCAGTGTAGTGCTGTTACTAGGGAAAATTTGTGTTTAGGATTGCCCTTTTCTAAAGTGATTGAAGAAATTAAATTCGTAATAGAGTCAGATATAAATATTTGAGTTAAATATATTTACACAGGCATACATGTGTATTTGTATATTCACCAGTATTTCCACATGCTGAAGAAGCTTCCTGCTTTAAAAGAAGATTTTTGAAAATTTGATCTAAGTACTGGACCAGGTTTAAAATTAATTAATTTCATTAACTCTGTCCCACCCACTGCATTTTCTTGGCTGCTTCTCGCTTTGCATTCACCCCTGTGGAAGGGAGCATGAGACTCAACCAAAACACCTGTTATTTCAAATATGAGGCATATCAAGGCATTGGCTTGATGGAATCTCCTTAAGCTGTTTTTATTGACTGTGTTTGTGCTCTCAGGTGAAGCAGCAGCAGTCTGCACTCAGACTCTTCACTGAGGGTCTAGGCTGCATTTACCCAGACAATGCTCTTCTGGCTCAGTTCAGACCCACGAAGGCTTGCCAGTAGATTTAAGAAATCTATAAGGGAGCTTCCCTCTGAAAATGACCTACAAAGCCCTGAGGCTTGAACCAGCTGTTATCAGTAGATTCTCTGTCCTTCCTGTGGCCCTTAA
>JAWWMO010000083.1:65771320-65796033 GCA_035047845.1 Dendrocincla fuliginosa
CTGAAAATGACCTACAAAGCCCTGAGGCTTGAACCAGCTGTTATCAGTAGATTCTCTGTCCTTCCTGTGGCCCTTAAAGAAGGGGGTAGGTGGCACTTCCTGAGTTTCTATAGGACTGTCCAAAATCACAATGCATGGGCTGATTCAATCTCATTTGTTGGCAAGAGTTTTGGGCTTCTACTGTAAGTTTGTTGTCTCTCAGAGAAGTGATTTTCTTGGCCATGATTTGGCACTACTGGCTGTTTTTGCTGCTGCCTGATCATATAACTGTGCAGGTGCCATGGGCAGTGATGGGAACACAGCTGTGAATGAGGCTGTGGTGATTCACAAGAAGAAAACCCTCTTCTCCCCTGTGTCTGTGCACTGGAATTTGTTTAGAAACTTCAGGCAAATCACTCCCGTAGTTCTAAGTGTTCTTCTGTTGCTTCCTGCCTGTCATAAATCCCAGTCGACTGGGATTTAACAGGCAAATTTATAGAAAAATTGTAACCTTTCATCAAGAAACAAGTCTGTTTCTATAGTTCTCTGCTGGCTGATGGCTCTTTATTAGTTTAGACTGGTAATGTTGTTAGCATGGAAGGAATTGGCCTTTGTGATAGCTTTAGGAGGCTGTGAATGTAGTGGCTGTTTTAAGAGGAAAAGCAATCATCTTGTTGATTGAAGTAATCAATGAAATCATCCTTTTCATTCCAGCTATTTCAGCCATAAATATAGCATCATTTTCTCCACGACCTACCAGAAGGAGGTATTTTTGTGAGCATTATTCAGTCAGAGGCTTTGCAATAGGTCATGTTTCTGTGTTGATTACTGGTGCACTCCAAAGCTTGATGTGCCCATGCAATAGCTGATTTGGAGTGGCAAGTTATAGCCACTTTCACTTGCAGAAAGTGTGCTTTTACACTGATTAGGATGAGAGGTTTGGTGCTAAAAGTAATTTGAATAATAATAAAGATCACTGTCAAACAGAGTGATGAAAAGAAGTTTACAACCTCCAATGAAGCAAGATGGCCACAAGATGATGCAAAAGAGAGCAAAAAGGGAGATATGTGCTGGGAAGTCTGCTTCCATCTCTCCAGGCAGAGAAGTCACTGGCAGTCTCAGTATGCTGGAATCTGTGACCAATTGCTTGTCCCCAAAGCAATTGGCCTGAAAATGGGGAAAGCAGGCATAGGAATGAGTCTTGTATTCTGGTTTGCATCCACTGGACAAGCACTTTATAGGGAAGACGTAGGAGTGCTACAAGAAAGAATCCCACCTTTTTCCCATTGCAGTGCAAAGAAAGCCCACTGGATTCCAGAGATAAGCCACCCTCCAGTAGTCATTGGATACAGCCAGAACAACCTTCTTTAGGAACAGTTTTCTTTCTTAATCTTGCCAGCAGTTTTACTTCATGCAGGAAAAAAGCATTTGCTACTGATGATGTGTAGGTATTTCTCATTTATTGCACTGATGGTCAAAGGCAAAACCAAAATAAGTCCCTTTCCCTGTGGTTTGGGGCTTTTTTGTTGTTGCAGGGATTTTTTAGGTTTTTTGGCAGCCTGTCTGTTCAATAATTTAATGACTCCTTGAGCATCTTGGAGGCAAAAGCCATCACATTGTTCTAAAGCTAATACAAAGCAGTCCTTCCTCTTGGCCAGGACATCATAATAACTGCAAAATACTGATGTATCCTTTGGAATACAAGTCTCCAAAGAATAACTGACATTTTCTACATCTTCAGAATGACTCTTTTGCACTTTGCAAAATATTACAAACAAGCACTGGAACTGTCATTTCCTGATCCCCACTGCTGAGTTTTCTAAATCCTTTCACATCTGTGTCTTCCACTTAGCTGTCCTTGTTTGCTGCTCCCTACTGACTGGCAGGTTAACAATAGAAGAAAGGATGGAAAAATTGTCATAGACTGGTTTTGAACAAAGCTCCATTCAAAATGAAATTCCTCGTGTGTCATGCCCACAGCTCCAGAGACCATGTCCAGGTTCTGGCCCCCACGAGGGCTCCTGCTGTTGCTGCAGTCTCTGAAGCAGCCAGTTGGATCTTTGGGACACGGGCAAAGTTGAAAAGCACCTTTCTTTGACTCCATAAATACCCTCTCTGACTGTGAGGAAGCTGGAGTCTTGATGGATGGATTAAACTGCCTATTTTGGGTGTTTCACAAGACAGTGGAGAAGATCAAATTTAGGTATTTGAAAACCCTGCCTAATCAGGAGGAAAGAGTAGGTGTTCTCGGTGGGGTGATTTTCATGGAGTAAGTCAAATACCTGCAGTATTTGTTTGACAAAATTAAGATATATTTTCTCTGTACTATGTTTCACTGCTTTGTTGCCTGAGAAGATATTTCATTAATGTATTTAACAATATTATCTGTAGCTCTCATTCAAAGATCCATGCATAGAACTAGTGTTAGAAACAGAGCTGAGCTATACATTAATATATTTGAGCAGTCTCTTGCCATTTCTAGCATGTTTCTAGATCATGAGAGGGGGGGAAGAGTCTCAAAAGTAAAGGCTTTTATTTAACTTATATGGCTGTAAATAAAAGATCATACACTTAAGGTCTGAGTATGATGAAAAGGTGACTAATGTTTTAGAAAATAAATAGAACGTATTTGTGGAGAAGAGGCTCCTAAACTGAGCATGACCTGCTCCTCTAGTTTCATTGTAAAGTGGTTGACACAGAAGAAAAATAAGGATGCAATAGTGGTGTATAGCTGAACTTTCTGGTTGACAGCAGTCTGGGGAGAATTATAATTGCCTGGGATTTTAAGGAACTTTATTTGAACTAACTTCTAGCGGGTATAGGAAATAACTTTGGAAACCCCACTCTCCCTTTGATAATTAGCCTTGAACTTTGTTGGTTTGGACTGGTTGTGTTTGGAGGACCCTCAACAAGCACCAGGGTAAAGGGCTCATCGGGATCCAGGTGTGAATCCAAAAACAGACTGAGGGGTGGCACCTTGTTAAACAATTCAGTATGGTTTATTCTGTGGGACAGCTGTCAAGTGCCTCCTTGGAATAACTAGGGACAACACTCTGACACTCCCACTTTCAAGGACAGCAAGTGTGCTTTTCTTTCTGCTTTTCACCAGAGAATGCAGAGGCCAAATATGCCTCAGTTTGGACAATATTGCTTTCTATGTGTAAAGCTTAAAAAATACATGTGAATATATCAATGCACTTTGGACACAGGTGTGTATAAAGGTCATTCCACAGGCTCAGGTGGGAATTGCAGATGGAAGTGCAATTGGATACCCAAAGATGCACATTCCCAAGGCAGAGACAGATGGCACTACATCCAGTCTGCTGCGACTGTCCAGTCAGAGCATGATGGTGTCTTGCCTATCAAGGCCTGTTTAGAGGGAGAATAAGCCCATCAGCCCAGCTATGTGTTTTGTGTGGCTCCAGAGTGAAGGCTGGTGGCAATTTAGCAGCCTGTGTGCCTGGACATGGTGTCCATCATGGCCTGATTGGCTGGCAGGGTACATTCTCTGGGTTTAATTTAACGTGCAACCAGTGTGACAGATTAAATAAGAAAATTAGTCCGGTGAATAAGGTTTCTCTTTACACAGATTTCCTTTTTTACTCCCCAGTTGTTTCCCTCCCACACTGCTGAATCTTGAGGCTTTCATGGAGTTGCTCTGCTTAGAATTGTCTGTTCCTAGATCGGGCTGCATGAGGCTCATTCTCTTTCTCTTGCTATTCAGCATCATTTGGCCCCTGATCAGTGAAATCAGTCAGCTGCTGATTTGCACCAGCTGTGGTTTGATGCACTGGTGCATGAGGTTAAGTAGATAGTACCAAGGGAGGCTTGTTGCTGCTGCAAACTCCATCCAGGGATTTAAATTTTTTTTTATGGAAGCTGTTTTAAAATTCTCTCACACAGCACTAGAAAGCATCTTTTCTTCCACGGGTGTGATGGAAAGTTAAGTAGGTCATTTTTTTTATCTTTAAGGTATAAAGCTTGAAAATGCTTCTGAAATAGTATCCACTTGGTAAATCTAGCAAGGGGTATTTTTGTCATTGCTTGATGATGCCATCAAAGAGAGAGAATGCTGCTGCAATCTGGGAGTACTCTGTGGCATTGGGTCACTGTTGGCTCTTGATTTGAAGCAGGCTTTCAGTGATGTGAGCTTTCAATAGGAAAGTGAAAATATTGTCAAACCACTGTGGGTCTTCAAGGATCGTGGTGAACAGCTGAGCACATGTACTCACCTTCTGCTCAGTGGCTGATGCACCTTTTTGTTTAAAAGGAGTAAAGGCACAGCAAATTGGGAAGTGGGTTGAAATGTAAGACTCTCATTTGACCAGCAATAGCCTGAATTGTTGGCTGCTGAGCAGTCTCCCCTGAATCCCTTAAATCCCAATGGTCACTTCTTTGTGTTATGACTTAACTAGATCCAGAGGTTTTGGAGATGTGTTTTTCAAATCCAGGTATTTAAGGAGGAAGATATAAGCTTACAGGGAGGGAAAAGAAAAGATTTGTTCTTCTTACTGATGATGATCTTTTGCTGTTCGGGGGCACAGCAGAAGGCACAAAACACTCTTCTTAAAAAGAACTTATTTATATGTTTATCCTGACATTGTAGCTTAGGTCACAGAATGTTAGGTTTTACTTGCCTTTTCAGAATCTAATTCTCTCACAAATATGACAGTATTCATAATACAAGTATATTCATACACACACAAGTGTATGCATGTATACACAGTGCCTTTAGAAATAAATATCACCTCTTTCTGCCACTACCTGTTTCTAAGGATCTTCCATCCATCCCAGTGCATGACATTTACCAGCTGCTGTCCCTGCTATGTCAGAGCTGCAGCTCAGAGCTATGTTGTGTCTGCGTAGGATGGGGAGGAAATATTCCAACTATTCCTAATTTTCTTCCACTGAAAAGGCTCATGGAGGCTTAAATATTATGTTAATTGTGAGAGGACAGAGGAGGGCTTGTTAGACATCAGGATTCCCATAAGATCTGACAGGTGTGTCACAATCCTGTCACACATAAGGTGGCCATAGCCTAACACAAGGTCATTTTCTGTCTCTGTTTTTGTTAGGGCTGTACCTGCCTCTCTGCACCACTTTCTCTTCACTCGTGGTACCTCTGGCTTTCTGGCTGCCCACCTATTGCCAGGAGCTGCAGCACCAGCTGGACAGACAGCTCTGTGTCTTTGCCCTCTGCATCCTACCCTATGTCAAGGTCTTTCTTGCAGTCATGGGAGCATGCTCTTCTAGAGTGAAAAATAACTGGTGACAGCTTGCAAAATCCCTGCAGGCATCTCTTAAATCAGATTGCTTGCTCATTTTGATTGTAAGCAAACACAGAAGACCACAAAGAGAAGGGGACTGGCTGCCCAGGTTAAAAGTGACAGGTTTAATCTCACCCCAGCCTCCAATGTGTTTTTGCCTCTTTCCCCTGCTTGGCACTGTCCCCTCTGCTTCAAATCATGAAACCACAGGATCTTCTTTGGCTCAGCAGCCAACCAAATTTAGACATCCCTCATGAAGAGGCATGATCTGTCCCCAACTCTGCAGTGTGACCAGGCAAATCACTTGGCTGTTGTGCCTCAGTTTCTCTTGTGAGAAGTAGAAATGGTGATATTTCCCTGAAGTGCTGCATGAACCTATGGGCAGGAAATACTGCAGACAAATCAAATCTTATGGTTGGTCACTAAAATCATGTAGACAAGGGTGATGAGGCAGCAGTAGGAGCCACTGGTATAATGCAGATATTTATAATTCCACTGGGTGGCAGCTGAGACTGAGTTTAAGTGAGGAATAATGCTTTCTCCTTTGCCTCTTGGTTAAAGGCAGCATCTTCTTTGTTAGAAGAAAACGGACCCAGAACCAAGCCTACTGCAAGCTCACAAAGCTATAATCATATAAGATGGCAATTTTCCTTTGGTTTACATTATTTGAATCCCTTTATTTAATATAGACAATAAAACATGATCTTTTGAACCAAAACCTGCATCAAACTTGCTGGGTTTGGATTGACACTCATTAACAATACTTTTAAAGGCTTATAAACAGAAGTCATCTCAGAAAATCCACCCATTTTTCATTTGATGCGCTTCCTATTGCAGTCTGTTTGAGAACCAGGACATGAGAAATCATGTCTCTAAACTATATTGGTTGAGGAGGCAGATTACTAAACAAACACCTCCTGTTGTACAGATGTGCACAGTGGATCATATTGCCTGTAGCCACCTTCTCCCAGCTCTGGCAGGCCCTGCCAGGAACCAACCATTGCAGGAAGAGCCACTGGGCCTGAAATGGCATTTTGGTAATCCTGCTGTGCTACTAATGGGGTGCTGTGGTGGGCACCACCCTGGGGGCACAATTCAAAGCACTGTGCTGTAAGGAAAGGTGCTACACTATGTCCTGTGCCCTGTCTGGCTCAGTACAGCATTATCTACATCCTCCAGCCCTGCTGCCCCCAGTGGGAAAGAACCTTTCAGTGGTATCTACTGCTCTCCATTTCTATTCTGCCACCTTAGGAAGTACTTTCTGGTGTCTGTTTCTTCCTTGATGCTTTGTACTATTTGGACCTGACAGATGGATACCAAGCAGCCCTGCAGGATGCCAGACAATTTAGTGGTCGGCTCTTGATTTTTTTTTTTTCGTTTTGTTTTGTTCAAGAGGTAAAGAAAAGCCTCCCATAAGTCATGGCAATCTTACAAATTGGGCTGCAAAGCTATGGCAAGAATTGCTCAGAGCTGGTCAGATGTTGTATTGGTGCTTCAGAAAGATCTGCTGTCTGTGTCTCCAGTGGAAAATGACAGTCTTACTTGGTGGTTTTCCTTGTTTCTTGAGCACCCTGTCCTTTCAAGGAATTCTTCCGCAAGCCTGAGATATCTTCCTTCTGTGGAGGAGAAAATAGCCCTTTCTCTCTCTTTTTGTGCTGTCTCAAAATGAATCACACCATAAAGTTTGCACGAGAACTTCTCATTTTTTACTGCAAGTGCCCCACTCAAGAATTACTTATTTTCTCTTTTTTTTCTTACGTGTCCAGTTCATTCAGAGTATGCTGTTCGTGTGGGTGCAATGGGTAGAAAGGGGCTGCAGAGCCTATTTGGGAAGGATCCCTGTTTCAGAAGAGCTAGCACAGCTGTGTAAGGCTGGCAAAGGCAGCTTTCATAGGAACTGTCTTCAGGATGGGCAGAGGGCATGATAGGAACAGCATGACTGTGGTTCCTCTGTCACTGGTGTTTTAGTTATTTATTCTTCTACCATAAAAGAGCCATTCTTAGCTTAGTCTTAACATCAGAGAGATCTGGCACCTGGCTTCTTCCTTGCCCAGCAGATTTTGGCTGCAGAGGAGAAGCAGGCTGCCCTCAGCATGGGTGCATTAAGTTTCTGCAAAGCTGTACAAGGCTGGCCTGGGTGTCAGTGTATTTGCTTAACAACATGGGAGGGTTTGGAGGTGAGAGGGAATGCCATGTCTAATTAGAGGGTGAGAGAGCACAGAGGCTCATTCTTGGGGTTTGAGTGTTAATAAGCTTTGACAAGAGTAACAGATGAAAGAAGAAATGGCTGCAAAGCTAAAATGAGGCTGAGATATTTAGTGTGCTCCTGCCAAAGAATTGCTCAATGTGTGTGCAAAATGATGGACCCCTTGTTTGTGTCTGAATTGCTTTTTGAAAGGCATTTGATGGCCAGTAGGGATGGCCATGGGACCATCCATCAGGCCTTCAGTATTGCAGCAAACAAGACCCTGTGGAGATGCTGAGTGCTGTGCAGGAGCAGGTGCCCTGAGAAAAGAGCAGGTTTAGCTTTAACAGCTCACTCTTTATTGCCCCATGATACCACCATAGATGAGATGAGTAAGAAGTAACACAGACTTCAGCAATGCAGGCTGACATTTCGTGGGTTGACAATGAGGATCTTTTTACACTTAAACTTTATAGACCACTTACTGCTGCTAAGTGGCACACTAAAAGCTAAAGAACAATAAAAGCAAAGTAGTTGGATTCGCATCAGTTGCACTCATGAAACTGCCATGTCAAGCAGTGCTAATACACTGGAAGGCAAACAGTAGCAATGAAGCTCAGTTCTCTGCCTGGACAGCAGAGACAGTCCAAAAGGAACCTCAGAAAAAAAGGTCAATCCAGGAAAAACTAAACTAACTTCAACTCTTTAAAGAAATCTAGCTGAAAACCAGAAAAATTCAACGTATCTTGGCATATAGCTGTGACACCTGGTGCCCTCCCAAAATAGTACAGGACTTTAAAAGCTTTTGTTCATGAAATGGAAAAAAATTCTCTGCTGGTGATGAAATTGAGAAAGAACCTACCACCTGTTCACTGAGCTGAAACAAAACAGAAGTGCAGCATGCAGTCTCCCTCCAAGAAGCTGTCAAACCCAGTTCATGAGGTACAGAAAAAGACCTCGAAACCCTTACAGGGAGAAGCAGAGCAGGTGGCAGTGGACTGCATGAAGAGGGGAGCCTTAACCCTCCACAGCCCTGCTGGCCTGTGGCAGGTGAAATTTAAGTGTGATGCAAAAGATGTGACTGGAGCTATTCAGCTGTTGTGAAGCTGTTTTGTTTCCTTGTGAACATCAGCCCTTCCTGAGACTGCAGACTGTCCCCTGCACGGTGCAGCACGATGTTTGCACCACTTACATGCCCTAGCTCAGCCTATTTCAATGCCCTCATCCTCACTTTCTCCCTCTGCTAGCAAAGAACAGAGCTGCAAAGGAAAGCAGCCCCAAAAGCCCCCTGTGTCCCTGTCCCAACCCTGGTGAGCAGCTGTGCAGGGGCAGGAGCCTGAGATGTGCCTGTCCCATGCACCCCAGCCTGACCTGAGGGCACCCTGCTCCCCAAACTCATTGGCCAGTGAGTGCCAGGGTGCTTCATGCTGAGCATGCAGGAGGTGATGGTTTGATTAAACAAGCCTAGCTTGGTGATCAAAGGGGTTCAATGCTGCTTATTTTTGCCCTGGCAGCATCATCAGGTAAGAGTGTAGGGACTGCCTTCCATGCTGCTTCTCTCCCATCCTAGAAATGAGGAGAAATCTTGCTTCATTAATGTTATTTAATTTTATTAAAATTCTATTTATTAGTTTAATAGCTAATTAATCTAAAGTTGCTGGTTAGGAATAAAACTAGTTTGGGATGATCACCATACCAAGAGCACCTGCTTTTGGTTGAACTTTTGTTTCAACTTGTTTTCAGCAATGCCAGCGCCAAGATTTTGGAATCATGGATCTGTTCCCTTGTGTATCATAGGAGTAGCTAGAGTGTAGTTACACAACACAGACAAGGCCATGATTAGTGGCTGTGATGATAACAGCAAAAAAACCATGTACATGGAACCCCATGCTCTTGATAAACGCTGTGTACTTAAAGCTGAGGGTCTTTGTGGAGCTGTGGGCTGGTGGACTGAAGGGAAAATCTGTGCCTCGAATTCTTCACTGCTGTCATTTCACTCTGATTCCTTAACACATTCTCTGTGTGTTGAGCTGTTGTTTCAAAAGCAGGGTCAAGTACTGCCTGCCTTACCCTTTTGTTTACCACAGGGACAGATGGATTATTCACTTGTGCATTGCTCAACATTTGAAACCAAAGACCATGTAATTAGAGCAGGGGATTTTGGGCTGATCTGTGCAAATAGTTGAACTGATTTAACTGTAATCAGTTATGGAAAACATTACTTGGAAACACAGTATTTTGGCTGATAGCAATTATAGTTTATCTTGGTAGTTTATGAACCTGAAAGGAAGTTTTAAATTCATATGACAGCTCACCAATTGAAAGGCAAATTGCTCGAAGCCATAACTGTTATAAATGAATATAACTGTGTCCCCACAGGAGTTTCTGAAGGATTAAATGAATCAGTTTAGTAACTGATTGTAGTTAAACTGGGGAGAACTACTCTGTGTAAACCAGTCCTTGGGGCTGGGAGGTTTCATGGTGAATCAGGTGAAGAATTGCAAGGCAGCACCTGGGGAGAAACATCAGCAACTCCTTGGAGCTTAAAGCGAAGCATCATTTCTTTTGCTGTTATGAGGAAGACACAAAAAAGAAAAAAAGGACAGGTCAAAAATGCTTATAATCAAGTGACACAAACTGCTAGTACAGTATAGTTACATTCTGTTGCTTCCAGATTCCTAAAAACATATCAATCTAACACCTATTTTCTTGGCAAGCCCTGGTTGATCAATTATTGCTTGTCCATGTCATTGAGAGATACTTCTGGATCTATTTATACAGTTGTCCTGTGAAGTGTATGAATTCTGCATTATGTGCATCAGCTTCTTCTGATAGAAATATGTTTGTGTGACTGTGTCTAATCTGTGTCAGGTTTGCTCTGAGCATGGACTCAGTGTTAGTGACTTTTAGATCCTAAAAGATTTCCTAAGAAGTAGCAGTCAGGGTATGCATGATATTACTGCACTGTCCCATGGCTGAGATTGTGTAGGTTGTGCCACACACATGCTGGTACTCTTTCCTTTGAAAGAGAACAGTATTTCAAGGAAAGCTTTTATTCAGTGGTGAAGAAGAGAAAAATTTCCTCAATGATCCTGCTGTGTGTGGGCAGAAAAGGTAAGCAAATGTTTTAAGGCAGTGACAGTGAGAGCACAGATCACAAAATTCGTAGCATCTTTGGGGGGTATAGCTCAGATAGCATTCCCTTAGGCATCCAGATGCACAGGGTTCAAAACTTCACCTTGAATATTGATCGTTGTGGGAGCAGCTGTTCACTAGGACGTTCAGGTGTAAACAAGGTGTGGTTTAATGAGCACAAAATCATCTGTTTGCAAAGAGCACTACCCAACCTCTCCCACCAGATTCAAGCTCCTATGACAGGCTCCAGCTGAGCCCAGCCTGTGCACCAGACCCAGGCTCGCTTTGTCCCCACACTCGCTGCTGTATATGGGGGGGACATAAATTGTGGCTCTGTGGGTCTGGTTTCTGCACCTCAGGCTTGGGCTCTACAACCCCTCCTGTGCACCTGAAGCTGAGCTTGCCAATGCCTCAGCTACCACAAAATGCCATGAACTCTTTTAGAACATGAGACATCTGAATTGTACATTGATCAGCGCTATCTGGCACCTTTGAGAGACCTCTTGGCAGAGAGCTTGATGATGGATTGGACATAAAGATTAATTTCTGTTGGGTCAGGGAAGGAGCAAGTGAGGTCTGGACAGCTCAATCCCATTCTGTCATTGTTGCAAGGGGTTGGGGTCTTCTTGTCCTTTCTTGTTTTTGTTGTTTTGGTGGTTGGATGGGGTTTTGTTTTTGTTTTTTTTTACAATAAAACCATAGCCATGAGCAGGATTAACTTCACTACAATAAGGAAAAGGTATCATACCCTTATCAGGGTCTGTTGTCCTGGGCTCTTTTCCTAAATTGACAGATGACAGGGTGGGCATCAGTTTCTGAGGAGTTGGTAACAGCGGGTGGGAAGCAGTATGATGTAGTCCCAGTTCACCCTCAGTAAATTCACTGAGCTGTGTACACATTGCACAGACAGAGACTGTTTGTTCAAGAAAAGCATCAGGCTCCACTAACTCTCACCACAGAACCAAGCTCATTAGGAGCTTGCAAGCACCAAAGGATAGCCCTTTATTTTCTTCTTATTCTAATTTTAAAATCCACAAGAAATACAAAACAATCCCTGGCTACAAAACATAGTCAGCATCTTGTGTTTTAAGTGGAAATGCCCTGGGTTTTTCTCCTGTACTGCTGCTGGTACTGCAAAGTTAATAAGCTGAAGTGGTATGTTTACCATTGAGGGTGACAAAGAATTTTAATGACATCCTATTTATATCAAAAAAGGCTCTGTGCATGTGTCACCCTTGTGTTTTGATGTGGCTGTCTCTCAAATATTTTCTGACAGACATCTCTGCCAGTCTTTGTGAGGCAGGAGGAGCAGTAGGAGTAAAATCTTCTAGGACATTTAACACAATATGGAGTATCTGGGTTTGACTTGTACCCCCAGCTGTGCAGTGCTCCAAACTGTACTTCCCTAGGCAGGTTTGGGAGGGTTTTTCCTTGGTAAGAAAGGGCTGTGCTACTGTGAGATTCTAATAGCTGTCTATTATCACATGTCATGAGACAGCTCAGAGGTTTACAACCACCATGTACAGTATGAGCATTTGTGGTCTGCTTGGACCAGACACAATAAAGAAATATTAAAAATACAAGGGAGAACTGGGGCAGAAGGAGAAGGGGAAGAGCCATAAGGGAAAGGGGTGCGTGGCTGGAAACCCCTGCAGGTATGCATGCTACATGAGTCATCTCATGCCATCCTATGGCTAATCTCACAGCTCCCACCGTGATTCAGGGCTTAGGAATGAGGATGCAAACAAACACAGGCAGCCAGGACAGGCCCCTTGTGCCTAGTGAGCAGTTGCGTTTTCCAGTCATCAAAACAGAAGTTTTCCAGCAAGGACCCAACCCTGCCCTTAGTCCTGTCCCAGCTTCTAACCCAAAGAAGGTCAATGAGGGTAGGAGATGATTGTTCTCAGCAGATTCCACCAGACTGGGAAAGCAGCAGCTGAAACAGCTGCACTGATATGCAGAACACAGAAAGATAATTCCTATCACAGCAATTTTTAGGAAGGCCACACTTTCTTCTTTCATATCTTGAAATTTCCTTTCAGTAACATCTCTCAAAGTATAAGATTTATTCTGGTGGATAAAGACAGTAGTTTAGTTTGCAGGTGCTGTAAATGATTTCATTTAATAATAATATGTTTATGCTGAAACTTCCATTTCAGGGTGAAAGTGACCCTGCAGTGATACAGACATTGTACTTAGAATAATCATCACACAGATGGGGAAATACCAGCTAAGCCAATGTCACACACATCTCTCTGTCACAGCTGGGAAGAAAATAGTAATCTGTCAGTCCTTGGTTCCCAAAACAAGATCCTCCTCAGCAAGAAATCATTTTGTAACTGTGACATAACTTACAACCTTTGTACAACTTTGTGCAATAGTAGCTGTGTTCTATGTAGTCCTTTTTTATAAATGAGTTTGCATCAACTGGTTGAGAAGTTACGACTCTCTATCAGGTGCTCTGCACTCTGACATAGTTTGTGTTGCTAATCCTTCATTTCTGTTACACATTGGGTTTTTTAGGTTTTATAAGAATAAATGTGATCTTCCCTGAAAAGACAAGAAACAAATGAAAACAAATCTCCACAGTGTATATACAGTCTGAAATCCCCTGCACAGTATCCAGGAAGGATAGTCACTTTATAGAAAAACAAGAAGTGTCTCTCATTTCCCAACCCCATTTTCTTTTGTTTTCAGTGAGTGTTAAGGCTAATGCTCTTTATTTTACATCTCTGTGTAGCCATTTAAAGCTGTGCAAAGTGAGTATATAAAAAGAAAAAGAAAAAAAAAAGAAAAATTAATCCTTCTCTTTCACCCTGATAAAAAATCACCACACAAAGTACAGAGTGATACAGAATTTTTTTTTAATTCTTCAAGCTGATGAGGTCTATCAGTGTGGAAGACTGAACACGCTGGCATTCAGCTCTGTCAACAGCAAAACTCCATGATGTGCTCTGTTTCAGCAAATACTGATCTCCTTTGTTGCAAGGCTTTCTGTATGCATCATCAGTCACTTGACATTCTGTGTACCCTAGAAACCCAGAAACAGCAGCATCAATGCTTATTTGTTTATGTGTTTTAAGGAACTTCATTTACGGTTTGGCTTTGGTCATGTTATTTCACAAATTAATTTTCAAGTGCCCGTCTGAGCAGAGAATAACTGGAGACCAGCCAACCTGCCCATGGCCTTACCATTTTTATTCCTTATTCCTCATTCCAATGACTCAACTCACCCACAACATTAGGATCTCCATAGTACTCATGACCTCCCCAGGCTTGCTGAAAATATTCATGGTTACCATTCACGGATTGCCTGGCATAGAGGACCATATTCACAATGCATGGCTAGAGCTAAGCTACTTTAGCTGTAGGCTCGATCCAGCAGATGGAGCAGCTGCCTGACACTGTGGGAAAACCCTGTATCTTTGTCCTGGGCACTGGTGGCCTGGTAATTATTAACTAAAATGTGGTTATTATTATTTGCTGGCATCCACGGGCAGGAGAGAGAGCTTTTCTCCACTAGATGCTTTGGGAAAGTTTTACTACTTCCTGTGTTTGTGTGCTCCCATTAAAATAGCTCCTAACTTCAGAGTTTGTCATTGGGCTCTTAGAGCTGGCAAGGCAGGTGGGGATCTCTGCTATAGGTGGTGTAAATCTAGTGTGTCATCTGATACTGGCATGACTGATGGAAGCTGATCCCAAAGCCAGCCCACTGTAGGGCTAAGAGGAAACAGGTGCTACCTGCTCGTGCTCTATAATTACCAGTGACTTTCTTTATAGCCAAAGACAGCAAAGATGCACCTTGTGCAGTTAAGGACCTCAAACTAATAATGGTAAGACGTGGATGCCCTTTACTTTGCATATGAACTGTTCCACATCATCCTGTGGGAATGGGAACATGAGGCAAACAGCATGCCCAGTTTTGTTTGCTGCTATTGTGACATTTCACTTTTCTGTCTTATCTACTTTTTCTGTCAACCTTCATAGATGATGCCCTGTTCTGTTGACTGGGTAAAGTGCTGCTAAATTTATTTTCACCTTGACATTGTGACGTGTTCTTTAGAGATAATGACAATTTCAGATAAATCATGGCATGTTAGGCCCTCATCCTAATGCTGCTTAGATCTGTACTTCTTCAGGAGACCACAGAGAAGCAGAAAATGATGCCATCTGTATCTTGACTGTGAATCTGGATCTATGGGTGCAAAAGCTGTAGCTGTCCTGAACGCAGGAGCTACTCTTGTCATGTCAGTGCTCCAGGAAGAGGGACCAGATCCTCACACTGAACACAAAGGTGGTATCTTTGCATCCCCTCGATCCCACACAAAGCTCATGGGGCAGTTCAGGTGTTAGAGACAACATGCTGCCTTTCTCCACAGAGGCAAACTTAGGTTGCCCACTAAGGTTTTGTGCACTCTTGCTGTTTAAAGCTGTTCCACAGACATGTAGAGTTGTCAGCAGAGTAATAAAACCTTGCAGAGAGGCAAAATTGCTCTTTGTTTTTCTTTTTTATGACATTTTAATATGGCAGAAGTCCTTGGAGTGATATTTATCTGTCAGTTTGGCATATTTC
Source organism: Dendrocincla fuliginosa (assembly GCA_035047845.1). Taxonomy (NCBI): domain Eukaryota; kingdom Metazoa; phylum Chordata; class Aves; order Passeriformes; family Dendrocolaptidae; genus Dendrocincla; species Dendrocincla fuliginosa. The sequence goes on from JAWWMO010000083.1 coordinate 65,786,460, forward strand.
AGTAGCAGAACCAGGGGACGTTCTACCATCAAAATCATTATGTTGTGGCATCTCTTCTACAAGCACATGCTTCTCATGGAGACCATGGACTAGTTTGGAGTTAACAAGTGACTGGTCATAAATCTCCTGCTAACCTGAAACTACTTCTGGCAAAAGCCTGGTCCCATTTCCCACTTGTTTTCTTGCTGTGAGCTTGGTGGATCCCCTGCCAACAGTATCCTGCAGGAGTTTAGACTAATGTCATAAATGAGAGCATTCCGTGGACTGCTCCTGCTCTTTCCCAGCTTGGACTGAGATTTCCAGTGCATCTGGAGGTGATATCCATTTGCTCTGTCACTGAGCAGAGCTCTGCTTCCAGAGGCAGCCTGGCCCTTTGTGATTAATTCTTTGGTTAAAGCCTAGGTGCCTTTGCTTTGGTTTCTTGGCTTCTAAGACATCGTCTTATGTTGCAATATTAAATATCTAAACCCTTCAGGGATTAATTAGCAATAAGTGATACAGGATGTGGTATGAAAGCTGGGAAAGAGATCTTTATTGACAATATGCAGAGACCATGTTTCAGGCAAGAGGCTGGTGTTTGATGGAGCCCTGGCTCCTACTTTGCATTCCTGAATGTAAGGCTAATTCCTTTTTAAAATACATCCTCCTCCCTGGTTTTCTGTGTTGTAGCTGTACCTTGTCTTGAGTGGCCTACTTTAAATACTTATCTTCCAACCTCTTTTTAGTCTTCATATAATATTAATAACATCTTAGAAAACTAAAACTGAAGGCTATGTTTTCAGCTATCTTGCCTTAGCTGTGCAGCTTCCCGTGGTTTTTTGTAATCTCAGAAAAAAAGCCCAAACAAACAAACCAAAAAAACCCATAGTAGTTCTAACTTCTTGGTTTTCTAACTAGCTGCCTTTCTTACACTTCATGAAGGAAATATATCCCTTGTAGATAAATCAGTAGTATTTCTCCCTGATGCTCTGAAAGTTAAGCTTGGGTATGATCTCACTAGAGGTGGTACTAAAAACCAGTCTCTGCATTTCTTATCAAGTATTGCCTAAGATGCAGAATCAAAAACTAAATCCAGTGAACTGAACTTCCCAGAGGGAGCCTGTCCTGCCTCTTCACATCTTTACTTGCTTCTCCTTTCTGAGTGGCCAAGGTGCCAAGTAGTGCCAGTTGTGGTTTGATGTTATGGGTTCCTTCTTTTTGACTTCTGTCAAGCCAATAAACCTGATATTTTCCCCACAGCCAAGCTGTAAAAGCATCAACTGTTTGGAGAGTTTTCTTCAGGCAATAGCAATCACAAATGTCTTATCTCCTCTTCTTGTTGATGTTCACAATATTCAAACTGCCCTCTGCAAGGTGCAGAGCATTTATGCCCAAGAGAAACAGTGGAAACCCTTCCCAGGCTGCCAAGCCCTGACAAGCTCTATCTGACATTTTTTTATTGCTGTTTCTCTGCCCGTGTGGCAGGGTAAGCAGACACCTGGTGGGTGCTCCTGGTGGGGAAATGAGCCTGGGAAGCTGCACTGGAGCTGCTTCAGAGAGGTTGGCGTGGGTAAAGCACATCCATGCCATTTCCTACATGAGCAGTGCCCTGGCAGGGTGGACTGACTCATTGCAAGAGCAGGATGGCTAATTCTTTTGGAATGAGAAACAGGCCTATAGGTTTTCCCCCAGGACGAATAAAAGATTTGTGGTTTATACACAGATGTTTAGGATGAACTAATTTCCAGCCTGGTTTTATTATCTCCTTGCAGCCCTTGGCATGTGCCTGTGGAGTGAATTGTTGTAGTTCACTGGTGACCAGACACTTTTGAGACACTGAGATGACCTTTTATTTTCCTTTCATGTGAGGGGTACATACCATTTTGACTATGACTTATCTCTTTTTGATGTAACTTAAAGAAGATTAACAACTTCAACTTAATATAAAGGGTTTCCAGAACAGAAATTGCAGCTATTTGTGGGTTTTTGTTGCTGTTTTGGGGGGATTTTTTTTGCGCAAGTCCAAGCAGTGACCTCTATTTCTAGAAGTTTCAGGTTATGGTAAGCAGAAAAGCACATGGAAACATTTGGTGGGTTAAATTCTGCAATGATTTAATTCTGGGATGTTTTTGTTGGCTTTTCTGGAGTTTCCCACTAGGGCAGAATTTCTGATCTCTCAGGACTACCTTCATTCTCAGCAGGGAGTGGAAATGTAATACAAAAGTGCAGTGAGAGCTAAGAGCTGGGAAGGAAATCTGTCCTGGTGAGGTTTCTGTCCATGCATCTGGAACCCTCCTGGCATCTTGGTGAATCCAATACACAACCAAAACAGATTATTGGGGCAGTCTGGGATTCAAGAGCACAGCTATTCCATTCTTCTGCCTAAGGCAGGATTGGCTGCAACTCTTGCTCCTGACAGAAATGTGAAGGAGAATAGGGTTTGGCAAATGCTTAAATACCACCTGTCTTCTAAAATGCGTGGAGATGGATGCGCTCTTGCAGTCAGGTTGCCCAGTGTAACCAGTGTTTTTATGTTGATGTGTATTTCTATGAGCTTTGCTGCTATATTTATAAACAGCCATCCACAACAAGAGCAATTTTTTTTTTTCTGGCTGTGACTTGGGCACAAAGCTTCCAGGGAAATGCACAAATTCCAGGCCGGTGCTCTGTTTTGTGTGCAGCAGGCTCAGATCAGACTGTGCTGGCTGTGAACAGGCTGAAGAATAATCTGTAGGGTAGAAAGGAGGATGGTCATTAAAAGACTTGGTAGGAGTCTGAGTCTTGCACAGGTCAGGAAAGAAACTGTTGAGAGAAGAGCCAGGACACTCAAGAATGGGGCTTTTCTCCTGAAGGAAGGTTTAAGGCAGGAAGGAGAACCATTCACTCGTGAAAGAGCTCTAAAGAGGAGAAGATGCTGCAAGAGAGCAGGAGAGGCTGAAAGAGCAATCAGGTGAAACCATGTTAAAAGTGACCCCGAGGGAAAACTTGATGCCTCACCAGCTAAGTCTTTGCTAGACAGCTGATTGTGATTGTTTGTTTGTTATCAGGCACCTCCCTGAGCAGGGTGGAAAAGCCCAAGCTGCAGGATCTCACACTGGTGGATGTGATGCTTCTGGTGCCTGCCCTTAGAATTTGTAATTTGGAAGAGTTTTGACTTTGCCCATGGACTGAACTTCCTGCTGTGCTAGATCCTGATGGATGGCAAGGTGAGAGACATGCTGGACAGATTTAAACTGTGCGCTTTCCAGGGCTCTACTGACCTACAAAGTTCACAGAACATTCTGAGTTAAAAGGAACCCCCCAAGGATCATGGAGTCCAACTCATAAGTGAATGGCCCATATGGGGACCAAATCCACAACCTGGGTGTTATGAGCACCATGCTCATAAACTTTTATTAGATTTGATTGAAAGATCTAACTCTCTAGTATGATGAGTAGCAAATCTCTGACTCTGAAGTCCTCTATTAAATCAGTTTGTTCAAAATACAGAAGCCTCAGAAATAATGTCATCATCTATAAAATTCAGCTGAAGTTCAGGCAGGTACTATTTTGAAGGTATGATAGTAAATACACCCTCACTCAAACAAATTGAAAGGAATTTCTTTGTTTGGATAAGGAAAATGCTAATGGATGTGCATCCAGAAAGATGCCCTGTTTCCCAAAGGAAGTAATTTCAAGTTTACCCCTGATTTTGAAGAATGCATCATCCAAATTTTTAGCATTACAGGGAAGTAGTGGTCTCCAGATATTCTTGCACATGCTGCCAAGTTCAAAATCACTTTTCTGTGATACAAGTGTGTCTATGTGTAGAGCCCAGCCATAAGCTGCTTCTTAAAAATCTTTATTGCTTTATAGTAAGCTGAAAATTAGATAAGTAAGTCTGGCTTTACAGTTTGAACAAAGGCTTTTCTTGACTTCCCTGTGCTATAGGGAGCTATTAAGTACCTGGATCAGTTTTGCTGAACTAGTTAAGTTCTGAAATATCTGCATTTTACTCTGCTGCCTTAGAAACATCTTGATTTTGTGTGAAACTCAAAGATGCTTTAGTTTCCTGGAGCACCTCACAGAGATACGGGCAGAGCAGATGGTAAAAATGTTTTTATGCTTGACATTGTCATCAGCACTCTGACAATCATTGAGTATCTGTTACTTTATTAGGGTCTGTGAGAAATGAATCTACAAATAAATCTTAAATATGCTACTTTCTTCATGAATAAACCAAAACAGATATTAAGCTCTGAGATGACCAAAAGCCAATCAATAGTAGTTATCATTTACTTTTTGTTCTGAATGTTTCTTCCAAAACCCTTTGTTATACAAATTCCTTTATATTTACTTACACAATTTGCTGGTTTGAGTCCTCCAGATCACTTCTTACTTATTTTTGTTTCTTTTGTAATACTGTGTGGCCAAGTGACAATCTTTCCACCAAGTGGAAAGAAAAGCATGTTTCTTTGTTTTTCCCTTAAGATTTAGTTTCCAGTTCCATCAATTATGGTGCCACTTGATTGTGGTCGTATATAATGAAACCTCTGCTTGTGTTTTTGTTTTGTTTGGGTTTGGTTTTTTGCCTTTAATGCAAGAGCTCTGGGTATCTTGGCTATGGCTTGGCTACACTGGTTCAGCAGCTTCGTAGCATGACCTTGAGAGCTGCTGATTCTGAGAAGAGGCAGAAAGAAACCATAAACTTTGCAATGTACCAAACTGCATGTGTTAACATTCCACAGTATCTTTCCCCAGAATAAGGTGGCATCCAGAAGCCTTTCCTGGGATTAACTGGCAATGTGAGAATGAAGAGTGGTCTGATCTTCTCAGCACAGTGCAGCGATCCTGGATGCAGGTCAGGAATGGGGATCATGAAGTCTAGCTGTGATTATTGCCTTGGTTAATGAGGCAGACTCTCAAGCAGGGTCTGCTGCTTCAGGACTTAGTCTAGCTTCAAGTCAAAGCTGCAGAGAAAGCCTGTGGGTGTTGAAATCCCACTTAAATATGTAGCAACACTGAAAAGACTTGATTCTCTTTTGTTAAGTTGGTCCTGAGAGAAGAAGTAATGCTACAGCTTAGCTACATTATGTGGATTCTTACAAGAGCAGTGAGAGGCTGGAACATGCCATAGAAACACTTTTAATGGAAATTACTATAGCCCTATTTTAATAGTCTAAAATTATTTATTGGAATAGCTTGGAGTGGAAATTTTGCCCGGGTTAAAATAAGATCACTGTTGTTAAAAAGAAGGTGAAAAAGGCTTCTCTGGTGTGTAACTGAGGAAAAATGGTCCAAGACCTGGATCTCAGCATAAGAGCTGCTGGTGAAATGGTCAGTGTCAGTAGTACAAGCAAATGCCTGAAACCTCCTTGCTCATTACCTTTTAATGCTCTCCTCTGTCATCAGTTTGTAGGTATGGTGTTTTACTTATTTATGCCCAGGTGATGTATGTGAATGAGAGCTGGTGAATAATGGATGAAACACACAACTTCTGCTGGTGGCAATTTCCACAGCATGGGGGTTGTGCTGAAGGGTTGCTGCTCCCCTGGCTGAGCACTTTGCTACTGCTTTCCTGCCAGTAGTAAGAAACTTCCAGCAAGTCCTGAGGTGTCTCAGTGAAGTATGGCTTTCCACAGAGTATACCTTGACATTTACATCATGATCTGTTTCATTTTCTAGCTGATTGCTCCCATTTCTAATGAAGGGTCTGATTAGCACTGGTCTACCAGAACAGCAATCTTGTCTTTTCACTGCCTTTTGCAGCGCTTTCTAAGTGCATCCTTAAAGAGTTTATGCACAATTTTCTAAGAATAAGCCTTGCTATGAAAGGCAGCAGAAATGTTTTAATTAGAGTAACCTAATAGGCTGGCAGAGATCTGAATACAACAGTGGCAGAAGATCACTGAAAAGCTTCTGCCCTTATCTGGCCTTAATCATACATCTTGGTTTCCAGGGCACTTGAAAGCTTTATTTTGAATGCTTCACAGATTACACCGACTAATATGAGAACAGAGTCATTAGGATAATAAATCTCAGGTAAGTGTACAGCTAGCCTTAGGAAACCTTTCTATATTTTTGCCCTTGATATCCATTGCTCTATGAGTCTATAAAAAATAAGTGTTGACATCTGGTGCAGGGTACCAGTACACACATGTCAAATGCTAATGCTACCTACCATTTCTGCAGCAAGATGAGGCCAGGCAGTCTCACGTTTGGCAACTTGGCTTTGTGACATGCTTTTCTTGCCCTGGAAGAAGCCAAGCTCTTCCTTGCTGAGCACGTCTATAAAAGAGCAATCTGATTACAGTTCAGTGACTTGTTCACACACTGTTTAATTTTTCTCTCCACTAACGGAGGAACTCGTATCTATAGCACAGCTGGTGAAATAGGTATTTATAACCTCATTTGTGGGAGGGATGGAAGTTGGTTGAGCTACAACAGCCTGGTTAAAAACATCTGACCACCATCAGATAAGCTGTGGTCAAGGACTTGCTCTGCTTCCCATTTTGGCCAGACAGGGCTTGACCTCAGTTGGACTTCATTTGCTTCACCCATCTGATGACCCCTGGGCTTGTAGTGTGTGTGGGACGGGTGCTGGCTGGCTCCTCTCTTTATGTTTTGCTCTTCAGGCCTGAGGGCTCATCTCAAAGTCCACACTGGATAGGAAGGTCTGGGCAACATGTGGAGAGGAAGAAGGGGATCCAGCCTGTGGTGGGACTGTCAAGGGTACAACCCAGCAACATTTGCAGTAAATCAGCTGCCCCATATCTGTGGCTGCTGTATGAGGCAAACTAGTAGGAAAGGGGTTTTAATCCTTTTTAATCCCAAGATGTCGGGGATGCGCCATAGCATAGCAGAGATGGAGAAGCAGCTACCCTGCCTCAAGTAAAGTGACCAAATATCATCCCAGGATGTTTGAAAGCACACCAGCAAGATTGTTTAGGGGGCCTGCCTTTTGGCACTGTGATTAAGTTGCATCCTAATAAGTTTGTTGCTAATTCCATCCTAGCTTGCTCTGTTGCTGTAAACTGATGGAGATATCTCTGCTGGCTCCCTTGGGCTGGCACACAAAGGCTTCTCTGTGTACATGTCTGCAACAGTGTCACTATTTTATTTCTTTTTTTTTTTTTTTTTTAATCCTTCCCTCCCAGATGATTCTGAACAGATTGCTTTTCCCTCTGTGTAGCTTTGTAAGGATAATACAGTAGCAAAAGCAGTGGGGAGCTGGGGTGCAGAGAATTAACACTCTGTTCCTTGCTTTAGGATGAGTGACCAAATGCGTGAGGGGGACCTGGCTCAGGGAGGGCTGTTCCCCCTGTGATCCTGACATGGCTTCTGCTCTTAGGCTGGGATGCAGCTCTGCTTTGCTTAAAACCTGAATGCCTAAGGAAAGCTGAATGGGGGGAATGGAGCCGTGCTAAACTGCGTGTGTAGGTCAGTGGGTAATCTCAGCAGGACAAATTCACACAAAGCCACTGCAGTGCTCTTGCAACACAAGTGTTACACGTTTAGGGCTCTTTCCCATCACTTGTCCCAGTCCTGGAGAAGTTTCAGTCCATCTCTGGCCAGTAGGTTTGTCAGCAGCTGCTCCTTTTTTTGGCTCTTTGGTATGTGCCCAGCAGCTGAGAGGGATGGAGAGCAACAGTCAGTGGGGGTAGGTCCTGTATGGGGTAGTAACACCCAACACAGGGTGGTTCAGCCAGCCCAGCACTATGGCATGAGGGTGGGGAATTGGAAAACCTCTCTGTAGGACAAGGAGTAAAGGGTGGCACCAAAAGGGCTGGAGAAAATAGTCATTCTCTGCAGACCTGTGGTGGCCCCACCCTGAGCAGGCACTTCTGGTGCTGCAAGGTCCTTTTCTGAGAAGTGAAAATGGGGTAAAAGGGTTTATCTGTACCCAGGGAAGGGTTTGTCTGAGAAAATTGGCTTCCCTCTCCATGAACTTATAGCATGAATAATAAGCAAGGTAAATGATGTTTGACCTGGAAGGAAACCTTTAGTGCTGAAAATACCAGCTTCCACAGGCTTTCCTTTAGTTCAAAGATGAGTCTTTCCTACTTATCTGTCTGAAATTTCTTACGGAATTTTCAACACATTTCAGAGCATCACACACCCTCTCTATTCCCCCTCACTGTGGAAAATGAGACTTCAGTGTTCAAGACAAAACTAATTCCAATGTGTAGGGTATAAAGCCTGTTTTCTAGTCCCTCTCTCACATACTGGATTTACACTTGAAAATGTCTGTTTCTAATTCTTGTTCATCCTTCCTGTGGAGAAGTTGGCCGACCCCCAACCGAGCCCTGGTGGAATGGGCTGCTGTGCTCCAGAGAAGGAAGCTGGCTACTTACAGATACCTGGCTCACACCAATAGGGCTTCTACCTAATATCTTTAAGCAATTATTTAGCAAATATCCAGAGCTATTAGTAAGAAGAAGGAAGTTTCTGAAGCAGTTTAAATAATTCTGGTCCTCTCTGAGGTGGTGGTGGTGAAGGCTGGGGATGTATTCCAGCTTCTCCATTACAAAGTATTGCTTTCAGCATTGCACATTTTTCAGCAATATCCCACCATGTGTAGCTTCCCTCTGTCTTTAAGATAGTTAGGCTCACCTTTAATCCACAGTGAAAATGCTAATTCAGCATTTAACACGTGCTGTGGTGTACCTTGCCCCCTTAAACTGATTCAGGGAGGGTGAAGAGCACTTTGGTTTGCTTTACCTTTTTAATCTTTCCAGATCATGATTTTGCTTTCATCTGCTTTTCTCGGTTATCCAAAACATTGGCTTTTAACAGCAACTGGGGAATTCCACTTCTGAGTAAAAAGGTAGCTCTATTTGTATTAAACACGTTTGGGGATTTTTATATATTTGTATTTATTTTTTTGCTTTTGTATTTCTTTATGCTTTTACACACCTACTTCAGCTTTCTGGAAGGAACTAGACCAACTGTGCAGGCTCATTTGGGGGATTTTCCTCCATGGACTGCTTCCAAGTCTGCCCTCACTCTTCCTCCCCTGTCTCATCTGCAGAGTTTGCTTTTTGTCTTTAGTATAAATGGTCATTGTTCAGCAGTAGAAAATAATCGGACCAGTAAACCTGGCTTTGTTCCATCAAGTCAGGTGCTTTTTTTTATGCTGCTTGGGAGTGGAGGGGAAGGGGAAATGAACTCTTCTAGCTCTGTTTTCTCTGTTTTTTCAACATCTGTGGTGGTTTTTTGCCTTATGGATGCTGATAGTCACATCTGGAGAAGGCAAATGTCTTATCAGAGCCTCTCAGAGCTGCTCTGAGGAGATGAACAGCAGCAGGCAGATGCCTGTGCACAAAGACACAAAAACCTGTTGCAGCACTGTACCTGTGCCAGGCCACGAAGATGGTTACCTTTTGCCTTTGAGTAAAACACAGAGAACTGGAAATGCTATTTCTGAGATGAGGGGAGATGCTGTCACTTAAGGGGAGGGGGATGCTTTCAAAAAAACCCAAACAAAACTAAATACTCTCTTTTTTTCCCTCTATCCACCCTACTGGTTAATAATATGACTTTTCCAAAGCTGCAAACAATGTTTCAAAGCTTTCCAACCTCTTTGCTTGAAGATGTCAGGGAAAACAATGGGACA
>JAWWMO010000083.1:65808505-65825793 GCA_035047845.1 Dendrocincla fuliginosa
GATCTCATTTATATTGATATCAGCTATGCCACTCAGGGCTGCTACATCACCATATAAACCTCTCTGGTCTTCAGCACGTCAAGCAGGGAGGAGTACAACATCATGTTGTGGTCCTATGGATTAGGAGTGAGTTGAAAAAATGTAAAGGGAGTGTGTCTTGGAAGAATTTTCAGTCTTGGAGGGGAAAGACTTCTCTAAAATGATGACAATATCTGGCAGTCCTTTATCTTTCTCTACAGGAGATGAGGTTGGGCCATGCCATGTTTTAGCTGCCCAGGGTAAAGTAGTCTGCACAGAATGAAAGCCTCACACTTTTTGAGCTTTAGGCATTCCTCCAGGCCCCAGGCACTGAGGGACAAGAAATGAGTTGTACAAACCCCTCTCCCTCCCTTCCCTGATGCTGGTTTGTGCTTCCCATCATCTCTCTCCCTGCCCAGAGACATGTCACCGTAGCCAGCCTCCACCACAAAGCTGCCCTGGCAGTCCTTGTTGCACTGCTTCACATGATGAGCCAAACAACACTGGAGGAAAATAACCAGCATTTTCTTATCCCTGCAGACATTTTTGCCACAGAGGATTGGGAATGTCAAAGTACAGAGTAGGTGGCTGTGCCCTGTTGAAAGTCAGAGGAGGGGAAAACTTGCATATAGAGATTATGACAAAGAGCTACATAAAATATTGGGGAATTAGGGTTTGAGAATTTCCCTCCTCCCCAACCTACCACACAGTGTACTACACCAAGGATCTTCCTCCCTGGTTTTTGCATGTGTTGTTTGCTACCCTTTTCTTTGGATGTGGCAGTCAGCAGGGAAAATCACTCCTTTTCACCAGCCCTCCCTGTCGGCAAACATTAGTCAGTCTCTGGCTCCCAGATTTCCTCTGAACTTCAGGAAAAAATGTGGAGCTTCTGTCAGCCATCTAAGAGAAGAAGGGGCTGTCAGTCTCTCCTACAAGATAACCCTGCACTGGTGATTAAACTCCAGGAATAAAGTTGAGTCTCTTGACAGTGCTCCTGTGAACTGTACATCCTCCTGGGGAGGGCATGGAGGGCTTTGTTCTTCATTCTTGCCTCCAAACATTCCTACATCCTTATTTTCAGGGCATAATCTGGGATGAAGTAAAATGCCAGGCATTGCCAGAGCACGGGAGAAATGCTGTGATTCTCCAAATGAAATAATCTGTGCAATGGACAGAGAGCAAGGTAGAGGTTTCCACATGGATGCAGCTGGCATACTTATATGACAAGAAAGTATCACAATGGGCTTCTGTCAGATCATAGCTAGCCTTTTTTCCAGCCTCTTAAAGAAAAACCCAAAAGAATGATGCAACCTCCAATAAAAGATCTCATTCCTACCTGCTGTCCCTCTTAGGCAAATGATGCAACACCTGAGGCTGTTGACACATTGAACTGATCTCACAGATGAGTAAGGAGGAGGCAGTCAATAAAAGGTGGGGCTATGCCCATAACTCGATTCAATGGACTCGATTCTTTTGTACCACCTCTTATGATCAAATATTATTATATCAGCAGAAGAGAAGAAAAAAGGAGATTATATTCCCCTGGGACTCTCTAATTTTAGATTGGAGAGTGAGTTAGTCAGATAAGAGATGCTTAAAATGAATAGGATCGTCTTTCATGCGTGCTTGGGAATTCCTTGCCTCGATCACAAAAACCCACTAATAGAGCAGTGGCAAAGCAAGAGCTGAATTTCTCAGTCGATTTCTGCCCTCACTTACCCTGGTGCAGATGCATTTCTGCCTGGTGCCTTGGCTCAGCTGCAGCCAAGGACACTGGGTCATGCCTGGAGAATCTTTGCATCTTATTGATGTTTGCACTGCAGAGCACCCTGCCCAATTAGAGATGGAAAAATCCATATTTTAAATATTTTTCTAACCTAACACATTGCATCCAGTTGTTGAGACACTGTAATTGCAACAATTTGTCACTGTCTGTAGTGTTGCTTTGAAAAATAAACAGTGATCCTACAGTCTTTCAGCACAAGACTTTAATCAGCTTTTTCCTGATGATAATGTATCAGTAGGTATTCAGTTAATGATCCCTCTTTCATTGTGAAGCTCGAAATAATAATATTTGAAATATAATGCAGTTAATCTCAAGGTGTCTTGTTAAATCTATTGGAACTCTTATTTTAGTCCAACCAATGTTATTAATGAGATTTTCGAGGGAATGTGGATTTCTTTGACATTGTACTCCAAGACTTACTGGTTAATAATAATAAAATCTGACCTGACTAGTCTAGCTGGAATTTCAAGTAAAAACCTGCTGCTGCAGCATCGACAGCTAATTGACTGCACAGTTTTCCCCCACTGGAGATCATAAAGATAAAATAAAAATGCTCAAGGCCTAATTGTTTTCTAATGGAGGCAGTTGATATGAAAGCTACTGTTGCATTTCCAGCGTGCCACTTTCAGAGCGGAGGAAGAAGGGGAGCTCAGCGTGCCCATGTGTGAAGTGACCCATGCAGAGCAGCTCTGCAGTGTGATACCAGCCCCTTGCAGAACACCCTCAGGGGTGGATTATTGCTCCTCCAGGAACAAAACTCCAACTCTGTCAGCAGGGCAGGGCAAAGCCAACATCTGTTGGTGGTGCTACCCAGGCAGCTTAAAGCACAATGGGCCATCTGTGACTGCTGTACTCACTGGTGGACAAGGACTGAGTCCCAAAGCACTCACACACATTCAAAGGCAAAATCCCACAAACCAAATAAGGATCCACAAAAGAGGGAAGGAGGAAATAGCAATATCCAGGATATTGTCACCCAAATACTAATAGAAACAAAGAATGTCTAGGCCAGGTACCTTTCTGAAAAGTCCAATATACAAAGCAAGCCCTTAAAGTCCCACAGCCTGCCTGTGGACTGCAAAGGCTTTGCTGTTACAGACACACCCACGTGCTCCAGCATCCTCCCCACAAGGGTGACCATGTGGAAGGATGTACTAGAGCCCTGTCCCATTATCCTTCCTATCTCACCCTAATCTCTAATAACTGCAGGCTGTTTTAAGGCCTGAAGCATAACATTCAATCTCTTTTCTTAAGTTTGCATATTTGTAACTTTACTCTCAGTAGTCACAAAAGGGATTCAGTCTCTTTCTGAAGCACCCTGAGGCACAGAAGTTCTTGCTCTTTGGGAAGTGCTCATCCTCTCTCTTAGTTTTGTAGGCATCACCATTTAGAGCCACCAGTTGTCCCCTTGCCCTTGTGTTGCTAGTTAGGGAAAATAGAATTTCTCCACCTTGAATCATTCATAATTTTTTATGCTTGTTCCCCTCCCATTTCTAGCTCCTCCTGAGAACAAGGAACTCTGGGGTGTTAACCACTTTAATGTAAGCCTTTCTAGGTCTTTGATTGACCCTCTTTTTTGTTTTTGAAAATACTTGGTTATTCAACAGCCATTTTTTTAGGATAAACAGCACTGAGGATGCTGTTGCAAGAGCCAATCCATTTATTCATCCATTCATTCGTCTTACAACAGGATGACATTTTTTGGTAATGATCTTCATCTCTCTCCTTACAAATCCTTCATGGTTCCTTTTGATTGAAGTTGGAGATTGAGATAAAACTTCACTGTACTGTGTAGATTTGAAAAAAGATTTTCCCTAATTTATCTATGAGACAAAACTGTGGGGAGAGGAAAAATACCAGAATTTGTTTCTCCCCTGCCCACATGCCAGTTTTTACTGCTCTGTGCAAAGTTTAGGGACTTGACTTACAGATGTGCAGTCTAGACCTAACTGTGGTGTGTGCTTGAGGTAATTAGGAGTAAAAGTAGATCATTGTAAGCCCTACAGGTTTTTATTTGAAATAAAATCTGTACCAACATAAAAGAGTCAGATAATCAGAAATACCAATCTTTTTTCCTCTTCTCATAGCACTTTTTCCACAGGCTTGTGTTTCTGTAACTAGGCAATACTGCAGCAAATAAGGAAATCACAGAGTTTGAGTCAAACTACGGCCAAACATATAACAAAAATTGCAAAATCTTGAGGACATTCAACACCACAGCATTCCCTAACCTTTAGTCTCATGAAGATTTAGTGGATACTTACAGTTCCAGGCTTTTACATGTAGACTGATGCATTCAGATAGCAGGCCTTTTGTTTATAACTTTGTGCTGATAGAAATACTTACAGTGTATTAACCAGCCCCTGGATGCTGTTTTGTAGTGTCAGCAAATTTAATGTTTACCAACCACGGGATGAAACAGGAATGTGAAAACAATACTGCTGCTCTGCAGCCTCTCAGTTTACAGTGCAGCACTCACAGGCTAAAATCCACCTGAAAACAGAGGAAGGCTCATGCAGTATTCACGATCCAGTGCAGGTGAGAAATTACATGCATGACAGGCTTGGTAGCCTGCCTGAGTTTCACACAGCAATGCTTGGTTTGCAAGATGTAGGATTTAATAAGGCAAGCAAAAGGAAGGGGTGATGGAGAACCTCACCTAAACCAGATTAGGATGCCGAGCTCATACTGCTGTGCAGACTGGCACAAAGCAGAGCATTGACCAGAGCCAGCAGAAACTCTGGTTTCGTTGGTGGTTGCCAGGTAGCGTAAGCCTTGTGAAGGGTTTATTATTCAAATAACAAAAGAGGAGGGTAAGTTTTCACTGACATAGAAAGATTACATTGCTGAGGTTCATCTCTGCCCAACAATTTTCTTCCTGTTGTTGCTTATTTTCTGTCTTCTGTACAAACAGAGCATGTCAGAAGGGGGAGAGGAAAGCAAAGCTTACCCTGTAAAAAGAGTGGAAACTTGATTGCAGACTGATTTTAAGATATTTCAGAACTTTTCTAGCACCAGGAGTTTGTGAGTTTGAGCTATTTCCTCAGCCCAGAACAGCATTTGAGATTGCTGAAGTCCATGAAGCTGTGAAGCAGTGTCTTATCTATGGAGGAAGATGTACTCCAGAGTAATTTCCTTAATGAAATAATGGCTGGCATGTGATCTAGCTCAAAGTCCTGCTTTCTCAGGATAAGGGACATGGTCGGCATCTGCATGTGTTTGGCAACTGCAGGACACACATTTGTGCTGCTGGTGCCACCCCAGGGCTTACAAGGACATGAGCAGGTTCACTGGTGAGGGGAACTGATCTAAAGAGGTTCCCCGGTTTTTTATCAGCTCCTTGTATGACTTCTTGGCCTGTCTACCTCCATTAAGGATCACAGTTGTGGTTGTGGTGATCTGTGTGAGCTGCCTGCTTTCAAAATGCAGCCTCCAGCTCTCAGCTATTTTCACCTTCATATAGCTAAAAGCAAATGCTGGAGGTGGTAGGGATAGGTAGGGTATTTAAACATTACAAAAGGCTGGAAAAGTCCAATTCTCTTTCAGCTTTGTTCCCCAGAACGCCAATATCCCAAACTGACAGCTTTTACACGAACCACTTCCTTTATTCTGCCTCTCTCTGCTGGAGTTACTGACCACAGCTGGACTCCTGTACTTCAGAAATGCTCACTTTAGAGCACAACAGGGTGTTGGGTGAGATGGGATCCGACTGTTGTAAGAAGCAGCAGGACAGAACGAGGCAGACACCAATGCTGGGGCAGTACCAAGGGCAGGAACAGAGAAATTAGTGCCATACCTGGTCTAGAAATGTTAACTAGAAGGTTATAGCAGGAGAAACAACAAGCAACCTGAGTAATTATGATGCAAATCAGTAATAAAAAAATACATTCCTGCATTCCTCCACTAGTTGTCTTTACTTTTATTCTCCTGTCCCTCTTCTGTTGTTCAAAAGAGTTTCCCTAAACAGAATAATTATTTTTACTGCTGTTACCAAAATTGCTAACAAGGGAGTGCTTCACTTACAAAATAATTGTCACTTCCTGCAGTGTCTTCAGTGTTCCATTATGTGTAGCATCCCAGGCTGGCCATAGCCACGGGCACTGAATGGCCAAAAGTGGCCCCTGTTGAAATCCATGCTCCTGAATGGATTATACTTGTCCTTAAAATGGTCAAAGGGCTCTCGTATTCAAAGCCCTCAAAACAGCAAGCCCATTTTCACCATAAGGCTGTGAGGGCAAGGCTGCTCTCGATGTTGTCAGATGGCATTCAAAGCTGTAGGAGCAGACCTTTCTGAGGGCTTTCTGTCAGTATTGTGAGTTATTTCTGGGTGGAGAAAGGCTTTTTGAAGGACAAGAGAAAGAACTTGGAATTGTATGGTTTTATTTTTTTTTCTAGCCTGCTAAGAATACTTCCTATGGAGGCTGCTTTTCACATTGTGTTTTCTTCCTCTCCTTTGGGACAAACACTGCTTTTCTTTATCAAAAGGAAGGATGTAGTTGCTTATAGACCTGGGGGAGAGGGAGTTTGCCTCTGCTGTCTTTGTTGTGTTCATTTGTGGGGTTTATAGCCTGGTTTCTTAAGATAAGCAAAGCTTGTACAGTCAAGTTGTCTGTCTTCCTAAAAAATATTCTTGAATTTATTGGCAAATTTCATTCTAACTTGATAGATTTCTTGAAATATCAGTGATACTATATTTCTGTAAGTTGTCAGGATGGTAGTTCTGCAGGAAAGATTGTGTTAACATCCTTACTAAGTGACAAGCTACTGAACTGATCCTTTACACCAGAGAATCCACAGGGAAAAAATAGATGCCTGTAATTCTTCCATCTGTGGAGCTACTATAGAAAACTGGTTTACATGCCAGAGAGCACACAAAAATTAAATATTATGTTGTCAATGTGTGACTGGTACTAAATTATACATGTGAGGGGAGCAAACACAGCACGTTCTGCAGCCCCAATTGTGCATGCAACACTTCCTGGCTACAGGAAGCCTGCTGAGGAATTTGGGGAATGATTCCTTTCCAATCTTAATGAAGGATCTTGGGGAGGACTCACCAGCTTTCTGTCTTAGGTTTCCTGCTTGAAAGCAAGCTGCTCTGAACTCTGGTGAGGGTGGTGCCAGTGCAGCATCTCTGGTATTCCCAGACTCCTCCTGTCCTCATGTTAATCAAGAGCAACAGCATGAAGGGCAAAGGTACTAGTTGCAGAAAAGGACAGTGGGTCAAAATCACTTTTGTCATCTCCTATAAATCTCACAGTTCTACCTCTAGGACTAAAATCTAAAATTGCCCAGTGTGCAACTTCTGTGTATAACAGCACAAACCTTAAATTGCTGGCACTGCATTACTCTGCACTTGAAAACCCACTGGCTATATTTTTAACTACACTTAGGTTGCATGCTGTCAAGGGAAGTTAGAAATTCTATCTCTTTGAATTCAATTATATTGATGATCCTTTAAATATCAGCCAGGTCCTTGCTCTGTGGTGTTGCAGCTTCTGAATTTTTGTGACTTTCCAGCACGTACAGAAGAAGAAGCTCCTGTGTGTTTGTCTATCATGGATTTATCACCAGTCATTACAGAATTATTTCTCTGTTATTGCTCCAATCTGTGGCAGTTTAGCTAAGATAGCTGGAATTTTTTAAAAAAGTTATTTTCCTTAAGAAAAAAAAAGTCATTCCAGTATAATAATCTGCCAGATGTCTGTAAATAACAGTTATGATGAAGCTAATTGTGGGCTGAGAGCAATTTCTCCACTGAGACATGAGGAAAGCAGGAGAACACCTGGCACTGTCCATGCAAATGGCAGGTCCCAACTGTGTGTGACTGGGGAGGGAAGGGAAAGGCGACCTTAGGGGATGCACCTGGCTGAGGTGAAATATCACACTGTTGCAATGAATAAAAGAACAGGCACACTTGCCATGGAGTATATGTGCTGTGGTCTGGGACCTTCTTTGTCAGGGTCACATACCCGCCCTGCTTTGATGCTCTTTGAATAAGACTATTAAATCCACTGGTGTAGCTTTAATCTCAAGTTCAAGGCTGCTCAATGGCTTAATGAGTTGGGCCAGTTGCTGGTTTATGGTAGGACTGACACAGACTTCCATTCCCACCCTAGGTCCCTGATTTTACCCCCACAGATCCCTAGGGGGGTCAGTTCATAACCCCATAGGTCACTCCAAATGAACTCCTTGACATGAGTGATGGGAGTGGGGCTTGCCCCGATGGAAAATGCTGCGGAGGCAGCACAACGTCTGTCAGAGGAGGAGGCAAATAATGTTGTTCCTAAATGACAGCTACAGTCAATTTAAAAAGGACTGCTTATATCCTGAAAAGTAATTGCTGTCCAGTGGATTTTTTTGCCCAACCATGACCAAGCACTTTCTCTGTAGGAGCAGCAGTGCAGGAGGAAGGAATTGCTTGTCAGACCTCCAGCAGAGGACTGGAAGATATGCAGAATAAATAACATCAAAAGCCTAATCAAAGTTGATTTTTTTCATAGTGGCAGTTCAGGATCCTGCTTCATTTTGGCCCTCTTTTCAGGAGCAGCACACAATTAGTGATCAAACTAGCCAGTCTCTGAGAGCTGGGCTGTTTGGGTGGAATAATTGGACTTTATAGGCTGTGTCTTTGGGACTCATTACTATGCTTACAAAAATGGCCAGTGCAGCACCATCTGTACTCTCAGTATATTTTACTGGAGCTCCACATGTCTGCAGTCACTGCACCAATTACAGAGTCTCCAGGAATGGTGTGGGAGTGTTAAAGGGGTCTGGGAGAAGGCTTTGTTCAAACACAATTCTTGACTATGGCATTTCCTGACTTTCAGAGGGGAAATGGACTTGGGGAAGATAGATGGGTGAGGAGAGACTTGTCTGGTGTGTGTTACACCCCCAGTACTGACAATCAGAATCCCTGGATCCTCACGCCAGGCACCATCATGGAGTGGGACCTTTGCTAGTGTGCCTCCCCCATCTCTCCCTCTGTGAAATGACCCTGGGGAATATATGGCATGGCATGCTGCAAAGATTAGTCTTTGAATGTGGATTTATGAACTTTGAATGAAACTTCCAGTCCATGTAGCACGAAATAGTAAGCAGAGCAGTGAAGTGAAGTTTCTTTTTGTAGTTGTGTGCATGGTCTGACAGAGAAAGCTTCAATTAGCACATGCTTTGTCTTGTGGTAATTTATCCATGCGTTAAACCTTGTTGAAATTTCACACCTTTAACTGCTATCTGTGTCAGAAAATGGATATCACCCAACTATTCCCCAGCTCATTGCTATGCACTAATTAGCTCGGAAGAAAGCTCTGGTGAAACTAAAGCCCAGTCATATGTGGGGATGGTAAAAAGTAAGCTGAGACAGAAGTCAAGGGGTGTGTCACAGTGGGCTCTGCATCAAGGGACAGAACAGCCAAAATTTGTTTACAAAGGACTAGCATTCAGCTACTGAGGATTTAAATTCTTGTGTATTGTGCAATATAGTGGTGCCAGCCACTAACCCAAAAGAGCAGACAACAGAATTCAGGGGCACAGAGGCATGTGTAGTTTTCCTGGTCTACCTTAGAGAAAATAATTTAATATTCCATTCAGAAAAAAAATTTCATAAAAATAGTCATCTTGTAAAACAGGAACTTAGGGCCAGACCACCACTGGATCTACTGTTTTATCTTAATGTTCTGTTGATTATGAATTCAAAGTGCTACATGGGTCTTTTTTCCCTCTTGTTTCAAGAGCTTGTTGCCATCTCTCCAGTAAGCAAAAGGAAGATGACGCAATATTCAAAGTCTAATCCATTGAGCTCAATTTATCAGTTTACTTGTGTTGAACTGATAAGCTGCACTTATTGTTCAAGTTAACTTCTTAAGTTTCAAGCAAACAATACAAACTCTCTCATACAATTGCATGAAATACCACTTGGCCTGTGGGGATACTCCTGCTGTGTCTGCTCATATTCTTTTCATCTCATCTGTTTCAGTGGTGCCTCCACCATTTGCAGTGGGCTGATGATACCAGCTACTTAAGAGTCCATTTCTGCTCTTGCTGACTTAGCTCGGTGTAAGTTGTCTAAAATGGGATGTGCTGGTTTTCTTTGCATGTTGCATCTGATAGATGGAGAAGCTTAACACAGCCATACAATTACAACACACAGCTACACAGTCCATTTAAATCTCGATGACACGTTCAAACTAAAACTCAAAAATGCGTTTATTCCCATTCCTTAATTATTCAACAAAATGCCCCCAGGCTGAGTGAGCTGTGAAAGAGTAAGCTCGGGATCCACGGGAAGCCTTGCTGGCTTTCTCCTAGTTTCAGCAAACAAATAGAATTTGGAGTGCACTTCACTCCCGTGGAGAGTATCGGCACAAAACATATGCATCTTGAAGACCTTTTTTGAGGACTCAGCCAGGACTTAATTGGTACATTTTGTGGTAGAACATTACCAGGCAAATTTCATTTCAATTGAGCACAGCTCCAAACTCAGAATCTTGTTTGCTGGCTTTAATTTGTTTTAAGATCTTTACTTTTGCTTCCAAGGAGAACAAGCTGAGTTCCCTGGCGTACCAGTAGAATTGTTCTCCAATTCCCAGTGAATTGTGTTGTTCAAACCCTTGAAAAATACTGAGGTTTCCATGGTGTCACTAAAAGGCATCATTAAAAGGAATGTCATTGCTCTTACCTAAATGAGGCTAGAAATTACTCAGAGAAATTTCATTTCTACCATCTTCCATAAGGAGTGGGGGCGGGGGGAAAACCCAAGGAAGATCTCACTTGAATGCCAGGACCCCAGAATGCATCTTCAGCAGTGACAATTAGAGAAATTATCTCTTTAGTTTGCACACAAGCATGTCGACTGCCGGGTTACACCATGTTCCTGTTATTTCTGCTGCAGTGCAGAACATTTTCAGATGTGAGCTCCAAAGCAGTAAGGGGGGCCAGGTCTAGGGCACACTGAACTTATATCCAGGTAGCACAAAACCCATGTGCCATGCTACCCTTCCCTGAGTGCACCTCTGTTTCCAGGCTATGAATGTGCAGGTCTTCTACATGTTGGCATTGAATGGTCACAGGAAAGGGCCACTCCATCCTGTGTAGCTAAATTGGGGGTTACAGTCAGCAGGTCTCTGTGCCCTGCACAGCTTCTTGGAAAGCCTGTAAATTCCCCCATTTTGTTTTCCAAGGATGCCTGGAAGGCGTCACTGCTGAAATCAGTGGCTGTCATGACTAGTTTAATTAGTACTTATGCACTCTAATTCTACTAAATTTAGCACCTGTGTCTGTTAATCTAAAAGGCAGCTGGAAGGCATTGGATGTCAATGCAAAATGGAAAATAATTGCTCTGGCCTTGGGGGTTAAACATTAAAATTAGGATGGAGAATTTAGTAAATAGATTTTTTTTTTCCTCTCTGGGGAAAAAAGATAAAAAGTTACTACAAATTCCAGCAAACAACCAATGTGTAGAATATCTGCATTCCATGCACACCCAGTAAAATACATGGTATCATTGAATGATTTTCAGATCAAGCCCCAAGTAGGACTTTGCAGAGTGATCCTATTAATTACCACTGATTTGTTATCTGGAAGTAAGAACAAGGAGGGTTTTTTATATGGACTCTGGTGGAAAGCCAAGGTTTTTCAGTACATTTTCTCTTCCCATGCTGTGTATAGGGACTGACAATTCACTGCCACAAGGTCCCTATGAGCAGGAGGCTAGACATACCCTCTTCTGTTACTATAAGAAGGGAAAATACAGTGAAATAGTTAAATGTTATTTTTCACATTCCCCCCAGAGACCCATAAAATTTGTTCTCTTCTGGCCCAAAAGGAGTACAGACTCTTGATAGCCTCAGAGGGATTTCAGACAGATCATCTCTCCCCCGGGTATCAGCCAAGTCTTAATAGCACAGTCCCCACTGAAGATCCCAAGGATGTGCTCTGATTCCTCTCACCCTTCCCTGAAAATTGAAGAGGGAAAAAAAGTTAAAAGCTGCAAGAGCTTGTCCCATCTGTACTTTTAAAAGGCTGTTCTCTTTCTACACCAAGTCCTCTTCACAAATCCAAGATCAGGTGAAAAAACCCTGCATCTGCTCAACTCTCCTGCTGCTGGGTGGGAGAAGGAGAGTGGGGAGGGAGGGTGTTGTGGGAGCTCAGTTTTGCATATCCTTACCCAGGACTCCCTGTGCCAAGACACAGGGGATGAAGGGTATCACCTCGCTCTGCCATCTAGGTCTTTTGGGGGTTCACTTTGCAAGGAATCACCTAAACCACCTTTGCAGTACTATCACTAGCTAAGGAACAGGGTTTCTAACTCACCACCTCCTAGACCTTGACAAAAAATACAGTGTGTGTGTGTTTGGGAAGCCAACAAAATAAATCATACCAGCTGGATATTGTAGATATTCTAGAAAACGCATTTTCCTCAAAATCCTGAAATCCTCCACTATTCTTGATGTTGAAAGGACACAGAAGAAAAGCGTATACTGTAAGGTGAACCATGGCTGATTGAAAAGCACTAGTGTGGGGAGACATGCAACAAGTGATGCAAGGCACGCAGCTTTGTGCACTCTGTGCAGCTCTCTGGAGGTGTCCAGCTCTTACCCCAGCTGCAGAGATATGCCAGCCTTCCACCTTCAGGCATCTGCATTGCATTTAAACTAGATGCTGGAAAGGCAAGGGAGGTTGGAGATTGCCCACAATGTTCCCCAGCACCAGCAATTACAATCAAATGCCAACTGCCTGTTTGGGGTTTTGAGGTACTTCCTCAGCAATAATTTATGCTTTGTTTCATCTCTAGCACTGCAAAACATGGCTTTTCCCTCTGCCCTGGTTTGGTTTGGGTTTGTTGGGTTTTTTCAGCAGTATTTCTATTCAGAAATTCACAACCCTGGTGATAGCACATTTAATTTCTCTAACTAGAAATCGCAGGTGCAAATTACTTGTAACTAGGTGCCCAAGAAAAGCTTTTACATTGCTCCATTTCATCTTCTGGGAAGAAAAAAAGATATTGCTTGAGACAAATTCTGGAGGTGTCTGGCTTACATTTATCCCCACAAAACAGATTCTCCAAAATGAACAAAGGAAATCAGTGATACGTCAAGTTTTCTGAACTCTAGAAAGGAATAGGAAAATGGTAATGTCCTGATTGAAATATTAAGCACTTCACTTCATCTTGAAAAAAAGAAAAAAGGAAAACATTACTTGCACTGCCATTATGCTGAACAAGGTGAAAATACATCCTCAAGTGGAGATGTAGACTCGAAACTCTATTCAACTGCTTTGTGTGCAAGCAGACTGTGACCTTGGTGTTTCACAGAGTTGCAACAAATCGACTTCATTTATTTAAAATGAGATAATGGAAGCCATGGCTCTTAAAACTACAAGGGAATTTAAAAAAATAAAATTAAAAAAAAGGATTCAACTGCAGTGGGCAAAATTTTGGCACTTTCTAAGAAGGCACAAGCAGTTCTGTGCCTGCTGTATGGGGGTAACAGCACGAGTGCTCCTGGATTATTCACTGTATTATAGAAGGTGACTTCAGGATCTGTATTATTCCTGCAAAAGCTAAGACTTATCAAATTACTGAGAATAATATTCTGATGCAGCTTCTGACCTGGCAACCTCCAGCCAACTGCAGCCAGGCTGTATGGGAAGGCTGTAAGCTGGGAACATGGCACTCAAGGAAACTGTTGCAGAAAGTATTTACCATGGGGATACTCTTGAAAATGCTAATAAAATCTGAAAACAGAACTGAATTCAATGTTTAAAGGAGGGGGTTCACTTTGGGACGTGAAATGTGAAATGTTACACAATTTGTTCCTCTCCACACCATAACACACCCTGCCAGCAACAAAGCAGTTCCCTCCAAAAACTTTGTGCATTGTACTTGATGTGGGAGGTTGAAGGAGGTTCAGAAGTTCAGCAGTCAAAGCAAAAAGAACTGAAATTTCCCCATGATACTGGACTGGATTTAAAGGGGAGACTGCAAGTACTATGGACTTCATCAAACCCATGGCAGAAACCCTGCAAGGAATAGACATAACAGTCTGAGGGATCAAATCCACCAGAAGAGTGGAAATCTCAGAATTTCCTTCCCTCTGAGGAACTAGAAAATTCCCAGAAAAATGCATATAGAACAGGAGACCTGAAACACCCAACCTGTACAGACTATATGTCTAAATTCCTCTCCTCCCAGAGATTAGGTGGAACATACAGTATCCAATCAAAATCCGATCAGCCACTCCCAAAGTTATTTTAAAGCCTGAGAACATCACAACACCAATTACACTGGCAATGCAAGATATGCTACAGATGTATGGCTTGGATTTCAACCCCGTGCAACTGGTGACTCAGCTCTGCCTGTTGCAAGCCAGCTATCAATTTGCAGAAGGTCACTGAGGTCCACTCCAAAATATTTTTTCTTCAGCCAACCCAAATGCTGACTGTTTTGCAAAAAGGTGAAGCTGACATTATTGTTTTCTGTGATAGTAGCAGCCAGCCCTAAAAATGGAAGGAATATAGATGCCTAGTATTAGACAAAGCTCAGGAGTCTGCACCTTATGCAATGACAATTCTGATTTAAATCTCACAGGAGTTCTAAGTAAATTCACTTAAAGAAAACAGTAGCCTCTGAACTTTGTCCAACTTGGCCTCCATTCCTCTTTTTGTGTTTTTAAAAGAAGTAATTATTAGCTTTGTACCATTCCTACTTTGTCTACTTCTAAGACATTGAAGAAAAGAAACTTTGTCCTAAATTTTAAAATTTACTTTCTGTAATTTTCTTCCTTTTTTAATATAGGCCAATGCTCATTAAGCACTGCACTGGTTTGCTCGAAGGTCTTGGAGCTGCAGGTAGGATGCTTCATTCCCAGCAGAGTGAACAACATACTTTACATCTACATTCACCAGCTGTAGAAAGGTTTGTCCTCAAATCTGAAAATAGTGGAAGGATTGGTTGAAGTATCTAAGAGGAAAACTTTAAAATAACTGACTCCAGGAGCGTTTTCCCATAGCAACATGCTTTTAAAAATAATTGAGAGAGGTTAACAGAGAATTCCTGCATAATTACACACATACGTTTCCATCTTTTATCACTGGGTTCTTAATCACAAAAGTGTGTGCAGAGGAGAAGCTGAACTGGGCACTGGTTAGTCATCTCCTCCAGGTGGGCTTAGGACAATAAGCTGGAGTCAGTGAGGTGCCTAATCAGGAGAACTGTCTGACACTGAATAAGGAGATCTAAGGAGATCACAGTGAGGTCAATACCACTGTGAAACTAGCCTAATAATCTCCCTCCTGCCCAAAGCCCAGGAGTAGTATTAAAGCTAATAACCACACAGAGCCTTTTGTCACCAGCCAAATGACCAGGAACATTTGATCCTTATGGGAAGGAACTAGAGATAAGAAATGTCCTGCCCTGGACAGCTGGCAGGACACCTAAGCTGCACGACACAGAAGACTTTTGCCAAGGTAGGTTTTGACTCCTTGCCTATCTCACTCCAAACAAACACAAAAACTGGGGCAACCCTTTGATATTCTCCAATGTCATGATGAAGTGGGAACAATTTACAACATCTGGAGTCACCAGTACAGACTTCTTTATTTTGTAAGTGCTAGCTGCTTTCAACCCATTGCCCAGCTGACATCTTGAGGAAGATGGCTGAACCCCCAGCAGGACTGAAATGAATGTTTGCTTGACACGAAACACAGTTTTGCCAGCAACACTCGGCCTCCTCTTTGCTGATTGAGACCATCAGTATTCCCTGTTCTGCTGGCTGACCATCCACTGACGAGCTGAGTGGGTAGGGGGAAGCAGGGAAAGGCCACAGAAGGAGCTGTTCATCAATAATCCTTTATTCTTTTATCTCTTACTCACAAACAGAAATCTTGTAGTGATGAAAGTCTAATTTCCCTTTCCAGCAACATCCTGTACCAGCTTCTTTCTGCACAGTATTGTTTACAATTTGCTATTTTCTTTGGATTTCTAAGTTTGTTTTGGTGTTTGTCTGTTTGTTTTGTTGCTATTTGTTTATGTTTAAAGGCAAACCTCTCCAAGCCAGGCTTTTTTTTTCCAGCTGGTTCTCCCTTGCAGCGTTTCTTCCCGACCCAGGTGTAACCTCCCATTCTCTGGTTGCTGCTGGCAGCTTTTCCACCCTAGCAAAACATTTCTAACTAGATGTCTGCAGCTGCAAAGGCACTTGAGTTTTCAGACTGTGTTCCATATTTTCAGACTCAGCATCCTCATTGGGCAGCAGAGGGAAAAAAGGCTGGGACAAGTCTGCAGTGGGTCATTTGTTGCAGCATACGTGGTATGACTGACACCTCTTACCTTTCCTCAGATAAGCCACGTGTATGCTGAGTAAACATCCTGGTAAGCTGCATGTGTCAGCCAGACCTGAACAGAGCTACCTGGAATTTCACCCTTTACTTCAGATGCAGCAGGTGCTGGGGCTCTGGTAGTGTTAAATATCTAGAGCCCTTTGGCAGAGCGAAGGGACCCACCTCTCTCCTTCTCTCCCTTTTTCTCTATTATTTTTTTTAATTCATTTTGAAAGTCCATGGGCTCCTTCATTTTGAACTGCAGAAATTCAGGTAAAAAACCCCAGACCATTATAATAGAAGTGCTTGGCATTTCCAGGGTAGAGGCTAACAGCTCGAGACAACATTGCTTGCATGCCAGAAAGGGAGTTTTGACCTTTATGGGGTAAGGTATAAATCAGTGGTTTTGCCTGAAGAGACAAGGTCTGCCAGGCCACCCGCACTGCAGAGCTGTATTTGCACAAGCTGGCTTGGGTTCCAGGTAACTACAAACCATTTCACTCTAGCAGTGAAAGCTTCTTCTCTCTCTAATCTTCAAATGTTGATGGAAAATACAACAAAAACACGGAATATTGTGTTATGATTTTTTCCCCCAACCTCTTTATTTCCCTTTTGCTCTTAAGGCCACCATTTTGTTTCATAACAATTTTCTTGAGTAAAATCAACATGCTCTTTCTACAACTTGCACTAATTAATGTTCCCATTTCCCCCTTAAGCCATATGACCACAGTCATATTTGGTTTGTATGTAGAGAAGAGAGAATATGCTCTTCTCCTTGACATTTTGGAAAGGATTTATTCAAGAGAACCACGAGCTGAGCTCTGACCTATGGGTACAGGTTTCCACAGTGGATGGCCAGTGGAAGAGTATCAAGGGCTTCACTCATTCAGGTCAAATTTAACAAGGTGTGTGCAGGGAACCCAGTTATTCCTGCCTGAAGAAATAGAATAGTTGGAAGGGACCTACAATGATCATGTAGTCTAACTGCAATCAGGACTTCCAGGGTGCAAGCAGGAGTGAGTGCCAAGTAATGTATAAATGGATGGATGGATGGATGGATGGATGGATGGACGGGTGGGTGGGTGGGTGGACGGGTGGGTGGGTGGATGGATGGATGGATGGATGGGTGGATGGATGGATGGATGGATGGATGGATGGATGGATGGAT
>JAWWMO010000083.1:65834196-65847422 GCA_035047845.1 Dendrocincla fuliginosa
GTGCAGGAGAGAGAAACCACACAGCCCTGATAAAAGGATGCTGATTGCAGAAAGAACGTGATAGAACGAGATCCAGGCGGTGCCGGTGCCGCCGCCGCCCGCCTGCAGCCCGCTGCTCCTCGACTACGACGGCTCGGTGCTACCCTTCCTCGGCGGGCTGGGCGGCCGCTACCAGCGGACCCTGGTGCTGCTCACCTGGGTGCCGGCGCTCGTCATCGGCTTCAGCAAGTTCTCGGACTCCTTCCTCCTGGACCAGCCCGACTTCTGGTGCCGGGAGGCGGACGGGCAGGGCAACTGGAGCGGGACCCTGGCGCCCATCCACGCCAACCACAGCGGCAATGGCAGCGTGTTCCCCCCGCCGCCCGGGCTGCCGACCCCCGCGGCGGGCAACGCCAGCGAGTGCGGCTGCCACGAGTGGCACTACCGCATCAGAGCCGGCCTCGTCCAGAACGTCGTGAGCAAGGTGAGAAAGGCGACTTCACTCGGTCCCCCCCATCCCTCACCAGCCCTGGCGGGCCCCTCGGCCCGACCCTGGCCTCCCTGGGCACCCCCTCTTTCCGAGACGACACGATACGGGTCTGTCCTTGCATGTTTCTGCCGGGTCAGTCAGGTCCCCATGGCAGTAAGTAAATTCCACATGCCCGCACCCCTTTCCCTGCCTGGGTGTCACGTCTTGCCTGGTGTACATCCTGTGGGCTTGGACCTGGTAGTGGCGCTGAGCTGCAAAGTTATGTCCTGGAATGGGATCCTTGGTGTCTCTTTGGGATCCTGGCAGTGGTAGATGTCCCGCTGTCTCTGGACATGGGTGTCTGTAGGAAAGGTGCTGTGGGCAAGTGTCCCAAACTGGTAAAGGGAAAGGGTTGTGGAGAAGGATCCAGTTGTGGTATCACTGATCTTTGTGCGGGTATACTAAAGCAGTTCTACAAACCAAAAACCATGTTGGTTTCTGGGGAAGCTAAAGAGATGGTGACTGTTGGGAGTAAAATAAGACAAAGTTCTGCTGAATTCTTCTAGTTTCGTACTCGATAACTGTTTCGGCAGAGTAGTTAAAGAAGAAATGTCTCACAGAAGTTGTTTTGCTCCATAGGCAGAAAGTGCACGTTGATCTGCTGTGTGTTTCCTCATGTAATGGCTAAAGTGGAAAATTTCTAGTGAGGAGACTGTGCAGCTTTCTGCTCTCACTTTGTGTTTGCTGAGTAGTGCATGCAAAAAACCCGCCTTGCCTTTTCACCTGAAAGCTCCTGCGTGTTTATAGTGTCAGCCCTGTTAAAACCCTGCTGTCTGTGGATGGGCCCTATTGATATTAGCAGGCAACTGGAGCTCCTGGAAACGTAAAATGAAGTGGTTACACTAGGAAAGTAGTTCCCTTAATCTCAAGACCCCCTTCCAAGATCAGCAAAAATTACTTCCTGCCTGGGAGCAGTGTTTGGGCTTGGCTGTGTTTATCTAGTTGGGATAAAGAAACACAGCAACAATCAGATGACCGCTTTGGTCAGCCAGCACGCATTTGTATTGAATCATTGAAAATCATTTTGGGTTCTCTTTGTGTCCCTTGAAAGCGTGTGCAACAGGGAAAAAGCAGGTAAAGCAAATCCCTCAAAACCTTGAACACAGAATGGATTTTAAAAAAGAGGTAACCCAGCTACATGCCTTTCATGAGAAAAACACAGGCACGTGGTGGACGTGAATGGTTTGCGATACAGAAATGCACAATGAAATTAGATATTTAAGAGGGGCAGGTTTTCTTCTGTTTATATCCAGAAACTGAGCTATTCGTATGTTTCGGGGTTTAACACTGATGCCTTAGCATGAAAAAATGATCTTGAAATATATCTCTTTTTTTAGTTTAAACTGTGCAAAGAAATTTTTTAAATGTTTGAATCTTTGAAGGTCATCATCAAGCTGGCCACAAAAGGTCAAGGGAGAGTTAGTTTGCTGTCTTGCATGCTCCTTTAAAAATAATAAAAAAGTGTTCTTTGGAAGAACTTGCAGCAAAGGGCAGATCAATTTTAAGGGATAAACAAACATCTGTGGCCCCTGGTGTCTTGTTTTCTATTAGAAAAAACAATAATTATCTTTTGAGACTATGGCTTTTTCCAGTGTGGAGTTTTTATTTTTATTGTATGCTCACTTCCAAAAACTTGGCAGCTTTTTTGCTTTGATTTGTAATCCCATGTAATTATAATCAGGTTGTTTTCTTGGGGTCAAGCTTCCTCCTTAGTTTGTGTTTTGGTTTTGTTTGATGGTTTTCTGGATGGGTGTTCTGTCTGTTTTTATCTTAATGAAGAAAGAGACAGAACAATGGCATAGTTTGACTTGGACTTCCTTTCTTATCAACCCCCAGGAGCTCTGATACTGTGGGAGCAATTCTTGTAACTGCTGACTCCTCTTACATGTATCTCACTGTCCTTTGTGAGGAAGGGCTACTCTGGATGAATTCAAGAGACTGGATGTTCAGATCTCCCTTAACTCCCCTCAAAAATACATTTGTTTCTGTAATGTATTATGCAATGTTCTCATCTTTCCAAATAGAGTTTTATTAAATCTCAGTCTAATATGTGCTCATTTCTGTAGCAGCCAGGAGTTATATTGAAATATCATAAAGAGAGCCAAAAGTATATTAATAAAAAATGTACTTTTGTTTGGCCAGTAAATCCTCTTGTACTTATCTTCAGCAGTTTGAGCTAATATCTGCTGGGTGCTCCATCATTGCTTTGTCTTCAGAAACAATGAAACAATTCTGGTTATTTAGCACAAAGCATATTTGATGTATGTGCATGTGAGACATGATGATCCATGTCTTCCTCTGCCTCCACCCCCTGGCCTTTGGGAGTGGGATAGCTGTCCTTACACTGTGTTAAGTTCCACTCTCTCCATACCCTGTTTCCTGATGGTACCCTTCATCAGATGCTGTATCTCTCTCCAGGCTTTCTCAGCTCTCTTTTCCCCAATGCCCATTTTTTCCCAGCCTCTGTCATGCTTGGGATTGATGGAGTGGAGTTCTTGCTGTTTCCAGGCCTGTTTGGTGTTTTGTTTAGCCCCATTTCTCTTCGAGTCTTTGCTGGAGCCAGGGGTGGCCTTACACCTTCCTTGAAGACTGGCCTTTCTGTGTTAGATGCTGCCACTATCTTGACCTCCTTGACTGAGTCACTGGGAACGGTGCTTTTTATAGTGCTGCCAGTCATTAGAACTGGAAATGGTAATAAATGGTGTAGTGCTTATTATTTAACACTGCTGAAATACGTATAGTGAAGAGGTCAGATGCATAATTTAACCACAGGGATTCCAGTGGCCATGTTAAATCACCCTCCTGAGCTAATGTCCTGACTTGGTACATAAATCTTGAACTCTAGCTTGGTTTGTACATAAATATCTTTGTGTAGCACAATTCACTTGCAAGGCTTTTTCACTGCTAAATGATTCTTTAAAGATTTTCATCTATTCTTTACCACAACATCACCATACTGCTATAAACAGAGTGCATGTGTATTGTTTGAGAGGAATATCCTGAATCAGCCTTTAAACAAAAGACTAGTTAAAAAAAATTAACAAGAAAAGCAAAAGAAAGGTTTTTTAATGGTCCATGTATCTCACTACTGTCCAAAGGAAGGATGCTGAGAAATACTTTTTTTTTTTTTGGCTGTGAAGAAACGTGAGATCTCATTTCACCAATTTGCACAGTGATGCTTCAGGTAAATTATTAGCACTAACACAATGAGCAACAAAATGGCAACTAAACATGATAACTAAATGACAATGGCACCTAAACATGAAGCTTAGCAGGAAGTTGGAGTGTGGTCAGGAGGGACTTTTCTGACTCCCTCACTCGTCTTTAATGCCTGCATCTTTGGACCATCTGCAAAGCCAGCTGTGGTCTTGGGACGATGTTTTCATGGAAGCCCTTAGTTACATGAGTCGTGGTGGTTGTTTTTTCCCCTGTGTTACTAGGATGACCTGTCCTCTATGTTTGATTGCATTAAGTGGTGGTGTTTGTTGTTCTGCACGCTCATTTGTATAATGGATACCAAAAGCTGATGATGGGCAAGGACTAAGGCTTGATTAAATTGCAGAGGTTGATGGCACAGCATTCCTCTGTGCATACCCACAACGTTCCAGATCGTTCCACCTCTTGGGGTTGGCATAGAGGGAAGTGGTTAGTTGAAGGCTGTGTTTTAATCACTCAGAGCAATTATGTAGTAATATTTTATGTCTAGTCACAAGGGAATTCCTGTTGTGGCTGCTTTTATGCTCCAGATGCCTTGTTTTCCTGCAATGCTGTTCTTTTGGCTCTCAACTTCCCACTTGATTTGGGTTGAGTCATCTTCTTTCCAAAGTAACATGGCAATCATTTTACCTATTTGCCACTGGTTCGATCATTTTCATGCCAATTTGGCTGAGCCTCCAGCAAATTGTCCCTGCCAAAAAAGCAGAGCTCGAGCCAGGAGAGCCGAGTGGTCCAGGAACAGTGCTCTCTTGGTGTGAACTTGGAAGGTTCTTTGCTCCTGCAAGGGGAGATGTCTGTGCCCTATGAGTCTTTCTTTTCCTTGCTTTTATTGCAGTTCTGGCACTTTTCTGAGCACACCTTCAGCTGATTCACCTTGTTAACCTGGTAGAAAACTGTTTAAATACATTTTGTTATTATACTTTTTTTTTCCTGGGTGTACTACTGGGTTAATGAAGTGAAATTGTTCTGTGCAGTGACATGTGCCCTAGTGTGTGGTGTTGTCTTGTGGGATTATTGCTGGTATCTGCAAACAGCCAGAATGGCACAGCAAACAAATTTCTTTGTGATAATAGTGATGATAAATTTGTCACAGCTTGTGGTGTGATATTTCTTGGAGTAGAGCATAGGTGTGCATTTCAAATGGACTTTCAAAGCATTAATTACTTTGAAGGGATCACCCTGACAAGGTACTTCCCAAAATAAGAACTATGCCACCCTTATCTCCTCCCATTTGTACCCATTTGTAATCTCATTTGTTTCTGCGTATTCTCCAGTTGGCTGGTCACTGCAAGGAGGCTTCAGAAGTGCTGATATTTCTTTTTTTTTTTTCTGCAACTGGCAGGATTTGTCTTGTCAGTGTTAGTTCCTGGCTGACTGGCTTTACCTAGTCCCAAATCAGTTATTGTACCCACTGCAGTAGCTGGGTCAGAAGTGGCATGATTGGAGCTGGTACACCATCTGTGCCCTTGCTTCCTTTGGACAGACTGAAGGGGGTGTAGGAGCCTGCAGGCAGGCACTTGCAATGGGCATAAAGTGCATTCTAAATTTCTTTCAGCCAAGGCTTTGAAATTACTCTCTCAGCATCTAATAGGTGCTGAAGGGGTCAGCAAGTCCCTGTGGTCAGAAATATTCAGAAATATGGGCAGACCAGAACAAACTTATACTACTGTTTTTTTCATGGCTTCCTTAGCTATGGGAGAGATCCCAAACTTTTTTCCCCCGTCTTCCCTCTGCAAGTCTGATAAAGAGTCAGCGGTTGCTGCTCTGAGCCCCCACAGACTTGAGAAGTCTTGCTGATAAAGAGGAAGCAAGGGGGATCTGCTGGCTTGTCCTGCTGCAGCTTCCCTGGGTCCTGCTCATACACACTGAGTGTGGTGGAGTCTCTGGGTTATCAGTGTGCTGCTGAACAACACCCTGAAACAATGGGGTGAGTTTCTGGCTGAGTGGCATGAATGAAAAGGACGGCTGTTTCGGGAACTATACCTGCAATTTCCCAGTGGTGAAGGGCTGTCCTCTGCCTGATAACAGCAAATAACCTGATGGTTGAGATAACCAGGTATGAGATCACCAGACTGCTTGTTTAGTGAGCCTAGATACTGGTTTTATTTATTTGGGGGTGTTATGTACTGGCCAAAAATTTTTGAAGCTGTTGGTCTAGAAAACAGAGACTGGATTAAGACCGATACTGACATCAGAACTCATGTAGTCTTAGGTTTTCTGTCTGGTGTATGTTTTTTTTTCCTAGAGGGGATGTATATAGAGTTCATGTTTATTATCACCCTTAAGATAAAGCATCTCGCTTACAGGAATCTGATTTCAGCCTGCTGTAAATAATATGTAGCCTCGGTGGAACTAACAATGGTTGTCCAGGAAGGTAATTCCATATTGGCATCTCTTGAAGACATTCTCTGCTTTCCGAGACTTGCAGTTGAGCCTTTCATATGCGCCATTTTCTCTGTGTGTGTCAAACAATTGCCTTTTTTTTTTTTTCCTTCTGGATGAATGTGATGTTTGAAGTGGTTGCAGTTTTGTTTGTTTTTGCTTCCACTCCCTAATACATCCCGTATCTCAGTCATTTCATTTAAATATACCCACCCTGCCCGTGTTGTGGCAGAACTTGCAGGCTGTGGGGAATATCTACCAGCTGTTCAGGCAGTCTAAACCCAAATTTCTAAAGTACACTAGCAGTTTTACTGCTTCTTACCTTGGCTATAAGGGTGCAATTATAAAAGGTGACCTCATGTTTTTTTAAAGTGTTTGTCCAAGAGGAGGAACTGGCACTTAGGAAGGCATGTAATTTGGAGCCAGTTCTGATGGCAAATGTTGATATGAGGATTACAGGCCAGTCAAACGTGAAGGGGTTAATTTTTTTTATGAAACAACAGCTGGAATAGCCTGAGATTTATGGTTTTCTTGAACTTAAAAGCTTTTGGCCGTCCTAATAGTGAAAAGCCTTAATTTAAAACTTTCCAAATAAAAGCTAGGGAGCTGCTAAATTTAGAATATGCTGAAAGAGATAGAATGCCTTTGTGTACTCGTCTTCTGTTTTCCCTGTCAGTGTGTTTGTTCCTGCCTGGTTTCCCCTCCATGCTACCTGGCATCCCTGCTCAGGACAGTTGCTCTCCCTCCTTCCCTTTCATACTCCTTCCTCCTCCCGCTCTTCTGCAGCGCAGCCAGGCTGGCGCTGGCTTACCCACAAGTAACTGTGGAATTAATTAGGCTGAGATCTTGCAATAGAACAAAGGGCTGGGGTTTGCTGCAGACGATATGTAGAAGATCAGAGTAACCTGTCACAGGAATATGCTGCAGCTTTGCAGCAGTGCTGAGTGTTTAGTTCTTCCACTGGGTTCCCTCAAAGCAGCTTCTCTTGTGCTTTGGTCGCTTCAACTCAAAACGTGTGCTTAGTTTTCATAATGTAATTTATATTTTTGTCTATTTGGCTTTTGACAGCAGGTGACTTTGTGTGCATTCTGAGTTCCCTTTTAAAGTCAAGGGGGAAGAAAGGAACCTGAAGGAGGGGGAAAAGAATTTCAACACCCTTTCAAGTAATGTCCTCATGGTGTGTTGCAGAGGTCTCCAGGCAAACCCCGTGTCAGTGTCTGATAACCACTGAGCACTGTGCTGGTCCTTGCCCAGTGTGGGTGCTAGGGAGCCTGCCCCCACCAACCTCTTTAACCTGGCAGGTAGCAATGGTTAATGTGTATGTTGAGTAGTTCCCACTGATCTGGGCCACATCATGCCTGCTGGGAACACGCAATAGCTGTGTCCCTATTCCCAAATGGTGGGAGATGGATCAGTGCTGTGTTTGGGGTGTAAACTCCTGCCTATCCTGTGAGTTGATGAAGCAAGGGTAAATGTGTTCTGGCTGATGGGCTGGGTAGGAAAATTCAATGTGTAGTACAAGGCACTTGTTATGATTTTTTTTTATTTATTTTTTTCCCCCTTATGATCTGGGAGAGCCCCAATTGGCAGTTGCTATACTGAAACACAAGACCAAAGGATTAGTAAGTGAATGTATCCTGATACTCGTTTCTGAGATGCTTATCTAGATCCACAAGGAGCAGAGCTGTGAGAATCAGGAATGCCACTTGTGAGATGCAGGGAAGCGGTATGTTCTCCTTCTCCAGCAGCATGTGATTTATAGTTACCCTTGTGCGTTGTTTTCAGAGCAGGGTGGTCTGGTTTCCTAGAAGAGGTTCTTTGCCTCCAGGCAGTGGTGGAGGAATTAATTTTGGCCCAAGTATTGTCTCCCTGCTACTCTGCAGTGCTGTGGAGCTGCCTCGTCTCCCCCTGGCCTCCAAGCCAAAGTCCATGGACATTCAGACAGTGTTGCAATGTCCACCCTACAACTGTTATTACAGATAGGGACAGTAAATTAAACTGCAAGAGCTTTTTCCTGTTGTGTCTTTCAGGGCTGTGTAAAACATTGTCTGCCTGAAGCTTGACAGACCAGTTTCATATTCTGATTTGTAAAACAAGTGGAATATTTTTCTTCTTTATTCCTTACTCTTAATAGTTATTTAGGTCTGAATTAATGCCAGACCCTGTTGGGTTTTTTCCCCCCTCTCCTTTTCTTCTTGCCTGAGTTGGAATAGCTGTAGTCTGCAAATGATGAGAGGGCAGGGTCATGGCAACAATAATTGCATGTCAGAGTTAAGGTGTCTGATCTTTTTATCTCCAGTGGCAAGTGTTTCTCATGAGAAATTACTTTCTCCTCTTGTCTACTGCTTCACCCTTCTCCATTTCAGAGGTTTTTGCCATGCTTGACATTTTCATTCCTTCCCCCCAGTTTTAAAAAGGCCCAACAAGATAATAAGGTGGGTTTTGCCATGTCAGCCCTCTCGAGGCTGCAGCCTGCAGCATGTGTTGAGCATGTGTGTTTTGGCAACCTGAAAAATACCAGTTCACAAAGTGTTAACTTATTTTTGATAACAAGATGATAGCGAATGTTAATATTTAACTACAATGTTGGAGTTTGGGGTTTTTTTACACGTGGCTTCTCTTTACAGTGCTTAGACCTCTTTTAAATACAGATTTGATAGCTGGTTTAATTTCTTCAGTTTGGTTGCAAAGGCAGTCCCAGCAGCCTGTACGTTGCTCAGAATAAAGGTGGTGGTCAGCTGAAAACTGAGGAATGGCACTCAAATACCATTCTGCAGTGTGTGTCTCAGTCCTGGGGATGGGTGTGGTTGCTCATGGTCTTTTCATGCAGCCAGAGGGAGGCAAACAGCTACAAGGTCTTAGAGCAAAGAGTAGGGTTAAAATTAAAGTCAGTTTCGTGACAATGTCTCCTAATCATGCCAGAATGGTGTAGAAGAGATACTTAATTGCAGCACAGAGATGTAAAAGAGAAGCTGAAATATCCTGATGCTGCGCTCTGGAAAATTATAAATATAGTGCTATGAATACAGTATTCAGGAAGGCTGCAAGCGAGATTTTGTATCTCCCAACGCTTTGATGTTAGATGACATTATGAAGTTGGGATAAGTGAAGCAGATCAAATCAGCTGGGAAACAAGTTAGTTGACTAATCTGTGGAGGGTGAAGGCTGGAAAAGATCTAAATGTCTCAGAATAAAGGGAACTACTGAAAATAAAAGAAGTAGTGATGGAGAAGTGGGTGGTACCTGGGTGCTACTAAAGTTGATTTAATCATGTTGAGTATTCAGAAGAATGTCATATGATTAACAAATCATATTTTAATTGTTGGTGTATTAGCCATGATTATTTACTTAGCAAACTTCCTTCTTCCCTATCCCAGTGGGGAAAAGAAACAGATCTGTGATGAGAGCAAGGTTGAGAATAGAAGAGCTAATTGCTCCTGGTTGAAGTGTGAAGTTGAAGGATAGATGAAACTTTTCCAGTTTTGCAGTGTTTCAGATGATATCTCATTATCCTGGGATTTTGCTGATGTACCTGGTGGATAGCTTGGAGAGTCTTTTTTGCTTATGGCATAGACTAAGGAATAATTTAGTGCGGAGTGCTAAATCTTTTCCAAGTTAGTTTACTAGCTCTGAAACGAAGTAAATTTGTGTCCTTCTGTATATTTGAAGCTTTGGGCTTGTTTTAAGTTTGCAGTGTTGCTTGAGCCATCTCATCACGCTGGGGAGATGGCTCTTAAAAGTGAGCCCTGACTGAAAGGCATTAGGAAGGCTGCTTGGAGGCAGATGGAGTCACACACCATGTCCCTGGGGGGCATAGTGGGGACAGCCCGCTTACCCTGAGGTATTTAATATAAGAGGCAGTGTGTCTCTGTCTCTCCAGTTGTAAGCAGCTTGATGCAACCTGTGCCTTGAGGTGTCCCAGTGTCACAGTGGAGTTGAAGTTTGTAAACCAGGAGGAAGTGCCATGTTCTGTATCAGTGTTAATGCGGGGTTGTGTGGCACCGAGCCTGCACGCTTTATTTTTAAGGCTGAAATACCAGACTTAAGAAATATGCACTTAAAAAGTTAGTGCAGGAATTTCACAGCTATGTCATGCGTATCAGAAAACGCAGTTTTGAAGGATGTATTTCAGCAACTTTAGCCATGTTAAACTTTAGAACCATTAAGGAAACTTGTGAAGTCCATGGTTATGCAGTCCTGTACTATTTCGTGGGGTTGGAAACTGTTTTCATCAGTTAATGAAACTGCTTTCCTACTCTGCTGCACAATCTAATTATATCTTCCTTGGAAGACAGCTAAACACATGTCCTCTGGCTCAC
The DNA here is from genome assembly GCA_035047845.1 of Dendrocincla fuliginosa. NCBI lineage: Eukaryota > Metazoa > Chordata > Aves > Passeriformes > Dendrocolaptidae > Dendrocincla > Dendrocincla fuliginosa. The sequence goes on from JAWWMO010000083.1 coordinate 65,844,622, forward strand.
CTGCCTTCCCCCCTCTTTTTCTTTCCCCACTCCTCTGCCTCCCCATATCCCCAGAAACTTTGTGGTAGTAGTCAAAAGTAATTTCTTTGCTTTACTTTTCAAATGGTGCATGGTGCAGGTGGTCAGTCTTGTCTGCATCCTGACAATTTCTCTGTGTGTTGACCTTGTGATCACTGTTCACAAGTGATTCTTCTGGGCTGCAGCTTTCCCTGCCAGGTGTCTGCCGTGGTCGGAAATGGATTACTGGCTTCCAAGAATGAAAAGAGCAAAAAATGTTGTTTCCACTGTAAGAAAAACAAATTGGATAAGAAGCTGAACAAAACAAACCCTTGCATCTGTTGAGTTAGTATGCTCCAGTGTATGAGAATAGGGACCCCAGGTTTGTTGTGAGTGAGAAGAAGGCAGATGTTGAGCTAAAGGTGATGCTCTGGTACCAAAAGTACCCCTCTTGACACCTGAGTAAAAGTTCTTGCAAATTGGGATGATTATAAGCCTCTTAAAATACCAGTGTGCGTGTGCTCAATAAAAATATGGTTTTGAAGTAGTTACCTCTAAGGTTCTAAGCACTTAGGCACCAGTTAAAGCTTTTCAGCAAAAGCATCCACTTACGATAAAGCTGAACAATGTTAGATGTACTTGGCTTTTGGAGGTCTAACATCATACAGAGAGGAAGTAGCTTGAATGTCAGGTGTTGACTGTGTGTTGGGTTGAGGCATTCCAGCGTAGGTGGCGTAGGCTTACTTGAGTGGCTGTTCAAAGAAAACAAACAACAAAACCTCTTAATGGCTGGTTTGTTGTTTTTCTCGTGTGTTGTGTTTTTAATGACTCTTCTGGCTTCCATTTGTGTCCAATTGAAAACATAAGGGAAGTTGTAGTTTGGAGATGTTTGGTTCTGAATGTGACTGGTAAAATAGAGAGAAAAACATTAATTTTTATACCTTCCTCTCCAGTCTTCCAGCATTATTTCACTTAATGTCCTCATTTTGAAATGTGACCTTCTTGATACTTCCACCCAACTGGTTGCACTGGTGGTCAAAAATTGCCATGTGTTCTCAAGAACACTTTATTGACAAAATACCAATCAGGGAGTGCTTTGCCCAGCTGTGATCTGAAAAGAGAGGCTTTCTTACTCTGAACCCTGAAGGTTAAATAGCTTAAATACTCCGATGTTGCCATGGCTGAGGAGATACAGAGGTGACAGTAAAACCACCCCAGCTTTAGGTGTTGCAGTTGGGCTGGCACATCCCTTTGGGAAGCTTCTCCTGCAACCTCTTAAGTGTGTTTTTAGTGCACTGTTATTTTCTGTAGAGCTGGGTATCACACCACTTTCTGGAAGTCGTGCACTTTGTTTAACATTAAATGCAGCCACAGTGTCATCACTGGCCATCGGGAGGAGAGAAATGGTGTCTTGTAGCAGTCTGGAGGGAGATTCTGCTACAGTGGTCTCCTGTGGCTGTAACTAGGAGTGCTACTTGGATTTGTTAGTACTGGGTGGTAGGTAGAAGTACTGACTTCTTTGCTCTTCTTTTTGTCTTGTGTTTTCTTTATAGTGCTTGATCTGATGACTTTAAGATCTTCCTCCAGGGTTAAGTACTTGGAGACTGTTCTGCCTTTTTTAATGTATATTGTATGATAAGCATAACTTTATTTTTTTATTATTTTATTCTTTTTAAAAACACCCTATGTTCGTGTTGTTGAGTTTTTTAAGAAAAAGGTCCTCTAAGAGAATCTGAGGGCATCATGAATTTTAAGTCTCACTAGATGAGGTATTTATATAGAAGATGGATTCTAGTGCTGTGCAGGGTAAATTGACAGGGTTTGGTTATAAAAAGATGAAGCAGGAAGGAGAGGAACAAAGAAAGATGAGGCCTAACACACCTCAGTGACAAATGATAGATTTTTACTTTCATTTATTGGCCTTAAAATCGTTATCTAATGTGCAGGCAGGCTGGTGGCTTTTCCCCAGGCGGAGTTTGGAGCTGCTGTGGTAAGCTGTGATAAGTAGAAGTCTGGGCTCCCAAAGTGGGACCTTTACCCCAGGGATTGAGAGGTCACGTACAGTGTCTGGGGTATGTTACCTGTGCCAGGACTGAGCCTTCAAAGGCTGGCACGGCAGCCAGGTGCTGCCTGGCTGGGGAAGGACCAAAGGAACAGCTTCATGCCTGGCTTAGGGCTTTCCAGGGGAGCAGCACTGGGGATCCTCTGGTGTCCTGCTGCTGAAACCACTGCAGGGAGCAGTCACAGCAGAGCTACAATCCACCTGCCGTTCCTGTTTGGGAAAGGGTGGGCTTCCTTTCAGCAGCAATCTGGGCATGAAACATTGGAAACAGACTCCAGGCAAGCGTTGTACCAGAGCATCTCTCCTGCTGTCTCACTGCTCCTTTTTAGGACAGAAGAGTCTGCCTTTCACTTTTTCATGTTATCAGGGTGAAGGTAGAAACCAAATCCTTGGTAGGCGTCTTACTACAATCTTTTACCAGGGAGTATTCAGTGTGCTTAGATGCCACAGAGGGGATTATGGCCTTCAGAGAACAAGGACTTTTGAGGCAGGGGTCCTTAATTGACACAGTTTGTGTTTGTAGTGGCAAACTTTCCATTCATGACTTTATAACTTCAGTGCAAATACTGACTCACTGCATGAGCCCTGTCCGGATTTTCACCCCTTGTAAAGAAGTTACAGGATGGTTGCTGTTTGGGTGCATTACCTTTTGCCAGGTGCCTTCCCAAGCATCCCATGTTTTAAATAGACCTGCATCTTGATGTGAAGTATAGTGAGTCACAGCATGGGTGGTGACTCACTG
>JAWWMO010000083.1:65847522-65872138 GCA_035047845.1 Dendrocincla fuliginosa
GTGGTGACTCACTGATACCAGTTAAACATTAGGATCCTGAAGGTGTGACTCCTTAAGCTTTGACTGGAAAAATACTGTCACAACAGGAAAAAAAATGCTTGCAATATATTGCATATCTGCATAGTTGGCAAATTCTCTACCCTGCTGTGCTGCTATTAAAAAAGACCAACCACCTTTGGTTTTTAAATGTACCTTTTCCATCAGTGTATTTTTTATATAGTTATTTTTGGTTCGTCATAGCAATACAGTCTTTTTCTTTAGCAAGTCACTTTATCTGATCTCTTGTATTAGGAGGGTGGATGGAGGAGAGAAAGACAGGGGCACACAGAGAAAACCCGGGGAAAGTTTAGCAACATCCTTCCTTCACGCTTGGCACTGTTAAGTCCCAAGTGGGATACCAGGGAATTCAGCCAGAGCAGTTATGGGATTTAATGGTCTCTCTGCTTGTAACAGATTAAACTACCTTTTGCAAGAGATGGTAGAGGATTACTGTCCAGTCTCCAGCCAAAACAATCTCTCAGTGCAGATTTACTTGAAGTGCCACTTGAACTGTCATCAGCACTGCCCACGCCAGTGTTTTGTTCTGCACGGACACGGAAACCTGTCACTCCTTTCTCTGTGGAGCAAACCTGAGTGTCATCTTTGTGGAATGAAACTACTGGCACTTGGAGCAGGACCTGCCACGGCTCTGGGCACAGCCATGCCATGTGGGCACATGACAAATACGTTCTGCTCTGCTGAGCCCCGGTGTATGTAAAGGGAGAGCTTGCTTTATAATAGTTCCTGCTTTATTTCTAGCTCTTCAAAGTTGAGGCTTTTCCATGGGGAAGGGGGAACGCAGGTCTCTGGCAAAATTTCTGTGCTTTCATCATGATGAGGCCATGCTGGTTTGCCCTGCTGTGTTTGCTGTGTTCAAATGGGTGGGGACAATATGCTAGCTATTAAATATGTATTTTGTTCTATTAATGTCATCTTTACCTGAGGCTGCTTCTGGCTGCAGAATCCATTTTTCTTCTGTCCTGTCTCCTTATTCTTGTCTCTCTTTGCGAGTTGAATGCCCTGGTGACACCTACTGCTGCCTTGCCAAATTTATTTTTGGGTAACTGCTTCGTGGTGACCTCTCTGTGGTTTGTGACAGCTGCCAGAGGAGAAACCAAGATATACTTGAACTCTTAGTACTGAGCGAGTTTGGGGTCATGGCAGATTCTCTGGAATTTTGTGTTAAAGGAGCTGTTGATATATTTCACCATTTCCCTGTTTACAAGTAATGGAGGGTTTTGCAGAGGGAGAGATTTCAGGAAGGTTGGGGGCTACCTGGGGATCAGCTCTGATTCCTGCTGGCCTGCAGAGCGAGTGCTTAACCGAGGGCAAGGAAGGGCCAGATGCAGGGTTTGCAAGGAAATATGTGCTTTTATTTTCAGAGCAGCTGGGCAGTTGGACAATAGCCTTCGAAACAAGCAAACAAAGGATGACTTGCAGATAAGTTATCGGGAGGAGTGGGTGTATTTTGGGCACCCCTGAAGGACAAGCTGATAGACTGACTTTTTCTTCTGCTTTTGAGCTCTTGCTCTGTTTGCCAGAGGGGTTTGACGTCTTGTTGTCCTGGCCTGAAATTTCACAACAGTCCTTGGTGAGATTCTGGCTCTTCCAACCACGAGCTTTTACTTATGTGTAATCTGGTACCGCATGTTCTCTGCCAGGGGCTTGTGTGAGGGCTGGCTATCTTTGGCTAGCAAGAGTAAGCTGTGAGAATGGAAAGACACCAGGATATCTCCTTTTCCTTTTTGCACTTGGAGGACACTACTGTTCCTCTGACGTCAGTAAATGTAGAAATTAATGACTGAATTTTCAAATGTGTGCTTGTATAAATATGACTGCTTTTAATAAACTTATTTTTTTCTCTACAAACAAAAGTGATTCTGAGTTTTAAGCAGCATATGCACCTTCTGGATTGTGAAAATGAACCTGGAGCATTTTAAAGCCTGCCTGGAGTTCAGATATATCTCCCAAATTTTGTTTTATTTGCAGCTTGTCTGGGCAGATATTTTTGTTTGCTAGCTGGAGATTGGTTCTAGGATTGCATTTCCTCCACTTGCTTCTGAAAAGTCAGGGGGTTTGGAGAGCGATTCTCACTGCCTTGCTAAGCTGTTTGCTGCAAATAATTCATAGCTATTTGGTGGGAAAAATCCTTTGATCGTGCTACTTGCTTATAGTTCTTTAGTGCCTGCCTTCTGTCTGTAGTGTGGAAGATCAGACATACATGTCCCAACTTGCCCAGATCAGTGCAGTGGGAAAGTTGAAAATACATTTAACTTAAACAAAAAGCCTGAGCCTGGAAACTGGTGCGTTTCTTTTGGCCACTAAATTGCTGTGCCTCTTGGTGACATGGTATATTGTAACGAGGACATTTGTGATGTTGAACCAGGGGGCTGAGTCTCGCCTTATTTCTGGAAGGGCTGTGTGTCATGGAAAGGCTTAAATGTGCTGTGCACCTACTTGAACTCTTTGGAGGGAAGTTTTTTTTGAAGTTGCATCTAACTTTTAAAAATAAATTGCGTACTTCTCCTTTGTGTTTTTGGCTATGAAACTTCAGTTACTGGTGTCAGGAGGGCTGCTACTATTACATTACACTCAAACAGCCATTTATTCTGCAAAGTTTCAATTCTGGAGTGTCTGACTCTCCAAAGTTAGCTGTACTTATTTGTCATGAAATGGGTATGGCTCTCATTGCCATCAATATTTAAGCACTTCACAAACCACTAACAAATACATCTTCTTACATTTATTCAAGGGTATAATAGTAACTGTCTCCACTTTACATGTAAGAGAGATTAAGTTACATGTCTGAGGGCAGTGAGGATACTGGGCTAAAGCCAGGAATGCAGTCTCGTTCTTCTGGTTTCCTCTGCCTCAGAGGAAAATGTCCTGGAGTTTAGGGAAGCCCCGCTAGGAACTTTGTTGTTCCTATCTTCCTCATGGGAATGAGGCAATGCCTTAATGACAAGTTACTTGGAATGGTCCATTTCCCCTTCCTTCGGACTGAAAGGTTAATTTCAGTATCAGGCATAGCTTTATCGTGGAGGTTCAGAACCTGTCTGGTCTCTGAGCTGTGAAAGGTCACTGTGGGGGCTGCTGTCCCAAGAAGTTGCACTGCTGTGCTGGGATCTCCAGCTGCTCTGTCTGGCTCTATGCCAGGACTTGTCCTGACAAGCTGTGCCTTTATTTAGTCTTCATCCCCTTTCCACCACCTGGGGAAATCAAGATGCTTTTCTGAAAGCAAGTGTGTGTCCTCTTGACACTGTGAGAGCCTGAGGCTAATGGCCATGAGGGGTCTATGGGCAAGCAGCTGGTTTTCCCTGTGTTTCCAAGCAGCCCTGAGGAGATCAGCTGGAGCACTTGCTCTTAAATTGTGGGGCTTCGTGGGGCTCTGATAATGGGTGTCTGGGGCTGTGATGGTGAGATGCTTCAGCTGCTGCAGTGCCACCAGCACCTGATGGAGATATCCCCTTAGGCTAAACTCATGTGGCCTGAGAGCGGGAGGTTTAAGTGTTGGATGTTGTCATTTTACAATTAAGGGTCTGATAAAACTCACTGAAGTCAGTGAGTCTTTAATTTGCTTCTTGAGGTCTGGGGTTTGACTTGAGGGGCAAAGCTTTCCTCTGCCATTTCCTTGCACTTGTGCTAGAACTGATGTTTGGAAAAAGCTCTGCACCAATATTAGTGTGTTTAAAAACATCTGAGAAACTAATTTATTTCAGCTTATCTGTCTTTTTTTTTTTTTTTCCAGTGGGATCTTGTTTGTGATTCTGCCTGGAAAGTCCACATTGCTAAATTTTCCCTACTTGTAGGATTAATCTTCGGCCACTTAATAACAGGATGTATAGCTGACTGGTAAGTGAAAAATCTTTCAATGCAATGTAACTATAAATAAATAACAGTACTAAATATTGTTTTGATTGCCTGCTACTTTATATTCATGAAGAACCTTTGCATAATGATTTCTTAGGTTCTGAAAGAACCATGACGGACAGTTTAAAACTTAATTGTTTGAACCAGAGTAATTTATATCAAGGTAAATAACACAAACTGTTCTCTATTTGGCATAGTTATTTCTTGCTGACACAACTTATTACAACTGTAAGGCTAGTACAGAATTGAGCATTTTCTAATTATCCAAGTGGAGCCTTTAGTTCAGGGTTTTCTTTTGCTTAACCAAGAAATAAGGCCAAAAGAAATTGGAAGCAGCATTGATTTCACTGAATACATGACTAATGTAATGTCAGCCTTGTGCTTACACAGTATCTTTCCTTGAGTTGAGGGCTATTTTTTGGCAACCTTTCCATTGTTCTTCTTTTCAAGTTCTTGTTAAGCAAACATTTTGATACAGTGTTAAGGATTTGCTGACTTATGTTGTGCTAGTATTGGGGCATTGAGTAGGTTGCAATTCCTTAAATTGCAATAGTTAAAGTATTATTGGATGCCCCAATTTTGCTGAGGGTTCAGCTTTTATTTTAAAAAATGGTCTTGTAGTGCAGAAAAGAGGGGGAAAAAATTTAAAGAGTGGACTCGAGTGATGTCAGTGGAAACTTGCAGCATCTGAAACAATAGCTCTACGATGCTGTTCCAGTCATTTCAGTGGCTTCCAGCACAGTTGCCAATGTTGGTGCTTTAAATGGCCCCAAGTTAACTCTTTTGCCATTCACTGAAACAGGAAAGGAAGAAGAGTTGCCTATTAGGGTAATCTTATAAAGCCTCAGCAATTCACCAGTCAGTTGGGAGAGAAAAGGCCCCCTGCAGCTGTGCAGTAATTTGGATCAAGCATTCCTAGCGAAATTGCATCTTAATTCTTGAATAGTCACTGAAAGTTTTTAGGCAAGGAAGGAATCATGACTTTTCAGTGAAGTGGGGAACATGCATGAAATACAGTTGAATTTGATTAAAATACCACAGTAAAATGGGGCTCTAAGCTCATAGAAAGTATAGAGGGGAAATGAATGAGAGACCTTCCTCGGCTTTCCTAAAAAGGAATCTCTGTGGAGAAAGCAGACTTATTACCAAGTTAGGAAAGTGCTGCTATAATTGACAAATAAGCCACAAATAAGTGAACAACTTGTTGCCTAAGGCACTTGCTTTGAGAGAGAATTGCAGTAAGCAGATTTAATAGCTCTCTGCCACCAAGAGGAGCATCCTGTGCTTCCATCCATTTCTGTCCCCTGTGTGTACTTTGTGCTGCCACATGCATTTGTTGGACCCCTCTGCAAGCTGCTTAGCTGAGCTAATGCAGCATAAAATTACCCTGATTTTAAAATATCTAGAAATGTCTGTTGAGTTTAGGAGAATCTGGTTTCCAGCTGTGGTGCAAAGGAGAAAAAGGGTAACTTGTTGCTTGGAGGGGGACAGTGACCCTTTTGTGGATGACCAGAATGGACATGGTTTGCTGCCACCAAAGCTAGTCCCCGTGCTCCTGTTTAGTCCCCATTGCCAGCTCATGTACCTAACCCAGCAGGGCTCCTCTGCTGGATAGTCTGTCATTTAGCAGTAGCATTTGGGGCTCATAAAAGAAGACCTAAATGGAATTTTCTTTGTTATTTAATCACAGCTTGAATTTCTGCTAAGGTGTGAGGTTTTATGAAGAGATGGATACAAAGGGGATTGTACCTGTAGAAAGAGTAAATGAAGTTAAAAAAAAAAGGATGTCAGTCCCAAGCAAGAGCAGGGGAGGTTGAACAGAGTAAAGGATAAGAAGTGTTACAAAATTTCAAAATCTGTTTCCATTTCACTTCTATACCACTCTCCAGTTTAGATAATTACAAGGTGCTTTGGGGGTTTTGTACCATTGGGGGCTTTGCTTTTCCTTTTTGAAAGGAGCTTTTAAAGCTGTACAAGGCAAAGGCATAGAGTGTATTAAGGCAATTTGCTAAGTAAACTGAGCACTCTATGTTCAAAATACAGTAGGTGTGCACACTGGGATAGCTCTCTGTGGAAAATCTATAGGAGGAGAGTCTGTAAACGTGCTCAGCTGTGTGTGGACCGACTGTGTCCAGTGCCTGAATAAGTCCCTTGTTCCACGGGCAGAGTTCTGCTGGCAGTTTTGCCAGCCCCAGGCTGAGGTTTGTGTGGAAGGATTCCTTTTGGAACAGGTGGGCTTGGTGTTCATGTACCATTAAGGCAGTAGGTCAGTGCCTCTCATTGTCCTGTACTGCCCCTGCTTTGCACCTGCTCTGGTGCTTTTTGCAGCCTTTGTGTCAGTTCAAGTCCTAAAACCAAGAGAGAGCCTGCAGAGAATGTCATGGGAAGAGCAATTTGATCAGCTGCAAGAGCGAGGTCCATACGTAGGAGCATGGGAAGAACAGGTCTTGTCCTCAGACCATTCACTCTTCCCCTATGGTGCAACTCTGATGCTGGGAATATCTTTCTCATGCATCTGCTTATCACACTGTGTGGGTTGCACATTCTTCAAAAGCCTGGGGTTGCTTGTATCCCTAGTTATTTACCTGTGCAGACAGCATTTAGCATTTGATCTAGATAACAACATGCAGTGTAGGCTGAGAGTTCTGCGATACAGAAATCTCTCTCTGGAACAGTTTGGATGGCAGCAGATAGCATCCTGGGGCTGTTTTACCAGGGAAATTGTGTATGGTTTAATTTCTCACAAGCATTTCCATGTACTGTTAGATAATTCTGTCTGCATATAAAAGGCACTTTTTATGCTCTAAGACACCATCCTGTCAAAATACTGCTGGATCACCAAATATCTGGCTCATAGCTGCCCTGGAGCTTTGTTTTTTGAGAAGTGTGCTGCATGCCTTGGTGAAGAACACTAGTTTCATGTTTGTGAGGAGATGCCTCTTAACAAAGGGCTTATCTGCCCTCAGTTGGCTTTCACAGGCTCAGGAGGCTTTTGGATTTTCTGATTTTATTTTTTTTTTCATTAGCAGCAACCATTTCTTTGCATAACTTGTGTAATGGTAGAAGAAATTCTATGTCCTAGTGGTGGATAACCTCGAGTACAGGGGATGGGAGGAGGGGAAGAAGGGAACCTGAGGTATGCTAAGCATGAGGTCTTTTTCAATCAACATCAGGGAATGGCAGGTCAGGCGTGTGATGAGAATTAGGTTCCTAATTCTGAGGGTTTGCATAAAGCCTTTCATCGGCAGAACACTTCCACAAATACTAATTGGTATGAATTACAGCTTGGCCTAACGAAAATGGGGCTGCAAAAATCTCTGCAGATTGCTGATAACAGAAAGTTCATTGGCTTTCTCTCTGTATTCAGGGGTTTATGTGAGGTACTTCCCCTCCCTGCCCAAGTGCTTTGTGTTCTGCAAATATAAAATCTGAAGCACATGGAGCAGTACCTGCCCTGATATCCAGCACGTCCCCAGTGCATTGCACATCACCAGTGCAGTGATGATGTGTTTCTACCCTCAGCTCAACAGCAGCTCATCTTCTGGAGGGCTGGGCTTGTGCACTAGTGGAGAGCAGCCTGCCCTTACCATGCTGTCTTTGGGTTCTGTTTTAAAATGTAGGTTCTGCTTTTAAAACTCTGAAGGGCTAATGCCAACAAGTTAAGTCTTCGAGGTGCCCCACAGGTGATGTTACAGCTGAAAATAATAATAAACCTGTTTTTGTGCAAGGAGCCATCACATTGCTTTCTTAGGTGTGACTTTGAGAAAGCCTGAATGGTGACTGGTGCACTTTTCCAGTTTCCAAAAATGTAAAAAATTGTATTGATGTCTCATTTTCAGCGCTTCTCTCCCTATTTTTTTGATCTTGTCTCTTTTAACTAATGCAAACCCCAAAGTTCTAATTGTGAATGCATATATATAAAATGTATTTTATAACTGCTGGTAACAATCTGCTGAAATAATTGAATAGAAATGCTACAGTATGTGAAGCTGGACTAAGTTATGAGGTTTAAATGCTCTTTATTGTGCTGACATTCAACCTGATGGCTGGCTTGCAACTGACAGACTGCTTTGAATGGGTCTGTGAAAGCTGCCTACGAAAAGCAAGTTCATGTATTCTTTGTGGAAATGGCATATGGAGCTGACTGAAAGGGATCCTCAGTTCCACTGGAAAACTTGTGGGAGTTGACAAGTTGAAAAATTTTGGAAATCTCCACATAATGGTCCAATTCTTGCTTAAAAATAGCCGTGTGCTCTGGTGCTTCATATCATTCTCCTTGCACAGGAAGAGGGGGAGAAGGGGGAATTATAAACACTAAGCATATGAGTAAGAGATGTAAAAATCTCCTGTTCCTTAGACATAAAAGAGCCAAGCTCTGGAGCGACTGCCCCCACGTTCAGTGGCAGCATAACTGTTCCTCCTTGTCAGCACTGCACCAGCACATGCAATTACAGGTTGCAGCTGCCAAGGAGGGCTGCAAGTCCTCCTGCCCCTCTTGCCTGGGAGTATTTTTGAAGTGGTTTATTCCTTACCCTCCAGGCAGGCTGGTTTTGCTGTGGGGATACAAGGCAGAGGGACTCAGTAACACTCACAGAAAAACTGTGAGCTCCATCAGCTCCCTAAGGCTCAGTGAAGTGACCTGAGCCCTGTTTTGTGTTTGGTCCATGCTTGTTGGCTTGCCCTCAACAATGAGACCAAGAAAAGCAATTTTTTGAGCTGGCTGCTCTGGCAGATGAGGCTGAAAAGCACATGCCTGTTGGGAGGAGGAGGCCTCTGCAGCTAATAATATACTATACCATATAGCAGATAATACCATATACTCTCCCATGCTACTACACAAAACTGAGGAGTTGCTTTTCATCTCCAATGAACTTATTTATGGTTTTATGGTAGTTCCTGGATGTTTCCTTGTTTATATTTGGTATTTTGAAAATGCTGGTTAAATCAAGCAGTAATACAATGTGCTGTCTCTGCTTAATCCCATCCAAATTGAACTTGTCCACGCAAAGCTGGCAGAGAAATCGGGGGTTTAGTAAGCAAAAAAAACCAAAAAATAAAATAAAGGAGGATGGAACAAGCATTAAAAACAAGGTGGCAATGCTTGGAAGGGATTGTATGACTTGTTCTCCTCCTTGCCAGTTTTCATGATCTAGAGTTATGTCCATCCTGGCTTTTAACACTGTTTCTCATGCTTCCTTATTTTTAGGGTTGGTCGACGGCCTGTACTGCTCTTCTCTGTCATATTCATTTTGATATTTGGACTGACTGTGGCACTCTCAGTGAACGTGACCATGTTCAGCACACTCAGGTTTTTTGAGGGGTTTTGCCTGGCTGGAATAGTCCTCTCCCTGTACGCACTGCGTGAGTATACCTTCACCACCCGTGCAAACGTGACTTTATCCAGTGTGTGGTTTGCTGTTCTCTGGCTTCCCAGGTTTTTCCAAACCAATCAAACAAGGATCATATGCACTGAAAAAGCTTTAGCCTGAGTTTTGGTGAAGAGGTAGGGATTTTGCAGCTTTGTCTGTAGGTTGCTACAGAGCAGTCTGTGAAGCTGTCTCAGAGCTCATTTTATAAGAGCTATAAGGTGGTTTGGGTTTACTTGTTATTTAAACCTCGAAGTTATCTGTGTCTTAGCCATAAGGTGTAAGGGGAGTAGATTTCACCTGGCAGGATTGAGCTCAGTAGGAGACTTGCCACTTTTGCTGTCCCTAGCAGTATGTCCTCTGGCACTTTTTCAGAACTTCCTCTGTTATTTGCAGCAAGATATCCTGTGTCCTTGCCTCAGGATTGTGAAGTTACAGCAAAAATATGTGAGAAGTGCATGAAGTCCTTTTATCAGTTTTTTTGTTGTTGTTTCATGGGGGGAAATAATCTCTGGGAGAAACTTGAGGGAAAGCTTGTTTGAAATATCTACATGGTTGTATCTGGGGTGACTAGTAAACTTGTAGCCAAAACATTTGAAAACTCCTTTCTGAGGCCTTGCCTTTGAAAAACACATGCACGATGGCACCAGCCTAATCTGTGTCCCTTGGATATGTGCCAGGGATCATCTTTTGCTTCCTTGGCTGTTTGTAATTAACAGGTAGTAACTCCACACCAACCAAGGAAAGCACAACATTTCCTCCTCTCTGTTGTGGCTCTGTAAAAGCATTATCAAATTATATCCTGGAAGTTGCTGGACAGAAGGTTGCTTTTGTATTTTTATTTACTTCCTTTTGTAGATGGTGTTCAAGCCACCAAGATTTAGCACAATGTTCTTACTTTGCATGGAGTGTTTTGTAGTATTCTGTTCCACAGTTTTTGTTTCGGTTTTGGGCTGTGCCAAGGGGAGAGAGGGCTGACTGCAGGAGACAGGAGTTTGTTCTGTATTGCACTTCTTTGTTAGACCTGATATGGTACCCAAGATAAATATTTTTTTCTTCTTGCCTTTGGTCATATAATCTCTCGTAATATTTTACACCAAAACTACCACTGAAGACATTACCCTTCTATAGGGAAGTAATTTAACCTGTGTGGTCCCCATGGATGGGAGCTTCTGCCATTACCAGTATGATGTTCAGCTGGATAATAGGCCTGTTGGATTTTTTTTCACAGCACAATGCAACATGTTAGTTTTTCTTTGTTGGTGGGGATGTTTTTAACTCTTAAGAGTCACTGCAACTGAAGATTTTCGTGGGGAAATGCCAACTAAGTAAAAGTTTCATTATGGACCTTTTTATGATCAGAGTGAAAGAATGTATGTGTTACCTTAAACCAGACAACAGCTTGCCAGCCAAGGGTTTCATTCAGAAGATGGCATGTTCTGGTTACTTCATGCTCTCCTTGGTCCAGAGTAATGATTTGAGTCTGATATTTTGTCCCCACTTCCCCTGTAATTCAGGTGTTTGCTGTAACCACTGCTGTCTGGGTAGACAATGCATAAATAGAGCTAATAGGTGTTAGGAGAGATCTGTGTGAAATTAGCTGCAGGCTGAACATCAGTGCACTTCTGTGGAAGTGAGAAAATGTGAAAGATGCAGCACCTGCACCTTTGATAAGTCTTCTGACCTGTCTCAGGGCATGAGGGGAGTGATTTTTACTGTATTACAAACTTCCATTTAAACAAAGAAAAGCCATAGTTGTCACTTCCGTGTAGAGTAGTGGGAGAAGAGTAATCCCTGGAATAGGGTTTTTTGTGTGGTGATGGTGGTGGTTTTGGTTTTAGTTGTAGTTCTTGTAATCTCAATCTAGGTTTTCTATCTCCTTGTTTCTGCTGGAGACCATAGCATGCTGTTGCATTCCTGTGTAGAGTAATCTTATGATTCATAGTCCCTTTCCCTTAATGGCCTAGATTTCTTCCCCTGTAGGTTTGTTGCCCCTGAATTCTGGGCTGGCTGCCCTGAACAGAACAATAGAAAGTGGAAAGTTTGACCTGCTAGTCATTAGCCAAAGTTTCCAAAGCTACTGTGCAGAAGCAAACTGTATAGGCTTGCATAGGCTGCAAAGGTAATTATTGAGCCACTGGGATCCTTTTAGACTGTGTTGAGCTTGCTAGTTGAGCTTGGATTTATGGCCTGCCTAAGGGAAATTGTAAATAACAGATCTGGTAGCCTTGTGAGTGGGAAGAACACTGATGTGCTGTCTTAAAAGCACAGAGCTGCCAAGGTTAAGTTGCCTTCACCATTCAAACCACACTCCTCTTCATAGCCTAACTCTGCTTTTCTACCTGTCTGCCCTAAGGTGCTAGGTGAGCTTGGAAATGAGCCCTGCCTTCTGTGGAGGGACAGCACTGAGCCCAAGCTGCCTGTGCTCCTCTGCAGGCTTTACTCAATGATGTGGTGAGCTCCTTGCTTCTTGTGGCCTCCAAGTACAGCCTCTTGCCTGGAGCTGCTTGGGGCTTGTCTAAAAGACACTTCTGGACCTTGATTTATTAAACTGAAAAGTTTTCCTGTGGCTGCTGTAGTTCTGTTAGAAAAGGTGTTTTGGGTGACATTTTTAGTGAAGCTGCAGCAAGAGACAGGCTTTGTGCAGTTGATCATGCTGTGAAGGAGGGAAGCAGAGGAGAAACAAACCCGGGGCTTTCTGCTCCTGGGTGCTGTGGGTCCTTGCATCATCTGGGAGAGGGAAAGGCAGCATATCCTTTTCCACTGAACAACCACACACAGCTTTGAAAGGCTTTTGTTTCACCCTAATGTGGAACATGAGGAGCTTGTGTCTTCCAGAAGTGGTTTCCTGCCTGGTACCAATCTTCCGTGGGTTTCTGTGTCCCTAGCACACATCTTGTGCAGTGAGGCACCAGCAAGGTCCTCAGGGAGCTTCACTGCAGGAGGATGAAGTGGTTCCCAGTATGCCACACTCAGCAGTCACCTGAGGCACAGAGCTAGAGCTGCCTGTTATGATATGCTGCTCGGGTCCCCTGCTATGTTTGCTGAGGAGAGTTCTGCAGAAAAGAGCCTGGCCCTTGTAGGAGGGTGGTGGGACCTGGAGAGAGGAGAGAAGGGGTGCTAAGGAGCACTGGCAGCAGTGGTTGGGATGGGATGTATGGCCTGCTCAGCAGTTAAATGTAGAGGAAAGTGTAGACTGGGGGGCTGAAGGAGGACAGGTTTTTTTTAAGAGTAAACAGGGGAAAGCTATTTTTTCTGAAGGTGACTTTTATTTCTGCGATTTGTTGCTGTGTGCACATCTAGAGAGAAAGGATGGACATTCTGTACCTGCCAGCTCAGCACCAAAACCCCCTGCACAACTGAAGAAGAGGAGTTTGAGTTTAGCCATTGGTGTGGAAAGCCCTAAGCAGGTCCTGAGAAGAGTTTTCCTTTTGGACAGGCTGAGAGGGAGGGGAAGAGGTGAGGGAGCCCTGAGCAGGGGCACATGTGCCTGAGTAATGCCTGTGCTGCTGGTGTCTGCAGGCTCATGCAGTAGGAGGGGTGTGCCCCTCTTACTGCAAATAGCTCTGCTTGCTGCTTGCAACTCATGTGGGACAAAGTACACTCGGCAAATGTGAAAGTCATGGGAGAAAGCAAATCTGATTATTTTGAGAGCAGGGAGGGTGTTGTTTCTGCGTGACTTTAGTCTCCCCGGGTCATTGCCTTGGCCCTGACAGCAGGGCAGCCTTTTCCTGTGTGCTTGTGGAGAAGGGCAGATCCTGCAGCTGACTCAGCACAGATCCCTTCCTTAGGGCTCGCTGGCATGAGCTGCTGCAAGAGCTCTCATGGCTGAGGGCAGGAGTTCCTCCCCTTCCATTCAGCCCCTCTCCCCTCACATGCTGCTGCCCTAGTCAGGCTGGACCCAACATCATCCTGAGCCCTCTGCCAGGTATGCCACTCATCTTCCCTCTGGAGAAGACCAAGTGTGCCATTGTCAGTGATCTTTTCCCTGCGTCCTTCAGGGAATTTTCAGCTGGGGACAGTGTCCCTTGTGCTGCCTGAGCCTGGGGGATGGAGCGGGAGCGTGGGCTCACATCAGGCAGGGCCATTAAATGAATGAATGAAGGGAAACAAGGATTCCCTTCCAGCTGTTTGCATCCTCTGCCGTATCTGTCTCCTCACCAGTGTCCCTGCTTTTGTCACTTTCTTGAGTCGAAGCTAGGATAATGGTATTAATTAAACTATTTAAGGGGGAGTAGAGGGGAGGAAGAGATATATTTTCCTGACAAATGCTCCTGGCAGGTTTAAAGAGCCTCCCATTAAAGTGCTGTGTGCTGTTGCTAATGACTGTACCTGAGCTCAGGCAGCACAAGCCATGATGTGGATTTGCACACAATTGCAGCCTGTTCAGCAGTTTCATGGGTGACTGAGCTACAGATTATGCTGCAAAATTAGAAAGACTAGACTTGAATGAGCCAGTAAATAAGCTCTGGAAATAGCTTTGCTGGAAAGGAGATGACATCTCAGGTTGGAGTGAGGAAGCAGGGGTGTCCCTCTGATGCATAGTTGCAGAATGAGTGGGCATGTTGTTTCTCTTTCACTGTTCAGAGAGAAAAAAAGGTAGAAACGCTGTTGAAAGTCATAGCTTGTGTTTCAAAAGCCTGGAGAAGCTTGGCAAAGGCTTTCAGGCTGGTTAGGATGTCCAGCTGTGATCTATCTTCCTCATTTACAGCTAGGTCAGTCTAATCTGTTACTCCTGTAAATTACACAGGCAATGATCTGAGAGGCTAAATGTGGCTTCTTAAGTTTTTATTTTATTTCTTCTACATTTATCCTGGAAAGCTAGAGCGGTGTGCTAGAAAGTTTGCTCCAGGCTGAAGAATGAGCAGATGCCAGAATGGAGCATGGGAGCTTCTTGGTGCTGGGCAGGAGGGATGTCAGGCTTGTAAAATAGCTTTTCTTCCAGTCAGGTGTTATTATAAAGGGTGAGATTTCTATCTTTTGTTTTTTCTTTTTTCTCCCCTCCCTCCTGAAAGTGTATAGGCTCTGAGATCCTGAAGCATTCCAAGTTTTTAATTGATTTTCTTCTCAATTTTCCTGTCCTGACTCTTCAGCAGCAAGCATGGCCTTGGCAAGGCAGGTGAAGCTCTGGAAACCGCAGGCTCTGAAGTTGTTCTGTATAATCTGAGCTGGCTCAATAAATAACTCTGCAAAGCTTTCCCAAATCAGAGGATGTGGAACACATCTGACTCCCTTCCAGTGCATTGACATGTGAATTAGCTCTGCAGTAAAATCAGTTCTCTCCACTGACAGGTCTGATAAGATCAAGGTTGTTAAGCCACCTACCTTCTGTTTATGTAACCAGCCTTCCCTTCTCTGAGTCACTTTATGCAGATCTGGTAGGAGTGTTCACAGAAGGATCCACTAAACGAGAAATCTTGACTGAGTCACCTTAAAGTGACCATTAATTGTTAAGAGATACAGAACCACTTTTTTTAAAGAGCAGACACAGACTGTTCCAACACTGAGAGGGGATATGAGTTTCTGGAAACAGCACTGCTACATTTTGGATTGCTTTTTGTGAGAACTGTTGAAAAAAAAATAAAATAGTATGCAGTGGGAGCTCTCCAGCTGCTCAAAAAAAGTGCTGTGCATGCCTTTTATCAAATGCCTGGGGGCTCAATTTATGCAAGAGTGGAAAAGGTTATTGGAATTACAGTACTCTCCTTATAAGTATAAATCTTCCTTGCTCTACATGGCTTTTCTCGCTGCAATCAAATTACAACTTATATCATCTGTCTGCCTCTTTCTCCTCAGTATTTCCTCTGAATTTCCTTCCCTTTTCTGATGGTGAGAATGGGCATAGGCTTTTCAAGGGACACACTGTCTGCCATTAGGGCATGGACTCTGATCCTTGCTTTAACCCTACAAACTGCATTCTGGAGCAGAGGTGCCCTTGAAGCATTGCTAACATATTGCCTTGAATCTTGGAAAAACTACCATTTGAGGCAGCCCATTTGAAGTTAATTTATACAAAGTCTTAAAGTATGCTAAAGGAGAGTAAAAGGAGGATCTTTCTGTAGCTCCTTGGAAGGTTAAAAGATGTTTGGTTAATACAAGAATTGCAGTGGAATCTAATTTTAATCAGTTTTTCCATTTCAGTTGCTGAAAATCTGATGTGTTGTCAATGTGATAAAAAGCCCAAGAAAATAATTTTATTTGAGGTACTTTTTATATGACTGGTCAATTGGGAATGCAATTAAGATGGAATACTGCAGTTGTTACACTTGTGATGATGACAATCAGATGAGATTAGAGTACACTTGCAATTTCTCCAGCTCAGAACACAGCTTGCATTTTTATCATTTAAAGTGCCTGTCTTTTAATTGTTCCAGACCAGCTCCAGCAGTTTGGGTATGCTCAGTGTACAAAATCTTACCTTCTGTCATGCAAATACTTGTAGCTGTAACTGTTCAGGATTGTAATTACATTTTTATGGATTTCTTTAATTGGGTTTTTTGGGACTTTTTTGCTTTTTTTTAATCTGAGCAGTGTCAAATAGACTGATAGGTCTGCTCATCCCAATTGCAGGGCAAAAAGCTCACTGCCACTGAAGGAAATTAAGAGGGGCTTTTCTCTTCCCCTTCCAAATTCCTTTTCATTGTCTCAGCTGCTCCTACAACCGATGACTTCAGACTATTAAGGGAGTGTTTAAGATCGATAGTTAAATCCAGAAAGTTGTCTTTCACTTGCAACTCTTTGACTCAGCTGAAGAGGTGTTAGAGCCTTACTGTAAGAGGAGATTGTAAAGTGTGCGTTTCCCCTGCTGCTTTGGGGTTTTTTTTATTGTTGTAAGACAGCTGCTTTTCCTTGCTATGTAGATCCAGGTTAGTGTTCAGCGTTTTGGAGGGTTGCTGGTGGCAGCAGCTTCACATAACACATGTGCATTCATCCATGTAAGCCCTGTCCAAGGCGATGGATGCTGCCATCAGGACATGGGTGGGCTGTATCTTGCAGTGCCCTTTAGCTGCTCTGCACCAGTGCAGGGCCCCTGCCAGCCTCCCTCCTGAGAGTGGCTCTCAGTAGTAATGCCAGGGAACCCTCTGGGCAGGAGGAGAGCGCTCCACCACAGGTGTTGGGTCTGCTCCTTCTCACCAGCAAGTTAAAGCCTTTCCACCATGCCCTGCCAAATGCCTGAACTGCAGCCACTCGCCTTATTTTGGCTGAGAAATGGTCGTGTACTTTGCAGTTGCGTGGGTTTGATAGTGCATCACTGGTGTGTGTCTGATATCATTGTGGGTTTATTGTTAATCCCATACCTTCATGATCTGAAAGGTATTTTTGTGGCTTTTTTTCTCTCTCTGAGAAATTCATGTGGTTTGGGGACAGCGATGTGAAGGTCTGTCAGTTGTGATTCTTTAATTTTTTTGCTTTTTCTTAGCAGGAGATTGAATTTGCTACAGAGAGCATCACAAAAATCGTACATATAAAGCCTATTGTGCTATGACTGTTGCATTACTGAGTTTTAGCTCCCCTGTTCCTTTTCTGTGTCCCTGCACTTGGCAGAACTTGGAAACAGGATGGGGTAGTGTTGGGAATGGAAGCAGGATGGGGTGGTGTTGGACATGAGATGGGCAACAGCATTCTCAGGAGTTTCCCTTAACACAGACAGCATACAGGACTGGATTATTTTTTTCCCAGATGCTTCTTCCAGTGAAGGCACAGGCATATGCACATTTTTCTTGTGTGCACGTGTCAACTTTCTGCTGCAAAAGGAAGCACACACAGGTTCATAAATCACCTAGGAATGAATAGTGCTTTACTTCCCTTTCCTGCCTATCCCTGCAGGTTACCTCGTCAGGAAAATGTAAACCAAGTTATGGCGACAGGATGTGCATAGAGGAAAAGCCATGGGGATGAGGAAAGTACATGTAGAAGTTATCTGCACTGACTTTGAATATTCAAGCCCGACAACAAATGTCAGCACACAAATTCACATAAATATTTATGTGTCTTTCAAGAGGAACTATAATTTAACAAGGCTAGCCAAATTTCCATCTCCAGTCACGCAAACATGACTCCTATTTTCTCGCTTACAAATAACATAACCCTATGGGATTTTTACTAGTTCAAGTTAATTAAATTTCACTCAAAGCATGACATTTTCAGGCGGTGCTTGTTTGCAGTAATTCTACAAGTGCATATTATTTAGTCAGATAAATAAAAGTTCACTTTTGTTTTTATTCTTCCTTTCATTTGTTGACAGCCTACAGAGTTTAGTCTTGCATGCTATACCAGGGCTCACATCACTCATTTTTCTTTATTTTTTTAAGGAAAAGTGGTAGAATTTGCATTATGAATTAATTTGCTTTTAAGTCATATGCTGCAATTACTGATGGACCTAGAAGTGTGAGCTATGTTTTTGTCCTCTGAGAACGTCTGGTCCCTTCTTAAATGACTTGTTGGGTACACTTACGTGGTTTTTAGAGATAAGCTGAGACCTAAGTGCTTGCTAGTGTCTTGAAAACATGTTCTGTTCACATTCTTTGAATTCTGGTTATGGTATGAATTGTGAAATAAGAAATCAGTTTACTGCATTCTGATGAATGATATGCAGATCTTTGCAAGCACTGCTCCAGTTTTGCATGTATGAGCTGTATGTCTGCTTTAGTATATACATTCAACAAGGAATCTCTCAACTGTAGATAATCTTGAATTTAGGCTTGGTTATAAAAATATAACAGGTGATATCTTAGAGAAAAAGTGTTTGAAGAAGGTTCAGTGGCTTGGAAATAGATCTGTCCCTTGATGGAGAGAGTCTGTGCTGAACTACGGCAGACAGCATGGTTCAGTACTTTCTTCAGAAAGTCTGGATCTGTGTTCTTGTACCTCTCTGGCTGATTTCCCTGGATGTCCAGGGAATGGAAATGCCCAGCATTTCTCTCTAACTTGCTTGTGTTTGGAGGAATTCAGGACAGGCTAACAGTTCTTGTGGCTTCTGCTCCCAGCTTTCTGTCCTATTCCTTGGCGGAGCCAACCCTCTTGTACAACAAACTCTCTTGTAAAGTGATGCCTCACTCCTCGCCCTTGCACTCAGGCATTTAAGTGCAAATACATCTCCATCAGTGGCTTACCTCACATATTCAATATATTAGGTTAAGGGCATACATTTCATTCTACTGCTGTTTATTCTCTGAGGGGAATCACGTCTCTGGCAGAGGCAGCAGTGGAGTGCAGTGTTTGTGCCTGCCTCAGCTGGATGAGGACTGTAGAGATGCCTTGGTGCAGTGGAAGAGGACAAGCCCTGCTGGAGTGCTGTGCACTGCAGGTGGGGATTTTGTTAAAAATGCTTTCTGGAAGACTTGGCACTAAGACACAGGTAGGTTACTTTCTGTGCTGTTATCCGAACACTTGAGATTATTTCCCTGGAGAAATGAGGAGGGTGTTTTCTCTTTGAAGCACTGAGTCCAGTAGATATTTAAGAACCAGGGATTTTTGTCCAAAATAAATAAATCCCTAGAGTTTTCTGCTTGATGTGAAACTGCTGTCCAGAAAGAACAAAGTCTCAGTTTGTCAGCTCTTCAGGGACCTTTTCCAGTTGCTACCACTCGGATTCCAGTCCTGTCCTTGTAGGCAGCATAGCTGTCTCCTGGATATAGGGCACTGGTTTTACAGAGTCAGAAAAAAGAAAAGTAACAAAAAAACACACAGGAAGCAGGATCAATAATGTGGTGAGGCAAAAAGCAATATGAGGAAAGAAGTTGGTTTTTGTTTTTTATTATAGCAAGTAAAAATGGATAGAAGGCAGGAAGGAAAAATAAGAGCAACTTGAAAAGATTGTATAATGCTGGAAGTGGCTTATGTGGTGAAACTGCAACCAGTGTTGCAACCTAATAAAATCCCATTTTTGTTTCATTTATAGCTTTGACTTTAAAATGTTTGGGGGTTTTCTTTGTTGTTTTTATTTGCTTGGAATTTGACTGACTTGTTTTTCAGTGCAGAAGGCCAAATCTGTATTTCTAGGAAGCTTGGGGAAAATTAATTAAAAGAGCTTTTGAATTATAGATCCATTAGAAATGACTCTGCTTTGAAAGTTAAATAAATAAATAAAGCTGTCAGTGTTAGTCATCTCTTGGAAAAAAATGGCTTCTCTTGTATCTGTACAACAGAGAAACACAATTACTGCACTCCAGTGCTTTGGAATTTGGGCAGGAGAAGCTTTGATTTTATCAACCTTGACTCTACCCATATGAGCCTTTTCGGATATCATGAGTGAGTTTAGAGTTGTGAATCAGCCTAAAATGTTGTCCCCTTCTGCTTATTTTTTTTCTTTACTGTCTAAGTCCGGAAGAAAATATGCAAAATTCCATCTGCATTTTGTAAACCTTTAACCTGATGGGTTTAACTTTTTAAGGAGACAAACTTCATCCTTTTTGACAGAGTGTTGCATTTCAATAAAAAAGTACTTGTGCAGGTGCCTTTCTTCCTTTCCTGACCTTTTCTTTAATGGTGATCTTTTCCTGAAAGTAAACATTTTGTGTGGGTCTGGAGTCAGTAACATGTGCTGAACAGAGAAAAAGAATAGCCAGTGCATGACCCAAAGAGGGAAAGAAAGAAAGCAGAATATACAGTACGTACCACAGCTGCCTCTTCTCTCATGCTGCTGATAAGAGACAATGTCAGAGTTATTTTTCTAAAATAAGAAATCTGCCACTATCCAATGAAGAACAATAGCAGCAATTAAAGGTTTGATGTCCTAGTTATTTTGGAAACAAAAAGATGGCCAGACAAAGCTGGCAGCCTGTTGTGGTATCTTGTGTTAATGTGAATAGTGATGCTGTCTTTTGCTGGGATCCTGGCTGGGATCTTTTTAAGTGCCTGGTGTGACTTGCACTGGGCATACTAGTGCATTTTGCTGCCAGGACAGCTTTGGGTTTGATTTCTCTTCAGATTAGGAAACATTTATTTACTCATAGTCTCTGTCCCTCCTTCAGGCCAGTGAGGCGTGTCCTGCTTGCCCAGTGCCACTGGGCTGCAGGCCAAGGGCTGCAGTGTGGCTCTGCCCACGGCAGCACAGGGCAGGTACAACACCTCACAGGAGAAATAACCCACCTGCCTGTCCAGGCAGGAGAGGGCCTTTTATTTATGTGTCTGGTCCTTTCTACCCTGATTGCTGGGAGTAGTTAAAGTCTGAAAATGACAGTGCAGGAACTGGCTGGAGCTGTTGCCCTGCAGGAGAATCTCACAGCAGCTCAGGGACAGCCTAAGCTAGTCTGGCTCTCCTGTTCTGGATATGGCTATCCTTCCCTGGCTGGTGCTCCCACCTACTGCTGAGCCCACAGTGAACTCATTCAAGGGTGTAAACATGCAGAAAGCTGTTGATTTTATTGTTTCATTTGGTTTGAAGTCAGTTTTCCCCTGGTCTTTCTCCTCACAAAAGCTCACCTCGGGGCTGGATGAGCACAGACAGACAGAGGAGAGAAGGAGTGGCTTCCTAGGAGAGTCAAGGAGAGACTGCAAGGGCCGTGACATAAACTTGCCTTGCCATAATGCCCTGCTGTAGAAGCAGTTTAAGAGCCCTTGTGGCTTGCTTGTACTGCAGATGAATCAATTCTTGCAGGCTTACTGCAGCAACCCTGGGTCAGGAAATTCTCTTGGTGTAAACAGATGAGGCTGTTAGAAGTTGCCATGAAGCTTGACTTTATTCAGTGCAGGTCATTCTTCAATGTGGAATTTAAAACTTAGTTCTTGCAGGCTCTTTAAAGATTAGATAGTGTTTAATTTCATCTTGGCAGAGGCAGGAGATCTAAAACATTTACAAACATATGTCTTAGACAGGTTGACGCTTCCTCTCAGGATTGTTGTCTTTGAAACAGATGGAAGTCCTTCCACCCCTTCCAGGCACTGACTAACTTGACTTTGAGAAGAGTAGCAGCAAACAAAAGCGATTCTTAAAAATAATTTACAGAGATCTGTATGGCTTTATTTACTTAAGCTTTCAGAGTGACAATACTGGCTTTGGATTTATTTAAAACTTCTGAAGCTTAGTTGGAGAACCAAATATGATCTGGTCGTGGTTATGAGATTTCCACTTTTCATCTGGCTTTTCTTAGCAACATCCAAATTAGTGAATAAATAGAAGCCTCCAGTCCACCAATGACAACAAGTAATCTGTGATTCAGAGTAAAGCATTGTGATCATGAACTTGGTGGTGCTAACCTTGAGCAGCAGAAATACAGACCATCAATCTGATGTTTCAGTATTGGAAAAACATGGTCGATTTGAAAAGGTCATTTTGTTGCTGTCCCATTGGTTTTACTCAGTAAATTTTACCCTTCAACGAGACTAAATTTTAGTTTTTGACTTTGGGATAGTAAAAGGTTAGGTCTTGAACTGAGGGGCAGAGATGATGATGTTTTTGTCCAGGATAAAGATGCTCTGTGCACTGAATTGTTTAACCAGATGGTATGACCTTGGTCTTTTACTCGGAGCATTTGCAAAGTCTTTGGGATTGTCACAATGCTTGTTTGTGTTTGTTTGTTTTGTTTGGGGGTGGGGGGTAGTTGTTTTCTTTTGCTTTTTTATTCAGTTTTTCTGCTTGCTGGATTTATTTTTGATTGCTACTTAAGTGGCTGCCTGAGAACAACTGATTACAGCATATCCATTTCTGGTTTAAAATACACTGTGTAAAAGAGGAAATACAAAGGGAAATTTCTGGATTTATGTGTTTAGGCTTCAGCTGTGTCTCCTGTTTGTTTTGTTATAAATGGTAGTGCTGAAAAGCGTTTCGCTTTTTCAGCACTGGAACAGAATAGTGCTTATTCTTTGGAGAAGACATCTATGAGAAAGGTACGCTGCAACACTTGCTATAATATATTAGAAAGATTCACTAAGGTTTATGTGAAAACAAATTTTTTCTGATGATTCTGAATTGGAATACTGATCTGCAAAATGTTACGCACAATTCTAATTTCAAATAGCAGTTTAGTGACTTAAATTTAAGTTTCTACTGCAAGATGGCTAAATGCCAAATCAAAGCATCTTTAAGTTGATTTTTTTTTTAATCTATACTGCGTGGCAATTGTACAACGTATAATTGGTATGAAATGGTACTTTTGAAATATAAACCTTGAGACACTTTCAAGAGAGGGATTCAGTGTAAAGTGCATTAGCTTTCATTTCACTAAGTGTAAAATTATGACACGTTAAGCATATAAATTGTCAAAACTTTAATTTTCTGCTTGTTCTGCAAATCGGTGGATCGGGACACGAATAGGATGTGGTGGGCAAAGCCATCCCATGTTGTCTTTACCTGGAGAGGTTGGCAGCAGCATGGTCACCTGTGACACCGTCTGACCCTGCCCCAGCGCAGGTACATGTTGAGAGGGATGCTGTCAGCTTTGTGTGGGTCTGGGGGCCGGCAGAGCTGCTCCTTGTGTGTCCCTTAGCCTGGTCCTCAGAGCACTGCTCTTTCCCTGGAGGTCTCCAAGGGAAAATCTTCCTGCAGGGGAGCTGTGCTGCAGCTGTGATCCCGGTTAAAACACTGTTGTTCAGTAATTATTGGCTATAGTGTTCCTGTGTCTGCGGTCACCCTTTAGGAGAACTGGGTTTGCACTCTTGTAGCTGCACCCTAATTCCCCAGGTGAGCCCTGGGGGAATCGCCCAGGGAAGAGCAGCCCTGCTTTACCCACATCCCTCTCCGCAGCTGCTTCCTCTCTGCTGGCTTTGACACTTGCCGCATTCAGCCACTTCAGGCAGCCAACAGATAAACAAAAACTCATTTTGTTGAGCCGGTTTTCTGCTGTTTTGTTGAAATGTCCAATTAGGGAGCAAACAGACGCAAATGTCAGAGGTAAATGTCAGGGGAGGTGAGAATGCAGGAAGGTGGACTTTTGTGATGGGGTGACAAACTGCTTCCTGACCAGCACTATCTGTGAAACTAAATCTGAAAACAGAGCAAAGGTGTGGTGACAAATGACAACCCGCAAAACATCAGCAGTGTCAGAATTTTCTGCCACATGTTGCCACCTCCTGAATTTTGCCATTTTAGCTGGTTTTGTAACTGCACTCAAAATCAACCATGCAAGGTGAGGCATCTTAAACAAAATAAATCAAAAGTACCTCTTGAAATATTGCCCTGTCAATTCCTCTGCCCTGTTTTTTAACAGATCCACCTTAGGATTATTGTGTTCTTGCAGCAGCAGTGGAATTGGTGCAGATAACAGAACCATAACTAGTGGAGTGCTCTTTCCTATTCGTACCACAATGTCTGTGTGCATTCAGGATGAACTATATGTAGATGAGTTTCTTGTGTACTTCAGAGTACACTTCAGAGGGAGCAAAAAGGCAGAAAATGAGAGCATTGTTCTGTGTGGAAAATTGAATTCCTGAAGTATAAAGTTTTCTAATGGAAAAAACACAACTTTGTCTGCCATGGCTATGGATTTTGGACCCCCCTAAATGAAGCTAAAGAAATGATGGGTGAGGAATGGTGCATGTATGGATTCCAGCTGAGCTGGCCACGCTCCCATGGAAAGGTCAAGGAGGGGAAAAGACTCTCAACTGATTTTAAGGGCAAGTCATGGTCTTTTTTCATTTGGAAATCTGAAGTATGAGCAGCAGACCTAACAAAGATTGGATGTAGGAGTGAATGGCAGCAGAAGGGTAAAAGGTCCATGATGAAGCACTAAATATAAAGCATGGCATAGAGTGGAATGTGTCTTACAGGAGGGGAGGATCACCTAAAAATGTATTTAAAGTTCTTCTTTGAAAACTATACTTTGTTGAAATAGAACCTTTCTGCAGAAAATGTTTGATTTCTCTGGTGTCTACCTGTGCTGAAGAAACTGTGAGAGTTTTGTTCTGGGTCAAATTTAATATCTGTGTTCTTTGGAGATAATGTGGTTCTTTTGAATGCTATATGTGTGTTTTTCCTCATGCCTTGATTCCTGGATCACGTATTTTCACTGCAGATTCTTTCCTTGCAAACTAGTCTGTTGTATCATGCGAACCCTTAAGCAACAAGGATAGAGTTAGGTGAAAGCAGATGTCAAAATATTAAAATTTCTCATGGAATAAAAGCTCCCCATCCCACACAGACAGCATATTTAATCTGTTGTTGGCTTAGTCTCCCATGCAGTGCCTTCATATCTTTTCCTCTGCATCAAGTTCTTAGTGACCAGAGACTGGCTTACAGGAAACACTGTCATCCAGAATGGCCTGAAACAGGCACACGGCGTGACTCTTGGGGGTGTCCAGTGCAGGACTAAGAGTTGGACTTGATGGTCCCTGTGGGTCCCTTCCAACTGAGCAGATTCTGTGATTTGGTGATACTTGTGTGCAGTGTGGATGAGGCAATTGCT
>JAWWMO010000083.1:65872238-65926376 GCA_035047845.1 Dendrocincla fuliginosa
TCCCTGTGGGTCCCTTCCAACTGAGCAGATTCTGTGATTTGGTGATACTTGTGTGCAGTGTGGATGAGGCAATTGCTCCCTAAATCTGCGGGCATTACTATCTAAGGATTTTGTACCTTATAGCCCCATGAGTCTTCTTTCCTCCGTTCATTCCATCTGGGGTAACTGAGAATGGTGATCCAAAGCTTCTGGATGAAAAGTCAGCCTTTCTTTGGAAGCTCCTGGAAAGCCTGTGAGCTGTGAAGTGAAAGTTGAGAGACGTGGGGCTGCCCTGACTCCGTGCTGCTGGAATTTACTGAAACAAATTTCCAGGCATTCTGCTTTTTCTTCAATTCTTCTGTATCCTTTTTGTGGGACTTGAAAATATTTAATCTTTCTATGTAGCTTATCCCCTGAATACAGTGTGGTGAAGAAGCACAAAGCAAACTTATTTATGTGATGATGAAAATGGTATGAGATCAGGTGGTCAGTGGACAAGGAGATAACACAGGCTTTTTAATTCTGGTATGCTTGAGTGCTTGGTTCTTTTTGCAATGTTAATACATTGCATGTGACATAAGAGGAGACTTTTGTGTATGCATGATCTCTTAAGCTTGTCAAGCAACAGAAATTCCTTGCTGTGGCACCAGGTATTTTCTCTGCGGTACCTGGAGCCTTTGACTGAACAGGCAGAGGGATGTGATGAGCATTAATGCCCTGGTAAACTGTCGACTGTACTTTTGCATTGCCTGGCTTCTAGCAGGACACAACAGCAGAATCAAAAATCCTGAATTCTATGTTAGTGCAGTTTTTTAATTCTCAAGTTGGAAAGTGAAGTTGAATTATTTCTTAGATTAGGAAAGTTTTTATTTGTTTGTTTTAAAAGAGAAGAGGAAGAAAGGATTAAGTCCCAAATGGTGCTATTGCCTTTAAGTGTTGGTATGGAAAAAGATTATGGGATGCAGTGCAGTCAGCAAATCCCTTTTGATCTGGTTTGAATGCTCCTCACCTGAACAAAAGCACACAATGTGTCTATGTGTGTCTGCCTTACTATTGATCCTGATTTCCTGGCAATGCCACTTAATGGCTTTTGCTCGTTTGGAGGCAGGTCTGGGTTGACTTTCCCAGCCATGCCAGGATGATCTGTCCCTGAAATGTCCTCCAACCCAGGAGTCACCCCTTCTCCCGGGGGTGCAGCAGCTGGCGCTAGCATTGCTCACTGCGTCTGGTTTCTTCATTGACACAGCTCCTTAATGAAACACCTGATGAGTCAGTGTTAACTAAGCTCATCTGGGTGCGTGGCTGTCACCTCCCTGGAGGCCAGGGAGAAGTTCTGTCTGTGTCTTGAGAACACCGTGAACCAAAGAGATGGTTTGTGTGAAACTACGGCTTCTTTCTCCACAAAATTTTGAAATTCGGTACCTGTAGGGGTAGCAAATTGGGAGTGAAGCTGGCACAATCAGAAGGAAATGTGTGTGTCTCTCACTCCCTCTGGCAGCACTTTTCCGTAAGAGGGACACCTGAGAGATGCATATTGAAATTGATTTCATCTTTCTGCCCCATTAAATAAGCAATTGGTTTTCAACAGCAGCTCACAGATGAATCTGAGTCAAAGCAGGATGATTAACTGGAGGACAGCCAGCTTGGCTATTGTTTGTCCTCTCCTGTTTAATACTCACAGTGTATAGCGATACACACATCAGAGACTTTGAACTCCTCCCTTCGAGAGACAATACACTAAATTAATCTGATGAGACTCAAGCCTCCCTACCAGCTTTTTCATTTAACTAAGTTAAATACTGCTAGCTGGAATTGCTCAACTCAGTGACACACAGCCAATGCTGGAAAACTTTATTTTTGATTCTTTTGCATTTCCTGCCTATAAAGGGGCAGTTTGGAGTTCAGTTGTGTTGAATATGCTGAGGTGAAGCTTAATTCCTATTGGTTCATAACAACTATTCCTCATTCAAACACGGGATATACTCTGCTTTTACTCACAAAACTGGGGGATCTTTGCATGTGCATATTGGCAACCCCAGAATTACAATGACCTGAGGGCATATGTGCCCATCCCTATTCTGAATATCTGAATTTCAGGTATTCATTCTAGTGACTAACCTGACTTCTGAAAGGCGAGGGTGTTAAGGAGTGTCGGTTCAAACTCCAACAAGTCTCATCTTTAATCTCCCAGTATCTGTCATGCCAATTATTTGAAAGGAAAATAGGTGTATTTAAAAAGCTCTTAATCATTGTCATGATCCCAGCTTTGGTTTGTTGTGCAGTGAAGTAATCACGCTCTAGTCTTATGGGGGCTGAGAGGAGAGAAGGTGGAAAGAGGGAGAAAAATACTACTACTGTGTACAGCGTGCCTCTTGGTTATGTTTTCTAATTTATTCCTACAAAGGGAAATTGATGCAAGTGGTGGAGTTTAAACTGGCTATGTTGCTACTTGCAGGGAGGAGGGAGCGAATCCATAAATGGAACTACAAGATTGTTGGAACATTTATCTGCCTTTAGTATAGGTACATGTCTGGAACCACTGAATATTTTTATTGCTGCTGGTTTAATAATTAATCTACCTTTTGGAAGCTGCAGGCTTTTTGCCTAGGATTAATGCACTCTTATCATCTCCCTGTCTACCACGTTGTCCTGAAAGCAAAGTGGTATCACAGGAATCTGCTGCAGGGGGTTGTTCCATCTTTGACCACAGGTTCGTATGTCTTCATAAAGAGAGTTTTTAATCCTTCTCTGCTGCCAGGTTCAGACATAAAACCTCCAGTGCTGTTCTGCAAATCCCTTTTACATTAGCTTGAAGGGCTGGTCCATTAACAACTAGCAATAGTAAATGGCAGGTTTCTCTGAACTAGGCTATGAAAGAAGACGTGGGTGACAGAAAGGGCTGTTTGCGTGCGTGCCTCTAGCTGGAAGTGAGAAAACACTCACCCTTTAAACACAAATCTTTTGTCTAGAGGATAAACTCTTTCCCTCATGTGAAAGGCTGAGTCTGTGCAGAGCCTTTCCCATGCTTTCTGGAGACAGACCTCGTATGTTGGATCTGTCAGCAGGCACTGCACTTTGCTGGTGTCTGTGTGCTTTGTGTTTTTCCTGTTCTGTCTTGTTGGTGTAGAAAGGGGATGAACTAGTACACAGTGTCTGCAGCAGTGAAAGTGGGATGAAGTGGGATGCTCGGCTGCTCCCATTTGTTTGTGAAGATCCCATTAGGTTTCCTGGTGGTGTCCTCTGAAATGAGGAGCCCTTGGCTTTGTCATGTGGAAGAATCAGTACTGTGTGCCACGCTTTGCCCTGTTCATCCTTCTGATTTCCATTAGATACAAGTGATGCCTGCCATGGATTGCATGTTGTGCATGTTCCACTGTGTAATTCACGAGGAAGAAATTCTATCCATATGTTGAGAGTCATGCTAGGCAAGATAGGGTGAAGGCAAATGTCTTTTATGCCTTAAGGCATATAAGGTGTATTTATGATCCCTTTGTGAGGTTGGCTAACAAGTGTGGAGGGTGGCAAAGGCAACAAGGTAGCTTTTGTGCCTCTAAGAAGAAAGTGTCTTGCTGAAGGCAATTACTTTGGGTCAGTCCATTAAGCAAGCCCGCCTAACTATGAATGGAGGGATACCCCTATGGGAGGATGGATGAATCAGAAGGAATGAAAATAGAAGCTGCTCTACATTGGGGAGAGGGAAGGACAAGGAAACTTAGGGTAGGAACAAGTAATAAGAGGATTCTGACTCAGTTACTTATTTCTGGAATCCAAGGACTGGAAAGAGAGACAAAAAGGTGAAGGGTCCTGATTTCTAAGAAGATTTGTTTCCAGGTAGTGCATGGAGTGACTTAGTGACCCTTTGAATTGATCCCCTCCCCGCTGTGTTCGTATTTAATTTTTTCATATATGCAGAGTTTAAATTCTGAAGGTCTCTTCAGCACCCCCAGTTGCATCTAAATGGAGTCTTCCTTGGGTGGTGATTTTTTTTCCCATTTGCAGCAGCCTATGCAGTTAAGACCACGTGATGTTTACCTCCATGGCTCAAACAGTGTTTTTAACCCAAGCAAAAGGTTATATTTTTCTTCCTCATGGAACTGTTTTTAATTCAGTTGAGGCATTCTTCAGTCTCCAAACAACGTCGTACAGGTTGTCTAGAACCAATAGAACAGCTCAGTTGTATGGCTACTGCCCAGCCTTGCCAGTGGGCAATTTCTTTTTGAATCAGCAAAGAAAATCAGTTTAACCAGGTCTGTGCTTCTTTGTTCCCTGTGGTGCTGTTGTTAACTGCACACACAGTGAGTGATGGTTAGGAAAAATGGTACTATTTTTCAATCTGGAGCACAGTTTTGTCCTTTCTGTCAGTCTGCAGCAGAATATCCACCACTAATGCAAGGGTGCCCCACCAGAACAAAGTCATCACCATTCCCACAGCAATCATAGAAATACAAGGCTCTTAATTTTATTTTAACTGTGTTTGAACACAAATTTCTAGGATTGCTGATGTATACAATTTAACTTGGACTGTTGCTGTAGCAGTGACACTTTAAGTCATCAGAAATACTGGGGGTTTTTTGTCGTAAAGTCATGGGATTTTACATTAAAAACAAAATAATTACGGTTTTTATTCTCTAAAATTTAGTTTTCTCTGAGGAATAATTGCATGAAATCAAACCAAAATTCTAATAGCTCACAGTTTAGTTGTATTTGTGATGTAGAAAACCGAGTTGATTAGCACAGGCTCAAATGCTTTTCTTTCCAGGAGCTGAAGAGGATGACACAGCTTCTCTTAGGGAGCCAGTTCTGTTTACAGCATACATGGATTCACGAGAGGTTTGTTTTGAGGCAGCACAGTACACTTATAAACAACCCTTATACTGCTCTGGCTGTAGCCCATCTGCATTATAGGGGTAATAAGGTGCTCCTCTTGCTTCCCTTTGCAAGGAGAGAGTCAGTTTATCCTTTCTCCCTGGCTGCTCCACATGTACCACACAACCTACTATTGTCTGTAATTACTGTTTGAGCTGTTCTCAGCTTATAGCTATTTATTTGTCTTGGAAACTGGCCAGCGTTTTCCATGGGATTATTTCTCTTTGTTTTAGTTGTTATATTCATGAAGGTTTAGGCAAAGCAATGCAACCGTTGGCTTTGGGGCACCAAAGGCTAATTCAAGGCTTGGAAACCTTGATTTCACAGCCCAGAAGCATGCACTGCCCCATATATGGGAGATAGAAGTGCTATCTCTCGCATATATGCACCTGATGTTTTGTCTTCCTCGAAAATGTGAGGAGGTTTGCTTGCAGAGTTCACTGTTGTTTTGTGATAAGAGAGCACGCTCTAGGAGAGGAGCATGCTACTTTTTGGTTAACTGGCAGCAGAACAGAGCAAGTTTTTACTTGGTGGAAGGGCAAAGCTTCATGGGGGGATGACCTTCAGTAGTCTGGAAATGCCTCATTTATGGACATGGGACAACATTTTGTTACTGAGAGCGTGGGCACATGTAATGAAACAGTTCTCACTGGGCAATGTTCGTTTCTCAGTTCACTGCAATGGCTCTTCTGATTAGGTTTCCCACCTGTGTTGGAACTGCCCTAGAGTACCGTGGGTGCAGCTGTCAAACTTTGTATGTCCTGAGGGCAATTGCTTTGCTTATTTGAAGCCAAGGGAGTCCAGGAAACCAAGTTAACTTTGTGTGGGTTTCACCGGTGAGGTTTCTGGTGCCTTTTTTATTTTTTCCATAGCAAACGCTAGTGAAGTATATAAAGAAGTCTTGGTGACCTTATAATTGAATAAAATGAGACTGCTAATTATGTCTGGGAGGGTTGCTTAGATTGTAATAAATATTTCTCCTCGCATTTAAGCCCACAGACTTTCTTTTTTAAGAAGAGGAGACTACGTGGTGGATGCAACTGCAGTCTATGGACTTTACTGCTTGCTTTTTGTATGTTTCTGTGTGGATTTATTTGGGAAGGCTAATTGCTGAGTGAAACTGTCTGCCTTGGCAATCAGTAGTTCTGGGCAAACAGAAGGGTTATCATTTCATTATCCCACAAGTGAGACTTGAAAGGTTTGCCTTATCTTTGTTTCCCTTGCCCTCTGGAGGGGACCAGGAAGAGATGCTGCCCTTTGGGTGGTACCTGCTTGTCCCCTGCCCCCAGAGGAGTGGGAGGTCTCATAGGAGGAGCACCCCAGAGCAGGCAGGACCCTGGAGGTTTCCTTTGCTCTATTACAGCTCTTCAGCTCTCCTGTTCAGAGACGCAGAGAGGTGAGGAAAGTGCTGTGTTTTGTGGGTAGCTAGGTATTTTAATATAACCAAGCTGGGGGGAACAGGAGGCAGCTCGATTCAGATTACCTGTTGTTCTCCTTCATCTGGCTCTGTTTATCTGCTTTTCTACCCTTCATGCCTCTCCCTAACTTCCTGGCAGCCATATCCCATGCTTTCTTCCCCATTTCAGGCCATGCAGTAGTAACCCAAGAGCCTTTGTTTAGCTGGAGTGCTGTATCTGAATGCTGTGAAAAGCATTATGGCAGCCACCTGTGTTGGAGACTCTGCCCTTGGGGACACTTCAGAGGGGATCTGTGTTGCCAGCACCCTCTGAGCTGAGCAGCAGGGAGGCTTTGGGGATACAGGGATACAGGAAGGATGCTGTAACATGACCTGCATGGAAACACACTGGATGTCAGTGCCACGGAAGTGTCTCTGCAAAGCCGCTTCTGTGTGTTGATGTCTCAGCAAAGCAAGTTTATCCATGAAAAGTAGAAGAATCTTTTTTTGATGTCAGGCCAGTGGTACAGAGACACCATCATCCTCTTGCAGAAGTTCTCCTCTTGCTGGGGAACTTCTCAGCTCCACCTGCAAGGTGGTTTTTTTCACTGCACAGCTCCTTGGCCATGCTGTGTCCTGCAGCCAGCCTGTGTCTGTACTATTGTGGCCCAGCACTCTGTATCAAAAGTCATTGAGAAGAGCTGTCCTGGGGAAGCCACCAACAGTATAAGAAGCCCTGTTTTGAGTCAGCATGTTGATACTGTGCTGCAAGTGCATCTTGTTCAAAGGCTGTACTAATTATAAATTGGTCTTGGGAGATGAGGATAAAAATATCTTTAGTCAGCCTGTCTCTGTAAACAACCTGTGATGCTATTTGGAAATGTGGTATAGTTTTCATGTTGCAGGGAACATGTGTTCTGTGTGTAAAGGACTTGAGCAGCCATAGTGCAGAGCTGCCTTGTGGTCAGGCTGATGACTAAAGCAGGGAAGGAATTTTTTGAATGCTAGAGATGGCAAACTGGGTATTCATGAGGCTTTTTTCCATGTACTTTGGAGAGAAATTTGAGTTTACCTCAGAATTGGAGGAGGAAGGGTGTTTATTATACCAAGTGTACACTGTAATATTACCTTCATTTTAAAATAAGAAAATGCCCTTGAAGCACCCTCTCTGTCCTGGCTGTGTGACTGTGGGTGGAATCTCTCCCGTGCATTGCAGGAGAGGATTTGCTTCTGTGTGTGCAAGAAGTCAGCTGGTTCACTGCTAAATCAAGTGACAGCATGTGCTGTCATCTGCATGGCAAAATACCCTACTGGGAAGGAGTGCCAGAGGCAATAGGAAGAGCCAGGTGCCAGCTGCCAGCGACGGACACGCAGGGAGCCCCCGTAAGTGGATCCAGTGGAAATGATGCCGGGTGAGGCTGTCAGTGAGGCAGCCACCCCCAGACAGGACCTGTGTGCACAGCTGGAAGCTGCTGTAAAGAGCAAACCCTGCAGCCTCGGGGCTGATCCTGACAGATCTGCCACTTGGCTCCCAGTGGAGCTGAGTCCCTAGTGAACCCCGTCTGTGCTTCTTGCAAACCTTCCAATGCATGCTGGGTGATTGGGAAGATGAATAATGCCAGCATGCTTTTCAGGGACGTGAAAGCACTTTGCCTGTTCTTTGTTCTTCAGCTCCACCGTGCATCTTGCTGTAGGTCCTAGGCTGCCCTATGTTCTGCATTCTGCTTTTTACAAAACAGGCTAAATATGAGGAGAGGAGAGAGGAAGGAGCAGCTGACAGCCACAATTGGGTTCCTTCCAGTTCAATACTTTGGGACTGCATCAACAGTCTTGAGGAGAAAATGTCTGAATGCATAAAGGGCTTGTCATTGGAACTAAATTATTCATCAGAATATTAAAAGAGTATGCAAAGATGTAGACTGAGCACACCCCAATGCAGGCTGTAATGAGCTAAAATTATAGTCATGGCCTTGGGAAAAGACCACGGAGTCTCAATTAGCTCAGCGCTGGCGGCTGCCTCAGTGTATATCAGCACCTTCTACATGAGGATGATGCCAGGTGTTCATCAACCTTGTACTCGTTTTCAGCAGCTTAAATGAAATAGGATTTAATCTGTATTAGCAATAGGTAACAGCAGTGCCAGTTAGTAGAGTGCTGTAAATCTGGAATCTCTTCCTGTTGTCTTATAACTCCCCCCTAGTTTTCTCTTTTGTTTGTCTCCTCTCTGTTTGTCCTGACAATGTGTATATCTGACTTTTCTGAGATGCCAGCCTCCTCTGTGTCCCCTTCTTGCATCAGCTCTGTGTTCAGCTGTTGAATGCATAGATGTTTGAGTCTGTTCCATCAGCATTTTAAAAATTGATGGCCTCCTCCTTTAGTTCATGGGTGTTCTTTTCTTTGACAGTCTCTGTTTAATAGTCTATTTTCCAACTCTGTTTTAAAGGAGGTGAGAACCTTGCTCCTCTTGCTAGAGCATGGTGACTGGCATGCATCTTCTGCATTTCAGAGCAAAGGGGAATGATGTGTTGAGAGCTTTAGAATGAGTGAGTGATGAGCTTTCACTCCTGTTTATTTTGGTTTCTTTTGATGCTGTTGTGGAAAGGCTGAGTTCAAGAACCACATTTTGCAGGGTTTTTTAAACGCTGTTAAGTCTGTTCTCTCTGTTTGTCATTAGTAGTGCTTCAGGCAATATCTTGCCCCTCATGAACAAGAAGGTCTTGCCTTAACTGATGGCAGGCTCAGATGTTACAGCGGTGTGATTTAATTCTGAGAAGTGTTCCAGCTTGAATAAAAGTCAGTCTGCATTCAGAATAGCTGTAAGGGGGCATGTTTCCTAGGATGAAGATGCTTTTCGGTGCATTTCTCTGTTCTCCCCTCCCCATGACCCCACTTCTCTCTCTCTCTCTCTCTCTCACATGTATTAATTAATAATCATCATTGTGTGGGTGGGGATTTGTAGAGCCAGAAATGGAATGAACTAGAAATGACCCAGGAAACTTCTACCGTTCTGCATGTATATATAGCTCCTAGACAGCCACAACAAAGACGATGCTGCTAATTATTTTCCAAGTAACTTTGACAGAGGCATGAATAGAAAAATATATGTGAATATTTTTGGAAGATCATCCGAGCAAAAACTCTAAATTTAGAAGTTTCTTGATCTGTTTTTAAATTATGTTAGGAAGTCTTTAACTGAAACTTAAAAATAAAACAAAACAAGGGGATTTCTCATTGGAGAATGAAAATCAATTTCAGTCTTAAATGAAAAGCTGAGTTTGGACAGGATTTGTATTAGATATACCTGGAAAAGGTGGGGAAGTCTCTTCCCGAGCAGTTGTTCTGTGTGCACTTGGTACCAATATCTCATATGATGCAGAGCTCATCTGAAGCAATAACAGGAAGAGAAAGCTATACAAAGAGCTGTAAAATATGCTGATTCAGGGATAAGAAACTTTTATTTGGAGCATTCAGGTTCTGATAATGTTTTAGGCTTCCTTCATTTTTGATGAATTCATTCATATTCAGTCATGCTTCTTGGCACTATCTTGGTTTCCACACTGCAAGAGTGTCTGATTCTCAATCAGAAAAATAACAGTGGAGGAGGGAGAACAAAGGGATTTAGATAGGTATGTAAATAAAATGTGAATGACTTTCTGCAAAGGGGAAGACTACCATGCAGGGCATACAGTGGAAACCAGAGGTCTTTCTCATTATTATACTGGGAGATATTGCAGAGATCTCATGTGAAACTGGAAAAGTAAACCCACATGTTTTTTTCCCCAAAATGATTAGGCTTGGAGTTCTCCATACTTACTTCACCTGGAATAAAAATTGAGTCCTATGTGCCTGACTCTGTCAAGAACTAAGTAGTTATCATTGTCATCTCCTGTTGCTGCGGCTCTGGAATGCTTTGGTTTTGGTGGATGACTTTCTGTTTGTGCAGTTTAGACATATTTCTGGTTTTTCTGCATTTTCATGTGGTCTTGTGGCCTGGGACAACGCCGCAGTTGTTTGATCTAGTCTGGTCCATTGCTTGCAGCTTTTCAAATTGTAGGAGCCGACATTTACTTTTCACCATCATTTCAAACATGAAGACTCTTGCATACTGAGTCTCTGTTATTTAGCCTAATTTCTCATGCCATTTTTTATTAGTAATCATCATCTACCTGTGAGCAGAGGGGTAACACTTTGTAATTTGTGAAGTAGAAGTAGCTGCAGTGAAATCAAATGATTGACAGTAAGGGAGGAGAGCAAGGAAGGCAACTTGCTTGGCTGCTGACTTGGCAAAGCATGTTAGTTCACTGGTTGGGTTTTTTGGTTTTGGTTTCGCTGGGGGGGGTGGGTGCTTTTGGGAGGGCGTTTTTTGGTGGGTTTTGGGTTTTTTTTGGTTAATTGGGTTTTGGGGTTTTTTGTTTGTTTTGTTTTGTTTTCTTTCTTAATTTTGATTCCCTGTTTGGGTTCTGTCTCCAACTGAAGTGTTCATTATTTATGTAAGGCAGCACTGCTCTTCCTTCAAGGTAAATGATTATACCCACTTGTATGAATAGAAGGACTGGGACTGACAGGATTGATGTAGAAATACAGGTATTGGATTGTGCTGTAAGTTCTCCTTACTCTTCTGGTCATCATCACACCAAACTCTTGCAAAGAGTACTGCTTTTTCACAGTGTTATTGTAAGGTATTTACTCTAAGCTCCTTCTAAGGTGCTGAAGTGAAATTCAGTTTGCTAGCTTATCTGTGCCACTAAGCCTTTGGAAAGAAAGGGGAAAATATTATTTTGTGAGCTTTCATTTTGCCCTGTGCCAGACAGAAGTGATAGTCTGTGACAGTATTGAGTGAACACTGCAGAGGACAGAGACCCCCTGCAGAAGTGGAGGGGGAAAAAAAAAATTCTTCCTGGTGTTGTATTTGCAGTGCTAAGAGTGTTGAGCAAACATGCTTGCAGGGATTCAGCAGAGTTTGTAAATAGGAAATATAAAGGTGGTTTGTTGTGGGGGTTTTTTTCCCCCAGGCATTAAGTACTGCATAATTGAAACTTTGTTAAATTGCTGAACCAATTTATCTATCCCTCTCAAAAGCAGAGGTCAAGCTTTCTTGGCACAGGGAAACATTTAATACTTCTTTTTATTTAATCCAAACAATCTTTCCTGCTGTCAGCCAAATTGCCCATATCATTCCATGTTCTGTGCTGCCAACACATTCTCTCTTCTCCATAATACATATTATCTAATATTGTACATATTAACTGCAGGGCTTTTTTTTCTGAAATATCAAACCAACTTGATCTGAAGGAAAAATAATTTTCTTTTTGATTTATGGCAACTTTCTGTACACTTTCTATCTTAAGACCTATTTTGCCACTAGAAAACAAGTAGGGAACGTAGGGGGGAAGAGTCATGAGCAGGTTGTGGTAATTGCTAGGACTAGGTGGACATCAGAGATTAATGTCAGCCCTTGGTGCACCAAGGCTAAATTATGGACATTTCTAATGGGTTGGGAGCTAATTTTGGGAGCACAAATCTCAACTGAACCTTTTGGATGTGGCTCTTTGAGGCAAGTTTCATGGCTTACTCAAGTGGGTGACAGATTAAATTAGTGTTAATCAGAACCAAGCCATTTTAAACATGCTGGCAGGTCTCCTTCATGTGCCAACATGGCCAGAGCACTCATTCCTGGAGGTGTGACAGCTCCCACATGAGCAAAGAGCATTTCCTTTAGGAGTATCCTTTCTTTGCCTTTGTAGTTTAAAAGCAGCTCTGTAGTTTGACCTCTATGGAGGAAATATCCTGAATGAAGTCTTGCTACATGGTTCTAGCACAGACCACAGTCACAAACAGCACTCTGAATTTCCAGCTTTGCCTTAAATTTTCTGCGTCTTTAGACCAAGGTGCTTGTCATTCCATGTAACTTTTTTTAAAACTTGTTATCCTAAGAAAAGTCAACTAATGTAGCCTGTTCAGTCACAGTGTATCCTCCTCCTTGCCCCACTGCTTTCTCCTTTTCCCCAAGTTGACATGACTTTTGAACCTGTTGACCAGATTCAGTCACACAAAAGCAAGCCAAAATCCTCAGGGTGGAGGAAGGACCTGAAATGGTTCAGGCTTTGTTGGTGGTTCTACTTATGGTCAGCAGAAGCCATCAAGAGAGAGTAGGACTTGAGAACCAGCATAGCTGGAATAGAGAAGATGCCTGCCCTCTTCTAAGTCCTAACTTGCAGTGAAAGCTGAGCTTATGGCCAAGACAAGGTGGCCTGCCCCAAGTACCATACATACCATGGTGAATCATGGATTGCTTCTGGGGATTTGGTCCAGCCTCCTTTGTTTACAAAGCTCTTTGCCATCAACACACCACAAACTTGGCATGCAGCTGCTCTTCGTTACCTCAGCCTTCTTTATGAAGCCAGGTCTTACCAGGCTTGAAATTTGGGAAGTCAGAAAGAGAAATCAAAGAGGAGGTGCATGTGGAATCAGAGATGTCAGCAGACCTGCAGGGCAGGGTACATTGGCCCAGCTGTGTGTGTTGTTTCAGGGTAATACCATCCCAGTAGCTCCAACATGCTTGGCATTCAGCACTTTCAGGGGTGAAGGGCAGGAGGAGGGACTTGCATGTGCTTTAAAAGTAACTAGCTAAATAGGTAAAAGCTCATGAGGCATTTAAGCTTAGCTCACCATTGCCAAGTTTCCACATGTTTAGAACAACAAGTGCTCCTGTAAACAAGATCTCAACCCTCCTCCTGTGTAGGTGGCCACTGAGGTTTCACTTAAAACCCTGTACGTGCCCATGTGTAACCAAGGCAATGACTGACCTAATGACTCTGCAAACTAAACTCTAATGTTCAAGCTTTGTTACGTGGCTGGCAGGGCTAGAAAATGCTTGTGTGTCTTGAAGCTTCCTGGGCAAACTGCTGTGATGTGAAATTTTCCCATTGTTGGAGCAGAAGAGTCCACTAAAGGCAGCTGAATAAAAGAAGTAGCAGCACAGCCTGGAGATAAAAGGAAGTGGCCTGTCCTTTTAGGTTAAATACGTGGGTGTGGAACTCTGAAGCTGATGGCTGTTCTGACTGGGTTCACAGGAGACTTTACTGAAACCCATGCTGAGCAGGGCTTGGGGTTCCCAGCTCATGTGAAATCTGATGGAGGTTTGGTCACCCGTGCAGGTGGAGATAACCTGTTGGCCAGAGGTGGTTGCTACCTGTTGAGAAAATACATCCAAGCGTGGCAGCTGAGTCGAGCAAGGAGCAGCACAGCAGTTACAGTGAGGCGCCTCCATCCTCCGAGCAAAGACCATTATCTGTCAGGACTCTGTGTTTTTCCCAAACCTCAGTCTCTCTGTGGGTTCTTCCCTGAGGGAAGTGAGTCTTGATTTATGCGAGTTATGTCCTTTGCACTTCATATATAACTCCAGAGACCTCTGTTTCCTAATCTCGAAGAGCTGAAATGGAGAAGATGATATGTTCCCATTAGGTCTTGTAGCCCCATCCCATCTTTGGGCTCCCTTTGGATACTGTGCTGGTGTGAGAGATATGTCAGGATGATGCTCTTATCCATACAGTGTTTCTGAGATTGCACACCACCAAATGATGCCATGGGCTTTACACTTACACGTTTTCATTGGCTTCTCATATACTGCTTGCAATATGCTTAAAGCCTCCCTTTGTTAGTCTGCTTTGGGAGCTCTAAGTGTTGGCTGGCGTGAAAGGAAGGCAGCATTGCTGCGAGGGGTCTGAAGATGATCTTGAGAAGAAAAGTCAAAATACTGTTTGTTAAAGCTATTTCAGAGATACAAAGCTAATTCAGAGATCGGTTGGGCAGTGTCTGGTGTGGAGTCTTGCTGGATTCTTCTCTCATAGGTGCTTCTGTAGACCAAAGGTCTCTGCATTTTGTAGTCTTTTTAACGTCTTCAAACTGGTGCGTAATATATCCTGGAATCATAGAATACCAGGTTGAAAGGGACTTCAAGGATCATGTGGTTCAACCTTTTTTGGCAAAAGCACAGTCTGGACAAGACAGCCTGGGGTCTCCTTTAAGCCCTTCTTGTAGATGGGAGTGACAATAGTCTTCTTCCAGTCTTTTGGAACATCCCTGATCTCCACAACTTCTCTTAAGACTGTGGAGGGTGGCCTTGTAGCAACATCGGCAGTTCTTCCAACATGTCTGGTGGACAGTGACAGGGCTCATCAATGTGTGTGGGTCCAGCTCCTGTCACAGGTCACACACCAGCTCTTCCTTCAGTGGCAGAGGGTCTATGTTTTCTTTGTTCCCAAGGCGAGGGGCCCAGCAGTGTTTGTAAAGACAGAGGTGAAGAAAGTACTGAGAGCCTCCCTGCTTTTCCAGCATTGCTGGTGACTGTTCACTTCTGTTTAGCAGTGGGCCAGTATTTCCCTTGTGTTTCTGCTGATTGTTTCCATACCTGAAGAATCCAGTTTTTGACGTCTGTGGCTAATTTGAATTTGAGCTGAGCTTTTGGGTTTTTAAGTGCACCTCTGCACACCCTGTCAATGCCCTTGTAGTTCTCACCAGAGGACTTTTCCATCATCTGTTTTTCCATCTCTGGTACGCTTCTCTTCTGGCATTGAGCAGACTCAGAAGCTCAGTTAAACTAAGGGGACCTCTTACTCTGCCTGCTTGCCTTGCCTTTAAAAGGGATTTGCCTTCCAGGAAAGGAAAAACTCTGCTTGAAAAACTCCCAGCACTTGCTGGCTCCTTTATCCTCCATGTAAGCTTCCCATGGAATATCTCCCAACTGAGCTCTGAGTGAGCTAAAGTTTACTCTTCTAAAATCTATGTATGTGTTTATAATAGGGATACTGAGAAGAACACCCTTCCAGCTGTTGGAAAGGTATGGAAAGGCAGGCAGAGAGGAGGGATGGAGAGATAAAATACCTTCAATCCAGTCACTAACAGGGAACATTTCATCACACAACGACCTTGTGGAGGAGAACCACTGAACTTATTTCAGTTCTCTGAAGTTCCCTGGAATAGAAAGAATTGGAAAAGAGTGATGGATTCCACGTGTGCACAAAGACATGACGCTGGATTGTACTGGAGAAGTCCAGACCAGTGGCCTCCAGGGAAGTTTGGGCTATTGCTTCTCCATTATGTTGATTCAGATCAAGATGTATTTGCAGTTAGTGTTTTAATTAAGTGTACTGCACAGGCCAGTAGAATAAGGAAATATTTGCACCTTCCATTACTGTTCTTAAGATTTCTGGTGATTCTTCTGGGATATCTCTCCTTTTAGAAGCAAACTGGGTAGTTTGTAGAAGTCTCTCCATTTCAGATATTTACTGGTGTACATTTGGCTTATTTGTTTGTGTGACACTCTCATTTTTCAGAAGGTCAAAACCAAACCCACATGAATGCAAGCAACTTGGTTCCCTTTTGTTCTTTAGAACAAACTGGAAATAGGCTTTTGGTCGTGAGGATACGTAATTTCTTGTTTATCTTTGGACTTGCTCCTTAAGGTGAGGATGAGCAGAATGTGTCGTGGTCACCACACTGAGCTGAATTAATGTGCCTGCAGTAAGACTGTGTTGGGAAATGAAATGAGTCTGCTTTGGGGTGTGTTTAAAGAGGGGAACTGTAGTAAACCCACACACAGGTGAATTTAAATTTCATTTAGTGAATTTGAATACACTTGACTAATTTCCCTGACAAAAGTATAATTTGCTCTATAACTGCATTTTACCTGTTAGCTTCTTTTGTGTGGTTTTAGTTGTGTGCTGTTCATTTTTCCTTCTGAAATGTAAGAGCTTTTTCCATTTTTTTCCCTTTAATGCACATTAAAAGCTTCATACAGAATTGCTGTTTCTGTTCATTCTTTCTTATACCTCCAAACACTAAATGTCATAGCAGTAAAATAAACAGCTCCCTTAAACTAATTGAGGAAGAGTTTTTCTAGTGTTAGAAAATTTGGGAAGTTATAGCCATGGCCAGGCCTCCCCTCACTGCACCACAGCTGCACAGCTCTTTGTCTCAAGAAAAACCAC
Organism: Dendrocincla fuliginosa; assembly: GCA_035047845.1. NCBI lineage: Eukaryota > Metazoa > Chordata > Aves > Passeriformes > Dendrocolaptidae > Dendrocincla > Dendrocincla fuliginosa. The sequence continues at coordinate 65,888,469 of JAWWMO010000083.1, forward strand.
GTCAGTAAAATATAGTTACAGGGTGCCAGAATATTAAGTTTGTGGGTTTACGATTCAGTAAATCTGGATTTAAGATGGCTTTTGTGGGATCAGAAGCACTCTGCAACCATGTGACTTGGTAGGTTTATTCAGTTTCACTCTGAAAGATCTCCTTTGCATGAGCAAGAACATATGAAGGCTATTTTAAGTTTCTTAATATCCCCCCTCTTCAGAAGAAGATGACAATTTCCATTGATTCTCATCCATCCACCAGTGTAACTGTACCAGTCAGATATTGCTGTCCTGCCTTGGACAATACTGTTCAAGTCCTGTCCAGAATTGCTCTTGGCTGGCTGTTGTAAGAGAACTGTGACTGGTTTTGCATACCTGACTGTTTGTTGATGCTCTTTAAAAGTTATTTATTCTTTTTAACTCAGCACCAAGCCTAAGGCTTTGCTGTCTGGATGAAGCAAGGTCTAAAGGCTCGCTTGAGGTTTTTTAACTTGGCTGATGACAACCATCAACATCTGAGCCAGAAAATCTTACTGTATGCAATGAAAGGATGGACAGAGAAGTTTTAAAATGCAAAGGTCTTGAATGTTTAGTCTGTCGGCCATAAGTCAAGAACTAGATGGTGGCAAAGGGAGGAAATTAAGGAGGCAGAGTGTTCCACACTATACACAAAATTGCAGCAGCTCTGCTAGTTAGTGCCCAAAGTGGTTCCTGCTGCTGAGTCCAAATCCCAGGTTTGGATCACATCTTAAAGTAGACAAGATATTTGGTATGGAGAATGTCAAGGATTCAGGTATAGATTTCATATTCTTTCCTTCAGAAAGCAAGGCTGGAACTTTACCTTAAGGTCAGAAATGTATTATTTAAGATGCTTTTCAAGAAGAAGTAGATGATCACTGGCTGGTAGTAATTGATTGGTAGTAATTGTTGACTTGTAATTAAATATAGTTTTCACATTCATTTGGCACTGTTCCCTGAGAACTGGGGGGTGCATGGTGTATATGTACACATGCTCACTGAAGTAATTGTAGGGCTCAGCATACACTTGCTCAGATCCCTGATTAATGGTTGTTTTTTCCTGGTGCTCTTTGCCAAGCTGCACTTGGATGGAAATAGAAATTAAAAAGCACTTAATTTATAAGACTGATTATTAGTGAAGCAAAAGCTTGTTCAAATGATCTTTTCTCTGGGCAAAATAGAAGTTTATCGAAATATGGTTTTGTTCTTTCAAGTTACCCAATGTAATTAAACAAAGAAAGCATTGTGACTTTGCAACTTTGTGTTTCTGGTCACCATGTCCTTCAGAGTTTAGATATAGTAGATAACATAGTGGACACAGGAGGGAAGAGAAGGATAAGCTTTCCACATCCTGAAACTTCCCCATTCCCACAGCTTGCTTTCAAGTGGCAAGTTCAAAGCCCATACCAATGTGTTAATTTAAGCAAACATAGATTTACAAACTGTATTTGGGTCATTTGGGTTGAAGTGTAGCTTTCAAAAGCTATTAGACGTTCTGCAAACTCTTGTTTCAGAGTGCTGGTCTGTGGTTTCTGAATGGTCAGTGTCTGACTTGCTTTAAATCTTTGAGAAGCAAACCATTGTTTGCTTGAACAGCGTTTTGAATTAATTTAGTTTTAATTTTTTTACAATTAATTTAATTTGTGGTAGAAGTACTGTGTTTCAAACGTAGAATTTAAATGATTTGATTTAGAGATTCAAATAACTCTGATTTAATTCCAGATGAAGAAGTGCAGAAAAGTGTGATTTGGATTTAAAGGATTCCCCCTCACTTGCTAAACCACCACCACTATGGCAGCTCTTGCTTTTGCTTGTTAACCTTTTACTTTAAAAATAAAAATCAGAAAACTGTCATACCTGACCTATCTCCAGATGAAAAGAAACACACCTGAGTAGGTTTTCTAGAAGGGAAGGCTAGTCCTACAAATTACAGTGCAGTATTGGAGATAAAAACTGAATGATGAGGGAATGTGTCTGATAATAAGGTGAGGTTTTCTTGGGCTACGTGATATCTCTGCAATGCACTGAACTTGTCAGCAGGTTGAACCTGAAGCCTTTTATCAACTATTGGATGTGTAAGAAGGAGCACCTCTCACCCCATCTTGGGAATGCCCAGGTCACTTCAGGGTGCAGAAGAGCAACAACAGAAATGCCTTTCGGTGTATTTGACTTTCTAAATTTATCTTTGTCCCCTGTCTGACTCCTGTGGTGTGCAATAGTTCTTGCATCGCTGAAGTCTGTGTGAGTGGTATTTGCAGGGAGATTGGCACAAGTGCGCTGTCAGGAGCTTGGGAATGAGAAAGGTCATGAAATGTTTCTCTCTGTGTGTGGGTGTGTGCTCAGGAAAGGAAGAAGTGATGGTTTAAGAAAAAAAGGATAAGAATTTATTTTTTTTTTAATGCCTTGAATTTCCAAGTGAAAATCCAAGTGGTCTCAGTCTTAAGTGTTGTTCCTATTCTTTAACTGTTCCTTGATTTTAAATTTATTTTGAATTCTTCTGGTGATGTCTAAGTGAAATTGCAAAGTCAAAGGTAGCCACAGAACCATCAGCTTCCTTCAGAGCACTTCAGGATTTCAGCAGATGTGATTTAAAAGCATCTCTATTATGGGAGTGTAGGACCACCTTGCAGAATGAATAGAGACCCAGTGTTCTCAGTGTTGGAAACAACTTAGCCATAGCTATAAAATTGGTGCAAAGGCTGTTACCAGAAGCAAGGAATGTTTGGGGTATATGGATTTGGCTGTGGGGAGGGTCTGAGTGCCAGGCTGCTTGGGATGCAGCTTCTTTGGAAGAGAAGACTGATCTCTGAAAAAGAATATTTCCTTTTCCTCACTCCATGGCTCTACTCAGTGCAGAGGCCCAGAGTGCTGCCTGGTTTTGGAAATAAGCAGGACTGTACCAATGAAATAGGCAAACTTTGTATTTTGGCTAGAATTTCCAAGGATGCCCCTTAGAAAGAGAAATGTCTTCTTTCCTTCACAGCACCATTTGTGTCTCTTGAATCCAGGAAGAATACATCTTCCATTTGGTTCCTGAAAAAGAAATGGCTCTTCTCCAAATTCTCACTTCTTAGTCCCTTGCCTTTGTGTGTTTACGAGACGTAAGAGAGGAAAATCTTACTCTTTGAAAGAGCTATAACACAGATTTGATTCTGGCCTCTCTCAAAGAGGCATCTGGTGATGGCTGCTGAAGCATTTCACATGCATGCAGTGCCAAGGCTAGATTTGGGAAAACACAGTATCAAACACAGAAGAAAATGGGAAGAGGGAAAGAGGGCAGGGCAGGCTGCTTGTTTGGGGGGATTATTTATTAAGATTCAGGTCTGTGCCTTTGAATTAGGAGCAGATTTGGCCCATAGCACTAAGTTTGTAACACTGCAGATGGGTATGCCTTTGTTTTCTAATATAAGATACAGTAATCAGCTGTGTTGCCAGCATTGTAAACATACTAAGAAATTATTTCTCTATTGCCTCTCTTTATTTAACTCCAAAAGATGTTAAGCCCCTTAGTGCCCTGGGGTGTTATGTTTGCTCCAACAGACATTGACTTTGCAGCTCTTACAGCACTTTGCAGTGAGCTTCTTGTGGGGAATGCACTGCAGTCACAGAGAACTTAATCTTTTAGCCATGGCATTGCTTTTTCTAATCCTATATACAGTGCATTAGTTCTTGGGCTTTGGGTCTTCATACCCTTAGTGTATACCTTATCAGTTTTAATTCAAGGGGTAGTATGTGTGGAAAATGCTGGTACTGTGATATTAGACTCCTTCATGATGTGCTTCACCTAAAAATCTCCTATAATGCCTGCAGACACCACTGGTTATCTTAAAGCATTAGGAAAATCAGACCTACCCACCTCACCTCATCTGCACTTGCACATGTTTGGGAATTCACTGCTTTGGTTGCTCATTTGCTAAGGAATGTGGTGAGGATCAAATTTCACTAACAAAAGCCTCTCCTCTGCCGTGCCTGTGGTGCTTTGGTGACAAACATCATTCCCCAGCACTGTGTGGCCAATAGTCTCTGTGGCATAACTTAACAGCTTGCTGTGGAAACACTGGTGATATGTGGTGTGGCAGGTTTAGCCCTGAACTCGGGCATTTGTTTTGCCCTTCCTAGTTAGAGAAGGTGCCTCTAATTGCTGCCATCGTCTTCCCATTCCTGCTCTCCATCTTTCATCTCCTGCTCCCACTCTTGCTGTGTGCTCTGTTCCCCACATAACCTCTGTCACCTGCCCAGTGTCCAAGCAGCCTCAAGACCTGGGGCAGGGACGAGAGCCCTGGGTGGGTTGGCTTCTGTGCCAAACCACTGTGCTAGAGGGATGCAGTTCATCGCACCACAGGTATGCACAGCTGCTCCCAGGCAGCCTGTGCTCAGATCCAGGTGCTAAAGGGGTTCTCAGTCATGTGCATTTGCAGAAAGGACCACAACCCCCTTGCTGGAGACTGCCAGTTTCTGATCGTGTTTATCATTGCTTAAAGCACGCAGAAGTTTGGTGTGCGTTTTTATTTTAAAACCAAACAAAATGTCTTTAATGACATTTTTGAGATTTTTGATCTTCTGTTCTCACTGCATAAGAAATTCCAATGAGGGAAGAAGTTCACTTTAGTGATCCCATTCTCAAGAAAAGGGGATCAAATAGTGTGGGTGTCCCAGCAGCAAATAGCAGTGGTGTTGGTCACACCCCAGGGAATTTTGCCATTAGCTGGTTTGGGGCATGTTTTTAATTAATGTGGTATTTCAGTTCTGTTGAATTCAGAATGAAATCATGTCTCAAATATTCCTTGTTGCTATCAACTTTTATTCATCTGAACTTCAGAAAACTTTCTTCAGCTGTTGTGGGACCCAACTTATGAATCTTTAGGAGACTGGATATTTTTAATTTACCTAGTTTTTGGAGAATGACTGCAATAGATGTCAGCTGTGGTCTGATGCTTCTGATACTCAAATAGGTGTAGTTTCGCCTTCTTCTGAAGCATATAAATCATTTCCAAAATCCATAGGCCAGTTGCAGTTGCCCTGCTTGGGTCAGAAAAGTCAGGAGATGGAGATGAAGTACTCTGCCCACAGCCCACTACCTTTCTGGCAAGATGTGAAAGAGAAACCCAGACCACTTCACAGTGAAGGAGTATTGCAAACCATGTTCATACCCTGATAAATTTACCATCTCATTGCAGAGCAAGGATTCTTACTTATTTTTTATTTGCTGCTTTCTTGAGTTTGAATTTGTACAGAGCTGCTCTACCCTCTCTCAGGAGCTGGCAGCCCCTAAGCAACTTTTCTCAAATTTTGAGAGAGAGTGTGCTTTTTGTGGTAGGGTCCTTTGGTGATACCAGCTAGGTAGTGTAAATGTGGATAAATATTAACTGACTGCATGTGCTGTAGCCCATAGTCATTTAGTGGTTTATGTGTGAAACCATGGAAGGAAGAGGCTGGAACAGAGATACTTCTTACTGATTGATGTGAAATACCTGTTGGTGTGAGATATGATCAAGAGAAACACGTTCTTAGGGTGGTTGGCTCTACGTTGTTTTAATTAAGCCTTGTGTGTTGCAGTGGTACAAATGTCCATTTGGCTCCTTTAACATTCTGCATGTTTTGTTGAAACAGAAATGCTGTGGTCAGTCATGAAGTAGAAGCATAACTGAAGTGTTGGGTTCTCCTTCTCCTGGGCATATGTTCATTAGCTGAAAATGCTGAATTGCAGGTGCTGTGATCATGTGGCTCTTTCAATATCAGAAATAATGTCCAAAATGATTCTTTTGAAGCTCATTCTGATGTTGGCCAGTTAAGTCTCATTGCCTTATGTTTTGTTTCTGTCATAAAGAAATCTTAAATTCAGATGTCTTTATAATTACAATTTCCTACACTTCCATGAAATAAATTGTGACTTCTATGAATGTTTTTAGTAGGTTAATGAATAATTGACTACTGAGAAAAAGGGAAGATCCTTTTAACAGTCGGTTGAATCTAGTGTGATGTATGACAGTTGTTAGGCTTAGAGCTTTAAATGTGATATAAATACTTACAATATTTAGACATGAAGATGTCCTTATTAGCTGCAATTCCAAACATTGTTATCTATTTTACATGCCTCTCAATGAATTTTAGTTCAGTTTCCCAAACAATAAAGCTTAGCATTTGTGTATTTAGGACCTGTACTTGAATGCAAGGACTCTCGTTACATTATTTGTGTTTAGATGAGGGAGAGCAGGTCTGTTTTTCTTGCTGTTTGGCGTTTGTTTTCCTTTTTCTCTTCCTCCTTACTATTTCTTTCCTTTTTGTTATGCTTGTGCAGGCATTTATTCAAACTGAAATATCCACCGAGTCTTTGTGCCTTCTAGGAAGGGTGGAAGGGTGTGCAATGATTTTTAAAATGGAAAACATTTTACCTCTGTTGCTTTTATAGTTAGTTTTATATGTAAGCTACAGATAAGCCAGGAATAAATCAGTGCAAGCCTTGCATGCCTACGCTTTTCTTTCTTTGAACACAACGTGGATATTTTTGCTCCCTGCTCTCCTCGGTGTGGTGAACTGCACAGGGAGTTTTCCTGTGTTGCAGAAGGATTTGGAAATGAAGTTGCTACCACACTTCAGATCTTAATCTTCTTTGCTGTTTGCAGATGATTCTTCGCCAGTCAGCTGGGTCAATATTAAAACCAAGCTGTGCTGCCTAAAACTGGGAGACTCAATCTATATCACTGTTTCCAATTTCTCATACCTGGGGTTCAAAAACTGGCTATAAATTGAGTTCCCCTTAAAGGCAGGAAGGCCAGGAGTTACAAGGCTTAGCCATCTCCTGGCCAGCCTGCCAGTGAACTGATGATTTTCTTTGTTCCATTTCTGTTCAACTCGTGTTTGTCTTCTCCTTTTAGGAGCTTGCATGTCACTTTCTGTAAGTCATAAGTGGATATGTTAATGTAGTTAAGCTTGTCCCTTGGGGTGGGGGTATTGTTATATTTGTGGTGTTCTCAGTTCCACACACCCCCTAAAAAAATACTTCTTTTTGCTTTGATTTTTGTTTATGTGAGTATGCAGGTACCAGGACAGGGATGGAGCCGGCAGCCTGAGCGTAACTAGCTCAGCAATTCTCAGGCTTTTAGATCTTCAACCCTTCTGTATCCATTTGTTTCAGTTTCAAAGGTGGTCTGCCTTTTAGTTGACATTATTTTAATCAAATGCAAGTGAGTGCAAGGCTGTGTTGTGGATGTGTTATTTATAGCCCTACAGTGTCAGATGCAAAGTGAGCTGAGCAACAGCTTCACTCAGGGTGAAGGTTATGCCATGCAGGCAAAGGCTGCAGGTGTGTGATGGCTGGATGGAGGTTTTTCCACTGAAATGATGGCTTTAGGGGCTGGGGTTTTTCGGTGTTAAGAGTTAATACAGCATCATACAATAACAGCACTCAGTAACTCTTTGTAAGCATGTTCCCTCTGAGGTTCTGTCAGGCTGGGCTCTGAGCAGCAGATGTTCAGCACCTTGCTCACCTGGAGCAGGTCAGGATGTTGACACCCAGCCTTTGTGAATGCCTGACATTTCATCTCCTTTGGGCAGGAGCTTGAAAGGAATTAGTTTATACAGAAAAAGGCTTTTTGGGGTTTTTTGTTTACATCTATTCATACCCTTGGTAGAAATGACATTCCTCCTTCTGTGGCTAAGTTATAAATGTGAGGCAGTGGCTGAAGAAATGGCTTAACTCAATTGTTGCTTATACAGTGATTTGGTAGCTCTAATTTCTGGATTCTCTATTTCATTGTGACTTAGCCATATATAGCCTAATATTCCCATTAAAAGAAGCAAACAGTGATAATAACAGCAGCTCCCATTCTTAAAAACCTGAGCTTAACTTCGGTGTTCTGCAGTGCTGCAGGAGTGCACTTCCTCAGGCAAACCCCTTGGGAAGCACCTGGAGCAGACCAAGTGCCCAGTGATTCCAGTCTGAGTTCCAAGTTTTCCAGTGCTTCCAGTTCTGGCCCTGTGTTTTAGATGAGAAAAGAGTGATTAAATCTTCCCTTTGTCTGGGAATAGCATGCAAATGGACAGGGATGTGTAAAGAGACCTTCCTACTGTCCAGTTCCAGATGGCCTCGTGCAGTAGCTTTCTCTGGGGTTCTGGAGAAATTCTAGTTTTTATTAGAAACATCACTCAGCAAGACAGAGGAGCAGTTCTCATTTTCTCTGCTTCTGTAAACTTATATAAATGTAAGTGGGCATTATTTCAATTTTTCAAATTATGTCTCCACTGTCTTCTTTTCAGCAAGAACAGATCTTGCAGATTTAGTTATGCTTATTTCCCATGTAACCCAGAATGTCTTTTGGATATAGTTCTTTAGCTTGATAAAATCTGGATGTAAGGTAAAAGGTGGTTTCCCTAATTGGACTGTGCAACTTGAAAGGTAATTTTGGAGCCAGGAGTCAGTTCCTCCTGGTTGCCACAAGTTTTTGAGGCAACAGCTTGTAGGTTTGTGGTGTGAATGGTCTGGTGAAGGGCTCTGCTCTCCTTCCCTGGGGATGCTTTGCCCTTGAGCCCTGTGCTGGAGTCAGGGAGCATGTTTCATCTTCTGTTGGATGTGTGGTTACCTGCCTGGGGAAATAGTCACATCCCTAAGACTTTTCTGTGGCACTTATGCCAGGGGAAACGTACCCACAGTGTGCTCAGATTTATTGTGTGCCTGCAGGTACGGGGACCTGTCCTGGGGAGGTGCTGGTGTCTGAGCCATGGCTGGGGGTGCTGATGACCCCTTGTCATACCAGGAAAGGCAGGATCAGCCACAGAGCCTTTTTTTCCTCTCATCAGTCAGCATTTTTCTCATGGATAGAAAGTCTCATCTAGTTTACCATTTTCCTTTAAGTGGTTGAATATGGTTACAAAGCAAATAAGTGTCTGAGTTGAAAACTGAGCTCAGCTCTTGTACCTTTCCAGTTCAGCCCTTTCTTATCTGCTTAACTGGCTATGTGAGAAGACTGAAAGGAAAATTTGGAAACAGTAACTGAATTATTTCTGTTGTGTCAAGCAGTGGAATGATTTATTCATAGCTGAGTGTGGTAAGGAAATCTGATATGATGAGCTGGGGACAATCCTTCTTAGTTTATTCCCCCCCAACTTCCATGACCGCTATCTTCCTTCTGCCACTCCTCCTCTCCAACCTTTTGCATATTATTCTCTTGCTACAAAAGGGTGGTAGTATAGGAGGGTTTTTTGATGTACCTGAAGTTGTTCCCTGAGCAGGGACAATCTAACATCACACACCCTGCACCTCTGGCATTGCTTGCATAGGAAGCAGCACTTAAGAGTCATGTTGTCATTTATGTACTGTAAGTAATCTAAGTATTGAGGCACAAACAAAAATACAATTATCTTAATGGATAAAGTGCTTGCTATGTCTATTTGTCTTCAATGTAAGTGACAGAATTTCCTGCAGAGAAAATCCTCTGACCTTAAGAGTACACCTTGGCCGTGCTTAGGCAAGGTGTGGTATAAATCAGGCTCTGCTAGCTGGTCTCCCAGACAGCATCACCTCCATCCATTGTCTTGGACTTTGTGCCATCACAGGCACACTGAAGCACCACTCAAGAGGAACTTGCATCTGAAACAGAAAATCACATAGAGCAGTAGTTAGGAACTGGTGAGAGAAGATTAACAGTCATTCATTTCTCAAGGTGTGGGTATGACCATGTGTCTTCCCAATTTTAGCTGTAGCTGCGATGCATACAAAGTTTACTGATATTGCAATCGGAACAAGCGAGATCCGCTTTCATGAGTTGCCGCTGGATTCTTTCCAAGGAGCTCAGTTTCCTTTCAATGTTGTGTTATTAATTAGCTCAGCAATTCATTCTAGTTTTATTTGAAACAAATCAGCTAGTGTTGCCGTATTTGAACCCTTCTGTCAGTGGCAGGAGTTTTCTTGAAAGAGGTCTTTCTCTGCAGAAGAGCAGGCATACCCCCATGGCAGTGTGTCTTCGACCCAGGGAGATCAGTCTATTCCTGGCCTACTTGCCAGGCTCCATGGAAGGAGGATATTGAGAAAAGTGAGCTTTCTCTTTTCCAAAGTTACCACAAAGCAATGGGAGGTTTGCCATCCATTCAGCAAAAATATTTAGCTCTTCCCCCAGCTCAAACTCGTAAAGCTACATATTCTTTGTGGCTGTGAGAATATCTTGAGCAAACTCACATTTCAGGGATGATCCTGGAAAACTTTGGATCCCAGGGGATGTTTCTGGGTAGTCTGGTTTGATACTGCATGGACAGCCTTAGCACAGCAATTTACATGGAAATGTGAGATGCTGGAAGCATTGTAATGCCAATTTCCCTTTTATTGTTCTTCACCTTCAAGTCAGGTTTTACCAATCAAAGAATTCTTGTACTTAAAGGGGAGAAAACTTTTCAGAGATGATATTTGTGAAGACAGCAAAAAAGAAATCTAAGCAATGTTTAATCTTTTACAGTTATGAGATCATTTTAGTTATGTATGTAACAGCAGCATATGAGAGATATTCCACTGTGTTCACTGTGTGTGCAACTACACATGCTAGCCTGCTGAATTAACCTTGGCTTGAAATACAGATGTGCTTGAAGAGAGCTGGAAAGGGAATGCTCTTTCCCTGCAAGTTTTCTGTACTCTTACTGAGCCCATTGTGTAGAACTGCCCATAAGCCAGCTATGAGCAGAGCACACCATACAGAGCACTCCGTGTGCACAGTGTGGTGAGAAATGTTCTATACAGCATACAGGTCACACATGTAATAGAAGCAATAAAGGCCTGTGATAAAAAACTTAAGACTTAATTTTGAATGAGCAATACAACTTCCATTGCTTCAGGAAGCGGATCTTTTCCTGAGATTGGATGTCATATCTTTTTCACTTTAAAATCAGTTGACCAAAAGGAAATTTTCACAGTGCTTTCCTTTTTTTCCCCTAGAATATTAGTTTTTCTTCCTTTATGGGAATATTACTTGGAAAATAAAAGCTCATTAGGAAATGGAAGAGAAAAATCAATACCTGTTCTACTCCTAACTATGCATTGTCTGCTTATGTATCAGAAGAAATTTTCTCACCACCTAAACATTACCACAGCCTCATTTTTCTTGTTGTATTATCATAGGTTTAAAATTAGAGGAGATCTGACCAGGGGCTGTCTTGCTTGTGCTTATTCTGGCACGATGGTTGAGTGCAGTGTTCAGCACGGTCCTCTCTTGTTGGGTGGGTGTTCCCATTCTGTCTGCCTGCCTTTGCCTTCCCTGGACCTGTGTCAGGCTTGATGCTGAATCCCTGAGACAGAGAACTATTAATGCCAAAGTCACCTCTTAGTTTGAGTGGCACCTCCTCCTTCGGTGAATGCAGGCACAGCTAAAAGCACCCAAAATACAGCGGCTCATTGGCCCCGAATCCCCCCAGTTCCCCTTTCACAGTGTTCATTAAATATCTCTCCAGAGTGCCTGGCATAAATCTTTTAAAACAAGGGTGGCCCTGGGGGCCAAATGTGTGACAGTCTTCCACAAAGAGGCTTGCTAATTACTCCTGATTAAATGGCCTGTGCTTCTGCTGGCCCTTGGTGTTTGCTTTCAGCCAGTGCTGTGGTATTGTGGGCTCTCCCCGACACTGGTGATGCCACCTGAGCAATTCAGGTCCTCTGAGGTGGAATGGGGTCCTTCAGGGCATCACCCTAATTTCCACAGATTGCTTCTGACATCACAGGGGGATCAGGGAAGGAAAAGGAGTTGGGGGGTTTACCCTTTGCTGTTGTATATAAGTGTATATATACACACATCTCCATATGTATGCTGTGTGTTTATATATACATGCGTATGGGTTTACAGCTATATTTATGAGAATTTAATAGCAAACTAGCCAAATGTTTGCTTAGTCTCTGTGTATGTAAGCAAAAATATATACATATATATACAAATATATAAAGTCCTAAGGCATCAGAGGGAGTGTTACGAAGTTGACACAAGAATAGTAGCAAGGTACTTCCCTGGAGTTGTGCCTTTGGGTGTGTGGTACTTCAGACAAGCCATCACCCTTGGGTGTGAGGGAGGGGAGTGCAGGGCAGGCGGTGTGAGAACGTGCCCAAATCCAGGGCTCGATGCATTTATTTACTTGTCCAACAGCATGATGGTAATGGTGAAAAGATCCTGCTTGGAGGAGCACCTCGTGGGGGATCAGTGCTTGGGGAGGGAGAGAGGAGCTGCCCTGCTGTCTCAGTGAGCTGAGGAACATTTAATAAAACTGAAACAAGGTGTTAGGCTGTTACTTCTTTGTTCCTGCCTTTTTGAGAACCATCATCCATTTGGAGGTTGCAGACTGAGCTTTATAAACAGCTGCTGTTGAAATATTGTTTGCCACTCAGTAAATTAAGAGACATGCAGATTTCCAGCCATTGAATTTCTTCTCTGTTCTTATTTTAAATGGCTACAATATTGTTAAAAATTCACAAACAAATACAGATGCAGATCCCTTTCATCTAAAGCATCAAAGAAAACGAGCTCCTCTGATACATCTCACACCAGTTTTTGTTTCAGCTCCTCTCATACGTTCCTGTCAAAAAGATGCCAGTTATGATTTAGATCCTGCCAAGAGAAAAGGGGCCAGCTGTTGTGAACAGCAGAGGTGTTAGATTTGCAAAATATTCCTGTGACCAGTTGTGCATTTCCTTTAGAGAAAGCCACCTTTTTGGAACAAGAAAGAGTCTGATATATTTCTATGCAATCTTGGTTTTGTGCAAAAATAAACAAATATTTATGTGGGTTTGGAGAGTCTCTTAAGGGAGAGAGGAAGTTATAGACTGGAGGTGGAAGACAATTTTTTTTATAGATAGCAGTTAATATGTATGAAAACATATGTCATGGCAAAGCTTTTTAATCACTTTTTAATTGCATTTAAATTAAGTCATCTTTATTCTGAAATCAGTATGTTCTGTATCTACCAGATTTTCATGCTCTTTGTCACTGCCATTTAGGTTTCCAGGGGCATTCTCCTTGTTTTGTTTCATAATGCCTTTAGTCACATACAAGAACTGTCACCAAAAATCAGTGTTGGTTGGGAGCTGTGGGGATGCTGCTGCTTTCCCATGGAAGTAGGATAGATGGCAACTGCAGTACCACAAGTGTGATTTAACATTGTTTTTACTGCATTGTGAATGGCAGGCAGCGTGGTATGTTAAAGGTTTCTTAGGCAGCCAGCCGTCTGTTGTGTAAGATGTTGTATGTCTTGAGCAATGTAAAACTCAGCAAATACAGATGCCGTGGGATGTGCAGAGGGATGACACGTGCTTCCTTCTCTGCCACTGATGCTGCTTGGGACCCAGCTTGGGCCCAGAGCACGTTCACAGGCATCTCTGCACCCCACACACTGGTCAGGCAGCCTGTGCTCAGGGTCCCCTGTGCCTGGAGGAGCTGAGCTCACCTTTCCCTGGCTGACTCCCTGCTCAGCAGCACATACACTGTGCCTGGGAAGTCCACAGCTCCTGCAGCTGAGTTAATGAGGGTTGAGTGAACACCCTGCCTTGAACCCAAGCTGGTTCCATGTTTGTGGTCCAAACCCTCTGCCTGTGGGTGGCCACAAACCGTCTGCAACTCAGAGAACTCCTCCTGAAACATCCTGGCATAGCTGAGCAGTGCAAGGCCTGAAATTGGGCTGGTGTGTTACTCAGTTGTGCCTTACAGGAGAGGATCAGGTGTGTGGAAAGTAGAGAGGGAAGGTTGTATCTTGTCTTTTGGATGAGAGGTATAGCCTTGTTTACTTTTTTCCTGCTATTCCTCTCTATGCACATTGTAGTGTTCAGAGTAGCAGAGGCTAAGTCATGACCTAAAGGGTACTTTGCCTAGCATCAGTTTTAGCAGTATCATGGCCCTTGTATACCAAATGAACATCTGATCTAGATTTGGTAAGAAAGATATCTGTCCTGATGAGATATTTACCTATCAGGTTGCCCCGTCCAGTAGACAGAGGGTATCTATCCAGGCCAGAGACAAAGAGTGCTGCTGCACATCTGCTGAGGTGTCACTCTGGCTGCCTGCCCTGGTGCCAGCCTGATGGCCCCGTCAGCTCAGCTTATGTCAGTGCCTGGGTGACTGATTTGACACATATTAAATGTGTTAATTAAACAGTGGGCTAGTATTTGTTTAAAAGAACCTCTCACCAAATCGATGATACTTAGAAAAGTCCCTTTGAAGGAGTACCTGTGTCACTTCACACATGTGTTTTAGAGTAACTTCTGTCCTGATGTGCTGTTGCGGGGGGGAGAATAAACCTGTTTTTCTTACTAAGCCATTGGAAGTTCAGTCAATTACTGTTCACCTTGCTTGGCAGTGGATTGGATTTCTCCAGAGAGGAAATTAGATTTTTCCTTCCCTTTCACTCTGTCTCTGTCCTGCGTTTACATCAATTGGTGGTTGTCTGTGCACTGCGGTGTGCGTGATAACCTTTCCTTCCACAGGCTACTTCATTTGCTCTTCCCTAATAAACTGTGTTTACACGTGATGCTTCTTCCCTTCTGGTGACAGCAAAGACAATCAAGATGTAATCCTTGTCTAAACTCAGCCAGAAGCAAGAGCCAGTACTGAATCAGAAGTGCACTAATTGGGATGAGAAGTGTATGCAGCCCATGGGTAGGGCGTGCAGCTCTCAGAAGTTTGTGTCTAGCACCCAAGTGGAAATTTGTGTATCTAAGTAGATATGCCGGATTTTATTTACCTCTCCCCCTAGCAGCCAGCTGCAGACTTGGCTGGGAGTTATTGACAGTTTTTGCTGCAATTTTATCTAGCCAAAAGCTAGCTTGGGGGCCATGTTATTCTAGGAGTATCCAGTGAGATGATTTGTTTACAGCAGAGAGCAAATCCCACAGAGAGTGTTGGAGGAAGAAAAGGTCCCTGAGGTTTGAGAGAGCTTGGTGGGAATTAGGAAACACAGCAGCAGCAGCAGGGACGGGGTCACCTCCCAGCAGTCTTCAAGATCACTGTGCCGGAGTTGGTGGAGCTCGCTGTGCCAAAAAGATCAGCTCAGGGAGCATGGAGGTGGTGGGACATCCTGGAGGCGCTGAACAGCTTGGGAAACTACATGCTCTGAGATGTTTTTCTTTCCTTTTGTGCTCTGTTGAAAAACAGAGGCCAAATGCAAAATCCTGTCTCAGGGCCACAGCCTGCACAAGACTCAGGGTTGAGCTGAGCAGCTGCTGGGGCTGAGAGGCAGACACAGCCCTGGTGCTGCAGGATGCTACTGCCATGGGGATTGCTGGTGTCCTTCATTTTACACCGAAAGCTGCTGTTGCCTGAGCATTCTTCTGCTCCAGTGATAGTTATGGGTCTTGTTTATCTGATTTTTATTGCTTTTCTCCCTTTTGGAGCAGAGAAACATGTTAGAGGGGTGGGATGGAGGGAATTAAGAGTATGGGGTGTGTAGTCATATGAGGGAAACTCAGAAATTGGGGGATTTTGTTTGGGGTTTGGTTTTTGGTTTTGTTTTGTTGGGTGGTTGGGTTTTTTTTAGTGTAATGTAAAACTGTGAATGTGAATATAGAATCAGACTGTCTCCTTGGGGGATTTTTTTCTGTGTGAATGCTGTTGGCCAGACTTCAGGTGCTTTGTCTTGGCCATTTTCTCTAAGGAATACTCCTGTATAATTACAGTCTTGGTGGCTCACAGATGGAAACTGGGCAGGGAGAGGAAACTGCAAAGGCACAAAAAGCTGCTACCTTGTGGTTTCAGATGAAACTAACACTTAGGCTGCAGTGCAAGAATTGCTTTGTGTTTTGGGACTGGCGATGGGCAAGTGAATGCTAGAGAGTTGTTCAGGCACTGTGGTGTAGCCTCTTTTTCCTCATGATATATTATTTGCAAATTACTTACAACTTCTTTTTTTTTTCTTTAAATAAAAGTAATTGCTCTTCATCCTTGTGCAAATATTCTGAGAATAAATGTCAGCCTTTCAGTACAAACGAGAGGGTTTCTGAAATCTGAAACAGATTGCTACGAGTGTGCAAGTGTAAGAGCAAGTGACAAAGGATGGGATGTGGCTCTTAGTCCTTTCATGGCAGTGACAGATTTCCTGGTAGTATTTGGAGAAGCTGGGCTACACAGGACCATGCTCTGTGGCAGCATGAGCTGATGTTAACCCAGTGTTACCACAGTCCTCCCCAGTCTTGTCTGTATGTCCGTCTCCTCTAACCGGGGAGGTGGAGAGCGTGAGAGTGAAAAGCCAGCTGGAAAGGGCAGAGGGCAGCATTTCGATGTCAGGCTGTGGCATACTTGGGTTGTTTTAACTCAATTTCCCATCCTCAGTTCAGAAGAGGTTGCCTGGAAAATTGTTGCCAAGGATATCAGCCATGTGGGTTGTCCATCCCAGTGCCAGGGAGAGAAGCTGTTAGCAAAAGCACCTTCCCCTTTCTGATGCAACATCCACATACCCCTTGTCACCAGTGCCTGTTGCATTTGTAGTGGGCAAGCTGTTGTCTGATCTCTGGTTTTATCCCGTCTTTCTCTGCTGATGCCCAGGGCAGCGACCTCCTGCAAAAAGGGAGCAGCTGTGCCATAGGGTTTGACTGGGTCTAGCGTCCACTTCTGTGTTGTCCATGGTTGCCCACATGTCCTGGGCATGTCCAGTTTCACTGCCCAAGTCCTGTAGGACTGTTTTGTGTAGAGGTTTCGACTTAGGGAAACTCGGCATCTGAGCTGGATCTGGTGCTCTGACTGTCCTGTGCAGAGTGGAAATGCTGGGCTAGGAAGCAGAATCATTTACATGCCTGTCTCCTTGCCCACACAAAATTTTCCAAGTAGAGCAAATGGATATATCTGGGAGTTTTTGATATTGGTGGTAATTTCCACAACGTGTGCGTATGACAAGGGTTTACTCCCTGCTCCCCTAAGTAGTTGAGGTGGAAACCTTTCACTGATTGAGGGAGCTGGAGCTTGCTTGCTCAGTTTGCCACGGGTGGATAAAGCTGATCTCTGTCTTGTAGTGATTTTGCCTAAGCTGGTAGTTTATCATGTGTGCTGGGTGGAAATTGTTGCAGCCGCAGAGGGCTCGTGCCTGGGTGCCTCGCAGTTCCCCTGTGAGCATCAGCAGGGTGCCTTCCCTGGTGCTGGGACAGAGCTGCTGTGGAGGCTGGCTTTGCTGCAGAGGTGGGAAAAGGTTGACATATAGATGGAGGGATGGAGGGATGCTTGCTAAAAACTGCCGTGCTGAATTTTTTATCATATAAAATTGAAGCCAGATATGTTGGAAAGTCAGTAGGCTGTCCTAATATGCAGAACATTTCGAGGGAGATGTGATATTTCATATGCTGCTGCTGTTGCCTGAAAGTCACACTCACCCAGCTACAGCAGGGATTATTTTTTCGTCATCTCCAGCTTTTTCAGAGGAAAGGGCAGAAACTGGTGATATGCATGGGATAATCCAGAGAAGAAAATAGATGCTAAACAATCTCTGAAGCTGTTTCCTTTCTATAACTGCTGCATATGGAGTTATTTGCTTTGCACCAGTGACTTAATAAAATATACTTTTAGTATTTAGACACCTCTTCCTGATTTCATATAAAAGTTGATTTCTTGCTTATTTTTTTAACCTGATACTTACCTGAGCAATGCAATTGAAATGCCAAAGCCTTACATATCTAATGCAGACTTCCTGTTTCTATAGCAACAAAACTCGACCTTGTACTTAATGAAGGAATACCAGAGTGAGTAACTGTGACTTTAAGGTTTAGGAAAACAAACAGAACCACTTTATATTTGGAGATTAGAGAAATAAAACAGAAGTGACCTCTTTGCATAGAACAAAAAATGTTGCCTAGGCTTGAGATACTTCATTAGTAGAAATGAAACCATATTAATGTCATAAGGAGCTCTGTGTTTTAATCTTGTTTTCCTAATTAAAATGTAAAAGGCTTTCATAGCATGTGAGAGTCTTTGAGGGCTTTTTTCCACTCTTTCTTCTCCAAAGCTGCTGTGTTTGTGGTTAGGCTAATGAAAATTTGGGCTGTCTCACAACAGATACATTTTACTTCTGTATTGGCAAAAAATCCATTGTAAGATTTTGTGTCAGCCGAAAAGAAAGGGAGAAAAATGTGTGGTGTTTAATCCTACATTTCATCTACAAGCTAGTTTTCGGTCGGGTAGTTTAACTCTGTGTTACAGTGATAAATGCTGACAAGCTACAGATGAGAGAGTGAATGAAGGAGCAGCTGTCATCTCTTCCTATTTTCTTGCAGCTTTTCAATTACAATTTTAATAACCGTTAAATTCTAATTTAAAACAACCACAGGAGGCATCCCAAAGAAAAGCAACAATGCTGACTGCAACATAGCACGAATGTTTATCACAAGTGTTTATGAGTCTGTTTCTGTATCAGCATTCCAATAAGCACTACACATTTGTGGCAGGTTTATTGCACTTTGGTATTAATCTGCAGAAGTGAATGTGGGCAAGTGGGAAATATGAAATAGGGGGTTCTGTTGTGATCTGACTGGTGAAAAAATTTCCACAAGGTAGTCCAGTTTTCTGTTTGCTGTTTCTTCTGTGACTTTTTAAAATTTTGTTGTTAAGCTGTGACAATTTTCTGATAAACCCATCTTCTGACTGAATAAAGATAGCAAGAATTCAGGATTTAAGGAGACATTTTATCTGCTGGACTCACTTGTCACAAGACAGCTGAGACAACCAAAGATGCCAATGGCAGTGGTAAATTGCCCCCCAGCAAAAGGCAGGATGGAGGACAGGATAAGACAGATGGAAGGTTGGCTTGTTTGAAAGTTGATCAAGATAAGCAATTGCAAAAAGCAAACCCGGAAACAATGCAGTCAGCAAAATCCAGCTTGAAACTGGTTGAGTTGGAGCGTGTTGAACTGTGGGCAGGTGGCATCCCATCTGAGCTGGGAGCCTGTATCCTGCTGAGAGCTGTGCTCCTCTGCCTCCCAGCAAACTGATTGGAAAGGCATGTGGTGTCTCTGAGAAGTGTGAAAAGGCACGACCCAAAATCTTTGGCTTGCGGTTCACTCTGCATTCCCTTTTAAAAAATAAATATCTTGCAATTTGGTGAAATGCTTGTCTAGGCAGAGACTGAAGGAAATCTGGGAGTGAGGATACAGCAGGTCTGCAGGGGAGGAAGTTGCAATGTTTGCACCATAGCCAGCTGATAATGGGCTTCTCTAGAAATGGGCTTCTTCTTGAAGCCTGAATACAGGAGGAAGCAAAATGTATATGATTCCACATAGCTTTGACCAAATGTCTTGAAGGATATGAACTCCGTGAAAGTTTCACAAAGAGGTGCTCTGGGGGTGCCTGTGCTGGCGGGAGGGCTAATGTGTTTGTGTGTGCTCTGTGTTGCAGGGATAGAGCTCTGTCCTCCTGGGCACCGGTTCATGATCACCATGGTGGCGAGCTTCATTGAAATGGCAGGGCAGTTCCTCATGCCGGGGCTGGCTGCCCTCTGCAGGGACTGGCAGGTCCTCCAGGCTGTCATCATCTGTCCTTTCCTGCTGATGCCGCTTTACTGGCTGTAAGTATTTCTTCCCATGCTCAGGTCAAAGCAGTGTGAGCTCCTGATGTTGGACTTGGGAGACGCTTCACTGTCAGGAAGTGTGTGTGTGCTTCACAATACATACGAGCCCTTCCCTTTCTCCTTGTGCTAAGACTTGACTTTGAAGTAACAAGAGCTTTATAATCTGCTGTAGCATGCACATACATTACATGCAGCAACACGGTGGGAGCTTGGGGGGTGGTTCTTGTTGACTGAGGTGCAAGTTGTACTTTGCTGTTATTCTGCGTGTCACTTTAAAGATGAAAACAGGTTTTGAGAGGATCCATCTCAGCCTAACTCTTGTCAGATTATGACTGCATGGCTACATTTTGCCTTAATAGCTGTGTTGTGGCTCTGTACTGTCACTGTTGATTTCTTTGGCCTGAGTTATCCAAGAGAGGTTAAAAATAACGTGTGCGAGTTCTTGAACAAGCACACTTAGATATCCTGTGTGCATGAGGTAGGCAGCCTTGAACTAGACTTTTACCCAAATTAGCACACGCTGTACTGAAGTGGTGGGTGGTCTGTGCCAGGCAGTGGCTCAGGATTGTTCCCACAAGGAATTCCCCCTTCCAGCTGCTCCCACTCCTCTCTGCCCATGGCACTGTGGCACTGGTACAGCTATCCTGAGAGAAGCAGGATGGCTTTCACCTTGGGGATGGCGCCAGGTCCATCCCCACTGTGACTTTATAAACCTCCCAGAAAACCTCTTTCTTTGTTCTGTCTTAATAGTGACACGCAGTGGCGGCATAACACAACAGAGGCTTATGAGAGCAGTGTTGTACAAAACTGTAATATTAAGAACATGCCAGATCATTCATTTTAAAGATAGCCATAACAAATCTAAAATATTACTTGCTGCACACTGAGAAAAATGAGGGAAAAGGCCACCACACTGTGCAGGACCGAGTTGTTTATGTACCCATGGGGAGCTAGGCTGCTGGTTGTAATGCCTGACAAGTTGAAACATGTAAGAACTTGTTACAGTCTGTAAGAATTTTAACAATTATATTTTTGTATAAATTTCTTACAGAGTTCTCCATGTCCATAATGGTTAACTCTCAGTGAGGATTTCATTGCTTATTCCCAAGGCAGACATGCCACAGCATGGGCAAAGTGCAGCACACTGGAGAAAGTTGTAAATCCTTTGCAAAATAATGGCAGGATTTTTATCCCTGTATCCAACATGTAATGTTTAAATAGTCTCATCTTGTCACTGTTAATCTCAATGAATAATGGAGAATTTTTGTTAATGTGTGATAGTATTCTCTTCTATACCAGTTGTATGTTATCCATGTCTGCTCCAAACCTGTGTGAAGCCTGCCAGTGGAAATGCCTGTATCCAGTGCTGGATAGAACCCAATATCAAATGTAGTGTTTACAGAGGTGTGTCCAAAAGGACAGTACAATAATATGAAGATGCTTAATGAACATTATAGATGACATGGACAGCAGGGACCCCTCCACAGTCTTCTGGAGGTTGCACGTTTTCCAGGTGGCAGTGGCAGGATCTCATATGTTCCTGTTGAGGGGTCATTCCTGGGTGACATTGAAAGTGATAGGAAATGGTAACATTTATTTTGTAATCTGCAAGAACTCTGGGACTTTTTGGCTGTACCGGACAGGCAACTCAAGCAAATAGGTATCCCTCATATAATGTGGGATATGGCAGTTTGGTAAAGAGTGGTAATGGCCAAAGGATTGGGATTTTGTGTTGCCCAGGATTTTTCCATCTGCAGAAATGGACTCTGGTTAGGAATGCCTGTTTAATTATAGTGTCAGTACAATATGTGCTTCTCTCTTAGACTTTTCCATCTGTTGCATATTCTCTGGAAAGTGCTGCCATTTTATTACCTCTCCCCTTTCTTCCAAATGGAACGTGGACCCTCAGCATGTGTTACAAATGAAGGAAAAAGACCTAACTGTTTGGTAATAAAAGGAGAACTGGAAAACTGCACTGCTTGTTAATTCGCCATCGTGTACCCAAAGCAGTGAGTTCAGATGCTGTGAATAGCACCTGCACTGCCTCCTCCTTCTTCTGTACTCTCTCTACTTCCATCTCCTGCTGTGTGAGTGCTGTTTGCCTCTTCAGGCTGGGGCTTAGCCCTCTCCCACCTGTAGATTTGCTATTTGCTCCCCTTTTGGCCACATGCATATGACACATGCATATACAGTCCCCAGGAGGTGCATGGGGCATGGATGGGTTAAAGAGGGAGGCAGCAATATGTTTAAGAGGGATGAGCATGTGGGCTTGGATACAAAGCTGTTGAGCCAATACCACTGGTGGGCTCTTAGGTCATTCTGGAAGGGCAGAAGACACCCTGATAAGCCAGATGTGGGCACAGGGGTTTGTGAAAAGTGTGTAAAAATAAATAGAAGTTGGACTCCTTTCAAGTGTCTATGTATATTAGAGCCACGAGGGAAGGGGAGCTCCAGTTATACAGAGGCCTTATCTCCTTGCTTGGACACAGGAAGCTCCGGACAGGATGATGCCATGAATATCAGCAAAGATATCACGAATTTGAAATAAATCCCTACTCCTTTCTAACAGAAACTGAAGAACTGGGAAGGAGTGGCCAGTTCTTTTCTGGTGCTGTTAGATGGGATTTACCCTCACCAAGACACAAAGTTGGAATAACTGGGCTTATTGCCCTGGGGCAGACCACTAATGGACACATCACACCCTTTCCATGGGCATTCATTTTCCACTCATCTGCACGGGATCACGGTTCTCCTTCCAGCTACACATGGCATCTTCCTGGTCCTTGTCTGTCAAAGGTTCTTCTCTCCTCTTCGGATTTCTTGGACTTAGGATCTTTTTCCCCCCGTGTCTCTTCCACTTATCCCCCTCTTCTCTCCCAAGCAGCAGCAGCAGCAGCATAACAGGAGATGAATGTCCCCCCCCCGTCCTTTTCCTTGACTGTAAAAGCATGGCTCTTTCCTCACTGATGGGGGACATAGCAGACTATCAACTAATCACGTGGGGAAAATACTGAAATACAAAGCTCAGCAGGAAGGAGTGCCTGCATTGGCTGTAGTTCACCAAGGACAAACTGCACACCTTAGGAGCAGGAACACTGAGGGAGATGGGTGTACTGCTCTAAGGGAGACAAAAGGTGGAGTGGCATGGAGGTGTTGTGGTCATGCTCTGTTTAAAACAATGCAGCTAACGGGAACTGTAAGCCAGAGGAATGACCCAAAAGATGACCAAAAGCTGAACTTTGCTCCATCAGCTCAAAAATACATACTATTTTTCGCACCCCACATATGCTAATGACTGAAGTCACTCAAACTCCAATCTAAACATGAAATTACATCAGTTTTTCCTGTCCCTCAAAGAAAAAAAATACAAATATAACTTGATTGGGGAAGAAGGTCAGAGGAGACTCCACCTTTGCATCCTGGGATGGTCAGTGGGCTGGGCCTGTCTCTTCTCTCATTGCCTGTTGTATAAGACTCAAACACTCAGCAATACCAAGTGCTTCTTCAGGAAATTCAAAAAGCAAGCTTAAGTTTGTCATTATACCTTTAACTCTCTTTACCCATCTCACCATTTAATGTGTTTATCGATGGCTGTATTATTCATACTTTAAGTATTTGTGTGTGCTTTCACAGACAGTGTAATTGTCACCAGTAATCCAAAAACCTGCATTTCTCTTGCTTGATAAATGGCACTTTTGTATCTGGCCATGAGAGTTATTGAATGTGACCAGACTTCTAGTCTGGCCATGGCAGTTCATTGGGTGCAGCCAGACTTGGTGTATCACACTATTTGTGAATTTGTAACTGTGGTGGTTCTTACTGAATGTGACTGGACTGAGAGTACTGCATTTCTGTTGTTTATTGTTGAATTGGGTATCACTTGGGGTCTGAGCCCAGCCACTCCTCTGACATCTGAGGATCAGCAGAAACATAAGGGGGGGTTATTTATTGCTGAGTGTAATGCAACAGAAAAATTGACCTTACTCTTAGCACAAAAGAGCTGTCCACAGTCAGCTCAGCCTGATGATCTGGGTGACTGCCCACCCTCAGCAGTAACCTGTCCCAGCTTCATTCCATTAGTGTTTAATGCCCAGTGATAAAGCATGACGTGGTGAACAGGTTTCTGTGCAGAAGTCCACAGGGCCCAGGGGGTTGTTTTGAGCTTCTTTTTTTTCTTTCTTTCTTTTTTTGGCTTTTGAGTTTGTGGTGATGCTTGCTCCAGAAACAGAAGGTGCAACAGCAACAGTAGATGGGTACAGATGACCCTTGGCAGCAGGATCCATCATGCCCCACAAGTGAGCTCAGGTGCTTGCTCAGAGATGGGGCAGCCAGCACTTCCCCTTGCTGTGCCTGAAAACCTGGGCTCAAGGCAGCCCTCGAGTTTTTAAAGATCCTTAGTGACTCTCCCACTGCTCACACTGAATGATGGAGTAGCTGAAAGATGTGAGGCTTTAGCATTTCCACTCTGAGAAACCTGCAGGAGCTGGGAGGTAGAGAAAGAGTTTGTCCCTGCTCTGTGATGCTACAGGACTTGTTTGGGACCTGTAAGCAGACTGTTCGAAATCTGAAGCTTTAGGCTAGTGGCTGAAGCTGTCTCCTCTCCAGAGCCAAGCAGACAGAGGTTTTTAGTTCAAAAGGTTCTCAGTATTTAAAAAAAAATGCTTTTGCTATACAAGACTTTCTGCAGGAGAATATGCCAAAACATCTGTGGAGTGCAAGGAGTACTAAATAAGCTGTCAAGCTGGATGCTGTCATCATAGCTGTCATATATTTTTATTGGCTGATATAATTTAGATTGCTCTCTGCCTGACTCCTCTCCTTTTTAGTTCTTCAAAAAATACTTTCTCTGTCTCAGTTGGAGGTTTTTCTAAGGTGTCTTCCAAATTGTATCAGCCTAAGATACATAAGATACAGCCAAGATAGTCAATTGCACCATTACTGCACTTGTTAGAAGTCTAAGAACTGGGCAGCATCCACAGCAAAGATCAGTGTTTGAGAAGGAAAGTTAGGGTTTGTTATGTATTTGAAGTTAAAAGTAGTATTTAAATTGTTCTTGATAAGGTGTTCTGGAAGAGTAGTGAAAATGAGGTATTAACATGAAAGAAAAATGTACTTGGAGTGAGATCCAAAAGATTTTATATCCATACAAGTGTGGGAGGTTTTGTTTTTGTTGTTTGAAGATCTACATATTTCTTTTGGTTTAGTATTAAAATAAACTCATCTCAAAAAAAAAAAAAGGAGGAATGATCAGTTAAGCTCATGAATCTGGTGAATACTGGCACTTGAAGGAAATAACGGGATGGGAAATAAATTTTTTAACTGTTTGCATATATATTTTTTTAAGGCAACTCAACTAACATTGTCTTTACTAAGGATGGCTTGTAGAGCAACAACACAATGTTGTCTGGAATGTTCACAGTACTGACCTGTGTAAAAGAATGGGTGCATATGTGGGAGAAGATTTTTGCCATATTTAACAATTGAGAAAATCTGTCTCATTCTAATCCTAAGAAGTAATTATTCTCTTTCCTCTGTCTTCAAAAGGGAACCCAAATTACTTCTGTCAGCTCTTTTCCTTCTATGGTCTGAATTACCATGTGTTAACTGCACATTTCATTCATTCCCTTCTTGGCAGCAAATCTCTATTGCAGACAGCACTGCCTCCTCCTCCCAGTTCTTTCAAAATCATATTAATGGACAGAGCACGTGTAATGTGTTATAGATTTCTAATATATCCTATTTCCATGGGGTGGGATAGTTCCTCTATCATTTGTGAATCAGGGTAAAAGGAAGTGTCATTGATTTGCACATTCTGAGTTAGTTTTGCCTCCTTTTTTTTGTTTCATGAGTGACTCTTCTGCATTTTGAAATAATTACACAGCTCCTGAGTGGTTAAATGAGCAGCTAAAACTCTGTCAGTTGAACCTCTGACAGGAACTTGGAAGGAACCATAACCTGTTTTCCATATTTAAAGTATTTTCCCAGAGTCCCTTCGGTGGTTGATGGCTACACAACAGTTTGAGGCATCCAAGGAACTGATCCTTCAGTTCACGCACAAGAACAGGATGAACACAGAAAGTGACATCAAAGGAGTGGTGCCTGGTGAGTAGCACAGACAGCTGCAAATCCCCCAGCTCTTCTGTAAAGGCTGCATGTGGCATTGCTGCCCAGAATTAAATTATCCATTTATTGCCTGTAAACTCATCCCACTCATTCATTTATTCATTCATCCATTTTGCTTTTCTTGAAAATCCATTCCAACCTCCAGCACTGTGTTTAAAACTACTTGGCCTGTTGAACAGTCCTAGTAATTATAGTCTTGTCTTGCAGTGCCGTGTGTCTTTAGAGACATCTCTTGAAGAATTTTACCACGGCTACAAGAGTGCGCCTTCAGCTCTGTGTGCCTCTGGAAACTGAGTTATAAGGAAGCTGCTTGCTGGGATCCTGCCCATCGCCCTACACTTCCTTTGTTAGTTTGGAGAAGCAGCAGCACTCAAACCCCCTTTTCTAAAGTGCCAGCCCCATGGGAAACTTAAACCACGTTACAGTTTCTCTTTAAAGCTTTGCTCCAATAGCTGTTTTGCTTTCCTCTCCTGCATCATCTCAGTGATGATGCTTTAGGGATGGGGGGTTTCTTCAAGAGGCAGTGATAGGGTGCAGTTTTTGCCTGAGAGCTTAAATTATTGATTCCTTGGTTTGCTGATGCTTTTAGAAAGAGCTGGCTCCTGTCATCACCAGAATTGTCACTGAAATAGCCAAGATCCTGTCGTGCAGGGTGCTTTGCAGAAGAGACTCTGTTTGTGTGCGTGCGTGTCTCTAACTACCATAAAGGCAAAGAGTTTCTGGATCCTCATCTCACCAGTTCCCCTGTCAGATGAGATTCAGGCTCCCCCCTTCCTTCTCACAGGCCTGACTCTGCCCATAAACACCCATTTTGCACTGCCACTTGCAGTCTGTGTCAGACTACCCACTAGTCAGAAAACAGCGGAAACATTTCTTTTTTTTCCCCCACTTTTTCAAACCCTGCCTGCTCTGACCCCAGGGGCTGCAGGGAGACCTCACCCAGAAGTGATGCTTCTGTGCTTGTCTGGTGTTTGCTGCCAAAGGTCTCTGGGGTGACTCGTAGCTTCAGTCAGTCAGTGTCAAAGGCATCAGTCAGCACTGGGACAGGCTCTATCCAGGATGGAAAAGTGTCACCATTAACATCAGTGCCTAATGAATGAAGCAGTCTTTGTCAGTGAGGGGGGAGAAAGCCTGGTTTGGGTCTGTGGTGTACATAGCCAGGTCATTGGTGTGATTTTTGGTGCAGTTGGCACACTGGTGTTAGTTAACTTGCATGTAATTGTGTGTCTGGGGTTACAGTTCCTGGAGCTGCATCACACAACATGGCTTTGCAATGTAAATGCTATTTTTCTGAAAAGGTTCTGAAAAGCTTAGGGGTATCTGAGCAGCCATTAACCTGGTGATTGCATCCCCCCAGTCTCCTTTTTTGCAGATCTTCCTCGCGGTAAATGATGGATTTTGAGAAACCCTATCTCCGAGACTACAAAATGTCTCACAATTGGTTTTGAAGTTTCCCGGATCTTAAGTTTGGCTTTTCTCAGTCAGCTTCTTGAATTTGCAGATGAAATAAAATGCATTTTAGGGGAAAGAAAAAAACAAATTACCTGATTTTTGCTATAAGGAAAATAATAAAGATGCAGCTGTGTGCTAGAAGAATTTATTTAAGCCATGTATAATGATATTGCCCATGGAGGAATGCTAAGTGTCAAAATGGCTTTATGACTATTATTTGTGAGTGATTATTTTTACCAGCAGTTTGATGGTAGGAGTACACTCCTGTTCAAGGAAGGGACTCTTTCACGTGAAAAACAGAGCATTATTTCTTGTCTTGATACTGTGGGTTCTCTGATGGCAAATAGATTTAGATATAGCAGTTGTCAGTGCAATACCTTTTGCAAACTCTAAATGATTCAGAACAGGGTCACTTCTGCCTCCTTGTTGATGCTGGAGTTGTTGGGGATACCACTGGGGTGTTTTTGTTATTTCTTCCCTCTCTTTTTCTCTTTAAACTCTCCCTGCAGCCCCTCACTTTAAGGCTTTCCTGACCCAGCTCTGAAGGGATGCTGCATTTCTGTAGGAAAGTAAGAGAGGGGCATTATCAAAGGGATGAAGTAAGATTAACTACAAACTGTTGAAGGAAGGGCCTTCTCTCTCATTCTGGTTGCATGGGAGTGTTGATGATCTGAGTGTGGACAGGAGAAAAGAAGAAATCTTGAGTTAAGAATGTGATCAAACCGCAGGCCGTGTGTCCTGCAGTGGGTCAGTAAGCAAAAGAAAGCATTTCTCTGTTTTTGTGTGTTATAATCACATATCCATAGTTGCTATAGCAGGGAGTGGGTAAAAAGCTGTTACTTGTTTGGGAGAAAGGATGCCTTTGAGCCTCAGGCAGATATCCCTTATTTTCCCTTGACTCCATTGTTGAGCTTTCCTATCTGTGCAGAGGGGGTTTTGTTTGTGATTTGTTTTACTCTTTGTTTTCCGTCTGAAAGGGCTGGAAACTGTTTTGCTCTAGTTAGGGGCCATTGTGTTGCTGTTTATTATTCCTCGCTGCATTGTTGTTACAGCCTCCTGTGATTGAATTACTCCCAATATGTTTAAATGATAAACTGCTCACTTGCAGTCCCTTCCAGCTGAAAACACCACTGTAATTTTACTCGTACATACCAGTCAAATTAGTATATCCCATATAACAGATCGTTACAGGAGTTGCAGCAGTTTCATGTGTACCTATTTTGGATGTTGATACAAGTTCCGTAATAAAAAGAGGAAGCATTCAAAAGCGTGAAGCATTTCTGGGATGGAAAAAAACTTAATTCCGAATTGCTCTCCAAGCAGTGAGCAGGCTGCTCACTGCTTTCCTTTCTGAAGAATCACATCATTCCCACTGCCTGCTGAAAGCTTTTATTTGTCCATTTGTCTGCACTGCTCATGGTGGAGAGTGCCACTAGCCATCAGTAGGGCCTGCCTGCACCATGGGGAGGTGGCCACCAATGTGTTGGGTGGGAAAAAAAGGGAGAGAAATTTATCTGCTGGATTTGACAGTGCACAGGGTGGGAGTGGGTTTATGTGGTTGCATTTTCTTTTATAATGGTTAGGAAATCAAGGTGTGTTGGTTAGATCTGATTAAATCATCCCTAATATGTCTTGAGTGTCAAAATTTCACCACTTGGCTTAACATTTTGCCCCCTTTTAGAAATAAAAGTTAAAATTCATATTTGCATCAAGGAAATTACTTTTATTCAACTGCATATTGAAATGTTATTTTTTAAAACAGGCTTGTTGCATTTTGTTGACAAGTATTTCAAAACATTATCCAAAAGCTTCAATCATGAGCAAATTACATATTTGGATAATATTAATTCAATGTGTTAACTGGTTTTTTACTACCAGTTTCTCTAGAAACTTCACCATCTCTTCCCTGTTCCCCTGTGGGGGAAAATTTCAATGCAGCTACAGGACCATCATTTTGACTTTAGAGAAACAAATGCTAAGGAAGTTCGGAGATCTGTTTAACAAACAGGAAAAAAGTGTTTGATGGCATTGGAAGTTGCAGACCACCTTTTAAAGGTGTGTTACACTTTAGATGGCTTTCATTATTTTTATAGGATGTATTCTTTTTCTTCGTGTGGGGATGAAGGGTCTGTGTGTTGCCTGGAACAGGTCGTGTGCCTCAAGCTGCTCTTGGCTGCACCAGCACCCAGCCCTGCCCTGTCTGGGTGTGCTGAGAAAGGCACCACTTGAGACATCCTGTCAGCACTTACTGACATGTCAGGCTTGATGCTTCCATGGAAACCCACCCCTGTGTAGTTCTCTTTGGCTTCCTCTACAGTAGGAGACACTTGAGGTGTTCCTTAACATAAAAATAACTGCTTGACCAGGCTGAAAAACAGAGCTCCCTTTTTGCTTGTCTCTAGATGAAAACACAAACCAGAGTGCTCCTGTGAGCAGAGAGGTTATAGCTGTTCTTTCCAAGGTTCCCTTCTAAGCTCAGAGAAATTATATCGGTGTGATCACCAAAGGTGGCCAGGAAAGATCAAGTGTCCAAACAGATGCCAATACTTTATCATGCAGGACATAACATGGAGAGGATGAAGGGATATAGTGGTGAGAGTACTCTGTGTGTGTATATGTGTGTGGGTTGCAGTTGGGAAAGCTGTGCTTTCCAGGGACTTTCCCTCTGAAGAAAAAAATAATGGAACTATCTTTCACATTTCTTGCTACAGAGCAACATGCTGCCATAACTTTTTTTTTGTACATAAGCTATTTTTCTGTTTTGTTTTGCTCTGTTTGGGTTTTTTCCTAAGCATGAGGTTTGTAATGTAATTATGCACCTTTTCTTTTTCCATTGGGGAAATAGCAGAGGGAAGGGTGAAAAACATCATCTCTTTCCCTTTAAAGCTTTACTCATATCCTTAGACCATCACACCTACAACTGCACTAAAAGCTTGTGGTGGTTCAAGAGTGTATTAGCTAGAGAAAGAAAGCAAGTTCCCTGGCCCCATAATAGAGGTAACTCCATGAGATACTACTACATACCAACCTGCCAGCAGCATTCCTTTACCAGATCCTGTTTCTTAGGTGTTCAATGGTGCCAAACTTAAATATCTCATGCAACTCCCAGGGGGTGGTCAGGCAAAAGTGGGAAATGTAATTAAAACAGTTCAAGATGCTGCTTGAAGGCAGACATTAAAAAGGACTTTAAAAGGCCTCTTAAAAAGGACTGTGGGTCAGCCACAGTGATTTCTATCTCGAAATTTAAAAGAAAAAGAAATCAGCCAGAAGTTTTTGTTGCCCTCTGGTATGTTTAATCAGCTTTCAGGAGGGTCTGGGTTTCTCCTGGTGGGCCCCTGTTGTCCAGTAGCAGGGACTGATGGGGTCTGTTCAACTCTTTCAGGATGTGGTGTACATGATAGCGATTAACAAGGATAAAACCAGTCAGCTAAGACCTCTTCTCTTGACTGAGTCTGCAGGAATGGAAGAGGAGAGCCCATGTGTGCCCTGACTATATCCCTAGCAAGGGTGATAGAGGTATCTGACAGCAGCAGGTTTTGGAGGGGACAGGGGTAAAAGGGTGCACTCTACTGAGAATGTACCTTTCAGTGCCACTGGGAAAAGCCAAATATGCTGGAAAAATTAAATAAAAAGAAAAGTAGGGGTGTGTCAGCCTCTGTTTGACCTTGAATGACTCCTAGTCACTAGTTGAGCTCTCTGCACACTCTCACTGGCTGCACTCCAGCCTGTTGATTTGTGCCCAGCTGGCACACTGGGTCTTTGTCCACAATGCTACCTATCCTCTCAGAGGGCTTTACAGGGCAGGAACCACGTGCAGAGGGCTGGCAGCAAGCCCTGGTGCTGCTGGAACTTCTCTGGTCCTTGGGCACAGGGAGGGGAGAGGATGGCTGAGTCCAGATGCAGATGTGAAGGGTAGGAGAGGAGACCTCAGGAAGCAAGTGGAGATGGAGAGCAGTAAGAGGGGACCAGTGGACAGTGAGGAGAGGAAATAAGAGACTTGAACTAGTTGGGGGAGCAAAGAATAAAGGTAGTTGAAGGGGACTTAAGAGAGGCAAAGGCAACAAGGGACTGGGGGCAGTAATGGCTGTAGGGGAAGAAGAGAGGAAAGCTGGAGCATAGAGACCAAAGGAGCTGTGATCATTTGCTTCCCCCTCCTTCCAGAACAAGCTGTCAAGCCCAAGGATTCAGTCTCAGCCTTCCTTTGTGAAATCCACTCTTAAAATATGTGCTTCACTCCTCCATACTGCCCAGCTCACTTGCTCTGCCTGCTGAGGTTGCCTCCACAGCTCTGGCAACAAAGAGCAGCAATGCATGTGTGGGTACCTGCAACCTCCTGATGGCTCCACACGATGACATTCGAGGTGCTCTTTGTGGGGGGATTTTTTTGTTTGTTTTCTTTCTTTCTTTTTAATGTTGGTGATGTTAGAAGAATGGAAACATCGACATGTCACACCCTGGGAAGTGGAAGAAGTCAAGTTGCCTGGGCAACCCTTGCTTGGCCTCCTGGCATGAAGGCATGTTGATACAGCCTTTAATAACATGATTACGACCTATTTTTTCCACAGGGCATAGGATGGACGAATCAGTGCATAGGATGGACGATGATGTGGGAATGAAGCTGTTGTCTGTTCCTCATTTGTTGCAGAATTTGGAAGGTGTGTAGTGAATGAGACAGAGGGTTGTAGGAGGAAAGAGGACAGGGTTGGGGAAATGAAACTGAATAGTCCTGGAGAGCTGTACTCATTCTCTGTGTCTGAGAGGGATGCTCTTGTACAATGATGGAGATTTCCCTGCAATCAGACCCTTTCAGTGCTGTCCCTAATCCCAGTTTCTTCAGTGTCTGTCTCTAGCATGTAATTCTGGGGCTTGATTTGCAGAAAGCTGGGAGCATTTATGTCAGCTCCTGCAAGGGGTATTGCTGTGTAATTTTTCACATTCTGGACAGAAATCCTCTGTATTGTATCTCCCTGCCTGCAAAACAGGAATAATCTTTGCCCTTACTCTTACAAGGTAATAGAGATTATTTCATGATTATTTATGAAATGCATGTACATTCTGACAGCACTGTAGGAATGTCTCTGAGGAAATCTATGAATTTTTTGTACTCCCTAGGAAGTTTGGATAATAAGGCTGAGGGGCACATGTTGAATGGAAGAGGTAGAGATGTCATTAATACCTGCCCATTTGCTGACTGCAGTGAGCATTCTGGGGGGGAAACTAATCTGTGATCTTCTAAGTGCTCTATCATAATGCATATGAGCAATTGAAGATTGCAATGGCAACCTTATGTCTGGCTTTTTCTATCTTTTTTGAATGTAATTAGAAATACAGGATTGAAATAAATTGTTGTGATCAGTCCTTAGCTGTTATAGAGTTACATGGTTGCTCTCATGAAATGAGATTCATCTTAAATGCTGTTAGTATTTACATCCAGTGCTTTTGTTAGAAGGCCATTCCAGTCTCCATATTGCTCCTGTATTGGGGTATATTTTAGCATTCAATTCAAACACACTTTAGCTGTCTGTGCTCATTCTTTTTTCCCTTCCCATTTGCTCCTGTGTCTGCATATCTTAAAAGTCTTTGTCTCTTTTCCCATGCTTTGTGAGCAGACAGCAGCCCCATTCCTTTGCTTAGGCAAAGTTCTCCTGTAACTCCTCTCCTTTTATAAATGAGCTTGCCAAAGCTTTAGTTGCTCAAATATTGATGACCAGAATTATAAGACAGTACCAGCATTTCAGGGTCTGAACTGAAAATACCTCATGGTCTCGACAAACTCGTGCCATAGAGCCACTTGTGTTCAAGCAGTACATAATCAAGTCCAACACAGCTTTTGCTTTTCTTCCACCAGAAACATTTGCCCTTACTCACTGAGAATCTTACTTTGCATTGTGCATTTTCACTTGCTTTTGCCACACAAGGTCTCAGTCTCACCTGGTTCCCTCTAATGGCCCATTTCTTTGTTGTACGTAGTTTGGTAGTAAGGCAGTGCCTCACTTTATTAGTACATTTCCAAGGTTTCTGCCAAGCTCCCTACTACAGTTATTAAATATAGGTTTTGTTTGTTTTGTTTTGGTGGTGGTGGTTTTTTGTTTGGGTTGTTTTGTTTCTCTTTTGTTGGGGGGAATAAGACAGGTCACCCTGCCACTAACATCCTTCTATCTGCTTATGATTTCCATTTCTCTATCCCTTAGTGCTGTCTGCTCATCAGTCAGCATTTTACCCACCTCATAATTTCTGTATGTGACTAGATAGCCTTCAGTATTTCTTCACTATTAGTTTTTCAAAAATGGAATGATTTGAATTGCTAGTCCTCCTTGATAAAAAATAAATAAATAAATAAGCACGAAGGGAGTTCATGGAGACAGAAGTCCTGGAAGGTATAAGTAAACCAGTCTGCCTGAGAGCACATTGTCTCAGCTCTGTATTTTGGGCTGGTTTACCTCCTGCTGCAGAGCTGTCATGCTCTGTGGATTGATTGAGCCTCTGTGCTGGACTTCCATGGCTCTTTTCATGTTCAAAGACCTACTGACAGAATCATTTAGCAGCCAGAAAAATCCAGCAGAAGTCCATCACCACAGGACTCTTGTCATTTTGGACATCCTTTTTCGGCTGCTTGATTTGGGCTTTTGTCTATTTTGTCTATGCCAAGCGATGCAGAGATGGGTGGCTTCATTTGAAGGCATGAAAGATTTTGATTCTGATTTTGAAAGCTGTGCTCTTGAAACACAGA
This sequence comes from Dendrocincla fuliginosa, assembly GCA_035047845.1. Lineage (NCBI taxonomy): Eukaryota > Metazoa > Chordata > Aves > Passeriformes > Dendrocolaptidae > Dendrocincla > Dendrocincla fuliginosa. The sequence continues at coordinate 65,922,277 of JAWWMO010000083.1, forward strand.
GGATCCCATGAGAATGCAGCAGTGTTTGGAGCTGGAAAGGTGGTAAGATTCCCCTTCCCATGAGATTTTTTTTAAAGACTCACAATGAATAGTTTTAATTTCCAGCAAGATATAAAGAGTTAGCTTGTTGACAGTTTTCCTACTGAGTCCCTGAATAGGGAGCCTACAGTGTGTGTGGGCTCTGGAGTATGGGAAAACTTACTAGGGGCCTCCAAATCAATGGATAAAAATCTTTTTTAATTTCCACACTCTCCCTTTTGGCAAATCAAACCTGAAACATTTAGTGCAAATTCCTTTTGAACCAGTGACTTCAGTGCGAAATCAAACAATAAGTTGGTGGTAGGAGGAGTTTTTCTGGTGTTATGGCTCTGAGACAGCAATGGTTTGCTTTCATAGGGCTTTAATAGGCTTTGGCTTGATTTCTCTTAGTATCTTAACATTGTCCTATGAAGTCCAGACAGCCTAAGAGCTGTTGTTCTCCTTATACTTGTCACAGTCTGTCAAAGCAGGTCCTTTTGTGCAAGCAGCCTCCCTCCAAAGACAGCAGGTCACTCATAGGAGAGCCAGTTGCATAGCTGATGACTTTTTAGGAAGTCACATAGTTTATTTGTTCCCATCTGAATGGTATTTTCGTTCTTGTAAGTGATTGATTTTGCGGTGCGGTGAGGATTTTTGGTGAATATCTGACTGGTGTGTGTGGAAACAAAGGAAGGAGAAATTCATCAGAAAGATGGATGGTGTGGGAGACTTGGAAAGAGTTCAGTCATCTGAAGCAGGTGACTTAGATTTGGAGTTTTAATAACATCTAGAGAGATGGAGGTGTAAATAGCTGGTAGAGCCAGAAGTAAAAAGTCAGGTGCACTATGCATTCTTTAGTTTAAGGTGAAGTGTAACCAAGTATTGCTTCTCTTAATGTTTTTAAATCGTGGATCAGGAAAGTATATATTGACAATAAAATCTACTCTCTCTTCTGTCAGAAAAAAATAAAAATTACTCTGAGGAATGAAAAAAGAAGTTAAGAAAATCTGGAGGATGTGGCACTAGGGATTATCTTCTGACATTGATAGGGCAGACTGTCCACATGAAATCCGTGCAACATGTGTTGTTTGGGTAGTGATTTTGATTGTTGCCCTTCAGATGAAACAGTAAACAACCACCAACAGCCTTTCAAAACCTTTGTGCTTCCTCTAGTGCTTGCTTTGACTTTTTTGCTGTAGTTTGGCTTGGTCTTGGGCTCAGTTATAGGTTTTACAACTATGTTTTATCAAACTGCTTCTGCTGTTTGGAAGTATTTTATTCCCACTTACTCCTTTGCAGAATCTTGCTACAAAATAATTTTTGAGATGAGGTGCCACCTTTTTTTATTGCTTATTTTTTAATACAACCCCAATCCGCTGCCCGGCCCGCTGAGGGCTTCTGTAATACAAATATTAATTTAACCAGTTTCTTCTTTTGCTCCACCTCTGTATTTCTGCTTTTGTGATCTTCATGCTGCATAGATTCTGGGGAGAAATGGCCATTACCAGGTAGCAAGGAAAGTAGTATGGTAACAATCTGCTTAAGTACAATCATTAATACAAAATACCCTTTGCTGCTTTTGTTGTGAGCATTCCCAGTAGCTGCTCTAGACAGAAGACCAGGAGTGACCTGTGAGCAGCGAATAGCTCAAGTATTTGCATATAAATAGTGTTTGTTTGATTTATCATTTTTATGATACACTTTTCAAATAGCAGCAGGCAAACACGGGGTTTGTTTAGTTTGTAAATTCAGGGGAATTTCCCTCCCCCTTCTCCCCCTCCAGCTTGCTTTTGTTTTCCTGTGTCTTGCAGCTCTTTAAGAAATTGCCATTCAGTGGAGTGAGGCAGAGGTCAGGGCAGGCCAGTGTGGACAACTGAGGACACCGTGCTAATTGTGTATGCACGAAGGGAACACATTCAGAGCAGGGCTACGCTGCTGCCTTGAAACACAGCCAGCCTAGAAAGCAGCAGTGCAAGTCTTTACTCCCAAAAAACAGTCCTAGTCTGTACTCTTGGAGTGCACTATTTTTGTGATGCATCTTTATAACAGCAGCTTCTTCTGTTCTTATCGGACTTGTTGCTGTAGCTTGGAAACAGGCTGCTTTGACATGCTTAGGTAGGTGTTGAAGGTCTAAATTAAGGACACTTAGGAAATAAGCAGCATCCTTCGTTACTGTCCTCTGCCATCAAGGGTATCAGATGCAATATTTGCAAGGCCTGTTTGTTCTTAACAGCATTGCATAGAAAAGTTATATCTTGGAGCTGCTCAGCACCTCAAGGACATGGTGAGGCTTTAGTTCTGAAACACAAAGACACCACAGCTCCTGATACCCAAAGAAAATGTCTTAATGTTTAGGGCATCCATCAGAACAACTTCAAATATTTAAAAAGGGAGTGGGCTGAAAGAGGATAAGCTGACCATGATGTCCTAGCCACTTCATTCTGAAACCTGCATTTGAACAAACCTCAAAAGGTTCCCATGAAAAATAAGTTTGAGCTCCAGTCCTTTCCGTGGCTTTTCAGGTGTGCACTGCACAAAGGCAGCAGGGCTTGTAGCTGCACAAGTACAGTCCTGCTTGTGGAAGGGTTTAAAAATTGACAAAATCCTGAAGTTTTTCAAGAAATTTGATATCGTGCTTGCTCAGATCAAGCTCCATAGTGCTTCCCTTTTACATACAGATTTTTAACTGGGAGAAGGTTTGGAGTGTGAAGGAGTTCTTAAGTAGTTCTTCTGCCCCCAGAAGGTTAAGGGGAGCCTAGAAGAGCAGGAGGAACCTGTGATGGACTTTGTGCAGGCTGTTCAGCATTTTTATAGTTCTTAGTGTAATCAATAGTGTCCTGCTCTCCAGAACATCCCTCAGAATATCTGTAGTTCACAAGCAAATCTTCTCGTTCTCCCCAGCGAAAGGATAATTTTGGTTTGGTTTGTTTCAGAGCTGGAAAAGGAAATCACCAGGAGACCGAAGAAAGTCTGCATTGTTAAAGTGGTGGGAACAAGGAACCTGTGGAAAAACATCGTAGTATTGTGTGTGAACTCGTAAGTGCAATCTCTTTCTGTTTGAATAGTTGCGTGGTCAGTCAACTGGAAGCAGCAATGGGAAATGATGGGGGAACTCCTGTGATTCCTGGTGTGGGACCCTTCAGTAATGTCTCTGATAAACAATCCTGGAAAACACCAGCTGTTGTGTTGCAGGGAACTGTTTTTCCAAACGTGGAGGAGGATTTTGCAGGTTACAGGCTCTGAGACTTTCTGTCCACAACTGAGCACCTTGTGAAGAGGAAATAGATGTGCTTGCAAATTCGGGGCGGGGGCACCAACAGTGGATTTTCTAATTTTTCCATCTTGAAAAATGTCCATTTGAATTTCTTTCCTGATTTTTTTGGCAGGGACAGAGAAGACTGGAAATACCCCATTCTCTGCTAGGTTTGAAAGCATGTAGTGTTCTTGTGGATTTTTCTTCATCACTTCAGGGCACTACTCTGCAGTTCTCACTCTTGTTAACAGGCTTTTGGGTCAGTCATAATCTGGAGGGGACAGTCAAACAGTCATGCAGAAACACACAGACTTCAGGGCTCAGGCTCCAGTGTTACTGGTTGTGGAACCAGCTCTGGTCTTAAGAGTTTTGTGTCTCTCTTTCACCCATCAGTGAGTGATTCCCTCGGCTCTGAAACAGTGGTTTCCTCTTAGGCTCAACTGGTACATTTAATAGCCAGTGTTAACTGTATTTTTGAAAAATGTTTATGTGAGGAATTCTCCCTTTCTCCCTCACCCTCATTAATTTTGTGTATTTGGAAATCTCCTAAACCAGAGCCAGGCAGCCCAAAGAATAATTTCTGGCATCAGCACATGGAGGCTGTTTGCCTTCCAAGCAGAGCATGAAGCAGATGTATGTGTGAGGAAATAGATTTTGTGTTTGTTTTTAGCAGCTGAAAAAAACATATTTAATTTTAATTCTGTTATTCCTGTTAGATGGAGCTGTGTGGAATTTTAGTACATGGAGAAGGAACCTTTTGCAGGAAATAATAGGGAATCAAGGGAGATAGAGATACTCAGTTTTAAAAGTAACAATTCTGAGCTGCTCA
>JAWWMO010000083.1:65926476-65938396 GCA_035047845.1 Dendrocincla fuliginosa
ACCTTTTGCAGGAAATAATAGGGAATCAAGGGAGATAGAGATACTCAGTTTTAAAAGTAACAATTCTGAGCTGCTCACCAAGTTAAGAGAATAGAATAATTCTTGGGGAAGCAGGCTGGAAAGCAAAGTCCAAATGATACAGTAATTCAGTTTATAGGTCGTGGCCTAAATAACAATTTCTGCAACTGTGTTCACATGCATAGAAGAGAAAGGCAGAAGAAACAGTGCTTAACTCTGCCCTTGTATTGCTACCGTTTGGCTGATTAATATTTCCCTTATGGGAGGAGTCAGTTATAATCTAGCTATCCAAATGTCATTTTTGTGTAACAGCAAGCACTTGTATTAGGGCAAGCACTTGTATTAGGTTTTTATCAGGGGGCAGGTTTTTGGTGTTGAGGGTGATGTTTTGAACTAGAGCATTGATTCACAAGTTTACAAGAGAAGTTCCTCAGGCCTGGGCTGTCATGCACTCAGTGACAGCCTATTCCCCCAGCCATTTCTCTGCTTCTTTTGATATCCAGTTTACACTGACAGAGTTTCAAATCCCTGACCCTCAGGATGATAGAAGTGTATTAGTATAATGTACCTGCCATTCAATTTTTTTTTTTATTTGGAGACCTGGACCTGTGCCTGCCACTCTGTCAGGCACAATTAATTTATGACATGAGATTTGTCTTGTCTAAGTGCCAGGGACAAGAGGCTCTTTCTAGCAGAGATACTTGAGCTGTGATGGGTGCAGTTGAGAGCACTGACCTCTGCTGCAATTTTGCACCCATCAGGGGCAGTGCTAGGGCTTCTCATCTCTGTACCTCCAGCCCCCTGCTCTTCCTTTCTGTTTTATTTTCTCTTCTTTTTTTTTTAGAGGGGCAGGATGGGACAGGAGAAAGAGGAGTGAAATGAGGTGGCAAGATGTTAATCACTGGCATCATGAAGAAACTTTTAAAAGGGGAAGAGACACTTTGCTGTGAAGGGCGGTGTAAATGTGTAGATTAAATTAGAGCTTATTTTTTCATAATTGTAATAATCATTGCAGCACATACGACTTCAAATGCTCCTTTATCAGCAGTTTGCAGTTTTCAATTCTAACAGGCTGGCTTGGGAATTGAGATGTAATGTTTGTATCCTGGAAGACACACCTGTATTGCATGGTGTTTTGCTGTCCAAGCACAGAGGCTGCTGTGGTCATCAGCAGGTGGACTGGGAATAGAGAGATGTCCTTCTCAGGGGACAGGAGTTGTTGAGTACAACAGGAAAACCAGTCATGCACTAGGAATCCCTGTAAAGTTGCTCATACCCCAATCATACCATGAGCAGCATCTATATGGATAAAGCCAGCAAAAGTTTGGTTGAATAAAGGTTTTTCTTTTGATCATTGATAATTTTTACAGTGGCACCCAGAAGGTCTGAGGTAAATTCTTTTGCACAAGGTGTTTTATTCCTGCAGCAGAAGGAACTTTTCCTGCACTGATGTGTTCCTACACTGAATTGCATTGCAGTGTGTGTCTGCCCTCTCAGCAATGACCTCCTCTTGCCCTGTCCTCTTTCCCCTAGGCTGACTGGGTATGGCATACACCACTGTTTTGCAAAAAGCATGATGGGGCACGAAGCGAAGATGGCGATAACCCACAACTTCTATGCGGACTACTACACCATGGCTGGCATTGCCCTGGCATCCTGCCTGGCCATGTGCCCAGTGGTGGGGTTCCTGGGGAGGAGAGGAGGACTCCTGCTTTTCATGATACTTACAGCTCTGGCATCGCTTCTGCAGCTGGGCCTTCTCAACTGTGAGTTGGAGATGAGGGCTTTTCGGGATCACACAAGTCTGACATGCAAAGAAGGGGCCAGGAAATATGAACATATCCTTTGCTCATCTCAGATTTGTCATGTCATACACCTGCATATTTTATGAAGCTGAATTTGTTTGAAGGTTTCCCCAAACACTTGTCTTAGGCTCACTAACAAAAGGAATTGTGTTCTGGATGATTCCCGTGGTGAAGCTCACTGAGCATTGGTGCTGTGTCTAGGGTTGTCACTTAAAAGCAAACAAGGAAATAATAAATGCTTTCAGTTTTATCCTAGTGAAACAGCCTCCAGGCAAAGAGCTGGGTAGGGATTGGGAAGGGGAAACTTCCCCAGTTGCCTCTAAACCAAACAGAAGTTAGAGCAGTAGGCGATGTCCTCTGCCTGCTCTGAGCAGCTTTCTATGAGTAAGTAATATACAGGTAGCATGGAAATTATGCAGCTGAAAGACCCTAATTTTAACACAGTGTGTTCATATAGTCCATGTGAATGTATACACATAATTCTGGGAGGGGACACAACTTTTCAAATGGGTTGTTCCTGCCAAAAATGAGTGTCCCCCCTCTTCCTTTGCACGTGGTAACCTTTGTCTGGCCCTTTTGAGCTGCTTCAGCTATTAAAACTGCTACAGAAATATTCCCTTCCTTTTTAATTTTATTTCTTTGTCTTCATTTTTTGTTGGTTGAGGTGGTTGAACTTGATGAATCAGAGAAGGTGGGATGTGCTTTGCCGCTCTCACAGTCGCCAATCATTAGACCCCTGTCCCATGAAACCCCACCCCAAGGAAGGGAAAAGAGGGTTGAGACATGCTTTGGGCAAACTGGTTATGAGATGAACACCAGAACACTGGTTATTGCTGTTCTTCATTTCTAAGTTTAGAAGTAATCGAGGGCTTTCATTAGAGCTTTTTGCATTGGGGATGGAAAGTTTTCACATTCCCGTATACTGAAGGCAGCTCCAAGCCAGCAAGAATTGTCCATATTTACAGACTGTGTTTCCTGAAGGCATTTACCAAGTTAACCTTTAGCAAACACTCTATTTGTGGGAGTGTAGGAGGGGAACAGGGAACCTCTTTCATGGCATGGAGGAAACTCCAACATCTCGTGTGTTTGCTCCCAGCTTGGCACAGATGTTTTCATTCCCATTGAGCAGATATTTACCATGTCCAGCAGTCCCAGGTGGGAGTGAGAGAGGTGCCCTGGCCACACCTCATCACCTCTCTGTTGAGGGACTGTGACCTCTCACATGCAGGTTCACACTGTGCATATGTGCAACTTCCCAAAACTCCACGTTCTTCTGGTGGTCTCCATCAGGTCTCTCTACAATAAATTCATCCAATTTCAGTGGGTTTTTTCAAGGTTGTTTTTTTTCAGGTGTTTGTGGCTGTTGAGGTAATAAACACACAGTTGCTTAGTTGAGAGAAAGTATGTCAGAGCCATTAGTCTGCTCTAGAGCCATGAAAATCTGGTTACAGTTTTTCAACAAAAATCAGTGAGGGAGGTGGGGAGGAACACCCTGTAGGAATCATTACAACCTTTTCCATAATGTGTTTAGGTGGTTTTGTGAGCAGAGTTACTAAAACTAAGAGCAGACAAGGGCTCTAGGTGCACTGTGCTATGTTGGCACCCTCACTGCAGTGCACCCATCAGCCTTCCCACTCTACCCTCACCCCCTTATTTGTGAGAAGAGGAGGGAAAGGCAGCCTTAAACTTCAGAGCAGCTCAAGTCCCCCCACTCTAGATCATAGTCCCCTTCTTCCCCAGGAGAGCTAGGCAGTGTTTGGAGAGAAGCAGTGACCCTGCTGATCATGAAATTTGTCACAGCATCCTGTGTGTTTTAGTTTATCATAATTTGGGTGTAATTGGCAAATGAAATCAGAACTTGAGCATGGTGAGAGAGAAGAGGTGGGGGGGGATATTCTCCACCAGTCCCAAACCTGCAGTCCCAAACCTCAACCTTGAGGCTTGGCATGTGTGGCCCTTCCTCTGAACTCCAGGGTGTCACCTGGGGAGTCCCAGAAGCCCAGTGGGAGAGGAGCAGCAGAGCTGTGGCCTCTGGTGCTGCTGCCCTCCCACTGCTGCCCAGTAGTGCCATGTGCTCCTGTGTGGTCAGGACACGTGGCAGCTGGTGGCTAGTGTGACACATGGGCCATCAGCTCAGGGTTTTGGTGGAGAGCAGGTCTCCCACCAGTGTGACAGCACTGATGCCCAGAGTTTGTTCTCTAACTAAAGCCTCTGTTGGCCATTCCTTCGGGGCTGCAGCAGGAGGGCATTTTTTTCTTCTCCCCCTTCATTAACAACAAAGAGGCCTTTGTGTTAATCCCAGTGGTAATTCTGGGGCTCTTGAATATGCTTTACTGCTGGTTTGTTATCACTGTCTCATTAGCATGCTGTCCTCCAGCTGAAATGTGCCTGGAAACACCATGTCCTCCCTGGTGGCCATGGAAAGATGTGCCAGTTGTGGCATGGGAAAGAATTGTAGGGGGGGCTAGGGTGAAATGTGGGATTTACCTTTTTTTTTTCCTTTGGAAAGATAAATATGTAAAAACAGTATGTTCTTGTTTTCTCTCCCTTTCTCTCTTATTTTTATCTTACTCTGACTTCTGTGGTCTTGGATCCAGTGATCGGAAAATACAGTCAACTTCCAGACTCAGGTATGGTTTACAGACAAACCTGTGTTATGTGGGGAACACCTCCCCGGGAATGGGTAGATCCAAAAGGCCTGGGCCAAAGCACCCAGAACAGACTGCTGTCACAGGGGGGTGCAGCGGGAAAGGCCACTTTTACACAGTGTTTTGAGACTCCCTTCATAGGCAGGCCTACTCATTTATATGCAGTCTCTTAGTGCAGTGTCCCCTCCCCATAGTCTGATTTGCCTCTGCATGTCTAGAGTGGTGCAGAGGTAAGGTACAGGGCAAGATTTTCTCAAAAAATCTCCCTCTGAAAAACTACAATCCCAATTCAGGAATCTCAGATCTTTTCCTTTCCAGATATTTCTGAGATGACAAAGTCCCTTTTGATAAGGGGACTTAGACACCTTAAAAAAATACTTTCCCCCAGGCACCTTATCCCAGGCTGAGCTACTGTAATAGCAATGCAGTGACAGGCTGCAGGGGAACAAAATTTACCCTTCTGTATTAGATTTGACAGAACTGTCCTTGCCCAACTTTTCCAAGGTCTATTCTGCAGAGTAGCCATGACTTCCTGGAGGGGTCAGTGATGTGCCCTCACCTGCTATGCAAGAGTGGCCAGGGAGCCTCAGAGACCCATATTTTACAAGGTGCTGCGCTCACATCCTTATCTGCTGGAAGTATTTGCTCTCTCCCCCCACTTTGGGGTGCACTGCAGAGAGGGCTTAGCCCTGAGCAGGCTGCAACATGTGTTGGAAGATGTAACCGGAGAGCTCCCAAATACCTTTTGCTCTCCTGACAGCTGATAGACTTGACAAGAGCAAAACCAGCTGTTAATTTTCCTTGGATATGACCCAGAGAGTGCACCTGCTTGGGATTACATGCTCCTGAGCAGTTCTTTCTTCAGGCAGGTCTTGGGACTTGGCTGTAGAAAGGTGGGGGAGGATTGACTGCAAAGCTCCAGTCCTTCCCCCAGCACTCCTGTCAGGCACAATGTATTGCCCTCAAATGGTGCAATAGTCTCTGCAAGTGATGTGACCTCCTCTCTGGTCAGGACAGACCACATGTACAACCCTGGTTCAGATATCCTGCCCCTGCCCACAGGTGAGGGTGAGCAGGGATCAAGGGAGAGACATACTGTCATCATGGCCAGGAGGCAGTTTCCTTTAGCTTTGTTTAGATTTACTGGGTTTCTCCCTATGCTTGATAAACACTTCATCCTGGAAGCCTTGCTGCCATCCACCCGTGAAATGATTGAGCAAACAGCCTTGTCTTAAGGGAGTGCTCCCCCATCCTTGGCATTGGCTGTTCTCACCCAGAGTTGTTGTGCAAAGGCTGTCAAGGTGGGAGTTACGACAGAGTTTTCAGACTGATCACATGCAGGGGCTTAGCACAGGGATGGGAGCACTTTTATTTCTTTCCTCCTTGCCCTGCAGTCCTCTCCAGTGCCTGAGCCACTGAGCTGTACCAGATGTTTGGCAGCTTGAGGAATACTGCCTGCCTCCGCTTGTCTGTCAAACATGGGAGGGAAGTGGCTGGTGCCTAAAAGACTGCCCAAAGAAATGTTTTTTCTTGGGTTTTACCTTTTTTTGTGGTGGCCAAGCAGAAAAAATTTGGAGATCATTGCAGTTTTTGGCGTGACGTTATGATTTTTTTCATCTATGTTTGTGTCTCAGGTGCTTGGGGAATGGACATTATAAATACCAGTTTTAAATTAGTTTTACAGAAGTAACTCAAATTCTTGTCTAAGGAGAATGAGTAGCATAAACCACAAACCTCTTGGGTTTTTTTCCTCAGAAGTTTGGCCTCATTCTTGCTTTTTATGAACACACTTGTCTTGTCAGGTATGAGTGACAGCGTCAAAGACAAGTTCTCCGTTGCATTTTCCATCGTGGGTATGTTTTCTTCGCATGCTGTTGGGAGCCTCAGCGTGTTCTTCTGTGCTGAAATCACACCCACAGTAATCAGGTGAGACATTGGAGCCCCCTCTCAAAAGGCTGGGGTGGAATTATCTTCATTAAACTGATAAAGGGCTGTGTAACTTAGCACGTTGTATGGGAGGCGAAACCCCACGTAACTGGAGACCTCACAGCAATTTTGGGGCCGCTCTTTAATGTCACTGCAGTCAGTCTGCCTGTGTACAGAAAAGCTTTGTTTCCCATGGCTCCACCTTGTGTCCCATCGTGGTGACGATCAGCAGGCCAGGCAGTGCAGGAATTGCAGCGTGGTAGGGTTTTAAATCCTCAGCTGAACCAGCTTGTGTGGTTGAGCATTGTCGATGTTTCACTCACTCTGTGGGATTTGTATAAGCAGCAACCAGGTGGGTTTACAGCTCGATATTAAAGAAAAAATTAATAGAGTCTGCAGAGGAGGACATAGGAGAGGAGGACATAGGGCAGGTGAACCAGGCCAGCTGGAGGGGTGTTTCAGTGGAAGGCAGGTATTGAAACCTGTGGTGTTAAATGCTTCTGGTGCATGGTAGTGCTCTGCAAGCACAACAGCACTCCTTTGGGTGGTCTGCCTTCATTGCAGATAAAGTCATCTCTCTTTGCTCACAGAGACTCAAACTCTTTTAGTTTCTCTAAAAAGAAGTGCTTTCATCCTGGGAAATAGTAGAAATCAGACAGATGATCTTTGTTGAATTTCCCATAACATGTCTTTGCATAGTCAGGAGTTTGTACTACTTTATACACTCACTGTTATCTTTCACAGCACAAAGGTTGTGCTTTCACCAATGCCACAGCAATCTGGGAGTCTGCCCTGACTCCATTGAATTTCCTGGGAATGTAGGTCATTTTGAGTGGGAGGGAGAGTGGAGGAAAGAGGATACTCTTTTTTTTATATTTTATTTTATTTTTCTCCTCCAAATTATACAACATTTCAATTACTTTGTAAAAGTATTATTGCAGAACTGTTAGCTGAGTAGCCAGAGTCTCCTTGATCTGTGGCCTTTTCTTCCAAGCTATCTCAATTTGTGAATGTATTTTACAGATAACACTATTTCCACAGGGAAAGGCTGTGTGCACGGTGAGATGATACAGCAACCTGAAACACAGATATCTATTTATGTGTGTGTTGGTCAGTCTGGTGTTTTTATGCCTCTTTAATTTTCTCCTTGTCTCTGAAAGACACATAGATAAGGAATTGACCATGTCAGCCAGCAGAGAATCTGCCAGGTAGGGTCAGATATGCAGCGTGAACTTAGCAAGATTTTTTTCCTTAAATCACTAATGTTGCTGCAGGGAAGGGGAAAAAGTCCTGGCTGGGAGCCGAGATTCTGCTTCCCCTGACTCTGCTGGGTGACACCAGGCAAGTGACAATAGCTGGATATGCCTCAGGGTCCCTGTTTATTTATAGGGATGATGACACTGAAGGGCTTTGTGGTCCTACCACAGGGTTGTAATGAGGAGATGTAGCTGAGGATGGTGCATAAACCTGGCTCAGGCAGAGGTGTCATTAAGCTGCCTTCTGTCTTGCATTTTGGTGGTATCTGGTTGCTCCCTCATAACCTGCTCTCCAAAATACTGCCTTGGGTGCCACTTAGGGGTTTGAACTAGATCATCTTTAACGTCTCTTACAATCCAAAATATTCCATGGTACTAATATGCTTTTGTTTGAATCTCAAGGAACCTTAAGGAAAAGGGAGGCAAAGAAAGCACTGGGGTTGTCTCTGGGGTTTCCCTGGTCAAATCCTTTAGCTGTGATCCCCCGTCCCTGAGGGTGGAAAACAGCACTGTTGGGTAGCTGAGGTAGCAGTGACATGACAGCAAACCCATAGCACCCATCCATCTCTGCTGCTGTGGTGCTGAGATGAACACTTAGAGTAATATAGGAGGAAAACAACCATCTTCATCAGCAAGAGGTGCCACCTGCTCCAGCCACACGAAGGTTCCACGCTGTCATGTGGCACTGAGGGGTCCTTTGTACCCTTGCACTGCACCCTGATCTCCTGGCAGCAGGCAGGAGGGATTCCAGGGACTTAGTACGAAGCTCCATCCCAATGCTGAATTAAAGCAGGGAGTGGCACCACTAATCCAGCTAATAATCTTGCCATCACTGCAATCTGCATAGTTACTAAATAGGAATAGGCTGAGGAAAACACATTGTGTCTTCTCATCCATCGCTTATGTACAGGCAGGAGAAACTGAAGGTTTTCAGGGGCTGACTTCAAGAAGTGGCTGAGCTGACTGGGCAATGCCCAGAAAAACTGGTCTGATTTCAGAGTTGGCCTTGCTTTGTGCAAGAGGCCGGAGCAGGTGCTCTCCCAAAGTCTGCTTGAGCCTGGGCAGCTCTCTGGCTCTTTAGCACTTTGAGCCATGCCATGTGTTGACCCATTTGCTCGATGCAGAAAAGTGGCCATCCAAAGACAGGATTAACGTTTCTCTGCATTCCTTAGGAGTGCTGAGAAGGGCAAGACCCTTTCCTTAGAACATAAGTGAGGATGTTTTGTTGCTCCCTGAAAAAATACTGCAGTAATGAGCAAGGAAATTCTCCCCCATGAACAAGCAGGACCCTTCTGAGGACAACATTTTGGACCAAGATCCCTTTGTGACTTGCCCATGTCAGGACCACAAACCCCAATCTGAGGTTTATGTACAAACCATCCCTACTTGCTGCCAGTGGGTGAGCAGAGGTTGGGGAAGCAGTTCTGAGTGATCATCCGTGGAGATATGCCATGGGAAACCCCCCCACAGCAGCCACTGGCAGGCACAACTGCAAGGGAGGAAGCTCACTGTGGATGCCAGCAGTCCTCACACTCCATCTCCAGGTTCCACTCTGCACCTTGGAGAGTGCTTGAAGTGTGGTAGCTCGCTGCTGCCATCGAAGATCTCATACTGAGGAGGAGCAATGCCCCAAAACACTGAGAATGGTTTTGTCACCTGCAAAAACAGGGTAAATTATGGGGATTTTGCCCCTCCTGTCCTGTAGTTGTTTTCCTGATGTGCACAGAAAGAACAAAAAAATTCCAGACAGTACTTTCAGTTTTCTCTTTTCCCTTCACATTTTCATATTTGCAATGTAGTCAAACCTTAAAGAAACCCCTTCAAAGATGCATCCCAGAATGTAGTTTCAAGCCGCCTTCTGCCGGGTTTCGATGGCACTGGATAAAGTAAAGCCTGCTCTAATTACTGACGTCATATGGAAAAACTTTTTCTTCCCCCCTCCAAATCTGAAGCCACTTGACCCATAAATGACAGAGCCTTCTTTGTGTTGCGTTTTTCCATTTTCTTTCAGCTTGCTTGATGTCCTTCTACAGCAGCTTTTAAAACTCACCTCAGGTCCTTCTCAGGGGAGGTTGAGATACAATTCAGCTGTAGCAAACACTGATGTAAATGAGCCGGGCTTTTGTTGCCGCAGAACCAGCTTGGAGGGGGATTTGCCGTGTATTTGGGACTGGTTGAGCCAGTTCCTCATGTGAGTGTAGAAATGAAGTTGCAGGGAGGCTGGTTGCACAATAGTCGCATTCAGCTGGGTTTCTAAATTGCCATCGGAAAGCTGGCAGGTTTTTAATAAGTATTTGGGGAAGTTGCTGTTGTCTGTGAAAGATGCTCTGCTGAGTCTGGAGAACTGGAACATATCTGCATGAATTTTTGATCCAGTCAGTGTCCCAAGAGTGTCTTTTGAAACCTATGCTTGCTGCCCTTCAGCTATCAGCTAAGCAGCAGTGGATTCTGGAAGGGATTGAGTGAAGATTAGCTTGAACACAGTGGTTGGCTGAGTGAATCTGGCATTTGTAGGTTTATACTACTGTGATTTCTAGTATGGTTTAGTCAATGAAACTGGGTTTTTTCCAAGGATTTGACATAAAGCAGTCTATCTGCCTTCTGCAGTTGTCTTCTATAAGGGCCAGTTATTGTTAATAATTACAGCTCTGCACCAGGTCAGGAGCTGAAACACCTGAGCCCCTCTGGTCTCCAGAGGGTTTGGGAATAGATAGCATCTCCCAGAGGAACTGCAGGAAGCACACTGCCTGCACAGGCTTGGTAGGGAAGCAGGGTGCCAGTGATTAAGCTCACAGGGAGACTTCCCTCTGCAGGCAGCAGGATCTTTGGAACATGAAGGACAAGCTGCCATCTCACAGATTTTTGTTCAAACGAGGCACTTAAGGGTGATGCTCTGCTGGCCAGAGACCTCAGTTGTGCCACAGCAGGAGGAGGGAATGGCCTGCCCCAGAGAAACACCTGCAGTGCTGCTTCTGTGTAGGGTCACCCAGCAGAGACAGACCGGGACCAGGAGCTGTGCTTCAAGCAGGGGGTGTGCCAGTTCTGTCTGCACTGGAGGGAGATGCTGATGAGCAAGATGAGGAATTGCAAGAGAGGTTGCTTGCATCAGGAGAGAACATTGAATTGGGCTTGCACAAGCAGCTGCTGTGGCTGTAACTGGAGGAATATGAGTCTATTTTCACACTTTTTTTCTGAAAATTACACATCTTATTGTAACATCGGTGTGTTAAAAAGTTTCAGCCACAACATGCTTTTATGTAGAAAATATTTCAGTGCTCAGTGCTTGGTATAATGGATTGAGACAGTGGCTTGTTAAATCTAATCTCCTGCCTTCACTGCTGAATGATGCCAGATACCTTGGAGGCAGCCAAAACTGACTTCTGCACCTACTGCTGCTTGGGGTGTCGTGTCTAAGTGGAGAAAGCTGGCATGCTAAGCAAGATCTGCTTTTTCCTCACTGAATATGGGAATACTTGGAATTGAGAATACTTTAGAGGGCTGTCTACACACTCACATGATAAAGCTCCTCTTCTTCTTACGTGGGATCAGTTAAATGGGCGTGGAATGATACCTGAGTGGAGTTATTGCCCCACACTGAGGCAAATAGGCAGCAACTATCTACACCAGCAAAGCAACTGTGCTGGAGTGATTGCAGTGCGAAAACTCTGAGCAAACCAGGTTTGCCTTCAAGATTTTGGGTGCATGCCAAACAGGGGGTTAGTCTGGAGGACCTGTGAGGGTGCCCGCTGGGCTCCCCACCCCAATGCCAGGGGAGCTGCGGGGCTCTCACCTCTCTGTGTGTTTGCAGGGGAGGTGGATTGGGGCTGGTCCTGGCCAGTGCGGGTTTCGGCCGCCTGACCGCCCCCATCATGGAGCTGCACAACCAGAAAGGCTACTTCCTCCACCACGTCATCTTCGCCTGCTGCACCCTCATCTGCATCATCTGCATCCTGCTGCTGCCAGAGAGCAAGAACCAGAACCTGCCCGAGAACATCCCGGATGGGGAACATTACACCCGGCAGCCCCTCCTGCCTCACAAGAAGGGGGAGCAGCCCCTGCTCCTGACAAACTCTGAACTCAAGGACTACTCTGGCCTCCACGACTCCGCAGCTGTGAGTGACGGGATCTCGGAGAACACCACTGCCAACGGCATGAAGTCGATGTAACTGGGTGGATTTTTTTTCCTTCTCTTTTTTTTTTTTTTCTTCCTTTAATTCTTTTATTCTCCCTTCTATTTCTTCTCCTTTTTTTTTTTTTTTTTTTTTTT
>JAWWMO010000083.1:65938496-65950234 GCA_035047845.1 Dendrocincla fuliginosa
TTATTTTATTCTCCCTTTTATTTTTTCTCCTTTTTTTTTTTTTTTTTTTGTATTTTATTTCATGCTGTTGTGCGGGAGGAGTAGCACTTTGGGCAAAGGTGTTTTGCACAGATTTTACAAACCAGTGATGGAGCAGACACAAACGTGGAGGAATTCAACTCTGCTACTAAAGCAAATTTTGGCATCTTCAACTGTTGTGCGGATTACTCTCGAAAAGGTTTTGGGGGAAAAGACTCATTTGAAAAAAGACCTGGCTGGCAGTAGCCCTTCAGAACTCTTTTTTTCCTGCCATTAAATATGTATATTTATTTTGATTTATTCTCAAGAAGCACTTTATTTCCTTTCATAGATCACAAAAATGAAGCCATCTTATTATAAGAGGTGCAGCCATTCCAAGAAAGAAACCATGGGGGGAGGGGGTGTTGTTTTCTGTTTTGTTTTTGTGTTTCTTTAAAGGAAAGAGGGATCCACTGCAAAGTTGAATTGACTTAAATTTAGACGTGTGAAACATTCTTCTGCCTGTCTAGGAAGTCCAAGTGCCCAGGTTGCCTGCTGTGTTTGTATGCACAAAAAAAAAAAGAAAAAAAAAAAGAAGATAAAAACAAAGCAAAACCTGTTGTGACTCAAACTCTGACTGCGTTTTAGGCAGCTTATGTTTGTCTTTATAGCCCATGTGCACTTAAAAGTTACTTTCTAAATTAGTCCTATTTTTTTTTTCACCAAATGCATTGAAGAAAGTCCTACCCAAGCAAGCTGATTTTTCAGTGTGAATCAGCTTTCTGCATTTTAAGAGTATATTAGTCTATTTTAGGTGGTTCCCACTGGTCTTTAATAGTAAAGTAGATGACGCAAATGAATTTGACTAATGATGCAAAAATTAGTTTTGCTGAGAATGACTATAATTATCAGGAGGCCCAGGATTTCTGACTGCTCCAGGAGAAGAGCATAGACCAGCAGGGATAAACAGGAAGGAGCATGGGCTGCAATGTGTACTTTTATTCCAAAAGGCAGCACAGCTGGGATTTCTGCTCCTGGAAAATGAGTGTCCTGGCATTGTGTTACCTGGTTTCAGAACCAGGGTTTGGGTTTTCAATTTAAGTGGTCAAACTGCTTAAATGACTGTTGGAAACGAATGAATTGATACCCTGTGAATAATGATTTACTGAGCTATCTTGGGCTCTTAACAGATGTTTTCTGGTTCTGACCCAAGAGTATACAATGAATTCACCCAGATTTCCCCCCTTCCCCAACTGCTCTTGTAAGATTTTAGTTCAGGAAAACAGTTCACTTAAATTAGATCAATGCCACACAAAGTGAACGTCCAGTTTACCTCCTGCTGTGCAGATGGCACTTTGATAGTGGCCACTTGACTTCTCTCCTCCAGCCCCCAAGCCAACTATTCCCTTTGGCCATCGGCTTTTGGCTCTCACTCCAGAGAATATTGTGAGGATCCAGTTCAGTGCAAGGGCTTTGTAAACAAACAGCTTTCTTGCATTGTAGTTAACCTCCCCACTCTCCCTCCCTCTTGCCCTTTCTCACTCAGGCCATCCGTTTGTGATTGCTCAGTGGTGCAGACATTCAAACAGAGCAGCAGGATGTCAATGTTGTACTGAGTGTCTGTATGATTGCCACTTTGTTTGATGTACATCTTGCGTTCATATGCATGGAAAGTGCTCATTTGCACTTTCCTTCTCTACCTTCCCTTCCCCTTCCTCCTTTGCTGTATATATTGTTGATTAACTACTGTACCTAACAATTTCCATCCTCCATTAGGCTGCCGATGTCCTCTTACAGTCCCCAATAAATCAGAGATCCGTGCTCCCCAGCGGGCAATGCAGTGAGTAGCACAGCCCAAGACGCTGATGAATGCAAGGGGACAGGTAGACCTGCAGAAGCGACAGAGGTGGTTGTGTTCAGAATAACAATGTTGTCCTAAAGCTGCTAATTTTTACAGAGGATGTGGACATTTGGGTTCTTCTTGAGCCTGGTAAGAAACACTGGACCAGTTGATGGTATTTTTGCCCAAAGTTACACTACTGGCTTTTTTTCCCCCTTTTGCTAGACTTGCTGTGGCAGCAAGAGCCCGATCTTCCTTACACTCAAGTTTTATCATCAAGCTTGAGTACAGCTGCTTCTTTTTGTTCTGTGCCAAGGCCTTTGCAGTCTGTGTGTTCACCTAGAGGAACGCAGCCCTTCCCCACTCATGCAGTATTCATGTGCCAAATTTGTGCAATCCCTTTTGCCTTTGATGCGAGATGCTTGTTGCAAGCCACGTGCAATCGGGGAGGAAAACAACGGGTTCACAGCAGAAGACAGAAGAAGCAAAACAAACGCTGAGGGAAGAGAAAAAGGGCTTGAAAGCAGAGAAGATGGCAAGCACAAAGGCGGGAAGCAGCATCCTGCCACCCGTCATGCTGTGGGGCCAGCGGCTCCTTCGTTTGTGGTCTTGTGTGCCCGTGTGCCCAAGCTGCAGTATGGCTTTTGTAGAGCATCCACAAGCCTATAAAAGCAGCTGCTTCCAGCCCTGCCAGCAGCCCTGGTGTGCTCACCGCTGCTCTCCACAGCACTTCATCGTTTCCTATTCTGGTGGTTGCTCTCCGACGACAGACAGGCACAGGGAAAAGAATGATTGTTTAAACATATCAACATTAATACAGTAAACAAGCTAGGTGACAGGAACACGCAGCAATTTATTTAAAAAACAAATCTTACGAAATTGATTTGATTTGCTGGTTTTTTGGAGTTTTGCTTGAAACCAGGTAGTCGGTACTGATGTTCTGCAACAAAGGGAGCCCCAGCTTCTCTAGCTGGTCTGGCCCTCTGCCTCTGTCATGACAATAAAACCAAAACTAATTTCCTGCCTTGGCAGCTCCAGTTTTGCTCCTTTTCCTGAAAACATGAACACTTCTGTGATGATTACTTTCTTCCACACATGCACACAGAGTTGGAAGGCTTTTGCTAAATGTGTCTTGTGTGGAGGAGTCGGGTACCAGGTGATACAGCCGGGCAGAAAGTAGGCGTGGGGATGCTTGCCCTGCCTTTCCTAGTCCTGCAGCAGGACAGGGCTCTCTGCTGGGGTCCCAGCCTGCTGCACCATTGGCTCCTTGGCTGCATCCCCTCTCCAGACACCACCAGGAAAGGCTTTTCACAAGCGGGTCCTTCTGGCCACCACAACAGGGGAAGCAGTCCAAGCTGTCTTTTCCATTTTGGCCTTTTTTTGTGAACCTTCAGTAACCTCAAAGCCCATCAGTAGATTTTTTTTCTTTGGGTTTACCATTTAAGGGCTTTCTTCCATCTTTGTAAGTTTAAACAAAAATGTGAAGTGACATTATGCTTGATCTTGGGGGCTTTGTCCCCTTTTGAGGTTTCAGTACTGCTTTTGTTGCCAGACACACTGCAAATGGATAACAACAGTCGCCTGTTTGCAAGTGTTTTGTGGCCACTGTGAAAGGGGGGTGTGCGGTTTACTTCTTGGTTTCATTAAGCAGGCTTTTTTTTTGTTGTTGTTCTTTTTAATGGAATTATTTTAGTTAACTGTTGCCACTTCCTGGAGCCAAACACTTTATTGGTCACCAAATCGGAAGCAGAAGTGCCATTAACTGAACTCTGTGAATGTCAAGTCAAGTTGCGCCTGTAGCTGGCACATAAGACAACACTATTAACTGGGGGAGGATCTCCCTCACTGTAATTTTTTTTTTTATTATTATTTTATTTTTTAAGAAAAAAATAAAATGACAAACCTCATTTTAAATGTATTGTGTACAATGTTTTGGGAAAGGAGTACGGTGTGTTTTGTCTAGTGGGCGAGATCTCCCTCCCCATTTCAGTTTCTGATGAAGTTTTAAAGAATCGTGTTACTGTATGTTTTGATCATGAATAGTCTGGTGGTGCTTCCTCATAGCACAAGCTTAAATCAAGTACTGAAAACAGTCTTACAAGCTAAATGTCTGCATGATGTTACATCTGTTGTACCTACTGAGAAGAACTTTGTATGTAAATGTACAGAATAAAATGACGTTGACCCATCAGTTTGCTCTCCTTGGTCTGGCTCCTGAAACACCCCGCAGCAGCTGATGCCTCAGCAAACAGTCCTACCCTCCTCTACAAACAGAATGAGCTGTTTGCAAATCAGGCTAATTAAAGCAGCACATTGATTTGCAACTAATTATCCTTTATAGGCCATTACAGAAGAGTAGTTGGCTGTTTCCTGGGTGGTGTAAATTAAAATACCCTCCACCAGTTGCTTTGTGTGATTCTGGTCTTGAACTGCAGCCAAGGACCGGCAGCTGTTCCCACCAGGTAAGGAGGGGCTCTCTGCACCCACATCAAATCTAACACGTTGAAACCACTGGGTGTTCAAACCTTTTTGGACAAGAGACTCAGCAGCTGTTGTGCCTCCTACAACAGCAACCTCTCAGTTATGGTTTTTAGCTGCTGATTATGGCACCACAGCAAGGGAAATTCGTCAGATTTCTGTAAGGGGTTAGGACAGTTTTCTAGAAGCAGCACTAGTAGGTTTTGTTTGTATCAGAAGTTTATGCTTGAGTCAGAGCTCAACTTGCCAGGAAAAAAAAAAAAGTAACCTGGATAGTTAACTCCTAGCTGCCCTCTCAATGAACAAAATAGTTCATGGATCTGCCTTTGAAAGGATACCCATCCTACCCAAAAGCACATCCAGAGAAGTAGCAGCAGGGTGCTTTGCAGTGGTGGTCCTGGTAGTGGACTGATTTTTCTAATGTATATTCTCAGTTTACACATATGATGCTCTTCCAGCAGCCTGACAGATTTATTCATTGCTCCAAAATTCAGGCTGTGATTTTTCCTTTTACATTTTCCTCGGGGATGTACAGATAACCCTTTGTGAAACCCTTCCAGTGTTTTTAATACCCAAGGGACTGAAGGAAATTCAGTGTTTAGCACCAGTACTGCAACCAACAGGGGCTAAAAGGAGAAAAGTAACTCTCATGTCACAGCTTTACCATACAAAAATATGGGGTTTCTTTATTTGAATGCTAAAAGCTGCTATACTATGTTCAGTGCTAGTACAGAGTACATTAACTGTACAGATAGAATTTGGAACTGATTTCCCAGCAGATCCCAGTACTGCATGGAGGCCAGACACTGCATGCACTTTACAATGATGTTCATCCATTGTAACATCTGTTTGCAAGATAGCAAAAAAAATTTTTGCTTTCAAAATTCAAATTTTATTTGCAAAAAAAATAAATTCCAGGTTCAGTTTAGGTCCATCTATATTTAATTAAACAACCACCAAATGCAATCAAAACAATACAAAACAAATATACGAACTTAATGTCAGTGTGAAAATTGCAATCAGTTTTTCTGAAACAATTCATCTTATTTTACAATGATGCAAAGTCAGAACTTCTCTGGAAAAGCCATCATTTCTTCTTTGATCCTGTTTTCTATGAGTAGAGTGAAATTGCTGTCTGTGTTTTGAAGATTGTAGCTGACAAATATCTGCTTTTTGGTCTTGCTGGCTAAAACACAAAACAGAGTAGTCAGCCCTAGTTTGATCTTATAAAAGTGATGATGGTATTCAACCAAGCCTCTTAAAAACCCAAATCATGCAGATTTCTAAGAAGATGTTCTCACTTCTGCTGTTATAAAGAAACAGAACAAGTACCTGACTGTTGGTGTGTTGAGCAAAACTTTGCACATCACTGAGATAAGCAGTGTAAGTCTGGTGACTGTCAACTAGTTTTTGACCTGATGCAACAAGCCACTAGTCACTAAAAAGCCTTGTGATGCTTTTAGTGGATTTCTTGAACACTTCCTAAATATATTATAAGTGAAACTACAGACTGTATGGACTCAGCACCTGAAATAAAGTTTATGGGTTGGTAAGTTTATGCGGTGTAAAACACTATAGAGGGAAAGTGATTGTGCCCCAATTAACTAAGTTCTGTTTTATTATGAACCCCTTAAGAGGCCCCAAAAAGTATGCACCAGTTCTATCTAAGCCTGCTGTCACTGATTTTGTTTCCTTTAACCTTTATTCATACAGTGTCCATGAAGGCTCCAGAAGGCTGGAAAGCCTCGGTTGGGTGTGATGCAGCCAAGCACAAAGTTCCAGGCTATTTCAGGAGAGAGGTGCTACAAAATTAAGAGCTGCCTTCCATGACAGAGCTAATTAACAGTTACAAAAAAAACAAACAAAAAAATCATACAAAAAAACCTGTCCACTGGGGCAGGAAGACTAAATTATCAGAATAGGAGGAATAACACCAAGAAGTGTTTTATAAATAAAGTCAAATCCTACTTAGATTTTACCACAGTAACATAGCAAATTTGTGACTCTCTTCATAAATTACTTAAGCTAAACTTTGTGAGGGATGGAAGCACCATACAGGAAAAATAGGAATGATATTTAAATTAGTTATGTGAAATAGAAGACAAAAAATCGGTATTTGGGTCATGAGATATTCTTGTCATGGAATGATCTGGGAGCTGATGATCCCAGAGACAAATCAGACTGTTCTGCTGAATATTCAAAAACATCATCTCAATTTTTAAAACTCAAAAGTGGAGACACCAGGACTCCTAATATTTCACTCCTTTCTAAATACAAAAGTTAACTATAGAAAAGATAGATATTGAGATATATGTGTAGTAAAATGTAGTTAAACAACTCCTTTGAGGCATTTTCGTTATGAGAATCAATTAATTATTATTATTTTTCATTCTAGCAGGTTACCAGCTGCCTGGGTCAGTAAGCAGAGCTGCTTCTGAAATGCAAGGACTAGTTTGCCTTTTAAGACTTGGCACTACCAAATGCTGTGTAATGCGGTGCATTGCTCTGACTGCACCTGGCACTAGATTTTTGTGGTATAAAGCAGCATGTTCTGTAAGCACCAGTGCTTCTTCATCATGCCCTAAATGAATGCAATGCCAATTCTCAACTAATTAATACCATTATCCTAGCTAACTATACAGCACACTGCAGTGTCAAAACTCAACTTCTTAATTATGTTTGCCTAAGGTCCAGCAGAGCCTCTGGGATGCTGTTCCAGTTCCTGGGAACACTGTGAATCCCTGAGGGCTGCCCGTGCCAAGGACCTCTAGCACTGTGCCCTGGCTCTGAGGGACAGTGGAGCCTTTTCTGTCCCTGCTTCCTGTGGATTAGGTTGGACACACGGACTCTTGGGAGAAGGACAGAAGAGGAAAGATCTTATGGCTCCATGGAAGACCATCTGCAGCTTCAGAGTAAAGCAGAAAACTGCAAAGGACAAGGCTTACCTAAAAAGCCCTCTAGCAGTTCTGCTTCCCATGCAGCCTGGTTGATACCCTCCCTGTTGCACTGGCTCTTCCAAATGGAGGGAAAAATTCCTCAGCAGCCATCAACTGGGATGTGCTGAATGCCAGGAGAAACTGCAGCAGCACAGACCTGCTCCCACAACCTCAGGTACAGGGCAAAGGCCCAAATCTAAGCTTGAAGAGCAGCTCAGTGGGAGCAGAACAGACAGGACAAGTGTTAGGCATAAGTCTGTAAACTATTCAGGCTGGAAAAGAGGTGGTGAAGAGAACTGTGCCCAGCTGAGGAATACTCAAAAGGTTGAGGTGATCTTCACCAAGAGTCTGCCAGTCCCTGCACAGGGAAGATGAAGACATGGCACTAATCAGTAGTAACTGCAGCCCAAATCACTGTGATCTGGGGATATGCAGCTAATGGAGGCACGAATGGGCAACTCGTCCTCAAGAATTGGCCTCCACTAACCTACAGGAAACAATCTTTCAGGGTTTATGTTTCTTGGCTAGTGAGACACATCTTGTGCAAAAGCAACTGGGCAGGATGGTGAGGAACAGTCCCTGCACCACCTCATGGAAGCAGATATAGGTAGAAATATGTAGAAAGAAGAATAGGAATGAGGTACATGTGTCTTCTGCAATAGAAAAGAAAAAAAAATCAGAAATAAGGAAGCAAATAGAGCCAATACAGCAAATGCAGCTGCTGTGGCTAGGACTCCTACCAAGCTCTAAAGAAAAGAAAAGGAGAATGTGTCCACTGATGCACAGCAGCACTGGAACTCCTGCTCCAGGGCAAGAAAACTTGACATTGCAGGAACACATGGCAGATGATGGAATGTGACTGGCAAGTATAAGAAATGAAAATGTGCAAATGGAAACTGCATGGAAAGAATAGTGACAAGCATGGAAGTTGAGGGGGGATTCTGCTCACCTGAAGATTACCACATGGCAGGATGGCTAAAAAAGCTGCCTTGGAAGTAAAGCTACAAGTCAGACTTGGCTGTGAATATCACCTCTGTTATTACAGAATTCGGGGGAATAACAAGTTTGATTTCCCAGGTGAAAACTAAACATGAGTAACAGCAAAGCTTAGTATTTTCTAGGTGAGGTGAAACACAGATTTCCTTGCCAAGCACTTTGTGAAACAAAGACACAGGGATGCTTGTTGATGATCTTGCAGATCCATTGGTTTCAGGTGAATAAATAAATAATAATCATTTTGGACTACATGGCCATGAGTTCAGTCAAATTGCTGGATTGACAAAAGCCAGCCTAAACACTAAAAATGTATTTCTTTTCTCAGAAGCCAGTTACACTCACGTAAAGAGGAGACACATATTTACTCAAAGCCAGAAGTGGATTACTGACCTTTCCCTTTGAACCAAAAGTGAAAAAGGTCTATAGGCCTTCCTCAATACAGGATACCTTAAGCAGGATCACACAAGCAAGAACAGTATTTCTAAGTAATACAAAAGGGGCTGACTAGCAAGGAAACTTGCAACCCAGTGGATAAATGGTATGGATACAGAGGAACATTGAGCAAAAGCCTAGCTGGGCCACAGCTGGCACAGGAAGTTTAAGATGAAATAACAAAAGACATTTAGGGCACACAAACAAAAACAAAATAGGAAGGTGTCTTACACTCCAAGGATAAACAGTAACCTACAGCCCAGTACCAAGCAACAGTATCAGTTCTCAGTAACAGAGTATGGGAAATTAGCAAGGAAATAAAAGCACCTTAAGGGAAAAAAAAATATTTAAAAAAGGCAGCAAAACTGAGACCACTCACTGGGAGAAAAATCAGGTTACTCAGACAGCCTCTGTCCTGGGAAACACTGAAAGAACTGATGTAACAAATGGCAAGTCATTACAAACTTTAGCTTTGAAATCTGTAATAAATCTTTTAAGA
The DNA here is from genome assembly GCA_035047845.1 of Dendrocincla fuliginosa. Classification (NCBI taxonomy): domain Eukaryota; kingdom Metazoa; phylum Chordata; class Aves; order Passeriformes; family Dendrocolaptidae; genus Dendrocincla; species Dendrocincla fuliginosa. Next base: position 65,947,675 of record JAWWMO010000083.1, read on the forward strand.
GTGATGACAGCAAGCACACAAACTTAAAAAAAAAAAAAAGACAGGGGAGAGTGGGAATCACTGAGACAGCTTAGAGCTATTAGCTGGGCTCCAACACTACACAGAAATTTAAGACCAAGATTCAGAAGAAATGAGTGATAAGGAAAGTAGAATAAACTCTTATATTTTATCCAAAGTAAATCCTCTCTGACTACATTTTTACTAACTGACTTCTTAAGGATAAGACACTAATTACATATAAAGAAATCCTGTTATACAGTACCCCATAAAATTATTACTTAGAGTAGAAAGGATTGAACCCAGTGTGTAGAGAAAATGGGTTTCCATTTTCCACCAGGGTAGATTAAAACAGTGTTTATTAAAAGTTATTGGAAAGAAGAAAAGACACTAGCACTGTTTTACAAAATCAGTCTTGTGAGCAACCCTTTTCATATGTGCATTAGAGAAGGTGTAGACTCAGGGAAGTGCCTGATGATGCAAACTCAGGACGTACTGCCTGAAACAGAGATCAGCACACAGATCATTAATAATTCTGTGGCCTTTCCAACTGAAACAACAGAAGTAAGGTCAGCATGTTGCTTTTAAAACCTGGAAAGAAGTACATCAGCAGTTCAACAGCCGGAGCTGCATCAGCTGCTGGTAGGTGATGATGAGTGACCAGCTCGATGCAGCTGTCAGAGCTGTGAAGGTGCTGGGATGCATTAGGCCATGTATTTTTATATTTTTTAGTATAGATACAGGAATTTGAAAGATGTCAATAAAACTCAGGAACCCAGCTACATTGGCACTGGAAGCATGATGGAAAAGGAGGCATCCCCAGCAGTGCCCATTAGGATCAGTCAGATTAAGCACAGGCAACTATGAGACGACCCTGGAATTCCCAGGCCAAAACTTCTCGGAACGTGGGGGCCAAAAGGTGCAAGATGTGATGAGGTTTGGCTTCATGTTCAGGTAAAATGCATGTGCCTTGCATGATGGCCCTCACCCACAGCACAGCAATGTCACAGATTTAGCATCATCATGACAGCACCATTGGGGTTGGAAGAGGACCATGATCATCATTCAGTTCCACCCCCCCTGCCATGGGCAGGGACAGCTTTCACTAGCCCAGGTTGCTCAGAGCCCCATCCAGCCTGGCCTTGAACATCTGCAGAGATGGAGCATCCAGAACTTCCCTGGGCAACCTGTTCCAGTGCCTCACAGTAAAGAATTTTTCCTAATATCTCGTCTAAATCTACGCTCTTTCAATTTGAACCCATTCCCCCTTATCCTGTCACTACATGCTCTTGTAAACACTCCTTCCTGTAAGTTCCCTCCAGGTACTGGAAGGCTGCAAATCAGATCACCCTGAAGTCTTCTCTTTTCCAGGGTGAACAATCCCAATTCTCCCACCCTCTAAACAGGGTTTACAGGCAAGAAGTCACTGGAAACCCCACTTGGCAGGGGCGGCGTGTTCTCCCCTTGCCCCCAAAGCCAGGGTAAGGATATTAAATAATCCGCTTTTGAGAGCGCCCAAAAGGCACGCCCGCCCCGCCCGCACCTACCCAAGCGCTGCGCCAGGCAGGAGGAGGCGGTGTCGGAGGGGTCCCCCAGGAGCGAGGCGGCCACCGGGATGCTGTCCTGCAAAGCGGAGCACACCAGAGGGCACGGCTTAGTCCCGGCAGCTCCGGAGCCACCCGGCACGGCCGCGGGGATGCGGGGATGGAGGCATGGAGGGATGCGGGGATGCAGGGATGCAGAGATGCAGGGATGGAGGGATGCGGGGATGGAGGGATGCGGGGATGGAGGGATGCGGGGATGAGGGGATGCGGGGATGAGGGGATGCGGGGATGAGGGGATGCGGGGATGCAGGCGGGACTCACACGGGGGCTGCACATGGCCACGGCCAGGCTGGCGAGGGCGGGCGCGGCGCCCACCCAGAGGAAGAGCGAGTCCCGCAGCCTCATGGCGTGGAAGTGCACCCTCTGCTCGCCCAGCTGCCCGCTGAAGTCGTGCAGGGCGATGCCGCCCGCCGCCCCGCCGCCGCCCGCCGCCTCCATCGGCCCTGCTCCCGGCCCTGCCAGGCCTTAGCACGCAAGGCCCGGCTCGGATCGGCCCGCCCCGGGGAGGCGGTGCTCTGCTCTGCTCTGCCCCGTTCTGCTCGGCTCGGCTCTGCCCCGCTCCGGTCAGCCCCGCCCGGCGGTGCCGCCCCCACGGGGGATGCCGCTGCCCGCAGGGATGCGATATCCTCATGCACACACGGATCGGTGCCCGCACCCCTCTCCGGGCACGGCCCCTCCCTCTGTGCACAGACCACACCGCACAGCGCTGCAGGAACGCCCCCTCCGCGCCCCCCGAAATGTTCATCCCCCCCTGACCCCCCGAAGTGTTCATCCCCCCCCCCACACCCCAAAATGTTCATCCCCCACCCCTCGAAAGTGTTCATCCCCACACCCCCCGAGGTGTTCATCCCCCCGCCCCCCGAAGTGTTCATCCTCCCCACTCCCCGAAGTGTTCATCCCCCCTGTCCCCGACCCCCCGAAATGTTCATCCCCACACCCCCCGAGGTGTTCATCCCCCC
>JAWWMO010000083.1:65950334-66021363 GCA_035047845.1 Dendrocincla fuliginosa
CCCCATACCCCCCGAAATGTTCATGCCCCACACACCCCGAAATGTTCATCCCCCACCCCCCGAGGTGTTCATCCCCCCACCCCGGACCATGCACGCCCCCTTTGTGTGCCACCACATCATCCCCCCGAAAGGCACAGCCTCCTCCTCCCGGTGCACACCCGGTTTTCCCGGGGCTCACAGCTCCCCTGTCCGCCCGGGATCGGGATGCAGGCGGAGGCAGCCGCAGGGATGGGAAAACCCCACTAGATGGCAGGTGAACCTCTGCGAGCGAAGGCGAGCCCGGCGGCAACCGGGATTCCGGCGGCTCCGGAGAGTCAGCCGGGAGGAGCCCCGGGGGTTCAGACTGAAGGGAAGGGGATGGAGGGGTGCTGTGCAGCCTCTGCGAAGGGGAGGAGGGAGGTCACGGCGACCTTGGCTTCATTCAGCTCTGAAGATTTTCAGTGCTGTGGGAGACTACAAAAGCAGGCGAGTCGGGTTTGAGGAGCTCCGGAGAATAGGGAACCGTGAATAATTAAAGGCCCTGCTTTGGGTGTGAATTTTGTGCCCACCAGGCTTTCGACTGGAGCACAGCTAAATCGGTCATTACTGGAATGGATTTTCTCTAAACTGTCCCGACTGTTGCTGATAAGAATATTGTCGGCTCCCTGATGACCACGGGCCCCCTACAATGGGAAATGTGTATCTTCACGCCATGGGCACAGACCATCTCTGCATAAAGAACAAGCAAGTTAATGGTACAGACTCACTTTTAATCAGCATTTCCTCTGCCTCCAATTTCCTGCATACTGCTAGAAATCAAAATTTCCATTTCCAAATGCTAAGACTTCATTCCCCCATTGAAGAAATGGGGGGAGGGAAAGGAACTCCCCATCACTTTTCTTCCTTGAGCTGCTCCAGTTCTGGCATCTGCCAAAAGACAAAATCCTCGGCCCTGCTAATTTCTCCCCATGCTGCTGCATCGACACTAAATCCCGGGAGGCAGCTAAGCCTGGCTCAGCTGCCATACCCCGACATCCCATGGCACAGGATCAGCTTGGAGAGAGGGGGGGTTGCAGGCCACCTCCCCTGCCCTACATTTGTCACTTGCTGCTCGCACAAGGCATTATGGGATGTATGGTGTCAGACTCCTGCTATGTCTGTCCCCCACCCTGCTGCTGAGGCAGCATCAGACTTGTTTTGATCCCCAGGTCCCCTCCATGCTCTCACCCCACAGCCAGTCCCAGCTCTTTGCCTTGGTATGGGTTGGCCTTCTGCAAGGTGAGGTAGCGCAGAAATTGAGGCTTCTGTTGGGCTCAAAAATCAGCCTCTCCCTGTCCCAGCAGCTTGTTGCAAACTGACACTTCGCCTGTGCCAGCTGTGAAATCAGGCAGGCAAATAAGTGACAAAAGGCACTTTGGAAGGGATCGAGTGCTGGCTGCACGCACCAAACACTTTCCTCTCTCTGCTTGTTGCAGCTGCAGGTTCACTCTGCCCTCAGTGGGTGAGTAGAGCCACCAGCTAAACCAGCAAAAACAGGAGCATTACTGGAATAAAAATCTGGGCACCAGATAAAATTTCTGCTGGGAGCCACCCAGGTGGTGGTGGTGAGATTGCTGTGATTAGACACCTGCAGGTGGCAAAGGAGATTTGCCCAAGATTCACCTGATCAGGGGAGGGAAGGGGAAGTATTAGGACACAGTTCACATGAGCTGTTTTAGGTCTCTTTTGAGTAAGAAGCACCCCCTCTTGACTGTTTTCCATTGACTCCAAGCAAGATGAAAGGTAAGGTGTTGCATGGCTTTGCAGGCAGATTTATTCATGCAGGCAAATCCTTCTTTAAGTGTTCAGAGCCAGTTTCTCTGCTATCCAGGCACAGAGTTGGCTTCTGCACTGAAGTCCTAGTGGAGGATCTGTTCTAAAAAATTTCCAGCCCTGCATCTCTTCGCAGCAAGAAGTTTGGGCCTCCTTGTGTGCTAAACCCATGTTTAAGTCATCAGCCAGATTGAAGTAAGTATTCTGGTTTTTCCCTGGTCTTTCCATGTCAAGTTCAAATTTCTTGCTTTACTTCCAAGGTTGTTTACAGGCTTGTTTTTCCCTATGGGGAGCTGTCCCTATTTCATCACACTGTGATCTGTTCCTTTTCTCATCAGGAGTCCTCTCCAAAGTTCTTATAACTTCCCTCTGTATCCTAAGCCCTGCAAACCTCTAGAAGTAAGTCACAGGGTTTCTCTGCACATAAGCAGTTCTAAGTATTTAATGCTTTTCTGTGAAATGCAGCTGCTCTCTGTAAATCATGCTAAATCCTTGTTTAAGCTCCAAAGAGGAAAAGCATTCATCTAGCAAGTAAAATGCTGGGTAAGCAATTTTATTTGCAATGCAGGTGTGAAGAGTGAGTGGAGCTGTGCAGAACCAGACCAGCAAGTGTGAAATGAATTTCTTGATTACAGCTCTGCAAGGTCATCAGAGTCCCTGCAAAATGAGAGGGAAAAGTATGGAACCCCTTGCATTTCCTTTAACATGCTCATTTTTTTTTTCTGTGGCCTTGAAAGCAGCACCCATAAGTCTGCCTTGTTTGTCAGGTGTGAAGTAAGAATTAGCCTCAGCTGCAGTGAGACACTGGAGAGCAAACTAATGCGTGTGTATATGTGTTGCTGCTCAGGTGAGTCCAAGCCCCAGGACATGCAGTTTAAAGGTATGTACATCTACACTTCTTGTTCTTCTCCACAACCTAAAGTTAGGTTGCCCATGAGAGTCAGTAGATCCTAAACCCTGATTTTTACTGGTCATGGTTCCTTCCAGTACAGGTTTAAGTCAGGAGTAAATACTCTTTTTGGTAACTTTGCTGTTAAGAGATGTAAAGCACACAGTTATGAACTGGAATATCACTGAGAGGAACAAATTTTTCTGATTACAAAATGCATGAATAAAGTGTGAATTTGACATGTAAGAAGGCAGTTGATTCTTAGTGTGTGTCAGTTAATGCCTCAGGATGTGGTAGTTTTCTTGATTTGTTGTCCTTTTTTCAGAGGGGCAAATGACTGCTCAATAAAGCCAAACTAAACCTCCCAGCTGGTCCAGTAAGGCTTCATGACACCAGGCTGCTGCAGCCTTTCAGGGTCCTACTTTATTTAAGACTTGGAGTCTCATGGTATGTAGACGTCCATCAGTGGGTGAAGAAGTCCTTTTCTCTCCCTGTGCCAGCAGAGGCACCTGAGGAGCTGGAAAAATTGCATCCTTTTTTTGTCATCAATGGACTGCTTTTCTTGGCTAGCTCCGTGCTGTGATGTAGCTTGCTGTGCCACTGCTCAAATACTTGTGCTGGTATCACAGAGGGCAGCATCAGGCAAGCAAGAAAGGGAGAAGTGTCTCTGCCTACACATTACAATCACCATGGTTGTGATGCTGTGGCCACCTAAATCAATTTAAGATGGAGCTGACCCAGTCCTTCTTTATAGTGCTCATCTAACATGATGATTGGGTAACCAGGCTGGTCAAAACCTTTTCCTGGGATCCTGGCATGGGATGTTGGCTTAGATGTGATAGGAAATTGCTCCTGAAACATCTAACCATGGCCACAGGGGTAATCTGAGGACTCAAAACACTTTGTCAAGCATTGATTAGCCTGACTTATGGTCCCAGAAAAGAGTTAAAAAGAGAATCCAGGCTGGAACTTTTGAAAGAGCTGCAGAAAATGGAGGAATCAGACTCATGAACTTGTATGAATACTGCAGTTTAAGAGATCTGCAAGAGGCCTGCACCAAATTCATGCAATGAATCTCACAATCCAAAGCAATATCAAGGCCAGCCGCTTCTCTAAAAAAAAAAAAAAGTCTGAAAGCCACCAGTAAGCAAATACAAAATGTAGATGTACAAGCAATTTCACATCTGCAGTAGCTGCTCTGACAGTGTTAGTAGAACTGCTACAATAGCTCCTCAGTGCACCTGGTGGTACATAGGCAGGCCTTGTTCCAAGGAAATTCAATTCCTGATTTCCAAAAACTTAAGATAGCAGTGTTTTGTTGTTTGGGTGGCTTTTTTTTTTTTTTTGGGTCGGGGGAGAGGGGGAGCAGAGGTTAGGGGGGAAGAATCAGTGGGGTTTGTATCCTCAGCTGTTAGGGTTTCCCTGCAGGTGGGATGAGGTCTGGAATGCCGTCTGGCATAGTGATTGTCTGCCTGTTGTGATCCTCTGCACAGTGTGACTAGAAACCAAGAAATCATGTCTGTTGGGTTTTGTACCCAACTGACCTGGTGACCTTGTGCAAATACCTTCTACTCTGCTTTATTTCACTCCTCTGCAGACTGGAAGACACAATAACCATTGCCTATCTCTCAGCAGCTGAATAAAACTCTGTGTAACGCACAGCTCATAAGGACCTTCGTGAGTCCAGCCTAAATTGCTGCTGTTATCAAATCAGACAGTTTCATTTAATTGTCAGATGAGTCATTGGATGAACTTGTCTTAGATCTGTTGGAGCATTTGAGACAACTGGGTTTGGAGCTGCTGGACAGGAGGCACTAACACAGAGTGACTCATCTCTCCCCTTGGGGACAAGAAGAGGTTTACACAGTTGACTGGAAATCATATTTTATATGCAGATAGAGCCACTTCATGGTGGAGAATCCCAAAGCAGCTTGCCAACACCGACTCTGGTGCACAAATGCCAGCAGCTATAATGAGATTTACAGGCGCAGTGGGTTATTACATCCCTGTGACCTGACAGGGAAGGGCACAGGTGTGAAAGCCTAATGCAACTGAACTTCTGAAAGACTGAGAGGGGAAGAAAAAAAAGTGAGATAGTATTGAAAAATGTGTTTCTTTATGATGCTCAATTTGATTCCTAGATCTTATGTGACATACAACATGCCTGATGGATCCTGCTATTTTTCTGTCCTTGTGTCACCTGACAGGTTGCAAGGCCAGGGTACAGATCATGTGTGTAGGGTATGTTGTGCTCTTCAACCAGAGGGGAACATCAATCTGCTGCAGACTCGAGGGCTAACTTGTCTGCTCAGGCTGCAGAGGGTCATGTTCTTAGCCATGGAAATTACTGATTCAACATGCAGCACTGGCAGCCACATACACAAAGGTTTGACAGAGATTCAGGAAGCTTTGGGAGTGGAATGGAGTTCCCTTTTTTGAGAGATAGCTCGCTGTTGTCATGGTTATGGGACTTGCTGCACTTCTGGTCTCTTCCCCACCCCTCTGGGTACTTTCCCTCTGCTGATGCCAGAATTTCAATGAAGCTTCTTTTGCATCTTAGACTGGCCCTTGGACTTAATAGTCTCTGTCACAAGACTTAGCCTGCAGGTCCAACTGGACATGGCTGCATGCAGCTTCTCCCATTCTCACGTTCAAGCACACCAGCAAGGGCCTGCCTCTCAGTCTGGTTCTCCAAACAGCCACTCTCTTTCATTACTTTTTAAAGGAATGCCATGGCCTTTTAAATTTTCCATTTGCAAGCAAAACTAGCTGTACAAAATCAGCTTTGACTATTTTGCATCCTCCTCCCTGGGTGAGGAGGGAAGCTAACAGGCCTGGCATTGTCCCTCCAGTGTTTGCTCAGAAGTGCCTCAGCTCACTCCAGTTTTTTTCTCTTGGCTTTTCCTTCCTGCTCTGTTGAACACAGTGGGTAAGCAGGAAGAGTGAATATCTCCAAAGTAGTCTGATACCTGTATATTACTAGAGAGCAGCCCAATGTTACCTGATCCATAAGGATATGGCTGCTTCAGCCACGCTCTCCGAGTTCTTAGTGCAGTACTTGAAAAGAATGATTTAGGTCAGGGATGTATTTTATTTCCCAGCACAAGTATGTCAAACAGCTACTGCTACCATCTGATCTGTATATCTGATGTTATTGATGAGAAGACAGAATATAATTTTCATAAACATCACTTCAGCAATCTGTTTCCAATCTCCTAAGTTAAAAAACTTCTAAAATAATGCTTAATACTAGTATTCAAAGATGGGGGTGTTGTGTGTTTGCATGACAGCAGAACAGGCTGAATAGTTTTGCTGTCAGAACACACTACCCTAGGAAAAGAGTCCCTTTACTGTATTTTCAAAGTCAATTAGGATCCCAAGAGGCTGAAACTGTGTCTTCGAAAAGTCTCTGTCCTGCCCTTGAACAGCAACTGAAAAATACCCTTTCCTGCTGCCTCTCAGAAAGCATGAGAAATTATCTCTCTTTTCTGCTTGGTGTTTGAAAAAGCTGGTGCCAGGCACTGTTGCCACTGTTGTCAGAGTGTTCTGGGATGGATGGTGGCCTTTCTGAGAATTGAAAGGTTTGTGTGTGCATCAAGTCCCATGAAGGGACATTTGTTATATGTTTCTCATGAGGCTAACACAAATCAGGTGGAAAGCATCCCTCAGTCCTGTGGAGAACCAGAAATGGGGAAAGAGGACAAAGGAATTCATGGCATTTGGGAGTGATACCTTTTTTCACACACTCAGGATCTGAGCCAGCCTCTACAGAAATCAACAGAAAAAAATCCTGCTAGTTCCTGTGAGAGGAAGATGAACCTTGTAATGATGGACTTCTCTGAGCATTTGTGCAAAGTGCTGCAGTGTGGGCTCCTGGGGGCTTGTCATCCTACCGGCATCCCCACCCGTGCAAAGAGGAGGCATCTGCCTATAAACCCCATGGAATTCCGTGGGCACAGGTTGACTCCCCACCCTGCACTCCCCTACCAAGCACCTACACTGCTCTCCTCGAGTGACAATGTCAGTGCTGGCGCAGTGGCCCTGTGACCACGCCCCAATTTTGCCACCTTTTCCCCATCGCTGCAACCCCTGCGGCAGGGATTCCTTAAAGCACAAGGGGAAAAAAAAGGCAGGAAACAGCGTTTTCATCTCTGCTGCCGGTTCTATTTTGGTGATGATGCTTCCAGCTTTGATAAACCAGATGATCAAAGCCTTTGTGTAAATCCTGCCATCAGGAGAGCGGTTGTACTGCTGCACTGACAGCACAGCAGAGCCCTGTGCGGCTCCCCCAAATCCTGCTTTTTTGCAGCTGCAAGCTCTTGATACCCAGATCAACTCCCTCCAGCCCAAAGCGGGAGGGCAATTGATGCCGGGAAGAGAGAAATCCCTCAAACAGTCTTTTTTTTCGCCAGCAAGACAGATTTAATACGCATATGAGTGATCTGGGGCCATTTTCCCCCCTAGCCTTCAAAATGGTATTTCTTTTCTTTCCAGTCTTCCGAAAATGCGTATCAGAGGTACTGAGAGCAGCGAAAGCAGCCGCCTGATAAGATTTTTACAATTGATTTGCACAGCCATGCCTTCAGCAAAGGGAAAAAGGAAGTGTTAACGAGTTGACAAGCACACTCTTCCTTGCAGCAAACAGCACTGCCAGCCGCAATGTAACTGCAGGGAGGAGAGAGCAGGGTGGTGGCAGACCTTGAAAAAAACCTGCTTTGTTCAAGCCGGTTACAAAGACTCTTACTTCCCTAACACACCAAATCCGAGCTGGTCGAAGGAGGCAGCGGGTTCAGTAGAAACTCGACTTGGTACCGATGCAGGGCAGCATGTTGCTATCGAGGTTTTAAGGATGAGTCGTAGGGGGTGGAAAGAAAAATTGTTTAACCAAGAAGAAGTGAAATAAACAAACAAACAAGGAATATTTGTATGTGGCTCCTGTATTGCTGCCGTTCCAGATTCTGACCTGGCGGCTGCAAATGAGGGTCTGACAGTGGTTCTACCCTCTGAACTTGTCATTCGCAGTAAGATCCTCAAACTATGCAAATTTGTCTCATCTCGCTTCAGCTCGAACACACTCATAAAATCCTGCTTAGGAGAGAAAGGACCGAGACTAGATTTCAAGAATAACTCAGACAAGCAAGTGAATATTTTCTTTCATGCCTTGCTCTTTTGCATTTACTGAATTTGTTTCACATGAATGTAGAAACAGCTGCATCAGCACCAGCACTGAGGCTGGAACCTTATTAATATTTATGCCTGGCTAGCAGAGCACATAGGAATCAAAATGCCTTCCCACCATTGGCTGAGGGACCCCAGTGACCATACAACATCTTGCCACGTTTGGTGGCCAGGCAAGCAGATTTATTAGAGAGCAGATCAATTTCTCATCAGCACTCTCACCCGATAACAGGGAAACTGCCCTTCGCCTCCTAACCTGCTCTTTGCTTCTTGTCATTTAATAATTTCCTAATTAGGGAAACCATTTTTCATCTTTCTTTTGCACTTCTGTAGTCTATGTTCCCAGCTGTTAAATATGCTTGTAGACATTATAGATGCTTGACTTATTATTATCTGCCTGTATGAGGGCATACACCTAAGCCTTAATGTGAGCGAGATGAAACAAGAAATAACACCATCCTAGGTCCAGCTTGTGTTAGGGGAGATTGAGTGCACAACACGTGGTACCATGCACATGAAAGGTGTCGTGTGGTGCCAGGGCATCCTTTACAGCCTCCTTTGAGACACCTTATTGCTGTAATTTTTGCTGACAAGGTGCTGCAGTGAGAGTCCTTAGTCTCAGGCTGGGGGTTTTCCTTTCTGAGAGTGCTGAGTGGAGTTGTGGCTGACAGCCTTGCTCCATATTTTGTTTCGTGAAAGCAATCCTTACGTTGTCTTATCAGGAGGAACTGGTGAGCAGGCAGGTGCCCTCAGCAAAAATGAAAAAGTCACATATTTGTGACTATTCACTAGGAAAAAAAATGGCTTGTAGCAGCAGTGAAAGAGGAAAAAAAGTAATCCTGTGAGCTGGCTGAAGCCATTTGTGAGGAGGATGCATAGCAGCCCCAGGTGGCTGCACCAGCAGCCCTTGGCTTCACCGCTGCTGAGGCCAGGGGTGCCCCAGGATGGGCAGCACCAACAGGGACTACAGGGCAGCAGCCCTGGCCCTGGGGCCTGCTGACAAGCAAGGCAGCACTGAAGGGGTGACACTGCTCCCCTGGAGTGCTGCCTAGGAGGATATGGGAGCTGCAGATACAGCATGTTCACTACTGGGGCTTTTTGGGTGACCCACACAGCAGACAGGACAGTGTGGCCCTCACTGTCCAGTCCTGGGTCACCCTGTGCCTGTGTCATTGGGTACACACTGTCGTCAGTCCTGGGTACTGTGGACTGGGTACTGGCTTTGGTGAGCACTGGAGTTTAAACATTGCACTGATGGGTAGAGACAGACACTAACATGCTGGCCAGGCAGGTGCAGGCAGAGGGAGGAGGGCTGGCCTTTGCTGGTTCCACAAATGCATGTTCAGTGTTGATGCACTGCAGTTTTCTGCTGCCTCCCTGTTTTATTCCTTTAGGATCTCACAGCTTTCCATGCTGGTGTTGGTTTTCCCCTGTCCCTGAGCTACTGATGATCGTGTTCCTATAATCTCCCCTCTGTCTGCATTTGTACTTTTGTATTTTCTTATTAGGTGGTGATGCTGGTTTTCCCATAGCTTAGTAATTTTCTGAGTAGCCTGGGTCTAGGCTGTGCAGTCAGGCTGTGTTAGAGCCAGGATTTTTGCTGGGGGAAAGGTTAGCAGGGGTCACAGCACACAGCCATGGCTACTACCAGCCTTGTCCTTTCCCACCAGCTGGCACAGGTGGTTCCAGTCGCTGGCATAGTCTGCAAGCAAATCTACAAAGTCATATGGAAATGGAGATACCAAATAAAATTTTGTTTGCAGAATGTTCCCACTCCATCTGCACCACCCTGACTTCCTCTTAAACGTACCCAGGGTCCTCCCAGCCCATGACTCCCTGACCATCTGCTGAGTTACAATGAGTCACGCTGAGGAGCAAAATATTGGTTTAGCATAACTGACCTAATGAGCCACCATAGATATCAAGCCTGGTGCGTGGCATAAGACCTGAACTTATGAGGGTCCAAGCTTCTTTTCTCACTTTTGTGTACTACACCATCCTGCCCCTCAAGAAACAGAAAGCCTACATGCTGCTCCTGGGGTTTGGGGTATAACTTCAAGGTTTGTGAGTTATTTCCATCCTTCTGAGAGGAGCCACAGTAGCAGGATCTCCGTGAAACAGGATGCTGAGCCATGGGATTGGTACCTGTTTTCTGAATGGAAGAGCAAGTTTCTTTTTAGGAAAAACCTTCTAATGACCCACAAACTGTGCTGCAGTATATCCCACAAGTGCATGTATTTTCTATTAAAAAGTAAAATGAGCAAGTCCTTCCCTTGGGCTTTTGTTAGCTGGTTTTTGCAACCTTCTGCATCTAGCAAGGGAGTCAGGGACTTTCTTTCATCAGTGACCACTTCAAAGACAGAGGCTCTGTCACACCCAACCTTGCAGATGCGAAAGGGAGTGGGGAGAGGAGTTAGATAAAACTGGGCTGATCCTCTGAGCTTTTTAAAACAAATTCTTGTCTGCTATTCGTCCTCTTTTTAGGTCCGTCGAGAATGGCTGTGAACAACCTTGCGAGTTGGCATTTCACCCGCCCTGCCGCCGTTTCCACAGCCCCCTACCCGCAGTGCTTTTACACCCTGGGAAATCAGCCTGACGAGTGAAAATGTTGCAGGCTTTTTTTGTTCCTTTCTTTTTTTTTTTTTTGTGCAGCTCGTTTCTGCCGGGGAGGGCCGGTTGCCGGGGAGATGGGGATGGAGATGCCCAGCCAGGGCCGGCCCCGGGGCTGGGGCAGGGGCTGCACTGACAGACACATCAGTGTGAGGTAGATACAGAGAGGGGGGAGAGAGGCACGGGTAGTTAACAGCTGAACGCTTCATTTCCCTGCAGGTGATTCTCAACAAGCTATGCCGAATCTTTGGGAAACCCTCCGTCCCAGACACCTTCGAAATGAGCTGGATTTTGTCTGAAGTCTCCTGAAGTGATTTGAACGGCTGCTGTTCACCTCTAAGAAATCTCGTCTAGGGGCTGCAGTAAAGCTAGACCTGGATTTCCTCCCTCATCCTTCTGAGAAGCAGCTGTTTATTTTAGAAATAAACATTTCACGTGTTTGGGCTTTTTTCTTTTCTTGCAGTCTCAACAAGTTCTATACAGAAGATATACTTGAATCCTGCCCCCACTTCAAAAATCTGGATTAGTTTATTTTAAGATAAAGCAATTGGGGTGGGTTTCTTTTCTCCACTGTGAATAATCTGTTTTCCTTGAATTGGATTTTAAAATGGCTTCCTTTGAAGTCTCAAGCTGTTAGGAATGAGCTTAACGTAGGTATGGAGGATGTGTAGAATCAGCCTCTCCCCTTCACGCTGAAATGTCAGTAATTCTTCTAGGAAAAAACCTCAAACTAATGTACAGTGTACAACAAGCAGAATACTTGGAAATAATAGTAGCAAGCAGTCATAGTATTTTGCACTTGCATTTTGCACCAGCTCTGCTGTAACCGGGTTTTGCTGTGACAGCGTTTTCAGGAGCACACCCACCGCAGCCATGGGAAACACTGGCATTACTTTCAATCATTACCTGAAGCGGCCAGTGGTCCGCTAGAGTTGCTAATCTGCAAGCTATTTTCGAACAAGTAATTATAGATGTGCATGTTGATTATGCAGTTAGCATGCCACAAAAAAAATATTCGCTTGGAATTACAGCTATACATTGTTTGCGAAGCGTAGTCAACCAAATAATTAAATTACTCCTGGCTTTAGGCCGGTAAAAGCAGAATTCACAGGGAGCACAAGTGATTAGATTTATCTTTCTCAAAATCACCACAGGGAGTGTATTTTTCTAGCATGCCTTTTAGGGATGGGATGGCTTCTCACCGTAAAGCGAACAAAAGAAAGGTGTGGATGCTTTGGCATATCAATCAGAGGACAGCAGGTTGTGCTGCAGATTGCCTTGGGAGAATGTAAGATCCGATCTGGAGTAATCCATAGGCAGGGCTATCGATCTGCAAAAACCAGGTTAGAGAGACTAGTGACATCGGCACGTGCATAGAACAAAGGAGAGAGGATATCGAAGAAATACGGGTTGGAAATGGTGATGTACTTTTATCTGCACCTCTAGAATAGCTGAAGTATAGAACAGAAGGAGTAGCCTGCATTTAGCGGGTCACTAAAACGGGGTTTAGCGGATTCCCACCTGGCGCTGGCTGCAGGCAGCCCGCCTGGGATAGCCGGGGCAGCCTCCCTGGGGCGACCGCGCCCTCCCTGCACCGGCAAACCCAGCCGCGGTGTGAAAAGGGCGATGCCGAGGAGGAGCCGACACGCCGCGCTGACTGCCCCAAAGGGCATTGAGCACGGTGGAAACCGTGCCGCCCTACTGTGTTCTTCCTCCCCCCGACCTCCTCCTCCTCCTCCTCCGGCGGCGTGGGTATGTGCTGTGCCCTGCCCTTCGCCTCGGCGCCCACCTGCCCTCCCTGCGACCGCTGTGATGCCCGCTGTGCCCTGCCGGACTGCTCACAAATAAACTGCGGGACATATCTCTGCGGGGAGCACATGTCCAACCCGCCCCTCCTTCCTTTCTTCATCCCTCAGCATCTGGGAATCCGCAACGAAGCGACGAGGAGCAAGACCGTCTTGCTGCAGAGCTAAGGGAACCACCCCCTCCCTCCTCAAGCCCCTCGGCCCTGTGGGCACCACCCGAGCTATTGTCTGGCTGCGGAGGGACGGGGCACAGCTTGGCTGGGGAGCGGCTCCTGGCTTAGCCTCGGGAGATAAATCCGACCTTTTTAGGCGTAGGAAGAGAAGCCCAGCTGGGCACCAGGGGAGAGGCGGGCGGGCACCGCTCGGGGGCAGGGCTGGCGGACGAGAGGTTACACCGCACAGCCCGTGAGGGCGACGGGGAAAGAAACCCACCCGCGCCGTGCCGGGGGTAGATGAACAAGGGCAGGGCGTCGGGCTCCCCGCCGACGGTGCGGGCTGGTGCAGGCGGAGGGGCGCGGTGCCCCCGCGAGGAGGGGAGTCTCCCGCCGGCACCGTGCGAGCGGAGGGCGGGGGCAGGCTGCAGGGGGTGTGGGTTTGGGGGTCCTGCCGTCTCGGGGAACAAAAGGCGGCCGCAGGGAGGGCGGTTCTGGGGCTCACACGTGGCCGCCCCGGTCCGCGCCTTTGTCCGCGCTGTCAGCGGCGGCGGCGCGCCACGCCCGCGGCCACGCCCCTTTCAACGAGACCACGCCCCCTTCACAGCAGGTCACGCCCACTTCGCCCTTAGGCCACGCCTGCTCTGAGCCCCCATTGGCTGCGGGCCGCTCCAGGCATGACGTAATCGCCGGGGCGGGGCGCGGCGCGCCACTTAAGGCGCGGGTTGGGGCGCGGCCGCCGCAGCGGCGAGTGCGAGACGGGCGGAGAGGAGAGGGCTGCGAAGGCGGCGGGAGCAGCGGGGAGGGACCTTCGGACACCGGCACCATGCGTGAGATTGTGCACATCCAAGCCGGGCAGTGCGGCAACCAGATCGGCGCCAAGGTAAAAAAGGACCCGTCGCCCCCGCTCGCCCGCCCCGGGGCTGCTGGGCGTGGGGCGGTGTCCCGCTCCGCTGGGGCTCCGTGGGGCTCCGCGTGTCCCGGAGGGACCTGCTGCTAGGAGAGCCCTCTGCCCGCAGCGGAGCGCTCGGCGGGGCAGTCCCGTCTGCCGCATCCCCGTGGGGTTTCCGCGGCGAGGGCGTGGTGCGCCGTGGGGACGAGGGGGCATCAGCTGCCGTCCATCACCCCTGCGGGCTGCAGGGCTCCGGGGCGGGCGGGGGAAGGGGCGCCGAGCCGGTGCCACACCCCTCGGGTCGGTGGCGGGGGGTGCGAGGGGCGCGGCAGCCGCTCGGTCTGGCCGGGGGGCCGCGCCCACGCGCGGCGAATCCGCGGCCGCCACGTCGAGGGGATTTGGGCAAGGGGGGCCGAGAGCGGGGCGTGGCGGCGCTGACCACCCTCCCGACCCCCTCCTCCGGTCCCCTGCAGTTCTGGGAGGTCATCAGCGATGAACACGGCATCGACCCCACGGGCAGCTACCACGGGGACAGTGACCTGCAGCTGGAGAGGATCAATGTCTACTACAATGAAGCCACCGGTAACGTCCCTTTGTAATGAGCTTCCATGGGGAGGGGGCACAGGGTACGCAGACAGGGGTCCCCAAGCCCTCCCTGCAGTGGGTGACGCCCTTGCACAGCTTAAATGGCTGCTTTATTTTCCAAGCCCCAGCAACCTCCCCCCAAATTCCCACACCCTCCGTGTCCTCAGCAGAGGATGGGAGCACAGCAGGGCTCCTGTGGCACTGGCTGCTTATTCCAGAGGTATAACACTGGTGCTGGTTCCTCCTGCAGGTAACAAGTATGTGCCACGTGCCATCCTCGTGGACCTGGAACCCGGCACCATGGACTCTGTGCGCTCCGGCCCCTTTGGACAGATCTTCCGTCCTGACAACTTTGTCTTTGGTGAGTGAGTGGGGGGGTGGAGGAATCCCTCGAGTGGGAACTCGACGCACAGAAAAGACTCGGAGTGAGCATGCAAGTGACCCTGGGGGACCCGAATGCCAAGAGCAGAGTGGGAATGGAAGTGAAGGGTGGAGCCCCCAGGGAAGGGGAAGGTGGCATCATCTCTGTTTGTCCTCGGGGTGCTGATGTGGCACCTTGCCTGTGGTCTGCCCTCTAGGTCAGAGTGGGGCTGGCAACAACTGGGCCAAGGGGCACTACACGGAAGGCGCTGAGCTGGTGGACTCTGTGCTGGATGTGGTGAGGAAGGAGTCGGAGAGCTGCGACTGCCTCCAGGGCTTCCAGTTGACCCACTCGCTGGGCGGAGGCACGGGCTCTGGCATGGGCACCCTCCTGATCAGCAAGATCCGTGAGGAGTACCCCGACCGCATCATGAACACCTTCAGCGTGATGCCCTCGCCCAAGGTGTCGGACACGGTGGTGGAGCCCTACAATGCCACGCTCTCTGTGCACCAGCTGGTGGAGAACACGGACGAGACCTACTGCATCGACAACGAGGCCCTGTATGACATTTGCTTCCGCACCCTGAAGCTGACCACCCCCACGTACGGGGACCTCAACCACCTGGTGTCGGCCACCATGAGCGGCGTGACCACCTGCCTTCGCTTCCCCGGCCAGCTCAACGCCGACCTGCGCAAGCTGGCGGTCAACATGGTGCCTTTCCCCCGGCTGCACTTCTTCATGCCGGGCTTCGCCCCTCTCACCAGCCGCGGCAGCCAGCAGTACCGCGCCCTGACGGTGCCCGAGCTCACGCAGCAGATGTTCGACTCCAAGAACATGATGGCCGCCTGCGACCCCCGCCACGGGCGCTACCTCACGGTGGCTGCCATCTTCCGGGGCCGCATGTCCATGAAGGAGGTGGACGAGCAGATGCTCAACGTGCAGAACAAGAACAGCAGCTACTTTGTGGAGTGGATCCCCAACAACGTGAAGACGGCCGTCTGCGACATCCCCCCGCGTGGCCTCAAGATGTCGGCCACCTTCATCGGCAACAGCACGGCCATCCAGGAGCTCTTCAAGAGGATCTCGGAGCAGTTCACGGCCATGTTCCGCCGCAAGGCTTTCTTGCACTGGTACACCGGCGAGGGCATGGATGAAATGGAGTTCACCGAGGCGGAGAGCAACATGAACGACCTGGTCTCCGAATACCAGCAATACCAGGATGCCACTGCCGATGAGCAGGGCGAGTTTGAAGAGGAAGGAGAGGAGGATGAAGCATAAAGTTGAGATGGGTAGGAGTTAAGTATAGTCTGAGCAGGCAAGTATTCATTGAGAGAAGGAATCTGTGCAGTTGTGCTGAAGCATGCATTTTTTAATTTGGTGCTCTCCACTGTTGCTTCTGTCAGCAGTTTTGTATCCTTGACTGTCCAATGTAACAGTAGTTGCAAAAATACTTCAGAGTCTTCTGTTGAAATGGTTAACTTCTCAAACATAAAGGCTTTTTGTGTCCTAAACTGTCTCCTCTGCTTTATTTCTCTCTAGATTAATCAAGTAATTCTTGTGTAGTTTTCTGTAGCTGCACTTCTAGGTCCATTCCTTAATCTTAATGAAAGTATAAGCTCAATAAAACAAGAATTCTCAGGCTGTGAATTTAGCAGCATGTGGTGAGTGTAGTAGCTCAGCTCAAGATGTCAACTAACTTATGCAAACTCCTGTGTGCAACAGCTCATCCAGTTGTTGGGGTGAATGCTGCTTCAGCTAATAGAAACAAGACACTGCACTTGAGAATTCTACAACTCCTATTTATGGATATACATGGTAGTGAGGTCAGAGAGAAGGTATTGAATTCCACATGACAAGCTGTCAAAACCGATTTGACAGGATAGCTACAAGCTTCCCCACTGCCATTCAGAAGCTTATTTAACTTGTTCCAGGGCGTATAGTACATACATATGGGAGGCTGACTGTGATTTGACTTGATGCTGAGCTCACTATTTTCCCCCAACTCTCCTCTCTACATATAAAAATAGCATGCAGAGAAGCATAGGTCTGTACTAGCAGACAACTTGAGACCTCAAGGAAAAACCTGAACTTTTTTCTCTTCAGGAACAAAATTTCTGTGTTTCCCAAAAATAGCCAGTAACCTGCCCTTAACTGTAAAGGGATTGCCTTCCTTTAAGGAGGTACGAAGTGATGGGCGTATTTCTAGGTGATGTGGCTCAAAATGCTGTCCAAAAGCATAACATAAATTCTTAGAGTAGTCACCTACAGATACCCTGGCAATAGCTGTCTCCAAGTTACATGTTTACAGGACAGTTGCCTGCTCCTGGTCCCTGTGGCAGGAAATGAACCTCTACCCAGGCAGGAGAGGGCAGTGCAGCAGCATCCCATGCACCTTTGCAAAGGTAAGTGTGGTTTCCTTACAGTGAAGGTGGGGGGATTATATTTCTGGGCTTGTAGGATGCAAGAGCCCTGAATGAATCAACAATGCTGTTGTCAGTAGTTAGCAAAGTCTCACAGACACTATTACTCCTATAAAAT
This sequence comes from Dendrocincla fuliginosa, assembly GCA_035047845.1. Classification (NCBI taxonomy): domain Eukaryota; kingdom Metazoa; phylum Chordata; class Aves; order Passeriformes; family Dendrocolaptidae; genus Dendrocincla; species Dendrocincla fuliginosa. The sequence goes on from JAWWMO010000083.1 coordinate 65,967,136, forward strand.
GAGTAAAATCCCTCATGGAGTGTAGCAGTTACACAGCTTAGTCCTTAGTTAATTCAAACACCACTTAGAGGAGTGGTCCTGTACTAAAAAAAAAAAGTGTTGCTTTGATAACTGCTACCAGTGCTACAATTACTGTGGTCCCTGCTGCTCTGAAAGAGCTGGTATTCACATTTGTGCAGCCTCTATTGTGATCCTTTCCTGAAATGCTTGCAAGGCATTACTGGAATAGAGAATTAAAAGGGAGCTGCTGTGCATAACTAATATCTTGCCTGTTTTGACTCCACTGCCTGTGGACACTGCTCTGAGTGTGCCCTGTTCCTTTGCTGATGGGCCTGCTAACCTGGTGAGCAGGACAACAGGCACTTGCTAAAGCTTTTCTCTCATCTGTATGTTTGATTTCTGATGTACAGAGGAGTGAGAAGCACTTAAACTGCCTGAACTGTCTAGTAAACAAATACAGCTGTGTATACCCACAATAGTACTTGTATTTCTTAGCACTTGAGCAGTTCTAGGGTTAAACATTAGACAAATTGAGGTTGTTTTAGTAACTTGAGTTAATACATGCTGCCTCGGGCCTTTTGGGGAAATAACACTTTATCTGGTTGCCACAGTAACCTTGCCTTGAAATTACCTCCCAGCGTCTCGTACTTGAAACTGTTTATCATATAGCTTTGACTCAGTAAACAAATCTAAACAAAGTTTCACTAAAAGATGAGAACTGGACTTTGATAGTAAATGTCTTCCTTTCAACTTTAACACTGTAGCAGGTTTCACTACTGTTCAGCATGTCTAGCTTCTAATTCATAGTGTAATTACACTCTGTCTCTAGCTAACCCTTAAATATAGCTACCCAAGTGACACATTTCACTACAGCTCCCTTACTAGAAAGTAGGACACCATCCTACATGACTTGCTGTTTGTATTCTCCCTTTCTCTCTCTCATTTTTTTTTTTTTTGTTCTAGAGGAAGAGAAACCATAAATAGGAATACTTTGACAGAAACGTGTCCTTTCATAAATCCTACACAGCTTATTTGCCAGTCATAATAATTAAAAAAAAAAATCAAACCATCATTTCAGTAGGAGTTGAGACAAATATAGAAAAAGGGAATACTGAAATATTTGAAGGGAAGGTTCAAAGCTTGATAGGAACAGTAAGTGGAATATAAGGGAGTGTCTCATACTGGACCTGGGGGTTATAGTACTTTTTTTTTCTTTTTTTTCATTGTATCTTTGAGCTTTAGCTGTATTTATTGCCCAGGAGATCATTCAGTATAAAAACTGGACATGGCTGCTGTATGCCAAACCACAAAGATGTCTTAGTAGTTGCGCTTCTTCTAGCTTGTAGTTGCGCTTCTTCTGTTTCACAAAGAAAGCAGAACCACTGAAAGGATTTCAGATTAGGCAATTTCATTGCCTTAACCTCCCCTGGGTGTTGATTTGTCTTTACCCATGTGATGAGCAACACATCTAGGGCTAAAGGTCTTGCATGAGGCATCCTGGTTGGAAGAAATGGGGGTAGATAACACAGACTTAGTGGTGTGCAGCTTAAGCCACTTACAATGACTGATTTGTGTTGAGATAGGAGTTAATAATATAAAGCAATATATTTTCATTTCAATATATCAATTGTGGCCTGAAGGGAAGCATTCTCCCCTGTTGACAATTAGAGCTGATGGTGTTGGAGAAGGGAACAATCTATATATTTATTCCCTTTGTTGAATGTGTGGAATTTTTAAGCATCTTAGTAGAATGTATTGACCAAGGCAAACAACTCTATGCTTGTCTGCTGGTAAATGCAAGATGGTAAAGATAAATAAGGTTGTAAAAAACAACTAGGTACAACGTAGGCTTAATTTAAATAGAAATGGCATGAGGTGTGGTAGCACTGGCATGCCATTTCTCCTAATTTCCCTTCCCTGTCTAGTTTTAGGACCTCAGTCTAAACTACTGTAGCAACAGTGTTGTGGAAATACAGTCCAATATGTGGTTGGTTCTTCAAAACTCTTAAAAGTAATGTAGGCCTGCATCTGTTTTCCAACAGATGTTTTCCAGTCTGTCAAGTGGGAGCAATAATGATTCTCTTCTTTCCAACATATGTGACATGCCTATATACATGGGAAATTGGGTTGCATTAAGCATACAATGGTCCTGGTGATGTGACAATCTATCAAACCTAATGACCATCCTGTTGACAGGTGTATCCTTCCAGAAGGCATGAGGTGAAGAACATGATAAACTGAAGTAACAATAGGATTTATTACCTGAAGAAAGAATAGTATAGTATAGGGCTAGTAGGTTCTTCTATAAGTGCAAACATCATGTGCTTAAAGAAACTGGTGGGCTGACAAAGACTTTAGGGGGTGGTGCTGCAATGCTGCAAAACAGTTTTGCTGCCTGGAGTGACTGTGGCAAAGTGGTGCAAGAAGGACAAGTTTTCTTACCTCAGCAGAAAGAGCTGGGGCATCTAGAAATACTCTGCATTAGATCCCCTGGTTCCTTATTCCTTTTCCCTCCCTGTAAGTCCCATAGCAAAGTTATATATAAGACCAGGATGAAACCCAGCAGTGGCTTTTAGTAGGGCAAGTTTCACAGTTGTTCCATTGAAATCACTTCCCAAACCAAAACTCCACCATCTCATTGTCTTGCTACTGTTTTGTTTGGGTGGGTGTGTTTTTGGTGGATTTTTTTTTAAGGGCAGGCTGTTAAACTATATTAAATTCTGCTTCTCAGTGGGAGGTGCTTTAATTACTGCGTTTTGTTTAATCAGGCCTAATATTTTTGTTTGCATTTAGTTATGAGGAGGCAAAATCCTCTCTGGAGAAATAATGTGACTACCCCCTATATTTGATACACACCTTTTCTCCCAAGGGGTGTTACTTAACTTTTCCTCTCCACATTAAAGCATAATGAACATATACTTTTAGGGACTGTTCAGATGTGGTAGCCTGCATAGAGGCTATAGGTAATGCTGCTCCCCTGAACTTGCTCACTGTAGGAGAGGTACTGTTTTTCATTTACAAACAATCCCCTTCTCAGGCTTCCCATGTGTTTTTTCAATTGTTTCTATATTTCCACAGAACAAAGCTTGTGATACTTTTGATGTGTTATACTTGCTTGAGGTAATCAAAGTAAGGTTATTTTTCCTCTTCTCTTCAACTCAAAATGAACTGTTATAAATAAGTATTAGGGGCTGATCTTGTATGTGACTAAAAAAAAAAGATTTTTTTCAGAATTTTTCACCTTACAATCGAAAATCCATAATAAGCACCTGCTTTTTGATACTTCAGCAATCACCTGTCCTGGTCTGTTTGTTATTTATTAAAATGGGAAAGAGCAGACTACTAGTTCTCAGATTCTTCCATTTTAGATGTTTTGGTTTTGTTTTTTTTTTTCCTTTAGCTTGCCTACATGAAAATTCAAAATGGAAGCATTTGGTCACAGGAAAGTGCCTGAGGACATGATGCATTTTGGAAAAAGATATTTCTTGGCTGTGACTCTGCTGAACGCTTGTCCAGCTGGAGCACTCTGAGCATTTGAAACTGAGGCAGAGGGAAGGTACAGGGGGAGCTGAGAAAGCCTGTCCCTCCCCAGCCATTCTGCCAGCAAAGGACACAGTGCAGGTGACAACTCTTTCATCTTCCTGAGCAGTTTAAAAATAAGTGAACTATTTCCCTGCTCCGAACTTCAGCCTTAAGTATTTTATTTGTGAATCTGCCAGAAAAATAAACTCTTTTTAAAGTATGTGTATAAGAAGGATATTTATTCACAGTATTTAAATAAAAAAAATTATTTAAGAGTAGGTCATTCCCTCCTCTATTCAAAGTCATTTTTCCCTTACGGGCAGAATTCCACTCGTACGGGAGGAAATCAAGTTAAGTCTGTTAAATTCTTGTTTATTGATGTTTGATTCTTGTAGTGTAGAGATTTTTCCAACTGGTCTTTATTTATCCATATGTCATTTTTTACAGTCAGGTTATTTTTCTCACTTGGCTTCCTTGGTAAGTTTTAAGGCATCTTTTCTTTTCTTTTTGGCAAGAATGGCTCTATCATTTCAAACAAAAATGTTAATAATCATCCAGCTTAAGCAGAATGTGAAAATATTTGCTCCAGAGGATGAAATGGCTACACTGGCAGAGGTTGTGGAGCTTATTCAGTAAAAAGTTCTATGTAGTTTTGCACTGAAATATGTCCACATTTTCCATAAACATAGTAGAAAGATACTGCTTGCCTTCACAGTGAATAATCAAACAGGGTTTTCAAGCAAAGTTCAAATGGTCTCACCACAAGCTTTACAAACATTAAATGAAATTCAAGCACGCTTCTCTTCATCCAGCTTAATGCTGGTCTTATAAATGATAAATTTATTGTATGGCTGGTTTTTGGAAATTCCAGCTAGCATTCCAGATCCACCCTAGCAGGCAGGGATTAGAAATTTCCTGGGCAGAGAGAAAACTGCCACTTTCATAGGCAGAGCTGATTCAATATTTTCCAGCTGCAAAAAAAGGATGCTCCTATTACCCTTGCCCCAGTTCAGGTGTTACCTTTTGGGTTATTTCCTGTAGCAGCTCCAGGGTATTTCTGATCCCTTCAGCAGTCTCTTCATCTCCCTAAACTCCACAGTTAGGGACAGACGACTGGAGGGGTGGAGGAAAATTTTTCAATTAGGCAGTGTGTCAGAGGGAGAACCTGTGCAAAGAAGGAGGAAAAGGCAGGCAGCTGGAAGCAGAAGAGAGCAAAACAAGGTATTTTCTTGATTCAACCACCAAGTACAACAGCAACAACAGCACTCTCAACTCTCCTGCAGAGAACCCTGGCAATTTTAAGCAATATACACAAAATTCCACCACAAACTACTGCATCTCTTAGCAGGCACCACAAGATGAAGTTCAGAGTTTGCTCGGTGTCAGTTTGAGTTACAAGTACCTATTGGATTGCAAGATAAAGCAAGGAGGCTAAGGAACAAAAGAAACAGTGACTAGCAGATCAAAGTCACTATCTGTGCCATGTTCTCAATGACGTGCAGGAAATAAGCTGCCCTGGAAAATGTGATATCAAGATTTCATTTATATTGATGCTGGTATCTTAGTCATGTCTTGACTGGAGGACCCAGTTCTTAGAAATAGGAGGCATGTTTCATCTACTGAGCAATTTTAAAAGGTAGATGTAGCCTGGATGGGGGCAGGAGCCATCTGGCTGCTACCCCATCACATCTGGTGCACCAAGAGAAAATAATGAGAGGCTGCATTGTTTTGTCTTTCTTCTCAGTAAATTGCTGCCTGATGATGATCAACATATTTTTCCCTATTTGGAGTTATTTCATGGTAAGATGTTCTTGTTTATTATAGCATCTTTGGAAGTCAGATGAGTGGGGTTCTGTTTGCTGTGTCCTGTACAACCATGTTCACAGAAAAGCCTGACTTAGAGGTTATAATCTAAGGTCACAAGAGAAACTGTATGGTGTGGAAGAAATAATTAGGTTTGTGAAGAAACAGCTATCTTGTCAAAGTTTGCATGGGTTGTTTTAGAATTGACAGCATCCAAATTGCTCTGTAGTGTGATTTTTCTCTTACAGACTTATCCTCTCTCCTCTTTTGTTCTTGGCCAAACACACAGACACTCAGGTATGATAAACCCAAGCATAGAGGGCTCTACAATGAAACTGCTTTTGCTCATTCATAAAAGCATGGTTAGTGTTGTTATATTTAATTGCTTCTAGTGCCTACAGTGGGTTGTAAATTTGAAATAAAAGTATATTTTCCCTTTGGGTATTTTATTATTAACATTAAAAACACCTTCACACTTGCTGGCAGAATATTCTTTTATCTTAATGCACATTGGAAATGATCAAGCATGAGATTCCAAAGGTGATCTCAGACAGTGCTCCTCAGGTGGGAATATCATAGTTACCAGGGAGTAGGCAAACTAAGCTAATGAACAGAACCTGCTCATTTGAATGAGTACCAACAGAAAGACTCAAAAACTCATGTAGCCTCTGATACATAACCTGAGCAATACATGACATCACCCACGATAAATAAATGAGAATAAAGCCATGGGCAGACATTTTGAGCAGCTTTCACATTTGTATATTTGTGTTTCTTTCTCAAACAATGGGAAATCATGGACGGATGTGAAAATGTTGTGGGATCCCTGTTGCCTTCCTTGTGCATCCATCGCCGGGCTCTGCCGTTGCCTTGGAAACTGGGAAGGCAGGGTTCGATACAGGCAGGGAGCAGGCTGCGGAGGGCTTTCAGCTGCCGAGGGGCCCATGGGCGTTCCTGGGCACATGCCCTGCCTTTGTATGAATGGGAGAGTTCTGGCTTTTGCTTGCAATTATGAATATTTAGAATTTACAAAGCTTTTATAGCTATTTTATATTTTAAAAAAAACAAACATAAGGGAACTCACATATCTATTTAAAGGCATTGATGGCTAAGATTTGTCAAAGTGTTTGCCATAATGGAGGGTTCTGAATTGACATTCAAGTAATTGACATTTAATTCGGTTCACCGTGTGTTCGTGGATGTTCAGCATTGCTGTAGATGAGCAAACTTGCACACAGAATCATGGACTTCCCTTTAGGTACTCAATTTAAAACCTGGCACTACATCCTCCTCAAAAAAAACCAGTGGGACTCTACAAAGAGACCAGGGTCTAAGAATTAGTTTCCTAATTAAAGCTCAGAATCCTCAGTGGAATAACTATAAAGCCTTAGGAGGCCACAGAATGGAGGAAGAGGACATCTCCGGGAATATCCAGGTTCCTTCAGGAGAAGAATCCTAGTGCTTCTAAGTCCTTTGTAGATTGCTAGGAATACTTTGGCATCCAAAAATCTCTTCAGTGTCTATGTGGATACCTCAAAGGTGTAGTTGTGCTGCAGTTGCACCAGTAGCGAGAAGATATAAGTGCCTGCTGCTGCCCAAAAGGGTGGGTTATGCCTATGGCAAGTACAAATGTATATGCATGACTTGTGTGAGCAGGAACAAAGGCTGCCTGTTATTAAGTATAGCAGAAATATGCCAGAGGAAAATACTGACAACAGCTGGGATATAAAGAACACAAACTTCAAGAGAATTTGATGAAAACATCTCAGTGCCAGCACAGTCCTGGATATTTTGGGATTGCAAAGCTGCATGAAATAACACCACACTTAATTCCCTGTGTTGCAAAGCTTAAGCAAATCTGTGCACGTGACATTTCACAGCAGATGAGGTTTCTGCACTAGGGAAGAAAACAAGTCACAGTTGATAAGCAAGTCAATTCACTGCAGCAAACTGAGAGCCACTTTTGAGAATATGACCAAAATACTTTTCCAAGGTCACAGCAGACAAATGCCAGGCAAAGATATAGTACTTTAGCTACTAGTATTTCCTGCTATAAATGAAAAGAAATAAAAATGAGTGAAAATGGTGACATTATGCATTGATTTATATTGTGTTAAGCACAGCTAACCTGAGTAATATGTAAACAACTCTGATCATTCTGGCTTTCTTCTTTATAGTGATATTATTTAACACATCAATTATCACCTCACCTTTGCAAAAATCTGCTGGTTTTAAAGGTGTTATAATTGCAATATAATGCTATACTGTAGTGTGCAGTGAGATGAATAAACTGTTGGTCTGGTGTTGCTGGTTACAATCTCCCTCTCCCTTCTCTCCCTTTCATACAATCACAGAACTGTTGAGGTTGAACAGAACCTCTGGGATCATCTAGTCTAGTCCTTTACTCTGCCTGACAGGGTCAGCCAGCACAGGTTAATCAGGGTTGTGTCCAACAGGGTTTTGAATATCTCCAGGAATGGAGACTCCACAATCTCTCTGGGCAACCTATACCAGAGCAAGCGGTTTTTTATTTACACACACTGATAAGAATCTCCTGAGCCTTCTCCAGAACAATTAGTCCCAGCTCTCAGCCCCAGATGTTCCAGTTCCTTAGCCACCTTCATGGCCTTTCACTGGACTCACTCCAATATGTCCATCTGTCTCTTGTACTGGGAGACCAGAATCGGATGTAAAACTCCAGATGTGTCTCACCACAGCTTAACTACTTCCTTGACCTGCTGGTAACAATCTTCCTTACACAGTCAAGGATGCTGTTGGACACTCTTGCTGTAAGGGCACACTGTTAACTCATGTTCAACTTGGTGTCCACCAGGATCTCCAGGTCCTTTTTGGCCAAGTTCCTTTCCATCTGGGTGGCCCCCCCCATATACTGGTTAAGGGAGTTGTTCCTTCCCAGGTACAGGATGCACCCCTTGCATGTCCCTTTGTTGAACTGCATGAAGTTCCTGCCAGCCCTTTTCACCTGTTGAGTTCCCTCTGGATGGCAGCACAAACCTCTGGCGTATCAGCTACTGTTCCCACTATTGTATCATCAGACTTGCTGAGGGTGCACTCTCTTGCCATATACGTCACTAATGAAGTTAAATGGTGTTGGCTGAGGATTAATCACTGGGGTACACTACCAGCAGTTGGCTTCTGAACTTCGTGTTCCTGACCTCCAGCCCTTCAGCTTTGCAGTCCAGCTGGTTTTCATTTCATCTCACTTGTCCATTCATCTAGGCCATACCTCATCAGTTGGCCTGTGGGGTTGTTATAGGAGACAGTTCAAAAGCCTTAACAAAATAAAACACTGTTAACTGTGCTGAGCCTGTTGATGCTTGGGAAATGTTTGAGAGCTTGCCTTGATGTGCACTTCAATACTGTGCTTGAGGTGAACCTCTACCAGCTCCGCTATGCCGAATACAAGGTACTTCATTTTGCATCCTCTTTACCAACCTGTTCCATCACTTCATTCCTTGATTGTGAACTGTTATCTCCCTTCTCTGGTGCTAGTATAAAGCTGTCGTGAACAGCCTGGCCAGCTGTGTGGCAAAACTACTTCCGCTTCTGAAAAAAAATTACAGCTGTGAGTCAATTAATATTTTACAGTCAAGTTCAATAGTTCCTCCACAATCCATTATAGACCCTGCTGAAATTTGTTTCAGATATTCTCCTTGGCAGTAGTGCAGATACAGGGGTGTATCTCAGATAGTTCAATTATATTCTCACTGTTCTTGAACTGTCCCTTCTCCCTTGGTCATCCACCATGTACTTAGCTCATTTCTTTTATCTGAGAGATCAAGCAGACGTGATAGGAGCAGGATCCAAAATTTTCCAAAATGAGGTATGTGGCAGGTGTCTGGTAAGACACATCATAACTTCATTTATAGAGAAAAAAATGTACCATTCCTATGGGTGCTAAACTGTTATCACTGCTGGATAACTCCCAGAAAAAGCCATTCTTTAGCAGCAGCATAAAATTTCATGCCAGCCCTCCGTGTTCCTGAAATTAGAACCCCATGAACACAGATTTAGCAGCACTATCTAAAACAGAGTTGGGCTGCTTTAAAGTGCCTGTGGGCTTTAACATCACCACCCAATCCCTGCTTGTTTCAGGTGCCTGGGCTAAGGAAAAATTATTTGCGTGCTTAAAACGTATTGAAACATGATTAAGCAGGCCTGAGCTAGAAACACAGGCTCAAGGGTGCTAATGAAACTAGCAGTGCATGCTTTGCTGCGGTGGCACAGTAGAGGCCAAGCAAGGAAAGGGAAGAGTTCCAACAGGTGTGCAAAGAGGAGTCAGGTGTTTTTGTTTGCTTTTTCACTTTTCTACCCCAAGACGCGCCATGCCTCGTCCGATCCCGTTCTTTTCCCCGACGGCTGAAGGCGAGGCTCCTCCAGCACCTCAAAGCAGCGGCGTCCTGGGTGCGAAGGGGTCCGCAGGAGACAATGAGCGGCTCCGGCCCGCCCCGCGCCGATCCCGCACCGCGTCAGCGGCGGGGCGGGGCGCGGCGCCCGATTTAAGGGGCGGTGCGGGGCGCGGCCACCGCAGCGGCGAGTGCGGGAGAGCTGGGTGGCGAAGGAGCAGCGGGGGCAGCTTCGGAGACAAGGCACCATGCGGGAGATCGTGCACATCCAGGCCGGGCAGTGCGGCAACCAGATCGGCGCCAAGGTAAGGGAGCGGGGAGCGGCGTTCCCGGCCGTCGCACCCCTCGGGGAGAGCGCAGCGCCGTCCCGAAGGAAAGGCGGCCCGGGGTTTGCTGGGGTGTCGCGGCTCCTGCCGCTGTCCCCGGCGGTCGGAGCTGCCCGGGGCTGGGCGCTGGCTGCGATGTGCCCGTGTCCGGCGATGCCCTGCCTTCCCGCAGCACCCCCTGCCTCGCCCCTCTGGAGCCACGGCGCCGGCTCCCGAGGGATCGGGAGGTGTTTCAGTGCCACGGATTAGCCGCCTCCACTGACGGTGTGTAGGTGTTGCCATCTTGTAGTGGCTACAGGGTCTTAAGCCAAGGCTAGACAATGGCAGGAGGACAGACTGAGGTAGCCAGGGATGGTCACCCGTTGGATACAAGCTACAAACGAATTAAATTGCAATTCAGTGCTCTGTCTGCTTGTCCTCCGTAAATTCAGTTGCTGTGGCCAGGGAAGCCCTTGAGCACTGACTCACCTTCCTGCCCGGCAGCTGCTCTGCCATGCAAGGGAGTGGTCAGGGCCACGGCATGCACAGACTGCACTGGTGCGTGTGATTGGCACTGGCCAGCTGCTTCCACTGGCCCTGGAAATGACTAATGGCCATTTTTCAAAAAATTCTTCTAGTTCTGGGAGGTCATCAGCGATGAGCATGGCATTGATCCCACGGGGAGCTACCACGGGGACAGTGAACTGCAGCTGGAGAGGATCAATGTCTACTACAACGAAGCTGCTGGTAAGTGTGCCCGATTCCTCAGATGTCCTTAAGTAAATGGGGCAGGCACGTCAGTTCATTGAGGCTGGAAAAATCCCTGAACAAGAGCTGTCATCTGCCAGTGACTCCTCTAAGAGACCTTTGTTCTCAGAAAGGCTCTGATAACACAGCAGTCTTGACGGAGACAGTGTCTCTCCAGTGAAATGCAGGGAGGTGGATGGGAGCGCAGCAGGGCTCCTGTGGCACTGGCTGCTTATTCCAGAGGTGTAACACTGGTGCTGGTTCCTCCTGCAGGTAACAAGTATGTGCCACGTGCCATCCTCGTGGACCTGGAACCCGGCACCATGGACTCTGTGCGCTCCGGCCCCTTTGGACAGATCTTCCGTCCTGACAACTTTGTCTTTGGTGAGTGAGTGGGGGGGTGGAGGAATCCCTCGAGTGGGAACTCGACGCACAGAAAAGACTCGGAGTGAGCATGCAAGTGACCCTGGGGGACCCGAATGCCAAGAGCAGAGTGGGAATGGAAGTGAAGGGTGGAGCCCCCAGGGAAGGGGAAGGTGGCATCATCTCTGTTTGTCCTCGGGGTGCTGATGTGGCACCTTGCCTGTGGTCTGCCCTCTAGGTCAGAGTGGGGCTGGCAACAACTGGGCCAAGGGGCACTACACGGAAGGCGCTGAGCTGGTGGACTCTGTGCTGGATGTGGTGAGGAAGGAGTCGGAGAGCTGCGACTGCCTCCAGGGCTTCCAGTTGACCCACTCGCTGGGCGGAGGCACGGGCTCTGGCATGGGCACCCTCCTGATCAGCAAGATCCGTGAGGAGTACCCCGACCGCATCATGAACACCTTCAGCGTGATGCCCTCGCCCAAGGTGTCGGACACGGTGGTGGAGCCCTACAATGCCACGCTCTCTGTGCACCAGCTGGTGGAGAACACGGACGAGACCTACTGCATCGACAACGAGGCCCTGTATGACATTTGCTTCCGCACCCTGAAGCTGACCACCCCCACGTACGGGGACCTCAACCACCTGGTGTCGGCCACCATGAGCGGCGTGACCACCTGCCTTCGCTTCCCCGGCCAGCTCAACGCCGACCTGCGCAAGCTGGCGGTCAACATGGTGCCTTTCCCCCGGCTGCACTTCTTCATGCCGGGCTTCGCCCCTCTCACCAGCCGCGGCAGCCAGCAGTACCGCGCCCTGACGGTGCCCGAGCTCACGCAGCAGATGTTCGACTCCAAGAACATGATGGCCGCCTGCGACCCCCGCCACGGGCGCTACCTCACGGTGGCTGCCATCTTCCGGGGCCGCATGTCCATGAAGGAGGTGGACGAGCAGATGCTCAACGTGCAGAACAAGAACAGCAGCTACTTTGTGGAGTGGATCCCCAACAACGTGAAGACGGCCGTCTGCGACATCCCCCCGCGTGGCCTCAAGATGTCGGCCACCTTCATCGGCAACAGCACGGCCATCCAGGAGCTCTTCAAGAGGATCTCGGAGCAGTTCACGGCCATGTTCCGCCGCAAGGCTTTCTTGCACTGGTACACCGGCGAGGGCATGGATGAAATGGAGTTCACCGAGGCGGAGAGCAACATGAACGACCTGGTCTCCGAATACCAGCAATACCAGGATGCCACTGCTGATGAGCAGGGCGAGTTTGAAGAGGAAGGAGAGGAGGATGAGGCTTAAAGCCCTGGTATCAAAGGGACTTCTGTATAGCAGGCATGCATACTGAGCGACTTCTGATGGTGGTGGTGAAGCATGTTTTCTAGAAACTGTGTACCCAATTATCTCCTCAGCACTTGTAACTTTGGCAGATTTCTTAATGTAACAGTTCTAAATCCTAATTATCACAATGTTTTTTGTCCCTTAATGTTATGAGCACATAAAGGCATGTATTCTAGATTATGTTTTCTGTCTTTTTCTTAACACTGCTGTTGGTCAAAGAATAGCTATTCAGCCTGTGTGGCAACAGGTAAGTTTAAAGAAATGTCAGAAATCTGGCAGCACAGTGGTGTGCTCTGATCCACTGAGGCTTACATATTCTCAAAACATAGGCTTCTCATTCAAATGTGTTTAATGTTTTTTCTTACGGGACTCAGATCTCCCTATAAATTGAATTAAAATGGAAAGCCAGCTTAAATTCCCAAACAATGCAAAGGAGAAGAACGTCTAACTTGTTTTAAGTCAGCGCAGGAAGTCTTCCACTTGTCTGTTGAAGTCCTCTGCAAAACGCAGGTGTAAATTATGCTTTCCTTCTGGCATCAGAAGCAACCTTAAAAGAGAAAAATCAAACACAGGTTATACATTTTGTTCTTGGAGTATAGGTAATTAAAAAAATTGTTCCCTTTTCCTTGCTCTTGGTTACCTAGTAAGGAACTGAAGAAATTCCTAAGTACTGTCCCTATGTATGTGGTTCAGAATGTGAACCACAGCAACAGCTGAAGGAACAAGCATACTACTTACCCTGCTTTGGGGGGGATGCATTAAGCTTAAATAAAATTTTTGCCCAGTTTCTAGGTACCTTTCTCATGACCTACAAGGAAGATAAGATTCCAAAACTTAAGTGAGCAGGACCCATCTTTGAAAGGTATGTGAAGTACCTGAGCACTTTTGCCTCTTTCACAGTAGTTGTGCTGGGCAGTGAACATATGGAAGGGATCACTACAAAAATGTAGAGTTCTTCTCAAAACCCAGCTTGGTCAGTGTTTGTATTTTGTCTAATCCTTCTGCAAAAAGACAATCCAAAGCTTTCATTCCAAACCATTCATTCACTAAAGTAAAAAGGCAAGTCAGTGCTTCTTTGGCTATAACAAAAGCTTAGAAGTAGTAGCTGTGAAGAAGGTTAAATCTTTGTAATAAGGATATGACTGTGACATGCATAAAATGCTAATTACCATTGCTTTGTACTTGAGACTTTATACATCAGGTATGTACACTTCTTTATCTGGGAGTGGTAAATTCTTTAAATTGTTTTGTTCTACCATATACTGAGCAGTTTCAACAGAGCTAAAGCCCTGTTGACTGACGCTTTGTTGCCTTCATGTCCCACTACAGCGAGGGGTATCAGTCTGCTTTTGGTGGTGACAAGTGCTGTTTTTTTGAGCAAAGAGCAATAGGATGTGCACATACCCAGCTTTCCTAGTAAATTCTGCCTGAATTTCATTAGGTCTGTTTCTTCAATGACTAAACAGCAAAGATGCATAAAACTATAGCACTGTGTATGCTATTTCCTACTGCTGGCAATGTTTCCTACTACTAGGAAACTATCAGTGCTAGCTAATTCCAGCCATACTATGCCAATGCAGAGTGATGGCACGCTCTTCCACCACAAGAGAAACAAGCCAATGTACCTGCACTACAATCAGAAAAAGCTTTTTCTTCTTTACTACTAGGTAAAAATCAAGGCAAGAAAAGCTGGTGGTAGAACCATGCGTTATTGAGAATATGCAAAATTTAAGGTTTTCCTTCTGCTTCACAATGGAATGTGTCACTTCCAATGCAATCTGCCAAGGAGGGGACTATGTACCCAAGAATTAATTTCTGAGAACATCATTGGCCTGGTTTCTTTTCTGACAAATATGTATATAGCACAAAGACATGCAAAGAATCACTGTTTTACATTGTATTGGGTGGCAATTTCTAACAGTGTTTCCTTTTTGGCTTGTCTTCCAAAGGGCGTCTATCAGGTCCTTGTCTAGTTTTAGTGATGACTTGCCTTAGTCAGCATGTAGACCATTTAGGAGCTCAGTGAAACCAAAAAGGATCATAGGTGTTCTGAGCAGGGCATGTAGGAGTAACTAACTGACAGACATAGAATAAAATACCTGCATGTGATTATTAGGAAGGTCTCTTGTTCTCACTTTCCTGTGGTATAATTATTCCTATGATCAGCAGGGTTGATTTTGAGATAATAATAACACTCATTTTTGCACAGAGGTGACACCAATGAAACAGTTCCCTACCTTTTGCATTCATAAAAAGGTGCTTGATTTTTTTTTTCCCCCTGCTATATCTGTTCTGTAGTGCTAATCATCACAGTCTGTTATTAAATAGTAACAGAACTCCTGCATTTGTGTGCAAATTTATGAAGAAAATTCAGCTTGTAGAATCCCAGCTTTTTTATGGGAAACATTTCTGGAATTCTCAAATTGTTCTGGTTTTGGCTGGGATAGAGTTAATTTTCTTCACAGTAGCTGTTTTGGGACTGTGTTTTAGATTTGTGCTGAAAACAGTTGATAATAAAGAGATGTTTCTGTTATTGCTAAGCAGTGCTTACAGGGCATCAAGGCCTTTTCTGCTTTTTGTACTGCCCCACTAGAAGCAGAAAAGGCTGGGGGTGCGCAAGGAGTTGGGAGAGGATGCAGCTGGGACAGCTGACCTCAAAGGAATATTCCACACCATAGGGCATCATGATCAGAATATAAAGCTGGGGGAAGAAGAAAGGGGGATGTTTGGAGCTGATGCTTTTTGTCTTCCTAAATAACTGTTATGTGTGATGGAGCCCAACTTTCCTGGGAATGGCTGAGCACTTGTCTTTTTATGGAAAGCAATAAGTTAAGTCCTTGTTTTGCTTTGCTTGCATGTGCAGCTTTTGCTTTACCTATTAAACTGTCTTTATCTCAAGACATCATTTTTTCACTTGAACTCATCTGATTCTTTCCCTGATCCCACTGGTGGGGAAGTGATTGGTACTTTGTTGCTCTCTGGGGTAAACCACAGCACACATGAAGCATGTGCCCTTAGAATTTTCTTGTTTATAAAGTAATATCTCTGTTGCACATTTTTTTTTATCATTCTGCTTTTCTTAAAAACACTGAAAATTCATGGGACAGTCAGAAACATAAAATCTTTGAGGTTGTTGTTCACATCAGTAAGGCAGAGCAAACAGAAGCATCCTGTGCTTCTCTCTAATAACTGGGAATCTCTCTATAGTATCTAAGTTCCCAGTTCTACTGAATGGGACAGAAATGAGGTCTCCTACAGCTAAAGGAATGCAAAAATCATAACAAAAGCAGAAATTTGCTTGTTTTGATAAATATTAGTGAGTGCTGGTTCTGTGTGTAGTGGAAAGAGGAAAAGGAGCTTGGTTTCTCTCAGAGGGTTTTATGAAAGAACTTGTTAAAATACTGTACTTTTTATATTGCAAGAAAGGTCCAGCTACGTTGTTTGCATTGTAACTTGCTAGGGACACTCAGAATAGCTCACTCTGTGGCAGAGACAGCTTCTCCAAATACTTTTTTCTTTTTTTTTTTTTAAACACTGTGGGTTTGAACAGCTTCATCTCTTCAACAATGGTTTATAAAAACTCCATCATATAACTTACCGAGAGCCTTTGATGTGCTTATGAATGTATTCTGCATGAGGTTGTGGGACCAAAGGGTCTTTCTCACCATGAATTATAAATGTGGGACATTTAATATCTGGCAGCAACTGTTGGCAGATATTACCTAGGGAGAAAATAAATGAAGGTCACACTTTGTTTTAAATTGTATGAAAGACTGAAACTGCTTTTGTGGAGGACTTTGAACTCCACTGGGTTCCAGCTATTGCTTCTCCTAGTGGATAGTGTGTGATTAATCTACAGGACTATGTAAGCAGCACTATAGTTAACATTTCTTTCTCCAAAATGTTACTTCACTGCAATTGGCTTCATTAACAGATACGAGCACAAACGGATAGAATGAAGTACTTCTGTTCCACATTTCCCCAGGCTCTCTTTGACTCTGCAAAGCCAATACATCCATCTCCTTCTGGGCTTTGTCCTTTCCAGCCTTAGAGTCTTGTGGCCCTCATGTTAAAGCTACATTTTGTTACGTGGGTTGTTGGCTTACAGGATTTGCTACTTCTATGAACAAGTTAACTTGGGTTGTACTCAGGCCTGTTGCACCCCAGACCCTTTGCTGCTTGCAGGTCTGTAGTAGTTGACCATGGCTGGATGCCAGACATCCATCAAAGCCACTCTCATTTCCTTCCACAAACAGACAAGGGACAGAAAATATAACAAAACGTTCATGAGCTGAGATAAGGACTGGGAGAGATGACTCACCGAATACCATCATGGGCAAAACAGACGGAGCTGCAGGATATTAATGGCCTTTATTGTTAACAAAATCAGAGCAGGATAGTGAGAAGGAAACCAAATCTTAGAAACTCCTTTCCAGTTCTACCTTGTCCCTCCACAGGGTGCAGGGAGATGGGGAATGGGGGTTATGGTCAGGGGTTGCTGCCACTGCTCCTGGAGAAGGGTCCTTTCCCTGCCCCAGAGTGGGGTCCCTCCCATGGGAGACAGGGCTCCACAAATTTCTCCATCATGGGTCCACTCCATAGGCAACAGTTTTCCATGAACTGCACCAATGTGGGTCACCTTTCCACGGGGTCCAATCCTTCAGACACAGCCTGCTCCACTGTGGGTGCCCCTCACAGGGTCACAAATCCTACCAGACCTGCTCTAGGGTGGGCTCCTCTCTCCATGGGTCTGCAGGTCCCTGCCAGCAGCCTGCTTCAGCATGGGCTTCCCATGGATTCACCACCTCCTTTCAGGTATCCACCTGCTCTGCTGTGGGTCCCCTCCATGGGCTGCAGGTGGATCTCTGAACTTCCATTGACCTCCATGGGCTGCAAGGGCACAAACTGCCTCGCAATGTTTTTCACCACAGGCTGCAGGGGAATCTGCTCTGGTGCCTGGAGCACCTCCTACTCTCCTTTTCCATGGACCTTGGTGCCTGCAGAGCTGTTCCTTTCACATACACTCACTCTCCTTTTCTCTTGCTACAATAACTTTTTTTTCCCTTCGTAAATATGTTATCACAGAGGCATTACCGCTATTTCTGATTGACTCAGCCTTGGCCAGGGGCATATCCATCTTGGAGCCATCTGGCATCAGCTTTGTTGAATGTGGAGAAAGTTTTTGGCAGCTTCTCACAGAAGCCACCCCTGTAGCCCTGCTGCATTACTTGGCCACATAAACCCAACGCAAATCTATAACCATGTAATACAAATCGTACTAGAACTATTCAAAGGTTATTTTCCTTGCCTGTTCATTACAGAATCTCAAGAATAATTTTATGCTTACTAGTTGTTTAATGCTTTTGGCTAGAGACTTTTCTGAATTTTCCCCCCTTTCTTTTTTCCTCATCCCTTATTAACCCAGTTTCCAAATTCATTGCCTAACTTCCCATGTTCTCACAGGGGAATCTTTGAGCAAAACATCCTTGATGTGTTTTATGTTCCATTCCTCTTTGAGCTAACTTTGTCCTGTGTGTAGTTGCCACTTGCAGCTACCAACAGTTGTAAGGTTAATGTTCATACACACACTTTCCTTAGCTCTAAAGTCAGAAGCTGTTTCACAGAGGTTTTTCCAGTTCCTTTGTTATTTACATAGTCTTAGTTTGCAGTTCTACTGGCTAAATATTTTCATTTAGAACATTTCACCCCCAGTCCTCTAATACCTGCAGAACTGTTGACTGTTTTTCAGAACAAGTAAATTTAGGTTATTTATCAGAGGACATAGTTGGCAGTTATTTCCTAGTAAAGCATGTAACCGCCAGCAGAATCTTGGATTTTAAAACTTTATGCAACTCAGTTGGTTTCATTAAGTGTTGGCTCCTTCTAAAAGTTCATTTCTTATGGCATTTCACACTAAAAACTGTCCCATTTAGGGCAGTCTAGTTCTCAAAAAGATCAAGAGCTGAGTTTTTGACCAATATAGGCTTTGCTGTCCTTTTCTCTCTGATGGGTTTCATTACCTTTTCTTGTATCTGTGCCTTTGTTACAGTGTCTTAACTTAAAATCCAAGGAGGCCTGTTTGTAGTCTAAGTTGTTCTCCTCTGGAAAAAACCTGCAGTCTGATATTCATCTGTTTTAGCAAATGTTAGGCTTCTCCCAATATCTGACCTAGTTTCAGCAGCTACATAATTCAGCTCCTTATTACATGTCTCCATGTCTTATGTGGCTTCTTTTTCACAGTCACTTCACCTCATAGTGTCTGAGGCATGTGCAGGCAGTGAAAGGATGTCACAGCTACACTTTGACCAGCCTGGGCTTTGCATATAAGAAAAAACTAGATTTAAGGAAATGCATTCTAGAAAGGGTTAAATAAAATGGGATCATAATTTGTTACATCTCTCTGCTGGGAGAAATTCTAGTCCCACGTTGATTCAGTGCAAATATTTATGGAAAAAATATGAAATGAAGGAATGTTTTCCTTGTAGTATCTGCTGCCTGTTAATATATGTCACCTTCTGTCTCTCATTATGAGAGCTACAGTAAAATGTGTATAAGAGTTACAAACTCCTTTTTTATGTATTATGTATTTCTGCTTTAAGCCCACTAAAAGCAATTTTCCTCTGAATTAAAACAGAACTGTAGGTTATTATTCATAATATCCTTGGCTATGTAGTCTATGTGGAGTAATTGCAGAAATCTTCAGAGATAAACAATTATATTGCTTAGTTCAACTACTTTTTTTTTTATTTTTAAACACCTCAGATGTTCAACAGTGTTTTTTAAATTCTAAGTTCTCAAAATCTGACATTGCTTCGTTTTTTTTTTAACTCGTGCTACTAGTTTGAACAAGTTCTTCAGCTGGGGTTTGCAAAAGCTGGGAAGAACACACCTTATTTTTGGGATATCTTAACAATGTCACAAAGAGATAATCCTTTGGCAGAGAGAGAGAGGAGAGGAGAAAAAGTTTAGTCTGCACAAAAGCAATGACTTGATAATGCAGTTTTGTGGTGGAACTAGAAGAGAGACTCACCAGCTAATGTTTTCCATGAATGTGTTTTTTCTCCTTCACCTTGATGGTTCTGTGAACCATCCTGAGTGTGAGTCAGACCCAGCTGTTAATGCCATATTCAGAGTCCCTCCTTTACTGACTGCTAGGAGTACTGTTAGATTTTTATCCAGAACTGTCTGCTACTATAGTTGCTTCAGCTCAACACTGTAAAAGCCTTACCATTTGAATTTTCAGCAAAGCGAGATATTCCATCTACCCAAGCCTCACAGGTTTTTGCAAAGTAGTCGTGTCCATACATCTCTTCCAGTGGTTTCTTGACCTTTTCACTCCACTTTGAAACATCTCTGATGCCTACATAAAATAACATTGAAATATGTTAAGTCCTTTCCAGCAGCAAGATACAACCCAGGAGAGTCAACACCTAAAATGAGGTAGTTTTCAAACCAGACTGTAAGTATATATTTCAAACTTGAAACTGCAATGAATGATTTTAAATAATTTATAGTATTAAAAGGGTATAAAAAATATAGTGCTGCAAGCTCTGCTGGGGTCTTCTGAGTTGTAGACGACCGTCTTTTTATTATGGTCAACAACAATAAAAAGTCATAACCAAAGGACTCAGTCCCAAAGCTTCTGATGGTCCTTTTTGAAGGCCTCTCAGAAGAAAAGCTCAAGGGTGTACCTTGTGTATAAAAATGAGACTGCTTCATAACAGCATGCCAGAGCTGGCAATTCTTTTTTCTATCCTGTAGACTTTTGCATTGGCTCTTGGATGGAAGTTCTTCCATGGCTCCTACCAGTTCTCTGAGGAAGGAAGCTCTTACTAAGACATTCCAGCAGGCTGACATCATGGTACATTGGCCATAGTCTTACAGAAAAACAAGTGACTCTACTTAGTAGAGTCCTGTGACTCATGGCAAGCTGGCTAAAGCTGTACAAATAATCTGACATTCTAATTATTTATTTATCTATCAGATTTACCTGTTTTTTCCCCTCTAAAATTTTCATTACTGTCACAAACTAGGTCCAAAAGAGTGACTTTCATGAAACTGTGTTTCAGTTGTACAGCTTTGTACCAATAAAGCCTGAAACAAAGTTGGCATAGCAGAGAGACTGAAAGTATTGAATCATCAAACAGCAATACATGCCACTAGCAAAGCTTTAAATTGGTTTCAAATGGGAATTAGGGGAAGAAAGGAGTGAGGTGTTAATTAACAAACAGAACCTGGCCAGCCAAATGACAAAGGTAGCAGTGACTGAAAGTGTCTTATAAGAGCATCTGACTGGAAATGAGTTTGCTCACCCCAGGCTAGGTGTTACTGAACAGCTGTTTCCCATATAGAATCTACTGTTTTATACTGTGCCTGGCCTTAATTTAAAAAGAAAAGGGAGATGCCAGCATTGAAAGGACATAGATACCAAATAAACACCTTTCTCTCCTAGGAAACCTCCACTGCAGCTGAGATGTACTGATGAGCCAGTTGCAGAAGACTTGTGCTGCTTCTCTCTGAGCTCCATCACCCAGAGAGATGAGGAAAGCATCAATCCACAGAGTCCAAAGACCAGCATTGCTGTGGGTGTTCCATGTAAAGTAGGATTGCATTTATTTATACATTTTAGCCTGTCTGCTGATACTAACTGATGTGCATTTAGTATATATATAATAAAAACTTCATAAATATAAAAACATGTAAAGAAATAAAGCAGCACTTTTACAAAGCTAAAAAGCATTTTGCTTTCTGAAGTAAAAAGTATATTACTACTCCCCTGAAAGTGTTTTAATGTAGGTGAGGTAAATACACATGTGCAACACATACTCTTGTAATTTAGCTGAAGCCAGTCAGATTTCACAGCTGGTATAAATCAAAATCCAGTCACTAAAATGGAACTATACTGTGCTACATTTGTTAAAGGTCTACATGGTTAACTCTTAATTTCTACATTCAAAAGCAAATGTAGTCCCTTTCTGACCATCAGGTTTTGCTATTTACTTTTATAGTGAGAAATGGTCAGATTCTATTTCGTATGAGAGGAATAAGGATCAGAAATCTCAGGTTTCTTTACTTTGCAAGGGTTTTGTAATGACAATAATTAACTTGAAAGGAATTCAAATTATAAAGGCATACTGGGACACTTACTTGACTGATTTGTTTCCTGAGCTTGAAAGGTAAGTTATCAACTGTTTTTCTTACTGTCTATGCATTATTATATAGGCCCTAGAGGCAAAAGCTTTTATGTGCTAGCCCACTGATTATCTGTGGACCCTGTTTAAACGTTGTGCAAAGTGTGAGAAAAGAAATCAAACCTGTGGCCAATAGTATTATTTGGAATTTATTTTTAGAAATTTGTTATAGCAACAAAAATTTTACTTTCTGAAATTATAAGTTGTGCTTTTCAGATGTGTAAGTTGGTAAGGACTTGTTACAAAATCTATTATATTACCCCTTGTTAAGGAGTTTCTCACTATAATTTATCCATGTACTTAGCAATGTAATGAATTTTGTGTCCTGTCTCTTTAGGTGTGTTGTGTCCCCAACTCTCTTTCCACTTAGCTGTTACATGAGTAAGATTCTTGGGTCAAGGAGAAATGAAAATAATTCGTTTAGAATATGATATTCAGTGGGTACATACCATTGTAAATTCTCACATCCTCTTGAGTAACGCTGGTATTTGCTCCCCAGACAACCAACTTGTGGATAAGATTTGGATACTTTGCAGCTGCAATGAGTGCTGTAATTCCACCATCACTCCACCCCAGCAAAGAGAACTTCTTAAATTTCAGTGCCTTGATTTACACAAGAAAGTTATATGCAAATTATCAGCTGGTTTTACAAGCAAATATAAAATTTTTCTTGAAAATTAACCATACAGTCTTAGACACAAAGCTACATAGTTGAACTATATTTAGCTTTCCAAATTATAAAACGCAATTTTTCTGCTATCTATAAAAATAGTTGAGGTCAACTCTTTAGAAAACAATATATTACACCCACTATTTCAATTATCTATAACTCTTTAATGAAACAGTCCTACCAGAATCTTGCTGCATTTAAAAAAGATCCCTCAAAAAAAAAAAAGAAAGAAATGTTTATTTACGATGGAGAATAAAGACCTTTCAGAGAGCCTGATGGTATGAAGAATCTGTGGATTCTCTTGGTATGAAGTTGGCAAAGCCTATCACAGTGTGGATGGTAGGTAATCCAAGATCAAGCTAGACTTAAGAAAAACAAAAGTGTAAGACTTAAAAAATGGAACCCAGTGATCTAATTTACTGATGAGCTAAAAACAATAATCTGTTCCATAACAACAAAAAAATGCTTAAAGTATTTCCTAAAGAATTGTATCAAGTTTTAGGGCTAATTCACATTTTCTGAAGCTTTTAAGTGTCTATTTTCAATGTTACTTCACAGTGAATTGCAATTCAAAACATTAATAATGAAATTCCTCCTTCTTGAAAAGGAAGGCTCAGGGCAAAAAATATGACAACCAAGACCTTAATTCATTCTGACCAGTGCCAGGACTTGAGGAAATGGCTGAGCTGGGGGAGGTTTAGGCTGGTATCAGGAAAAAGTTTTTCATCCAGGAGGTGGGCGGGCACTGAACAGGCTTCCACAGCACTAATCCTGACAGAGTTCAAGCAGCATTTGGACAATGCTCTTGGGCACGTGGTGTGATTCTTGGGGATGGTCCTGTGCAGGGCCAGGAGTTGGACCTGGTGATTCCAACGGGTCCCTTTCAACTCAGCATATTCTATGATGCTTTTCACTGGAATCTGAAACTCCTGTTTCCTCATAAATCACAATATGTGGTAGAAGGTACTGGCAGTGACAGGAGAGAGAACTTTGTGTTTTACGTTCAGTGGGGAAGGTAAAGACACTCAGGAACAAAGGCATCTGAAGGTTGTACAGGGACACTATTCAATGGTTAAGCTGTATTTGTAGTTTTGCATGTAGAAACCAGTTTGGGAACTCATTCACAAGCAAATATAAAGGTTTCAAAGTGGTTTTTTTGGTTTCTGTTTTGCAGCCTTTTAGATGTGATTAAGGAAGATAGTGTACTTTTTTAGGAAAAGGAATAGGTTAGCTGAATGAGTTGCTTTGGTGCTCGGTGCTGTTGGAAGTCCAGTACTTTCCTGGGACAGAAGAAAGCAAAAATGCAGGCAATGAGAGAAACAACTACAGAGAGAGAAAAAGAAGATTCTACTATACTTATAAATCTGATGCTCAAGTGAGGCATATCTATCAGTCAGCTTGATATTTAGTAAATTTCTATCCCTATAGGGCTTTTCTGATTTTGGCTTCTTCCTTGCTACGCTGCTCACTGTAGTGTCGACCAATTTTAGATTTCATTCTGTTAATCTATAATTACTAAACAGAAAAGAAAGAAGGTAGGGGAAAGAAAGAGACATGTAAGAGCTGAGAGCAAGAAAAGAGAGAACCTTGAATGTTAGCAGCTGATTAGAAGCTGGCCCTGGACAGCTGAAAAAGTAGTTATCTGAGACCAGCTTTCAGTATTGTGCTGCTGAAGGGTTACTGGTGTCTTGGCAGCTTTCAGGAGTTGGCAGCAGTGCTTGTAAAGGTTAAGTTTTTGATGTTCTTCCTGTTCCCCTACAGCCAACAGCAAATTTTGGAGCTCAAAGTTGGCTGATAGGTGGAATAACTGAATAAAATATTTGTTCTTCATGCCAGGTTATTTGAGATGCATTTGCCTCCAGTATTCCTCTTGTTTACTAGCCATTATCTTGATACATTCTTTGGGTTATCTCAGGAAGCCTTCCCAGCAGGAGGAATTTAATTTATCCTTTGCAGCCTACCAAAAACCAGTGTGATGTAACAGACATGTTGCATGTTTATTTGCTTTAATTCTGAACTACTTACAGTACAGATCTCTACCTAACATTGGCAATAACCTGAAAGCTGGTTGTATAGCACAGTTCTGTGGGCAATTTTGTGCTACTTTTACTCTGTAAGTGAACAAACCTTCACCACCCATGCCTATGTGCAATGCAATCAAATGACCACATATGCTGTGAGAGAAGTAACATACAACAGTGAGTTGCAATACAAAGCACACTGCAGTCTGTATTTTAAATGGGCCACAGGGAGTGTACCACAAGCAAAAATTACAACTGATCTACAAAAACATGGAGAAGCCCAAGCTTATCCCTTCACTAGGACAGTAGCTCTGAAGAGTAAGAGTTTCTTAAGTTTCAACACTAATTATTTCCCTAATGTTTGTTTTAATGCTATTGACTTTGACATTAGACACGGGAGTGGAGTGCAGGAAAATGGACTTCTTTGCATTATACTCCTTTTATTTCAAGCAAAGTCCTTCAGTGAACACATACAGGGACACTGAACAGTGTCATTTGCATAAAGGTGCTAAATACCCTACAGAATTTCAGCTTTTGTTATTTCACAGAAAGTTTGCAGCACTCACAGCTCCAGCAGACACTAGATTCTGAAGGAGACTAGAACAAAGGCTCTGAAGACTCACTTTTGTGGATGTGGTTTCTGGCTGAGTGTAGGCTGGATGATGCATGTAAACCATTATATTCTGGATATAACAGTTGGAATGATTCCTTGGGATTTGTGCTATCCTTTATAAATATGTTAAAATAGAAGCAAGTAACCCACACTTGGGCAGATTTTAATAATTTGTTATGATACGCTTATATTAAGAAACATCTTCACCAAAATCAGGTTGCAATGTCTCATTTGTTCTGGCAGCTCTAAAGACTGGTAGGCTGCTGTCCTGTTTGACTGGAAGCTACATGGTTACATTCCCTTTGGGGAAAAAGCTCTGTTTTCTATTTTGCATTTATTAGTGTTTGAACAGGGACAAGAAAGGGGGTTACAACCATTTAGACTGAAAGTTTGTCACCTATTCTTGGCAATATCTTTATTTTATTTGCTAGTGTAGCAGAAGAAATTGAAGATTTACAGTGCAGAGAGATTGCTTTTATGGTTAGAGGGCAAATACATGTCTTAATCCCTATTCTGCTGTCAGACTTATTTTGTTTCTCTATGCAGAATACACCAGGAAGGCTGCATTTCCAGTTTCAGATGAGTTTCAGTAAGGTTATTGTTTATCATAGAAATACAGTTGGATTGACTGTCTGAATGTTATCTCATATTTTTGGAATTTGAATGCCCTGCCAACTTTCTTAACATGACCAAAGAGACTGTATAGCTTATTATAAGAAAGCCAAAATATTAGTTAAAACTAAACCAGAAAATTGTGTCAGCATCTACAGAATGGAATAAAAGAAGAACACAGAAATACAGATTTGAATAAAAAAATATGCAAGAAGGAGAAATAATAACAGCCTTAGGCCATATTCTTTATTGTCACAATAGTTGCATTAGTTACTAAGATTTGGTATAGTCATAGGAATCCTTTGATTTCCCACAAAAATTATTTCAATAATATGCTGTAAAATGCAAAGCATCAAGTTAATTTTTAGAATCAAACGTTTCTTAAAATGGACTGCTTAAGGCAAAATGCCAAGATTCTATTAGATAGAAAATTTTCTAAGAGCTTTTCAGTACTGTAATCTCTTCAATTAAACCACTGTATAGACTTTGGGTTTATATACACTTATATAGTTCTTGGCTGGAAAGAACTATATAAGCGTCCTAAAATTCTTAGGACAGGGTCTTGGAATAAATTCATATTGCTTTATAATTAATTCCCACTGCTGAACTGCTATGCATCTTGCAGAATAGATGGAAAAAGAAAATATTTTCCAGAATAGTGTGTACCTGCTCACTTGTAAGTCTTCATTTGTCCTGTCTTTTACGTAACTTGTCTGCTGGAAACAACCCTCCTCCTTCACATATTTAAGGAATGCAGCTTTAAAAAAATAAATTATATAATACAATCAGAGAATAGATTTACCTGCATAAGATCCACTGCATCTTTTGCATCCCTCTCAAAGAAATCTGGAGGGAAGTCTCGAGATGGAGGAATGGACTTTCCATATCCACGAGGATCCCAAGCAACAATTGTGAAAAGCTGCTTATTCATAGACTTAAGCTGAGGTCCAAAATCGGTTTGACCACTCCCTGAAACATTATAATTTTTCAGTTTTATTAACCACCATAATACATACATAGTATACACACTCTAAATGAAAACCTGTGGAAAATTTTAACTTTATTCTAAAAAAGAGATTATCCAACAACTGAAGTACTCTTTAATTGTAACTATCCGTTGCAACTCTCAGAGAAGAAGTACCACGATAAAATTTTTAGAATCATTTGCAGTATGTTCAGAGCAAACCATTTCTGGTAGGGATGTAAGCATATCAAAAACTGTGCTCCACACAGGTGATTTAATACAGAATCTTACACTGAGTTACCTGAGTAGGGATTTATCTTTTTATCTTTAACAGATTTAAAGCACTAATGTGGTCATTGCTGTTTGCCCAGGTGAAACTGAAAGGGAAGGAATATACTGACTCCAGCTCGAAATTTTTAGGTGAAAAGCACTGTGCCAGACAGTTGTTGCTATTTGATAAAGCACTTTTATGAGAAAGGTGCTTAAAGCTGACCTTCAAATACTTTGTTGCCTGAGGAGACAGTGGTGATACAGAAGAATAAAACTGTAACTTTTGGTTTTTCTAATATGCATAATTCTAAAATAAGTCAAATACAGCCATTTTTTTATTGCTGCAGAACTGGTTCCTCTATTAATGACTCAGACCTTCAAAGGATTTAAAAATTAAATACTCCAGTCCATTGCACTAAGCTATCTGTGAACATTAGCATGAAGGTAACCTGCAATTTATGTCTTATTTGCACTATAGTCATGTGGTAACAGTATCAAATGCTATTTAAGTAAAACTTAAATTCAGATTTAATATAAAATTTGATATCCATTGTTATATTAAAAAGGTCATTGAACGGTATTTAAGATTTTTTTTTTGCTTAATTGGAGAAATCTGTCCTCAGATATCATCAACTGGCCTAAATTATAAGAGGCTGTATATAACCTGATATGATGAACTGCCATGATCTCTTGAAACCCAGTTAATAGCTAGAGTCAGAGGCAAAATATCAGGTTGCTTGAAAAATGCCAAAACAAACTGATTAAAACAAACTGATTAATCTCATATTCTTGCAGAGGCTTTGTAGTACTTCTGCAGTACCATGTAAATGCTTATTATACTACATTTTTATGACTTAAAAATGACACAGGAATGAGACCACATCTGAATGCTGTGTTTTTGTGATTTTTTTAGTATTTTACTAGTTAGAAAGAGATGATTCTATTTTGATTTAATGTCATTTACAAATAGAGATTAGTTAATTCTGTTGACCTGGAAGTACTTACCTTGTTGCCACAACAAAGTTATTAGTCTAAGACTGTAAGCAGTATAAAACAATATTGAAAACTTAGTGTCAGTACAAAGAGAAGAAGAATGTGATGGTCAGAATGTGAAGTTCATCTCCATATGTTGCCCAAAAATACTAAACCATAAACCTAACAACGGCAAAGATATTATTTGTACTAAAGCTAACTGCACAATAGCAATGTACATCTAATAATAACATTACTCACAACCAAAAATACATTATATCTATTTAAAGATTTAGCATTGGAAACAGGATTACTAGTTCAAAAAGCTGCTTAAAATGAACAGGTTAAAACATATAACTTCTTGAAGCATGCCTAGCATTAACTTTTTTCCACCCTCCCCTTGAGAATTCTTTGAAAGAAAGAACCACTTCATGGAAACTTGAAAACATTGCTGCCAAGAACAAATTTTCCTGCTCTTCAGTACTTGGTATTCTATCATCTTGATCCAGCAACTCAGTTAAGCATTAGCCCAACTCTGAGCACAATAACAGTCCTACTGACAGTCTGCTATCAACTGTTAGCAAGTGTGATTTGTCCTTTAGGACTGCAAGAAGCCAGAAAAAATAGGCTGTGTTAATTTTAAAAGGCTGTTAGCAAAAGCAGTGGTTCTGATGGACAGACACCACTTAGCGAGCAGGACCTGTTGTCCAGCTCAAAAAGCCACTGAGAATCTTAATGATGTTGTCCTGAATAATCAGAACATGAAAATACATCTTTAAGCAAAAAGCAAGTTTTAATGGTGACTTTTTCACTATAAACTGCAAGTGCTGCATCATGTCTATTAATTCAGTTAGAATGCATCTAGCTTCTAAAAAGGAATGCATAATTCAGTCTGTGTAACAAATATAGTTGACCTGATTTTTTCCCACCCTTCTGCTGTTTTCCACCTTGTGTAGCTATTTGCCACCTGTCCCAGACACTGCCTTTGCACAGTTAAATCCAAGAAGGGTGAGTGACCAGTACACAAGTCAAGACATTGTATAAAAGGGACCTGGTGAGATAGATGAAATCTTTAAAAACTGTAAACTGATGGCAATAACTCTGCGTTTTCCTATCTGTTATATGTGTGGAAATGTTTTTTTAATGACAGTGCTCCATAAGCAGATGTTGAATATAACACAAAAGTTTTGTGTGTTCCAGCTTGAGACCAGATGGATAAAGAGGTGGTTGCTCTACAAAGATAGAATAAAATCTTCAAACCTAGCATTCCAGGAAGCAGAAGAACTGCATGGCTTCCTTCTCCTGTCTGCTGATAATGCAGGTGGACTCCATTCACTTGGATTTTGGCAGATGTTATTGAAGTACTAGAGATGGGGGAAAGGGAGAGAAATAAGAAAACATCCAGACAGTTAATTTTCATTACCACATGATCACTTCAGGAATACTGAATAATTACTTTTCCTAGATATTAATGACAACACTTGCCTTTCATGGGTGCACTGAACACTAAATAAAAAGCTTCTCGGGAGCAGAGAAGTATTCAGTTGTGACCACCATGTAGCATTCATACTTAGGTTTCACAAATGTAGTTAAATGACTAAGCTACAGGGTAGGGAAAAAAAGTCTTGATGGTGCAACAAGGAGACTATAGAAACAGCTTTATGTGGCTACAGAAATGTATTGAAATAAACAGATTAGAGAGGAGAAACCTCATTCTGTCACAGCATATCTTTGAAAAGGCATGTGTCCACTTTGTTATTACTAAACTGAGCCTCTCCATCTACCAAAGAAACCACAACCCACAAACCACGGGGTCTACAATGAAAACCACTTTGCACTGAGATGAGAGCAAAAAAGAGAATGTGATAATATTTCAGTCAGTGTAATCTCAGCAAGAGATAACGCTTAATTGGGAAATACCACATGACCAATAAATCCACCCACTAAAATATTATCTCAGAAACCAACTGCATTAGGCCATGTCTCAACCCCAGCCCTTAAACCCCTACATTAACCTTCAGTACAGAGCAAGATGTGTAAATGCAAATAGGTGACCTGAGATACCATGTCTAGATGCAAACACCTGGTGAGAAAGCAGAAGTACCATAGACTGAAAGTATCTTCATAACAGTATAAACCGTTGCATCTGTTCTCCCAAGCAAATTTGTGCTCTAATGGTTGCAAGAAATCTTTTCAACAACCTACCTCATTTTATTTAAAGTTAGTAATATGATAAAAATCTTGCCATTTGGTTACCTAATTATTAACCCTTACTCCCTGCACTTCTCAATTTACCTAGATTAAATATTCTTGCCTTCTGACTTCATAGGTGTGAATTTCACATGCATACAGACATGCTGTTTTCCAGTCTTAGATGTACCAATGATCTCTATTCCATGATATGCACCGTGCAATTTATTAAAAATTCAATTTAAACATATAAAGTCTGAACTACTTACAGTATGTAAGTATAGTCCCATCCATATAGTGTTTAAAATGGTGGATTACAGATAAAAAAGTCCCACTAATTTAAACCCTTTTCATAAGGAAAATGAACAACAGCTTGCAAACTCAGGTTCCCAACACATAAGTGATACTTAAACTACAGAACCTGTTCAACACCAAGATATTTGGGTTTTACGTACAATCTCAGGTCTATGTAACCCATGATGCCACATGCCTGATATAAGGTGTGACTGTGCAGAATAGAATCAGTTCCTTCTACCTGTGCAGATCCTGTTTTGAGAACTGGAGTACAAATGCAGATCTGTGGCAAGAGTAAAGCTCAAAGAAACTCATTGTGTCATTATAACTTTGCCGAATTGTTATGCTCATGCGATCCAAGATTAGTTTGACTGTAGTGTTAAACCTCCACAAAGTCTGTATATCACATCTGATGTGGCTTATACACTTCACAACTTGAATTCTGAATGTAGCATTCAGATGGCTGCCTTATCTCCTTTTTAATAACTTTCACTTTTTTCTCTTTATAAAAGAATTTTTTAATTCTTGATATACCATCTTTAGGTTTGTCATTAATTTCAAAAGGTATTTTATCATAGTTCTCACCACAGCAAATGAGCACCTTGCTCTTACTAAATTTTATAGAAATATGGGTGTTTACTTTTTTTGTTCTGATTGTCAAACCTTTCAGTTTCTAAAAAAACAAGCACCATCTTGTTACCTTTAAAAAAAAAAAAAGGTTAGCAATGTGTAGTTTCAATGGACAGAGTTACATATTCTGCTTTCCGATTCAGATGTTTGTGGGTTTTTGGTTTTGTTTTGGTGGGTTTTTTGTTTGTGGTTTTTTTGTTTGGTTGGTTTTTGTGGTTGGTGCTTTGTTTTGTTTTCAGAGTTCTACATGTTTTAGGATTAATTATTAACATCAGGGGCTTGAGAATTTTACGGACTTTGTGATGTTTTTCTATTCTTGGATTGTGGCTCGGTGTGAAGACCAGTGAAAACCAGGAGTTTCACATAGAGAGTATTTTCAATACTTTTCAGACTAAGGACAAATGAGTTGAGTTTCTTTTTGCACTGAAAAACTGCACTGGAACTGGTTACTTCTAAGACAGATTCAGTCTTCTCATCACCAAGTTTCTTTGAGTTTGAAATCACTTCAGCGTTCTTGTCAATGTGATGACTTCACCTCTGTTAAGTTTTCATAAGGACTGCATTTTTCCATTGGTTGGCACTATTGGAGACCGTGGTAAACCAAAACAAAGCAACCCTCACCCGGCTGCTTGGTATCTGAATTAGCAATATGAGGGTTTATAGCTCTCTGAGAAGCACTGGATACATCCTGCCAGTGTTTGCCAAGGCAGCAAAGATGCAAAGCAGTTCTTGAACTTCACCTCGCCCTCTGCAGGAACGCAGGTTAATGTGGGAACTACCTCTGGCCCGCTGTGCTGCAATACAGCCGAGCCTTTACCTGCGCAGGGGGGAAAAAGGAGTTACGGCGTTATGCCAGTCTTCCTTAGTAGAATTTGCAGAATAAAGAGTATTTAATATGCGTATTATAGACATAGGTATGCGTTTTGCAGGGAGCCCTTGGCCGGGGTGCCGGCAGCAGGGGACCCTCACAGGGCACGACGAGGAGGGGCTGGAGCCTTTCTGGCAGGGAAGGCAGGACCAGCATCCCCAGGACCAGCACCCTCAGGACCAGCACCCTCAGGATGACAGCGCAGGATCCCACCCCGTCCCCGGGGTACACCCCCCTCCTCCCCGCCAACACCTCCCGCCCCCGCCTGCCAAACACCGCCTTCCCCAAGTGGGGGGAGCCGGGGAAGGGGGGAAGGAGGCGGATGGGGTGGGATGGGATGGGGTGTTTACCCGTAGCAGGCGGCCGGTCCGCGGGCCACGAGCGGCGCTGCCCGGGCTGGCGGCGGCTGCAGCAGCAGCGCCCGGAGGGCCCGGCCTGCGCTCCGGCAAGACATGTCCCACAGCGACGCCGGCCCGGCAGGGAGGAGATAGAAAGGGATGGGAGGACACTGAGGAAAAGGAGGAGGAGGAGGAGGAGGAGAAGAAGGAGGAGGAGGAGGAGGAACACCAAAGACCGCTCCACCTCCCCGCCCGTGTCACCTCCCACTCCGCCATGATCAAGGTGAGGGGCAGCCCGCTGCCCGCACTGTGATTGGCGGCTGCAGCTGTCACTCAAGAGCAGGGCGGGGAGGGGTTGGCTGCCGCGCTGTTGCGCCCGCCCCCCCGCGGCGCTGATTGGCCGCCCGGTGGGTGCCGCCCCCGGGTCAGTGGCCGCACGGGCAGAGCGGTGCCGGGAGGCGCGGGGTGAGGGTCGTCTGGCTGTCCCACAGAGGCCTTCCAGCCTCTGCAACACCCACCCACCCACACACGGCACCGCCCGCAGGTGGCTGAGGAGGGCTGAGGTGTTAGCCCTGAGCGGGGTACGCGGCTCCCTGGGCAGCCCTGGGCAGTGCGGCTCCCTTGTTGTGATGCCTTCAGCCTCACAGAGCCCAGGCGTCTCCAGGCAGGAATCATTAACTCTGCTTCACCGCTGTTTGTAGGGCCTGCCTGTGCGGGACATACCCATTTCCTGGCCGAGGGATTTGCCCTGGGGTGCCTGTGCTGGCTTGCTCTGGAGCCCCACTTGCCTCTGTTCACCACAGCATTCGGCCTGGCTTTCCTCTGGGCCTTTGCACATTCTGCACCTAAAAAGCCAAGGATGCCGGCTGCTTTCCCTCGTGTCTGCTTTCCAGGCGTGCAGGAGAACGGACCAGGCTGAGTTACAGCCAGCCAGGTGATGGTGGAGAGGCTGGTCAGGAAAACAGCAGAAGGCCGTAGAGCTGGTGTACAAAGCTTGAAACAGAGCTAGGGTTAAAGGTCTTCTGCCTTACACCTGGATGAGAGGAATTTCCTCAGGACAGGTCAGTGGAAGCTCAGCTCCCTGAGAGGGAATAGTTATCAGCCTTCACACTCCATTGCCATATGTGTGCATGGCACTAACGAGTCTTAGAGGCGCATGACAGTCATAACAAATCCCAGTGCATAAAGAGATTAACTCAGCTGTGTAAGCATACTGGTTCAGTTTATCCCCTGAGCAGATCGAACTATATAAGATTAAGGTCTTTAGTGTGGCTAATTACAAGCAATCCTTCATTGGGACAAGCTGCCTTGGCTCTTGCCCGGTGAAATCTACAAGTCCTTACAGTTTTCTTGATTTTTAGGCCACTTTCAGAGGCTCATCTTTGTTGTGAGTGTCACTATCTACATTTCTTTCTGGTGGAAAATGACTGGAGGAGATGGCTGACTACTCTGTGTTTAGGAAGAAATAAGTAGCTTGCTCTATGGCTGCACAAATTTAATTTTTTTTTTCTGAATTCTGCATTTTCCATGAATCAAAAGGGGCTCCTATCTCACATATCACTGTGAGCTTTCAGAGGGAAAAGTCTCAAACTTGTATCCAATTTCAGTCCTCTTAAAATATCTTTCAATCTGATTTTTCTATATATCCCCTACCTACTGTGGCTGAAGGAAAGGTGCTGAATTTTCAGAATGTGTGCTGAGGGATAAGGTAGAAAGGATTCAACATACAATGTAGGGGCGAGGGAAGAAGTCATTAGAAAGTTAAAACCAGAATCCCTTCCCAGATGAGAGAAAAGGGAGGTGAGATTAACGTACCACTTAAGGTTGGGGTAGTTTCAGATGGGTTAACTCTGCTGTCAGTGTGACAGAAGTTGAGAGGTCCCTCTGTAGAAAAGACACAGAAAGTTGCACAGTTTTGCACTGTGTCATCTCCAGGCCTGCAATCACAGCTGTAATCAGGCTCAGAGTGGCCATTCCTCTCCCAAGTGCCTGGACCATGCAGCCCCTCCCAGGGGGAGTGTCCTGCTTTCTTTGGCCTGGGGAGAGAAAACCAGTGTGGCAGACGGGCAGAAATGACATTGCCAAAAGCCCCTTTTCTGTGTGTGTGTGTGTAAAATGACTGACATCTTGACTCAAGGAGAGAGTGGCTGTCTGAGCACACAGGGCAGTGGAAGCAGGACTCTGCCAAGGCTGGATGCAGCTGGTGGATGATCTGGGGGCATGTTACTTGCAGATTCAAACTGTGTTCAACCTACGCAGTTCACCAGAACACCTAGTGTTGTTAGTAAAGCAACAACATAATGATGTGCACCAGGGAGAATTCAGTATTTCAGCTCTACTATTTCCTCAAAGAATGCTC
The DNA here is from genome assembly GCA_035047845.1 of Dendrocincla fuliginosa. NCBI lineage: Eukaryota > Metazoa > Chordata > Aves > Passeriformes > Dendrocolaptidae > Dendrocincla > Dendrocincla fuliginosa. Next base: position 66,001,573 of record JAWWMO010000083.1, read on the forward strand.
TCCTCATAAATTACTGCCTGAATGGAGACAGAAAGTTTTGAGCAAGCTAGAAACAGGCTTGCTTTTACATAGCCCATGAAAGAGTTAAGAACAGCTGGGGCACTAGTTCTCCTTTCACTCACAAAAAATGTTTTTATTTGTCTGATTATTGCCGATGGCTCAGATTCTGGAAACTACTTGCTTCCAGCCATTGCTTAGAAAAGAAAAAAAAAAATATTTAAAAGAGGTAGCACTGCTCTGCTGGTGATGAGTCCCTGAACACAGATTTCCCTTTCCCTCTTAACTGCCCTGTAATTTTTTTTTGCACCCTTGTTTTTTTTCTCCACTTCTGACTGCAGCTGCTGGCAGGATTTCTCTCTGATATCCACACAGTGCTCTGGAGAGCATCACTGCTGTGCACAGGCACTTTGTCACCTATGATGAACCATCACACTCCCTGCAGCCAGGCTGCACTGTTGGTGCTGCACAGATTTGTCCTTATAGAACTGAAAGCAGGGAAAAGGTTTTCCCAAGCTTCTTGTAAGGGACAGAACTGTGGCACAGTGAGATTTTCAGTATGCCTCCTGCAGGGAGTCTTCTGACTCCTGATTGGATACAAGAACATGTATCTACTATTTTTGTACTTCTTCAGGTTGTAGAAAGTCTAGAAAAAAAACTAGTCAATTACTGACATAGTGGATCCCTTGAGACCCGCAGGAACATCAGGCAGAAACACTAATTCCAGGTATCCAGAGGCATTAATTTCACCTCCTATCAGGAGCAGTGATCCCATACAAGACACCAGAATCATTAGAGGGATTTTAACTCTGGAGCTTTCAAGGAAGAGCTCATTTGTCAGGGCCAACGAGGCACTAATAGGCTTTAATGGCCATGACCAGCCTCAACTGGGGCCTCTCCCACACCCTGGCTGGTGGGCCCAGGAGCCACATTTTGGCTCAGCATGGTAACATCTATTTATTTACAGCCGCATTTGTGACTGGTTGGAGTCTCCAGTGATTCAGGTATTGTTGTAGACTTTATTTATTGAGTGTGTGTAGACACTGACTGATCATTCTTACCTCATGTATTTTAGCTACTTCTATGAAGTGAAATACTCTGCTATTTCCTGCCTGTTTTAATGCCTGAGCTCCTGCGTGTCTTAGATGTTGAATGTTAGAGTAGACAATGGTTTCATCTTAGGACAAAACCTTGTTGCTTCAGCTCCATAAAGAGGTAAGATTTGGGCAGTGGTGAATTGCCAAATTCAGAATAAAGATGTGAAAATGCTGATGTTTCTGTGATTTTGTATTGGCCTTCCAAACAGGAAAGACTGAAAGTGTCATGACTTTTTGAAGCTACCAAGTGTGGGAAGTAGCAGCATGCATTTTTCTAGCAGGAGGCCTATTTAGCTAGAATATTAGCCCAGTTGAGAACAATTGGACTTACATCACAAAGAAAATGATGCTTTCTCATAAGCAGAACAGCTAGTAGAAAAAGATCCCAGATACCTTGGCTCAAAGAACATTTCAGGCTGATAATGCAACTAAAACATACTCATATTTAATAATTTTCTTTATGTTTGCCTGCATTTTTCTTATGCTAGCAAAGGATAGTTGTGTGACAGCTTAAGCAGTGTCTGCATACCTTTCATGTGTTTGTGAATAACTGCATTATAAAACACGAGTGCAGGTGGGTCAGTGTGAGATGGTCTTGTTATTTCAAAGTTGAATATGATCTACATCCTGTAAATCCAGGCAGAGCCTCAGTATAATTTCTGCCCAGATTTAGGGCATTCTAGATTCAGAGACATGAAATGGCTCCAAATACTCTGGTACAAAAGAAGAAAACAGCTTCTCTGTTGGAAGGGGCAAAAGCAACATTTGGAAGATGGCTCTTGGTTTGTTCATGGAAGGGATTGTATGAATCCATTTTGTTGAACTCAGTGACCCAGACATCCTTGCCAGTGCTGCATTTAGTTCTCTTAGCTAATGGGGGCGGGCACGCAGGAGTTGCAAACTATCATTCAAAATCCAAGCAGTATTACTGGCTTGTTAAGGTGATTAGTGTGGATTTTGGTTTCAAACAGCTCTCATCAAGCATCTCTCTGAGCTCTGTAAACTCTAATGCTTATTATCTGATCATATCTTAATTCTGGCAGAAGTTACTGTCTGTACCAAAGAGATGAGGAAACTCTGCTAAAGAGAAAGGAAGTGACCTACTTAAAGTCATAGAGAAGGGGGAAACCCAGCCTAAGTCAGAACTCTGGTCTCCTTTGTTTTGCACATGGGGAATATAAGCCCATGTGCTTTGCTCCAGCACAAAGATAACTTCTAGTCTCTGCACCCTCAGTCCTGTTCTGATCCTAACTTGCCCCTTCCCTTCTTCCCAGGGGCTGCATTAAGGAGCTGCACGTTCACTAGCTGCTGTTTTTTTGTTGGGGAACAAATGAGCACCAGTCAGCTGACTCTTGATGCTCATTGGTATGCTAGGGGAGAAACTGGAATGCTGCAAGGAGCACTTTCTGTAGTCTGTAGAAAGTGGGCTGAGGAAGGGGTAGAAGAAAGTGCCTAGAGGGCACTAGAATCCCGTGAAGCCTTCCCAAGTGCTAGTTAGCTCTAACATGTCCTTGCTTGTACTGGATGATCCTTTCTTTGTTTCCCTGTAGCTCCTTCTTCCAGTTTTAGAGGCTCAGAGATTCTTACTCTGTATTCTATGTGCCTCTATGCTGAAAGATGGCTTTCATTTGTTATCGAACAGTCATGAAAAATCCATCAGAGAAAATTGACATAGTTTACTAAAAGCTGCTCAGTCAGGCAGAGACCAAGTTCCTGAGTGTTGCCTCTCCTTGGAAACTGGCCTGTGAGGAAGAGCAGCTGTATGTTGCCAGCTCAGTTCGAAGCTCACCTATCAAATTCTTGTAACAGTGTCCTCCCTGAGTTTTTAATTCATCATTATTAATTGCTATTATTTAGCAGCTATTCTGGAGGGAGCAAAAATTCCTCAAATTTCTTAGCTGCCTGTACACTGTTAATGAGAGCAAAGTAATGAAATTACCAAATAAATTGCTCTGAATTGCATAAACTCAATCCTTTGCATTTAAGAATTTCAGAACAGATTGGCTGCTGTGTAATGATGACTGTAGCTACCAGGTGGAGGTTGTACTTGAGTGGTATTTGATCTGAAGTCTCAAAGCACTTCTCTCTTAAGATGGAAAAACATGTCTTTGTGTGTAAGTGGAGGAGTTCACCTCCTGTTGTTCAAGGGGAGACTGAGGATGAGGTCTGCTGGTGCAACTCACAGCCATTTTCTCCCTGCCTTGCACCTCATCCATCTTATGAAAAATCTCTGTAAGGCTGCTGCATTACTGCTGCCTCTGCCCTTGAAGCTGATGGCTTGCCAGTTTGATGTGAAATTACTCTTCTGTCCTTTCTCTCCTTCCTTTTGCCATGAAGGGTATCAGATCTGTGCCATAATACACCTTTCTTCCTTGCCTCTGTTATTTCCTGCATTTTTGATCTCTCATGATAGGTGGCTTTTCAAAAATCAACTCCATCCTTGATTTTTTTTTTTTTGGAGGAGTGGGGTATGGGGTGGCAGATGAAATGAGCAACCCAGTAAGTTAATGTTAGCTGATCTCTCTTTGCTATACTTAATATTTCTGTAAATTTTAAGGTCAGGGGAGAGCACTAACTCTTTTCTTTGGGCTTCTTGTACACCAGTTGCTTTTACATTTCATCTAGTTAATGTTGTATTGAGACCTACAGCTTTGATTTCAACTACATCCATCTCAATTAAAAGATACCAAGAGGATCCACGAAATCCCTAGGTAGTTTATTCCAGTGGTTAACCATTCTTATTTTTAAAAATGTATTCTAGTTTGGCATACCTGGCTGCAGCTTCCAAACATTGGGTCCTATTATTTGGTTTTCCACAATATGCTAAAGGGCTTGTAGTACTTTATAGATTTTCTGCCCAGGAAGCTGAATCTTCTCTGTGTCTGAGTTCTGTAAGGGCTGTACTGAAGGAGTTTGTCTCTTGCACTCAGTTTAGTGGTTGTTTTCTATACCATCTATAATGTCACCTGAATTATGAGTACTAGTCTAGAATTGGATTTGACAAATGTCAAAGCTAAAATGACCTTCATCTCCCATGTCCTACCTTAAAGATCTAGGACTGCCCTATGTTTAAGTCTTGTTCTGAAATGCTTCGTGTTTTTGCTCTACATCTTTGTTGTTGTTTCAGAAAATAAGGCCCAGATTTGCTTTAAAAACAAGAAAGTTAAGTATTTAATGTATGCCCATTAAATGATCACCGTTCATTCTGTGTAACAAATAAGACAAGGATCTTATGATGGAAAAATTGCATGTTGTATAAAAAAAGACTACAGATATGGGAGACTTTAAAAAGCCAATGTGGGCTAGGGAATTGATGTAACAATACAGTTCAACCAATATTAACAGAATATAAATGGATTTTGTGATATTTAGGCAATCTGTTTCGTGAAGTAACATGGTAGCTGCTGGCTGTAACTCTTGACACCCACTACTCCATTTCTCTATCTGCTTTAAGAAGAGTAATTTTCTTTTTCCTGGAAATTGTATGCTTATTATGTTAGACAGATAAAACATATAATTCTCTATTATACTCAAGAATTTATATAAAATTTAGCATTTTGCTAAGTCAAAACAGTAGGGTAATGCAATAAATTCTGAGGAATTAACAATATAAATGTTACTGCAGTATATACTGATATATCCCAGGCTATCCTCCATGGAAAGGAGAATTTAAGGTGCATTAACAATAAATATAGAAATGTTCCAGTATCCGAATGGATGACATGCTCTTTGTATAGATTTCTGCTAAAGTCTCTGTTTTGGGGGACCTTTTGCACTATTACCTTGTATTAATCAGGTTTAAAGATGACAAGTATGCTGATGCTTGTTTTGATTCCACTGAAATAGTGGCTGCTGTCAAGGAGCAGAAATCCATTGTAATTACACCTCCATTAAATTATTACCTTTTTTGGCAATAACAATGAACATTTATGAACACTAATGAACACTTAGTGCTTTATCTACAGCATAAACAATTACCTGCCCTGAAACATCTGCTAGAAATACCTATAGATTTGATGGAAATAGGAGGTATCATCCTTCATAAGGAAGAGTTTTGCATAATTATTCTTTGGGTATAAAAACTTCGAGCTCCGTCATTCTTTCATAGATCTTGCACAATGAGGTTATGTCAATACTAGGAAGTCAGAGTGACAAGGAACATTTCCAGGCGCTGGGATGCCATCACTTACACTGCAGAGCTTTTCCAGTGTTCCCCAAGACAACCTGAGCACTGTGAAACAGCCTTTGCACAATATTTTGGAGGTTTAAAGAATTTGCTATCCTGGCAGCAGCCTTGCAGCATGAGCATGCCAGCACAACCTCAGCATCCAGAAACACTCCCAAGTACGTTTAATCTACTAATACAAATGCAGTCCAAGAGATTCAGGAACTAGTGACATTCTAGTCACTGTGAGCCCCCAGAGTCAGTAGGAGAATGAGTCTTCTGTCAAGAGGTAATAAGGCACCTTTCCCTTCCAAAAGCTCTTGTATTCCAGAGTTTTCACTTTGGATTGCATATGGATTGAATTTATTTTTTCACAAAGCAGATGAGAAACTTGCCATGTAAAATCTTTTCTGCCAAACAATGCAAAAATCAAATGCAATATTAACCTGTAAAATATCAATTATAGACTTTTTAAGCCAGAAATAGTTCTTGCTTTTACTTATGTTGCCATTCTGCATAGTTCTAGACATCTATATTTAATAAAAATTATAGAAATATTTGAAAAATAATGTTATTGACTTAAAGCAATTGGCACTTCTGGTAAAATTTGAGAGTTGAATTCCTTTTCCACAGAAGTTTTTCAAGGAGTAGGTCAGTCTTTCACATATTGTTACTTATATAATGCTTTGTTGAAATGACATGCTTTTGTTCAGAACTGAACAAGATTCCCAGAATTTCGAGATAGAATGTAGAATGTAGAAATTTTGCATAACACATTCTCCTTGAATCACTAGTTGCATTTTGTTGTTGTTGGCATCTTTGGACAATCATTCTATTCAGAAGGAAGATGCTTACTTTCTTTTATCCTTTGGAAGACTAAGTATTGTGACATAAAGTTTTTGATTTCCTGAAGGTAGTCACTGGAAACTGCTTGACAGAAAAACTATATTCCAAAAAGTCTGTGCAAAAAGGAGAACTCCAGAAAGTCTGTTCAGAATTATTTGTTATTGGAAGGTCTTCAGGAAAAAATAGCCTCACTTTCCCACAGTTCTCAGTCAATTTATTCTTCCTTAATTTGCATCAAACTAGTAAGGAGATCCAGTCTTTGGCAGCCAAAGAGGGCCTTAGCAAGTTTTCCAACTGTAGCACCTTTGGAGCCTTCCCTCATTACCCACTTAAGCAGCATTTGGTAAACTTTTTCTTTTAGTCCATCTCGTTCATAGTCATGATCAATCTCATCGATCTCGGGGTCACAGAAGCCCAGTTTACGAGCACAGTGCTTCCACTGCTTAGCCAGCTTTTCTCTCACTAGATTCAGGTGTTTGTCGGTCAGGACAGTGGTATCGTCTGCAAAAAGAAGAAGAGTGTAAGAAAATGGCCTTTTTTTAACATTTCTTCTGCTCCTTTCACCCTCTCTCCCGTCCTCCCCCAATTATTGGTAATATCTAGAGACAGGATCTTAGTGATATAATCAGAAGTGGTTTTCATGGAGGCAGCATAACCCAGTGATGCCAGGAAAGAAATGCCCAGTCAGAACATGTGTACTCACAGATCAGCTGCCGTACTTGCTCTTTGATCTGAAGCTTTCATAGTTTGTGACTTAAACCTGCAGAATCAAAAAACCCCTTCCTAGAGTTCTTAAACAGATGTATGGTATGTTTTATATTTCAAGACACAAATGATTTGTTTACTTAGGAATACACAGGGATAGTTTAATTGGGTATTGTCCAATGAAAAGAAATCAAATTTCAAAATTTTCCAATTTCTACCTGAGTGAAGTGGTCATAGCTCTTAGATACATGGTTTAGCTTTTAGATTTCCCTGTGTTATGTCAGGCACTGGCCTTTATGATCTTCATATCTCAGTATGTTTTATGACTTAAACTCTAAGTCAGGTGAGGACCTCCAATCCTAGCCTTGCTTTTACCAATTTGTTTCATAGATTCCAAACCAATTGATTCTTGGATAGTTACATGGGGAGAATATATGAAAAGTTGGGAGATATTTCTCTTACCAAATATACCTGTTGCTTCATATTGTCTATAATTTGCTTCCATAACAGCAGGAGAAGTGTTGACGTATTGATTGTGCTCTTCAATCTTCATGTGATTGTAGGATCCAATTTGAATTCCTGAGCTGTTAGTTATGTTGTACTTGATTGAATCATCTGTATAAGGGACTTTAATACAAATTTATAAGCAACTGCATATGGTTCAAAAAGTAACATAAGGAAGAAAGAAGGTTCTACTAATAAGGGAAGTGATTAAATGTTTTCATTGTTGGCCAACAGCTTCAGGGGATCAGCCTCCATTTGAATGCTTTTTTCTTTTAAATCTTAAAGCTTCACTTCTGCCTCTCAGCTTTGCTCTTCATAGATGCAAGTTCAGGCTTACAGTTATGACTGGCATTCTGTGAGACTGAGGTAAATACTTTGTTGTTGCTCATCAGAAATTATTAGTTAAACATGCAATTTGGTCTTCTGCTTACTGTTGTCTGATTTGTTACAATGTTACAAATGCTTTGTCAATATTAACAGTAAAACTTACTGTGCTTATAAATCTCCTTTCCCAAGCCTCTACACTTTGCTGCTTGTCACATTTGGGTCATCATCTAAGGAATCTAAGGGGTGCATAGTCAAGAAGAGAGAAACCTGCTGTTTCGAGTTTTCTTTGTAAGTGTAGACCATTTACAAACTGGACAAATCTTGAAAGGGTTAATTTAAAGAATTCAGGGTGCCCCAAGCAACACAACTTGAAAGGAGCATGTATTAACAACTCCTGAATTACATGACACATTTTTAGGGGTTCAAGACAGTTGAACTGTAGAGACCTGTGCCCCAATGAAGGTTGATCAGCACAAAGCCTTCAGCTAGAGATTTGTAGAAAAAATCCAGAGCAAGATAGGATGAAGTTTCCCAAATGTACGTGTGGTTCAAGAGCTGGGCAGAGTCACAGCAGTTTGATGCTTCATCTAAGAAAGTGACTAGTTTACGTGTGCAGGAGATTTTGTAATGCCTTTATGTTTTTTAAAATTCCTATATAAAGGATGTCTTCCTTGATTCATCATGTTTAATGGCATGCATAGGTTCTGCTAGAGACAGGAATTAGTTTTACATACTGGTGCTGGTAACTTCAGCTATGGTTAGAGGGATTAAGCAATAACATTTATTATTTCATGTTCTTAAAGTTTTTTTGTTTTGCTGGTGAGGATGCAATACACAGCAGGCTGGCTACCAGCACAGATAAAGGCTACAGCACTTACCTGGGCTTACCCCAGGTGAGCTAGGGTAATATGCAAAAGTTCCCCTTGTGAAAGAAGTGGATTCCTTGTTACCTAAGCAGAGAGAGGAAACAAAAAAATGTCAAAAGGAGTATGTAAATAAGAAGAGCAAATGTATTTCACAATGACTGTCATATTTGTAACAGTGTGAGTACACAGTGCTCTCAAATACAAAGATATAAGAAGCTTTTTAATTAGCAGGATTGTATCTCCTCGAATAACTCTACTTTAAGCAATGATCTCATTGTGGTTTTTGCTCAGTGACTAATAGCCTTAACCATCTTTGGACCTCAGTGAGGGCAATGGGCTTCCACGTGGGTGGATGAATACCTGGCCATGTGGGATCATAGCACACAGCAGTTATGGAATGGGCTGCCTTGTATCAGGTATTCCAACAGGAAAATTCCAAACTCCCAAGTGTGCTCCTATAGCTTAGTGCTGCGATTGACTGTGGTTTATGTTAATACACTGCTTGTGACTGGCTCTAGCAAAGGCATGGGACACCACTGCACCTTGTGTTGGTGGCAGTAATATCTGGCAAAGATGTAACTTCCAGCCCAGGGCAGTAATAGTTTTGGATGCTCACAGATGAGCTCTACAACTCATGATAGGGCAGCAAGAGCAGCTGGGTTACAGAAGTCAGTGGAAGAGCTGCAGTGCAACTCTTCTCCATCTCATTCTGGTATCTGCTATGCTACTTCACACAGCCTCCCTACAATAACAGTTTTCTATATTCTGTTCAAACAGAAGGTTTTCCTTTATTAGTGATGTTGACAGTTCTGTTGCCTGCCTTCTGACATGACAGCTCTCAGATTCACTTCAGCAAATAAACTCACATAAACAACTAATCACAGTCTCTGCATAAGTAACGTAACAGAATAACACCTTTGTGGCATTCTGCTTGTAAAAGGCTAGGCATTCTTGATTTTGTGAGATGACCTAGAAAATAATACCATACTAAAAATATCCAATATTTAGAAGGAGCAGGCTAATGTATCTAGCACTGTCTCTAGTTCCTAAAGTTCAATCTTGTAGGTCTCCCATTACCACCTATTTATGTTTTGCCAATGCTCAGTGTTTTCCTTCTTTGTCTTCATACCTTTCTTTTCCTCAGCTTACTAGCAAATACCAATAGAAGCTCCCCCTCAGCACCAGGCAGAGCTCTCTGGAGAAAACAATTACGAGCTTTAGCTCCTTGCTGGCTCCCTAAGCTCAGGAGTCTCTTGGCTTGCTGCAAACCAAGCTAAAAATACCCATCTATTTTCTGAAATGCTACACATGCTGTTTCTGCATGAGCAGAATTGATGTTATGAATGTCACATTTTTGAGAATCAAAATTTCCTTTGCTTTCCTGGAATGACTGGTAGCAGCTCTTGTTTTTGGGAGCCGGTTTAGCAGTACTTGCTGCCTGCTATTACTTGGCTGGTAGCTGAGGAGTCAGGTGTTGGGTGTCATGCTATTCTATTACACTGATGCTTTAGAAATGGTTCATTTGAAACTGACAGCCTGAAATCCCTGAAAGCAGCACAATGAAGTCAAAGCTAGAGTCTTTCAGAGACCTGAGTAACTTCGAGTAAACAAAGAGACTTCCGTGAAATAAATTCACCCTTGCTATGATTTGTTCCATAAGCTGCAAAATGCTCTTGACTGCTTCATTTAATAGAGGAAAAGTGTGTTTTAGGAAACATAAGGGTTGGGGAAAGAGGAATCTCACCTGTATCTGTGTCTGAATTCTTCAAATACCAGTTTACATTGGTTGGTGACTGCAGGTTTTGGCCAGATTCTGGCACAGGAGGTTTACTTAGGCTAAAGTTACTGGCTGAACTCAATGCATAGAGATCCTCTGGGTTTCCTGTTAGAAGACTGTTACGGTTTGGCCCATGAAAAATATCCACATTTCCCTGGTTTGGTGTTGTTGCAGCTGCCCATGATCGGAAGTTTGGATCAGGGTTTGGCAAGACATATGGATTAGTGTTTGATCCTGCCTGTGACCAGAAATTTGGATCATGGTTTGACCTGAGATATGGATTAGCGTTCGATCCTGCCTGTGACCGGAAATTTGGATCATGGTTTGGCCAGACATATGGATTAGTGTTTGATCCTGTTTTTTCAGCTCTTGCATGCAGTTCGCTCTTCTGGGCAGTAGGAGATGGCTTTGCAAACGGATCGCAGGAAACTCTCCGTCTCCTTTCTTCCTCTATCATTTCACGGGCGCAGACTACAGCTGGAACTGCTTTATCCATCCGGCTCCCAAAGACGTGATAGTTGTATTCACACTGGAGTTTTTTTTCTAAATTATCAGCAGGTGCAAATGAGGTCTCACAGCTCTCAACAGGCTGGTTCTCAGGGGAGGCAGCAAACAGGGCTTCGTTAACATGACTGGTCACGGGACCTTGAGAGCTGTGTAGAGAATTAGGCTGATCTGAAAGGGAGGAAAATGAAATATGTGGAAAACATCCAAATGTAAGTATTTAACTTGTTGTGATGATACTAGAATATATTGACCTACCCTTGTTATTATGGTATATATAAAAGGTGAAAATATAACATTACTTCCAGCAAAAGGCATTCTATAAAGTAAAACACAGCTTTACTGATGAGTATAACAGATTTTTATCTAGGAAGTACAAATTCTTTTAACCCAGCACTGTCAAAATCTCACTCAAGTGGTGTGAGAATTCACTGCATACCCTGCTTTTATTGACATTAAGTTTTCAGCCATTGAAACATTCCCCAAGGCATTTACAGGATCTGATTTACTGGTGTGTCGCCACTGGCACAAACTGGAGTTTCATCGGTGCAAAACTGAAGTGTAACAAGATGGAAAATAACACCACAAATACAGCACAAACAACGTTTCATTAAAATCTTATTTAAAAATGATTATGTGAAGTATCCTGTCTAGGTATTTCATGATGAATACTTTTTGTCTAGCTCATTCTTTGTCGTCCCAAAGAATACATTTTTACCAGTAGTGTCTACCAGATAAAACAGTCAGTGTCACCTACATCTTTCAAACTAATTCTCAATATCAAACGAAGTTCTACTTCAGTCTTGAACTAGATGGAGTTATGATCTGGATCATGCTGCAGCATTCCAGATAAGAATGTAAAAATCTGCTTGTTTACTTGTATTTTTAAGGTAGGACTACAGACACTTTCTTCATGTTCTGAAAGCTTCACACTAGAAAATATTTTACAGTGCCTAAACCAAGTGACTCTTACAAATCACTGTAAAATTGGAATAATATGTATGTATGTGTTTCTATTTAGCTCAGATGCCAGTGAAAGAGTTTCAGTTGGGTTTTTTTTTCCCCAAAATTATATGATTTCAGCCCATATAAGGCAGGACCAAAATTAGTTCCTTTTGATGGCTGTATATTAGCACACCTTCAGTCTGACTCGCTCTGCTTCTTTTGTTGCCACTGCTAGAGAAGGAGTGGGAGGAATAACCTAATACAGAAATAACACCATCAAAAGAGACAGCCATTAGCAATTCAGTATTAGCATAAACTGTACGGCATCCGTTCTCCAGGGCAAGCTTGAGATGTATAAACTGATCCTGTGGGATGCCTTCCACTACCACTGTCTGAGTAATGCCCATTCATTAGAGAAAAAAAGCCTGACTTTGACTGTCAGGCTGTCAAGATAGCATTTTTCTGCAGTGTAGATTCACAATGAAGCTTTTTGTACTTAAATCACGAGAGCATCTGCAATCTGCAGCAGTGATACGTGATTGTTTCTGCTGGGCAGGTGTGACTGTGCTCATTTAGAAGTACAGTACCAAGTCCATCAGCTCTGCTGAAGAACAGTTATTGCAAATCTAGCTCTGGGAAAGATTTATTAGTTGCATGTTACAGTTTAACATTATTTATTTAATAATGTCTTTCAAATAGCATGAGCTAATGTAGCAGAATTTTATTTCTACTGAATTTTATATTATTTCTTGTAAATCAGTGTTGCAAATAAGATCCTATGTCCTTTGACATTAAGAAACTTTGGGAAAAGAATTCCAGATACACTACTCTAAAACTCTATCATCACATATTAGTGAGACAGCTCTATAAAATCACAAAACGTGCAACTCATCCAAGATTTGATAGAACACATGAGAGGAAGGAGAGGAAAAAAACCCATTACTGCTCCTCAGATTCCAAGACATTACAATTATGTATCCTGGTCATATTCAGAGCATTCATAAAAAAGGGGTGGGGGAAAAAAGTGAATTAAAGCCTACAGAGCAAGCAGTTGGCATAAATAAAAGGATGGAAGAAAGATAAAGTAGGAAAAGTAATTATCACAGTGACCATTGAAAAGTGTAATATTGAATAAAATTTTCAGTGTGGCAGATGAAAGCAGAAGAGTGTAAAATGAAAGGGGTTTGAACTGTACATAATGGAAAATTTATAGTAAGTATGACTTCGGGGAGGAAATTTAATGTTTTCAGTGATTACAATACTTTCTGAAGTGCTGAATAATTGAGTTTTTCATAACCCCTTAATGGTAAGGTTATTTGCTTTGTACACAACTTTGACAAAATTATGTACACAGAAAAATTATGTCCTAGTGACTCACCTACTTCACCATTACTGGTATGTTCTGGTACAGCATCTATTTGGAGGGATTCCATCCTATTCAGCAGTTCATTTGACTCAGGCCACATTTTCTGCATGTGAGAAAGAACAAATGGTCAGGTTATAGGCAAAACTTTACCAAAGGGAGTACCTGTAGGACGGGAAAGAGCACAGCCTCAGAAAAGTGACCTGGATGAACAGACTCTGAATTTCTGGGAAAAGATCCCATACTCTTGCAGAAAATACCCCTTGCTTTGCTAGGGGTGGGCAAAATCTCTTCTTCAATGAAGGGAGGAAGGACTAAATGCAACTGCAGCGTATAATACTCTTGAGTTCGCCAAACAATGCCCTTGCCTACATGAGTATGAGCCTAATCCAGAGTGGCTTTGGATTGTGTGTCTTGTATATAAAAGATAGAATTTTTGCAAGCAACCTTGGTGAGGAGATGCTGCTGACATTGACTTTCATGAAGAACATTAGGAACAAAGAGTTTAGAGGAAATTTTCAGGAAGAAGCAGTACAATTTCCTTTCCATAAACACTCATCCTCACATCACTATAATGAAGGCAAAATCTGTTCTCGTGCAGTTATTTTGATGTTCCCGTTATTCAGACTTCACTGGAAGTAAATTTTTTTTTTTTACCTGGAAAAAAAAAATTATTTCTCAAATTCACCAAGTGCTGCTTACTTGTAAAATAATTTCCAAAAGTAGGGCTTGTGTTTGTGGGTTCTTTTAATTAATTAAACCCAAGAAGTACTTTCACAGATTAGAAACAACAACTAATCTCTCGTCCCACAAAATCAAGATCCTTCCAAAAGCAAAAGGTGATGTTCTAAAGCACTTTATAACTGTAGGTCCTTAGATTTGACTTGAGTAATTGTTTGAGCAGAGGGGATTGGACCAGATGACCTCTGCTTCCTTTCAACTTCAACCATTCTGTGATCCTTTTAGTTAGAAGGCTCTGGACTCTGAGGGGAAGGGGAAGTTATGCCCAAATTCTCTGAGTCATGTTGCTACTGAAGCTGTAATAGTAATTCACCACATTGACTTGCATGTCTATTCATATTCTGTGCCCTGATTGTAATGGGTGCTTTCCTTCCTGAGAAAGTAAACAACTCACAGCCCATTTTCTGAGTAGTCATTTTGTCCCTATGACTTGAGAGGCACATCTGCAGAGAGCTAATGAAGCTAGTGCAGTTGGCCATGATCCTGATTTGGGGCTGCTCTCATAAATTAGACACGTATACTTCACATTGTGAGTAAGTTTGGTCAAATCAGTCCAGGAAATCTGTTGCATCAATTTCATTTTGCTTTTTTGAACAGTCATTGGTGCTTCATAAATGTCACATGAAATGAGAAACTTTCATTTCCACAATTGAAGGCTTGGTGACAGAAGGAAGCACTTTAAAAAAAAATTGTAGATGAGTGGTTTCATAAGGAAGTCTTTTTTTTTCTTAGTTAAATATGCTGTGTATGTATTCTTCTGAGCCTTACTTCACTGCAAAGATTAAACCACTGATGTCATGAGTTCTCATCAATAGCTGTCAGTGCTAGTGAAGTGAGTAAACTCATAAATCTGTAATAAAAAGGTTCCATAATCAGCCCAACTGTTCAAGAAGTTCTTATCTTATTTTCACTCAGGAAATGATTATTTTTATCGTAGTTTATAAACTTACAGCCAGAAAACTAAGAGAAACCAACCTGGACACTCAGGAAAAACATCTGAATTTAAATTTTACCTGTTGTTATTACTGTGGTATAGCTTCCTGGTCTCAAGCAGGCTGAGACTCATTAGATACAGCCCGAACACAGGACAAAAACTACCAAGAATTTACAAAGTTACTTTAAATCAGATTCTTCCACTTTTGAATGGATATATGAGGAGCTTTTGCAAAGTACCACTGTAGAATCAGTGTGTCACTCAGGTGGAAATAGACCTTGGGGCACCTTGGGCCCGCCTCCTGCTCGAAACAGGGTCACCTATGGGATTGGAGTTGGTAGCTCAGGGCTTCATGCAGTTGGGTGTTAAAAACCTCCAATGAGGGTGACAGGACAACCTCCTTAGGTCACTTGTTCCACTGCTCTGCTGTCCCCAGAGAGAAAAGTGATGTTTTTTTCCCCCTTTTACATCCAGTTTGAATCTCTCTTGTTTCTGTCTGCTGTCTCTAGTTCTTATATGATGCACTGATGTGAAGAGCTTGGCTCTATCTTTGCAATAAACTCCCCCTACACAGGGGCAGGTTGCTATTTCTTTATGTCCCCCAAAGCCATTGCCTGTCTGGGCTAAACCAGCCCCATCTCCTAGGGCAGGACGAACAAGTGCTGAGCAGTTCTGCTCAATCTGCTGCCTGTGACCCTGCCAGTGCCAGTCAGGCTGTGGCTGGTGCCCACGTTGCTGCTTACATGAGCATCTTCTTGGCAGTGCTGCTCCCTGGCTGGCACTGAAGCCGGGGGTTTAATTTCTGAATTTCACAAGGTTTCCTTCATCACATTCCTCCACCCTGCAGCTTTCAGCCTTGTCCTTGTGACTGTCTGGACTGGTCTTTCTAGTTTGGTGTCACCTGCACACCTTATCTGTGGCTCCATTGCTTCCTATCACCTCATTGATAAAGGAGTTCACCAGGGAAGGTCCCACTACTGCACCTGCTGCTGGCCTGCAGTGAAGCAGGACCCATTACCTGCTGTCCTCTGAGACTTACCATCCAACCTGTTTTCATCTGCTCATCCAGACATTAAATCTGAACTTGGATACAAGAGTATTTTGGGTGGGAGTGGTGATCTTCCCAAAGTTGGGATAAATGACATGAACTGTTCTCCCCTCATTCACAAATCAAGCTCTTTTACCACAGAAGGAAACCAGGTTGGTCAAGTGTGATCAGTCTCCAAGTGGAAGAATCTGGCCATAACTGGGGTTGGGAAGAGGGGATGTGGGGAACTGACACCATGAAATGCTTAGAAAGTTACTCACTTTTAAATTCTTCAGATCTTCTTCAATATTTTTTCCTAGATTTTGATAGTAAAATGGCGTGTATTTTTCACTGATTTCTGCAAAAAGAAAATAAGTGAAAGTGGTTTTCAATGGAAAATAAAAGTGACGTACTGTTAATCTTGATGGATTAGGATTGAATAAAGACTTCTATGAAGTCAGAAAGAGGAAAGTTATACATATATTTGGAATTTTTTCGCATGGTACATTTAGCCTTAAAACAGTAACAAGAACAGGATGATTTCCAGGGATTTTGTTGTTGTTGTTGTATTACTTTTTAGGGTGAAATCTCTCTATGACCTGGGGCTGAGAGCACCTTTCCTTGCATATGAGAAAATTACAAGCTAAGACCCAGTACAAGCATAAGCTTAATCTGTTAGCAGTAGAGTATGTATGTTAAATATGGAGATAGTAGGTGTGTTTCTCCTTGTATACAAATTTCCTCTGAGGATTTAAGTACCTGCCTGCTGTCTGTGAAGCTGTTGGTGCCTCTCTCTAAATACAAACCTCAATTTCCTGTTACATGTTAGGGAGTTTTTTTGTGCGATGTTGAGTTTTCTCCCTTATTGTTGTTTCAGGGTTTTTCTGGGTTGACCTTTTTTATTTTTTTGGCATTATATATTGAGACAGAAGAGACAAGGAGACATAGAATTTTGAGTTATTTACTGAATGCTCTTAGTCTCCTTCCCAGACCATTCAGCCAACACTTCTACTGACTTCAAGTGTTTTGGGATCTGATCATATGAAAGGAGGATTAGCTAGTCAAAGTCAGTTGGATTGCTTATAGAAGAATGACTAGGACAGGCTTTTGAATCTAGAATATTTTGAACAGGATATTTTCTCAAGTCAAGATATACTATATCCCTTGATGTTAGCTTTTCTGTAAATTTCAGCAAGAAGATTGCACCATGCTGAAGAGAAATTATCAGCAGGTGTAAAGTGTCTAAACTCCACCCACTCACTAGTATTTCTGAAATCTGTAAGTGTTGGACCAGATCTCATTCTTGGTCAGGGTACAGGAGTCATGCTTTACAGGGCAAGTGAAGTGATATTTTGGTTTTCAAAGAAAAAAATCATATTTCAAAAGGAAAGCACTCCAGTTTGTTTTGCTCCATTACAAACTATTGATGGACACAAAACAAAAAGAATCCTAAAGCAATGCCTTACCTGCAAAGGTTGGCCGTTTCTCTGACTCCTGTGCCCAGCATTGTTGCATTAAGTCAATAATTTCCACTGGACATGTATCAGTGATCTCCTTTAAGTCTGGTCTGTTTCCATTCATGATGCCAAAGCAAATCTGGGCTTCATTTATGCCGTCTGAAAAATAAAATTTCCTGTCAGATCCTGATCACAGGTTTTCCTACCTTTCCATAGGCAAAAGAAACAATGAAACAGCTCCCTGTGTGTTTGTGGATATGTAAAATATGATTTCAAAGATGTCCAAGTTACAGCTACAAATCTTTCATATCAGTGAATTTGAATCCACTGCCCTAACTTCCATGGATTAAAGATTTATTTTAATATTAATGGATTTACTTTTATATGTAAGACATGCCCAGTGTGAGTGAGGGTGACAGATCTAGCTCTCTAGAACCTGCATCTCACTTATGCTCTGCACTGGGTATGAACACAAAGATGGGCACACAAGTAACATTTAGTCATTTAGTTAGCAAAAAATCCATTCAAAATTATAAACTTGTTCCACTGGAATTCCACATTTGGCTCCTGTTGTTCTGTTTAAGCACATTAGTGCATGTTTAGAAGTTAGCACCATAAGAAGTGGTAAACTGCATATGTGTGATCATTCCTGTTCAAAGAAAACCCACACATAACTAGTCCAGCTTAGGAAATAGTGGACATCAGTTTCCACCTTGGCCCACATGAGGTTTGTCTAACTTGTGCCACTGAGTCCAGTTTGTGCCACACCACAGAGATGTGAACATTCTGCTCATGCCTGCATTTCATTCAGATGGTCTTGTCCATGCTTAGGAGTCAGGAATGATGCAACTAATGCCTCTTGCTGGCCAAACAAGCCCTGTCCATGGGTGATTTAATCTACTAATCTTAATTTTTTAACTTTAAATGCTTAATATTTGTAACTTCATTTTGTGATAGCATCCTTTTGGAAGTAACTTACTTTCGTATGGTTCCTTGTTAGCAAAAACTGCCCAGATCACTATGCCAAAGCTGTAAACATCTGATTTCTCCACTGGTTTTGCATTAACACTGACTAAATGCTCTGGGGCCATATAGAAAAGAGTCCCAGCATTGTTCTGGCAATTGCTCTTGATTTGCTTCTGTCGGACAGTTTCTTCTTGGGTTAGCTTACTCCAGTTCTTAAAGGAGGCAACACCGAGATCAGCAATCTGAAAAATGAGACACGTCAGAGCTAGTGCTGTAATGAAGAGGAGTTAAAAAATATTTCATAGGGTGCTTAATTTTATAAAGAATAATAATAATATAATAAATTATCTAAAAATGAAACACTAGAAAAAATGCAACTAAAAGAAGGAAAACAAATTATGTGCTTTCTTTGTTTTGTTTTGCTTTTCTTTTGCTGGTTGGTTTGGTTTGGGTTTTTTCCTATATAAAGCATCACTTCCAACTGGGAGCCATTAGGCTGGACCTTTATTATTAACTTAACTCCACTTGGAACAATTGCACAAAGTAAGGATAGAAGAAGTTTGGGTTTGTTTGCATTGACAATCATGTTCCAGGTCTGTTTACAGTGCTTGTGGGAGAACAGAAGATTCATACAAGAAGAAGCTAAGGTTCAAATCTAGAAGCAATCTATGAGATGGGCAGATAGCCCTCCTCCCTCACTGCCCTTTCCATTTAGATTCCATTTAACTCAGCTTCCTTAGGCCTTCCTACACAAAAAGGTAAGAAGAGGATCTAAACCAGTGTATGACAAAAAGACATGGAAAAGGATAGCATGGAATAAGGTAAAGCAGAGATACCTGGGTACTGTGTGCTTGACAAGGTGACATTACCAAAACTTTAGAGTGCAGTTTTGCAACTAGACTAATGGCTGCTGCTGAAGAAAATCCTTCCCTCCTTTCCCCAGTCCCCTATTTTGTGCTCCCTCTGCTCCTTTTGTTCCAGCACTGACCATTACCTGGGAAGAACTAGTGCCAGGCACTCAACCAGCTTGCTGAACCAAGTGCTCCCCAACAGAAGGGCAGCACTGCCAACAAGGTTATCTGCTGGTTTGGCTTCCTCAGTCAGGGCAGGCTGACCAGATTAGCACCAGTGCTAACACAAGGGAGCAGGAGGTCAACAGGAGAGGGAAAAATGAAAAAAATGGGACTGTCTCCCTTGGCCACAGGCAGCTGTCACAAAGAGTTGTGTAACCCAATTACTGCAAGTGAAACCTGAGGTGATATCTTGCCTTGCTTCTAAATCGTTCTTCTCTCTTGTTGCCTCTAACTAGCTTATTGTTCCTTTTGTGTTTCTGAAGCTTTGGGCTACGTTTAGAGGTCATGTATTCAGAGGAAAATGTATGTGACATTCTGCTGAGGAAGTAGGAATCCAAGTTCATGTCTACAAGTGAGAGGAAGTTTCACGTAGTAGAGGAAGATATGATATAAATCTTTCTGTATTTGCAGTTTCCTAGAACAACTATTTCCTTTTCTAAATAATGACAGGGTTAGACACATTTAAGCAGATGGATCATACAACAGCTGCCTTAAAT
>JAWWMO010000083.1:66021463-66033695 GCA_035047845.1 Dendrocincla fuliginosa
ACAACTATTTCCTTTTCTAAATAATGACAGGGTTAGACACATTTAAGCAGATGGATCATACAACAGCTGCCTTAAATTATACTTTTGATCAAGCTGCTTAAGGAAGTCTGATCTGATTCTGAATTTGATCTTATGTTCCAGCTCAGTTTGTCATAAAGTATGATGATAGCCTAGTTTGGTCTGGTCCGGTCCATAGAGGCAAGCTGAAACCCAAACCCCTGTCCAATTTATATTTAAAGCAGATCATGATGGGGTTTGTATTTTTGTGGAAAAAAATACAATTCTTATCTGCAAACTGCTCATACTACACTTGTTACTATATTAGCCTTGTCACACAACTTCTCACTAATTTATATATGAGAAATAGAAAATGACAGAGCTCTCTTCACAGAAATTTTTTCTGTAGTTTCAAACTGTAATGGGGTGATTATTTCAATGACTCACCTTGACCAGAGACAGGATATTTGGTGAGGACTGCTGCAAATTCCACTCAGGTTTATTCCACAGTAGCCTCTGTATCTATGTGTCCTGATCCAAAACCTCACTAAAGTTAATAGAAGGGCTTTGGATCAGGCTTAAAAACCATTCTTTGAAGTAGTGTCCTGATGTTTGTTTTCATTTTGTAGCTGCTGGATGTCATTTTAAAAGGATGACTAAGGGAAAAAAGAGGTATACAAAAGAGGAAAAGATAATAGGCAAAAGAAGGAAAGGAATAAAAAGGAGGTAAAGGCAGAAGGAGAAATTACAGCAATATAGGACAAAAGACATGATCCATAAAATATTCTCTTTTGTTTCAATTTCTCCATTAGTGTTTTGTTTTATCTTTCTAGTTGCTTTGTTATTTATAGCTCATTAATTCTCAACAATATTAATTTTTTAATGCCTTTAGTGATTTTTTTTCACAGTTGGGGGAATACTGTGCAAATCTCGGACTCAGAGGTTGTATAGGCTACCATACTCCAGCAACTCACAGCTAACACTCAGTGACACTCTCAGTGATAGCTCGTTAAACTACAAAGGCGTTCATCTACCAGTCCTATCAAGTTAGGAACACTAAGCAGTGCAGCTGAACCAGCTTTCACCATTTATGTTCTAACAGGTACCTTAATGTGGAAGTCTCTGTCCACAAGGATGTTTTCTGGTTTTAAGTCTTTGTGTACAAAGCCTTGCTCATGAAGATAAACCATTCCTTCTGTGATCTCCAGCACAAAACGCCCTTTCACTGTCAAAGGTAGTGAGACCTAAAAGAAAGGACAAGAAATGCCATCTATTAAAGAACGCAACTACAACCATCAAATTAAAGCCCAGTCTTTAAGAAAAGTTTCTTTCTCAGTCCCAAGAGTACCTCTGCTCAAGCTATGGCAAAAAAGGACTGCATCATCAGCCAGCTGAGGGAGGTGATTGTCCCACCCTACTCGGCACTGGTGTAGCCTCACCTCAAGTTCCTGTGTGCAGTTTTGGGCACCACAATATACGGCTATAAAGCTATTAGGGAGTGTCCAAAGGAGGTCTAAGAAGATGGTGAAGGGTCTAGAGGGGAAGCCATATGAGGAGCAGTTGAGGGCACTTGGTTTGTTCAACCTGGAGAAGAGGAGACTGAGGGAAGACCTCATCATGGTCTACAGCTTCCTCACGATGGGAAGTGGAGGGGCAGGCACTGATCTCTTCTCTGTGATGACCTTTCTGTGGGAATGGCAGGAAGCTGGGTCAGGTGAGGTTTAGGCTGAATATTATAAGAAGGTTTTTACCCAGAGGGTGGTTGTGATTTTTGGGGTGGTCCTGTGCAGGGCCAGGAGTTGGACTTGATGATCCTTGTGGATCCCTTCCAGATCAGGATATTCTATGATTCTAAAGCCCTTATTGGATATACATTTTGGCATTAAAGTAATTCTAGAGTCACTCCATATTTACAGAAGCATTGTTCTTTAGAAAATTCTCCACATCTCTACAAACATTTCTGTAACTTTTTAACCTGTAACTGGTCTGCCCCTCTGTGATGTGCAGGAAAGCCACAGTCACTGTCTGATGTCTCTAGAGAAGGCAGCGCTGCCACTGGCTTTTCAACACAGAAAGAAGAACAGGAAACTAAAGACTCCATTCTCTGGAGGTGGCAGTAACATCCTGTCCACTTCAAGCACCTTATCAACCCTAAGGGATGAAGTAAATGACTGCTCACTTGCTGTAGCACTTTCATCATGTTCCCCCGGTCCACATACTCCATCACAAGTGAGTAGTTTCCATCTTCCAAAACGATACCCAGTAGTTTCACCACACGGTCATGCTGCAGTCTGCGCATAATCCTGCCTTCTTCAAGGAGGGACACATTGTATCTGTGAAACAGAAATTATGCTGAATTTAGGTGCCAGGCTACAAAGAACACAGGGATGAAAATGACACTGACTCATAATGAAAACAGTGGTCAAAAATGTAAACATCCCTAGGGCCCCTGTAAGAGTAACCGTACCTTCATCTGATTTTTAATTGATACAGCTTGCTTTGGGCCAGAGTGTATTCTCTAAGACTGCTCTAATGCCTTACACAGAGACTGTCTGCTCAGTCTGATGTTAAGGCCTGCTTTTCAGAAAGTGCATAAGCCTTGTTTTTATAGGTGCACTGCTGGTTGTGTATGTCCAAATCTTTGAACAGGGGTGGGATCAGGGCAGGGCTGAAAGAGCCTTGGGGCAACGGGGGTCAAGGCCCACTCCACTACCTCTTGTACAGGAAACTTACAGAGGTCTCCCTTTCAAAGGGTTGGTATTCATGTTCAAAATGGATTTATTACAAGGGTTCCACCCACACACTGAATGATGGTAGCATTTGCTAACAATTATTGGTTTAGGATGAATTCAAATCCCAATTCTTTACCTGGGCCTCAGTACAACCCATCAACTATTACAGGCACATAGGTGGGAGCTAAGGGTGCTAAAAAACAATAATATGCATTATATAATATAGAAAAAAGGGTGGTATTTTCACTATTGCTCCAGTTCTAGTCATCAGACAAGAGGATGTAAGAAAATCTTGAGCCTATATTGCTTGCTAATGCTTTCCTACTCTGTGACTTGAATGGAAATTGCTTTCTCCCTCTGTGTTTTTAGCAGTGGGAGGAGAAACTGATTGTTTTGTTTGCATTAGGCTCAGTTAAAATATTTGCTAAAGACTTTCGGTTCAGTATTTTAAGGAATGACAAAAGCATGAGCTTGTGTAGTGAGAAAATAAACACAGACCAAAAAATAAACATGGCAGGCTTGTCCATTTTAACTGTATTCATCTCACGTTCTCATTGCAGTCTGAAAACTACTAGAATCTCTTAATTTGCTTTCCACTGGCAAAATGAAAACTATTTTTTTATCATGACCTAAGCTAGAAAGAACATGGATTTTTGTCTCTCTCTAGTGGCTGACTCATGGGAGAGTTTTAGGATGGTTATAGCTATGAGCTGCAAACATGACCTGAATCCACTGTAATCAACAGCTAATTCAATCCTCAAATTTAATCAGTGGGCTTGACTCACTCTGCTTTTTTCTCAGGGGAGAGGGTTACATTCTTGGTATTATACATGTGGAGTTGGAATCCTGCTGGTAGTTCATGTGCATTTAGTTTCTAGTGGGCACCTACAGTTGGATAATTGTATTGAAAACATCCACAAGTTTGAAAATATCATGTGGGCACTGAGTTTCTGCATTTCCTTAAATGTGCAAGAGTCTTCTTGATTCTTAACAATTTAAAATAGTGCTCCTCTTGCAATGAAAAACAGGAACTTCACTGGAACAATGAGCTAAAATTCAGAAGTTATCTTGTGAAGGGAAAAAAAGGAAAATCTGCAGGACAGCTGTTAGAATGATCTTATTTTCCCCACATACAGTATCTCCAGAATCCCAAGACCCAAAATTATTACACTCTATTTAGATTTATATCCATTGAGTTTATAGGACTTAGACTAACTGAAAGCTAAATATCAGAGCTGAGATCTGTAACTTACTCAGTGCGCTGTGGTCCTGTATACACTTTTTTTAATACTACATATCCATGTTTCTTGTGAAAGCATAAAGAAATTGTTCCAAATCCCCCAGCATCTAGTTGTTTTTGTTCAAGCAAATCCTGGGTGTTCATGTGGATATCTTCCAGAGACATGTTTGCAGTCTTTGTGGCTTAGCAATTAAAACTAAATCAAGTACTTTAATGCTTCTGTACCTGTAGTATAAAGGAGGAAAAAGAAGTGTCATTATCAAGCATTTAGCTGTTCCACTAAATAAGTGTATATGTCAGGAGTGGGACAGAAACATAAACTCTTGTGATGCTTATGAACAAAGGGCCTCAGCTGGAAACCAAAGATGCTGTGGTTCTTGCAGATCAGACTTAAAGATCATCATGATTTATCCTGTCAACCCATCACAGTTGTATTAAGTTGACAAAATCATTTCTTCACCTGAGGATCTCAAAGTGCTGTTAATCAATAGTTTTTATCCATATAATATGCAGTAGATCAGAACTGTCCCTACACATCATATGTGCAAACCACAAAACCTTGAAAAATCAAAGGCCACAGTCCCAAAGGTGGGTAATGCCCAGTAATTCTGATGGGTATTTCACTTTCTAAATTGCCTTAACATGGGCCTGTGAGGTGCCCAGATATTTGTATAACTCTAAGCTACGTTTTAGACATCGTTGCAAAACCAGTTCTAAAGGGTTTGCTTGAAGCTTAAACCAAACAACCAAAGGTTTCTCTGGAGGGTGAAACAAAGAACCCAGCATCTCTGGGAAACTTATTTTCACAGCTGTCTGAATTTAAGGAGACAAGTGCTAGGAAGAAATTTGGTGGGACATGTGGGAACTTTTCCTCCACCCCTCAAAAAGAGAAGAGCAAAGAAATGTTGAAGGCTTGTAGTAACTCCTAAGTGCATCAAGACAAAAAGAGACCTTGGGAACCTATGAAATGGGTAGATAAGTAAACTCCAGTGGGTGCCAGATTGATTTTAAGTCTTTGATAAAGCTGGGATGCTCTCCCCCCTAATGTGTCCCTCAGGAGGTAAAACTTTGAAAGAAGGCTGGACAGCCCATACCTTTGGCACATGCCAGCAAACTGCACTGGTAGCACTGGTGCAAGCCACAAGCTCTGCTTTTGTTCCTCACTAAATTTTTAACTTGAGCACCTCACATCAGGTAAAGAAAGAGTTCGCTGAGAAAAGGCAAAGTCCAAGAGACTGTCAGGGCTGTTTAATTTCCATCCCTCTTGGGTAATTATGACACAGATATCCAGAGCTGGGAGAAAGGCACAGTTTCAAAATGCCACCGTCAGCAACAGTAGCTTGGCTCCTGTGGGTAACTAAGAGCTCTAAATAGTGTCGCAAAGGGATTCCCAAATTTTTCAGATCAGCTGCTAATTCCTGTAAGCTACTGTGCACCTGTATCATCAAATCTCTAGTTGAAAAGGTTGCTTAATGTTGTTATGATCATCAGCTGCAGCCTAACTATGGCTGCCTAATAACTACAGCCCCTTTCTGGAGCCGAGGAACTAAGAAGGTGGTGAAAGTGACTGTGGGAAGTAGATATCTGAGGGAAGAGTCATGTTTAAGTATAGAGTTGGAAACTGTCTCATCAGTTCAATACTGACAAGCCAAAATAGGAAAGAGTAAATTTAATTAAGAGAAAAAAAATAGTTGTGCTTGTAGAAGAGATAAAGCAAGAGCTTTCCCTTCCAAGTACGTATATGGACTTTATGGGCTATTGTAGTATAGATAGGGAACAACATCTCTACACTTGGAGCCATGTGCTGTCTTTAGGGTTTTCTGCTTTGGCTTTTCTAACTTTAAAAGCGTGTGGATTTTGTTTTGCTGGAGTTCTAGCCTGCATTATGAGCACAAGACTGAGGATATGTCTGCATTCATTTAGTAAGAAGGTAAGCTCTGTTATGCATGATAATTGTTAAATTGTTGTTGTGTTTTGTTTGTTGGGTGTTTTTAATTATTTTTTTAAAAATTCCTTTACAGTTAATCAAATAGCAGAATAACAAACGACTCATGCAGTGCCAAGAATATTCACTGCTGCTCTCATAGGTGTGAAGTTTCTGGTGATGGTTCTCTAAATTTCCTGGGGTGGTGCTCCTGACTTTTGTGCAGCTGGAGCGGATGTAACTTGTATACAAAGGCCTGGATTCAGTAATGAGACTTTAACGTTGCATAAACTGGCATCTTGCTTCTTTATCTGGGATTTCTTTCAAGAATTAGTTCAAAGTCATGTATTTGCATTAATTTTTCCATGCTAACAGTAATTATGCATCTAGGTGGTACTTATTCTTGGAAGAATTGTATGTGCTTTTCTTGTAAATGCGAAGTGGTTGTATATTTTTGAATGGTGAATCTCTGAAGTTGCATTAATACCACTGATAGTTTGGGGCTGCCCTTCAATACTGTTATCACCTGACAAAAAAAAACAACTCTGCCTCAAACTGCAACAATATGAACCTTGTTCCTATTTACATTGCTGATACCTGTTCCTACCAAGCACCATGTGGGCACTGTAACCAGAAGTCTTGGAAATTCAAAAGAGGTAATAACTTCTGAAATCATAAGATACCTGCTGAAATGAGCTAGATAACATTCAACAGGAGAGATTTTTCTCCTGAGATGGGAGGGAACCTTCCTGCTTGGGCATGCTAGGATGTTACTGCTTTTTTTGTTGTCGTTATTAAGTAATGAGGTACTCTGAATAGAAGCTCTCTGACCTAATGACTTATTTCAAAACCAAAGGTTTTTTTTTTTTTTTAGAATGAGTATCAGAGGAAAGCAATCTCTAACCAGGCTTTAGAGGAAAGACTACTTATTCTGGTATACTATTTAACGTGAGACGCTGGCTTATGCTACCTTGAAATGCCAGATGATAAAAGGTCAAGGCAGAAAGCTCAAAGACTCAAGTTCATTCCAACCTTACTCCTTTTTATTGAGATACAGGGTCATTCATGTGTATCCTCCGTATTTAGGATAGACCAGTGCATACATTATGTATCTGAGTTTAAGACAACAGAAATTTTGCAGTTTGATTTAGTCTAACCTTGCAGAAGCTACACATAATTCTAGGGGTTAACTTGTGTTCTGTGGGGTAGCCCTCATCTCTATACCTGATTCATTATAAAGCAATTTTTTTAATATATCATTCTGAACATCTGTATTACAGTGGGCTCATATTTACCAAGTGCCAACATGTATTATGAAAATTTTGAACGCTGGTTGCTAGAAGAGAGGAATTTTTGCCCACCACTATGACTGATGCTCTTTAGAGATGAATAGAAGTGTAATAAGTGGGTTTGTGGCATTTTTCTTTTTAACACCGTGGTTATGTCATCTCCTCTAAGGGGCATATAACTCCCAAGAGTCATGACCTGGTCATTAGGTCATACCAGGCCTGACCACCATTCAAAAGCAGTTTGCTGGGTTCTAATGATTTGTTACTGATCTGATGCAGATATGACATGGCCTGCATGGTTAAGGAGGATTGCTGGGAGCATTAGCAATAGGTAATATGAAAAAGGTGACACTGATTGCAGCTTTTGCAGTCCCATAATGTTTGCAGCACTTAAGCTCTGGAGAGGTGTTCCAAAGTATAATTGAAGCAAATGAACATGTTTGCAAGCATCAAAACTTGTGGCCACTTAGTTATCAGTCAGTAACAGAAAGGACTAAAAAACAGGAGGCAAAGCAGGTATCTCCAATATGGGTATCAGGAGATAAATGTAAGGGTCACTACAGCTGAAAACGAAAATACTGCATGTATGTAAGATGTTTCAAAAGCTGTCAGGGCATCCCAAGTCAATTGCTGTAATTTTCGTAACTCATTCCATCTAAACCTTTCCCTTCTGCTCTGGTTTTTCAGCTGACACATCTTTTTCTTTTTGGAAATAGCACAAAAGATACCTGTGTCAAGATGATTATATAAGGAAGTCACAGAAAGGATCCAGTGGGAAGGGGAGGAGGAGCCGCCCAGACACGGGAAGCAAAGGTGATGCAAAACACGAGTTTTCAGGGGAGCTTGGGAAGGGGTGCGGGGTCTGTGCAGTGGCCGGTCTCGCAGGGGAGCTGGACCGGGCTGTGGCTGTCACAGACAGGCGCCTGCAGCCCAGTCGCGGGGCTCCTCCGGCCTAGTTCCTCGTTGGGCCACACCGCAAATCTCCCTCCTCCTCCTCCTCCTCCTCCCGGATGCTTCCTGCCGCCGCGGCCGCCTCTCCGCGCACGCACCGCTCCCCCCGCTTCCCTCTCCCTTTCCCCCGTGCCCGGGACACCCTCCCCGGCGTGTTCCCATCGGGACACCCTCCCCGGGGCCGCTCACCCCCCGTCCCGGTCCCCGCCAGGAGGGTCCCCGCCGTGCTTTCCGTTCCCGCGGGTCCCGCTCCCGCCGGGCCGTCCCTTACCGCGGGTGCGGCCGCTCCGCTCCGTCCCGGCACCGCGGTCCGCCCTTCCCGGGTACTGCGGAGCTCCCCGGGCCCCTGCTCGGAGCTCCACCGCGGGTGCGGGCTGCCAGGGCTCGCCCGAGGGCTCCGCGGAGCTGCCGCCGCTCCGGATGCTGCGGAGGGACTCGGTCCGTGCGACGCGAGGCGGGTCCTCCCCGCCCGGGGCGGAGGGAGGGAGGGCGTCAGCTCTGCCCTGCCCTGCCCGGCTCCGCCGCCCGTGGGTAGGGAGAACCTGGCCACGACACCGAGCCCTGCATGCCCCGGCTCCGCCCTGCCGGCCCCACCGCCCGTGGGTCGTGAAAACCTGGCCACGACACCGAGCCCTGCATGCCCCGGCTCCACCGCCCCTGGGTAGCGAGAATCCGGCCACGATATCGAGCCCTGCTGCCCCACCGCCCGTGGGTAGAGGGATCCTGGCCCGACAGCAGCCGGGAGATGAGACGGGCGTGTGTTGGAAAAGCCTTTCCCTGTTGAGGGTTTGGTGCTGAAGGTGATGTGTGTGTGTGTGTGTGCGGGCGTTTCTTCGGAAAGGGTGGAGGCAGGAGTTTGTTTGTCAAGAGTAACTGGAGCACACGCCGGTCCTGGGGACAGCTGGCAGAAATAATAACCCAAAAGGACCGACAAATACTTCTCAGGAGGTCGGATGTGTTAATACAGCTCCTTTATGTAAGACCGATCACTTTGCCATTCTACCTGTGAAATGATGGCGATGATGAGTGTCTACCCTCTTTGCTGTGATCTTTCCCATTGTGGGGAATTGTTGTGTTCCCCACGGTGGAGTTCACGGCTCGGTACTAACCAGGCATTACCAAAAAGGCAGCAGATCAGTCTGGGAGGGTGAGAGCATCCCAAAAATTGTGTCCTTCGTTTCTCCCTGTGATGGTCAGCAACGTAGTATGTGAACTCCTAAACCATCCATATACTCTTATCTGCTCTTCTAGAGAAGACACGGTCTGTTTTGTGTCTTCAGCATCCCAGCATGTGGAGTCAGGAGGCTCCTGCCTTCCAGCTTTGGGAAAGGTGTCTTATTGGAAAGGCAAAATCTCTCAAAGAAAAGGAAAAAAAAAAAGCTGAGTGCAATCAGTTCCCCTCAAAAAACCCAAAAGAGTTGGCAGTGGAAGATTTTACTTCTGAGGGTTTTGTTTTAGTTTAGTTTGGCTTTTGTGCTTTTGAGCTTTGCTTTGTGTATGGAGCTGAAGGCATGGGCTTGAAGGCAGGAAGAAAGCTGGCTGAATTGATAAGAATTGTGTAGTTAAGAAGGTTTCATTCTCATTCAGTGTTGTTTTGCCAACAAGCACAGGCAAAAAAAAAGACAGAAATTGGCATTTATTTGTATGTGCTTAGAGGATACATGTTGCCTGTTATGACATTCTCTCTTTAAATGAATAGTGAAAATAAAATGACCCAGAAATGCAATCTGAATTTACAGAGAAATCTCTTAGTTCTGACTGAGGAGAAAGGAAGGTTATCTTGAAATGGACAATAAAGCCAGTACATTTTTAGTGCTTTTCACAATAATTCATTTATGTGAATAGAAGTCTTCAATTTTAGTATTAAGGAAAATGAAATAAACCTGTTAGTTCTCTTTCTACTTTAACTGAAACTTGCACTAATCTCAACCAAACTTTCACATACTTTGTACGCAAAATCTCAGCTACCTTATTAAAACCTATAGGAAAGAAAATGTAAATATGTAAAATTCTTGAAAAAATTGACACATAGCTGGTTTTATTGCCAGCAGGATGAAATTAGCAGGTTTCATTGCATCACTGGAAAAATTGTAGGGTCTTCTGTCACCTTTAATGAGTTTTCTGAAGAGACCTGAAAAGAAAAAGAATTTAAAGAGGTTTGGAAAAATGACTGAGTGGGCAATGAGACAGGAAATGAAGTTCAGGTTGTTAAAGGGGTGCACATGAGAAAAATATTTATCCCAAACTGATGCATAAAATAATGGGCCCTGAGCTGACCATTACCACTGACAGACAAGGTGTAGGGTTAGAAGAGATGAAAGAATTAAAAGCAAACCATGCTTTAAAGGTGATTAGGAAAGGAGCAAAGAAAGTCATATGAATCCAGGAGTCATGGAGTTGACTCTGCATATGCTTCTGGTCCCCTCTGCTCTGCAATGGGAGGAGTTCAGAAAAGAGCAATAAGGGTAACCAGAGGCCTGTGACTTCTCTTGGAAGAACAACTAAGCATGACAGGAATCCTTGGCCTGAGAAGGAGATTATTTAGGAGGAAAGGTGATGCACATGTACAATACTCTGAGTGCTGCATTAAAAGAACAATGGGATTGATCATTACTGTTGACTGGGAGGAACCAAACAAAGCTACTGGGAACCAGGGGCTTTACTGTCCCAGAGCTCCCTCCCCACTTCAATGCTTCATGCAAGGAAAATGCTGACCTGCTGAACTTTGCCAAAATATATTGTCTGCTTGAAGTTGACATGAATTCAAGAGAACACTGAACAAAATTCAGAGTAGAGATCTATTACTTGGCTTTGTAAATATAGAGAAAAATGTATGTATCTCAGGAAATTCTCCAAACTAAATATAGTTGGCACCCAGGACAGTATTCAGGGGAAGTGCTTGCTCTTCCTGGCATATAATGACCCTGGAGAAAAAACTCAGGGTTGCAGGATCCTTGTTCTGACCTAGCACAGCCACTGTGGATGCTTAGGTTATATATATCCAGACACCTAATGCTACCATGTGTTTGGGGCAGGTGTAAGCCAAATAATGTCAAGAAGTGTATGGTCAACATACAGGTCAGTCTTTATTAGATTCTTCATCTAACAGTTAAGCCCACTAAGATCTGCAATTGATCCAAAGCAGTAACATTGGGTCTGCCAGTTGCAACTTCTGCTTTCACCTCCATTTCCTCCTTTCTTGAACAGTCTGGTAACTGAATGCAGTGCATGAGGATGATTCCTGTCCTGTGCAATTTCAGTTCTTGAATTTGTCCTCCAGTTTCTCTTCAGCTAATTTAAACATGCTTTCCTTAAGTCTTTTAGGCATGAATCTGCTTTCACCAAAACTTGGATGTATAACACTTTCCAACTTAATCGCTTTCACTTTCCTTTTCCTATAACCGAGCTGTTGAGCCAAAGCACGTTTCCTGCTTGTGTAATCAAAAGACTTTGGCTCACACCCCCTGAAACAGCCATCTACAACAGCTCGGGGCAGCACTGCTTCCTGGGGAATGTCTCTGAGGGAGGGGGCCCTTCACTTCATACCAGACCCAACAGCAACATGTGACTCTTTCCCTGCAGCAGCAATTCCCAGTGTGCTGTATCAGCTTACACTGTCACTGCAGAGTCTGGGCTCACCATGGTTATAATCCAAATAGCCCTTAAAGGACTGTAAGGCTGGGGTGTGACAAGACTGGCACAAAGAAGGTATGGCAGATGCACACGCTGTATGCAGAGGCCTAAGTGTCGTCTGACAGTGATTCAGGAGACTGTTTCTTATTTGAGCCATATTCTTTTAACAACCAATGTGCAAAGCCAGTTGTTAGGTGAGCTGGTCAAAGAAAGAAATGGGGTAACTAGGTGAGAAACCCACCCTTGTTAACAGGGTTAACAACTCTCAAGCATAAAAATAATGTTGTTACAGTTCAAGACAAAAACTGTGGATGTTAAGAGGCAGACAGTCCTTTTGTCCCACTGGATCCTGACCCATGGACAGACGGTGCTGCTGCAAGTTTTCAGGGAGGCATCCTGCCTCCCCAGCTGCCAGTGCTGGAGATCTGCAAGGAAGCCCATTGCCTCTGAAGCTGGAGGAGATCCA
>JAWWMO010000083.1:66044860-66172539 GCA_035047845.1 Dendrocincla fuliginosa
CTCCTGAGGCACTAATCTCTGAATGTCCCCAGCCCTGCAATTTTTGTGCTCCATAGGGCTTTCCCAGGTGGAATTCCGTGGACAGTCATTGTATTCCATTGCAGGTCACACTGCTCTATGTAAGCACTACCCAGCCCCTCCTTTAGTCAACATTTCTGTTGATCTGATTCCACTAATCCCCAAAAGCAGTGCCAGCCTAAATTCCCTCCAAGTGTTGTGGAAACAACTTCTGAGGTCTCACATGAAATATTTAATACGGGGTAGCAATTGTACATAACCAGAGAGGGACATTTACAAGCACTATCAAAATAACCGGATCTACAAAACATGCAGCTCTTGGTTCCTGACTGCCAGCACAAAATTTCAGGTATCTCCTGAGCTCAGTTTCTCCATGTCACAGCTTCTAATGACATCCCTGAGCACCCCCTGCTAAGCGACAGGCATTTCCATTCGCATTTGCTTACCTGCCATTGCCCGGGAGCGCTGGGGAGCGTCTCAGCCGAGGATCTGCTACGGCTTGAGAACTGAAACGAGAGATTCGCTTGTGAGAAGCAGCACCAGGAGGAGCTGCGAGAATCGCTGTTTCGGCATGGCGCTGTGCCGGGGACATCGCGCCGCTCCCGGTCCTGCCACCCCCTGGAAAGCGCTCCCGGTCCCATCCCAAGCCGGGTGTCCTCACCTGCTCCTCGGAGCCAGGCGCACACCTGGCTGGGAGCGGCCCTTCCCCTTTGAGGGCTTGCGTTGTGTGCCGGCTGAGTCAGCTCTCTTCTGGAGCGTTCATCAGGGTGGAACTTTGTTCAGAAAGTGCTCTGCGTTTCCAGTCCTTCCTAGTGCTCTTTTCTACCCTTTTCCTTTTCCTGCTGTGTCATTTCTTGAAGCAAGGGAATCAGTTCTACATGAAGTTTTCACGCTATGGACATTCCTTGGATTTTCCCAGTGGTATAATGATTTTATGCTTTGTTTTCCTAATCATTCCTACTGTAAAATTTGCTAGCTGTTGTTAGGAGTATATAAAAGACCCGTTTTCTAAGTGTATAAAACCCAGCTATATAATGTCAAAGGGTAAAGAAATAAGAGATATTTTCATGTTTCACTACTGTGCTAAGACTAATTACTGCCTGGCCCTGGGTGCTGTAAGAACAGTTTTATAAAACACCTGAGGCAGAATAGTTCAGGATGAGTTGGAAGTTAAAAACCAAAGCCCTCAACCTGGGGTATTTTGAGTGAGCCTAGCACTTATTTATGTGACAGTGTCAGCAAAATTTATATAGCAAACAAACTATAGTAAAAGCAGGAGGAAGACAAAAAGCTGCAGCTACCAAAGTAGCTGCAGAAAGAAGGAATTAGGTAGAACCATGAGCAAGTGCGGCACCAAAATATTACACTTTGAAATTAAATGAGTTTTTCAGGTCAAAACTGATAGAGTGGCACAGTGATACAGGGGCATCCCTGATGTTCTCTCTTGTGTCATGCTGCTTTATCAACAGAGATATTTGTTTCCCAGATATATCTGAATAACACTTCCTGCACTAGCATCCTGTAAGAAAAAAGAAAGTTGTTTGTCAATTGGTGGTAAAAAAAGAAAAGGAAAAACCATCAAAGCAAAAGTATCTGAATACCTAAAACCAATTAAGTGCTTTTTTTTACATTCTCCTCTAATATCTTGCAATAATTAAAATAAAAGAGTTGATTATAGGAGAAAGATAAGAAAATCCTGCATTTCTAACACATCTAAGAGAGAGGAAATAACTAACACATTTTATTGCCTCCACATTATGTTAATTTATGGCCTAACTTTAAAACCTACATGTGAAGAGTACCTTATTGGATAAAATAAGACTCTCTCACGTTCAAGAACTAAACAACTCTGAAATAGTCAGATTTGTTGCTTCCAGCCAGCAATGAATTGAGTCATTAACAGAATTTAAACCATTATAGATGCCACTGTAAAGTACAAATGCATACAGCACTTAGGTTGACTGATTTCTTCAGCAACTGAAATAGATGAACATTTGCCCCCACCACTTTCCCCCACTTCATCAGATGATACAGCATGCTATTTTGTGATCCGTAATAGCTGTTGTATAAATTCATGTGGAAATGCCAATATCATATGTGTGTGCACGCACATTTTCTTCATACAAAGTACATACCGTGGGTTAGTGTGGGAATATGCCTGGGCTGATGCTCCCTTGGTAAAGCTGAAGGGAGATGGCCTTGGGTAGATTTCTGTGTTCCTGTTTTAGATAAACAACCTTGCAGTTCTGTGAGAACTAGAAGCAGGCTGGATGAAGTCATAGATACAGCAGCCTCATAGTATTAGCCAATAAGTGATTGTTTAAATGTTTGAACACCAATGGTTTCAATGCACGTTCATGTAGAGAATAGTATAATTGTAAAGACACTTTTCAATAAACTGAGCTTTGCTGTTAATTCACATTGAATCGTCGCTTTGCTCCAAAAGCCTCGCTCTGCAGGTTAGAGTGTGAGGTACTGTGATATATCTTAGAGAAGAAATTAATTATAATATAACTGTTCGGGAACTACTTTAGCTTTCTTTATGCCTTTTCGTAGGATTAATACAAAGTTTATTGTACAAATTGTTCTGGCTTGGAGTAGCATACTAAGGTTTTAAGATGTATCCAAAGGATATTCGTTGTGCCCCCTAGCGCCCAGTGCAAGGGTTTGTTTTTATAGCAGAAGTGAAGCCTCCACTAAGGACGAATTTTTAATCCTTAATGCAAGTTCTGTCCTAGATGAAATATTTTCAGAACCTTTGTTGTCGGTGGTAATAAGCAGCAAGAAAAAACAATGCTGGCAAATCGTTAGTGTAAGAGAAATCCTATTAAAGATTAGTTTTCTGTGACTTTTGCAGTGAATACAGCCAGAGGGAGAACAGTTCTAACCAGTGAGTACTGCGGTTCTGCACTGAAAAGGATGAAAAAAAGCATTGGTCTGTATCCCTATACATGTCACAATACCACTATAGCTATTTTTAGACTTGTTTTGTCAGGGAATAAAGATGACAGTGGCTCTTGTATTGGTCTATTTCCTTAAAGCAGAAGAGTTGACAGGCTTGTGCAACAGGAAGGAAGGAAGCAGGAGGACTATGTAACAGCCTCTCACTGTGACCTGTCTTCTCCTCAGCCTCTCTGTATGGCAATGAGTAACAGAAATTGAAAATGGCAACCCCTGGGGTTAACAAGTCTATAATATAGTCTCTAAATCAAAAGCAAACCATGAACAGGGATAGTGTCCTGGGAAACTGTTCTTATCAGTTGTTTAGCTTACTTTCAAACATTGTGATGTTAAGGATTTAACACTATGAAAGTATAATAAAGGAAATATCTATTTAAATCTTTTATCTGTTTGAAACTTAATTGCAGCTTCTGCTAGCAGATTTTTGCCAGGAAGTAAGGGGACTAGTTCTTTCAAATACAAATTTATTACTTTCAAATTGTTAATCTCTTCTGTACTCTTTGATTGAGGAGCCTGGCCTGAGATACTCTTTTGAACAGAAGCTGCAATTTCAAAACTGACTATAGACTTAGTCTTTGTGTGTAAAGCACAGCAGATCTAGGATTTGTCTTTGCATCTGAATAATGAGAATGTTTGCTAATTGTGACTTTCTTTGCCCCATTTGTGATAGCAAAAGGCAATAGGAAGTGTCTGCACTCTCCCTCAACTTCCTGTGGAATTTCTCCTGTAAATATGGAGTGGTACTTAAAGAGGTAATAAATAAGCAGTTTGATTTCAGGGCAAGGCACTTTATGGAGTATTTGAACTGATAATGGCAATGCATTAGCTGTGATATTAAAAAAATTAGAATGCATCTGAGCACAGTTTTCTGGGAAGATACTTTAAAATCTGCTGATATTTTGCAGCTCTACCTATTTGAGTTTGAAGTTTAAAGGTTGGGGTTTTTTTCAGGGCAGAGGTGGAGAAGGGAGTAAGTAGATTTTCTGTCAGTAATTCTTCCCTTAGATTAAACAAAAACTTGGAAGACGTGTTTGTATAGTCACTATGCATCAAAGTTACTTTCTGTTTGGTGAAAAGATAATACCTCATGTTGGCATTAGGTTTCCATATTCAAGCTGATGCTTCTTTAGATTTGAAAAGTGATTCAGGAAAGAAGCCCAGCTGCTGGCTGAAGTATGTTGTGGTGGGGGATAATGTAATTCTATACAGCTGATTGGCTTCAGTGAGGTAGTACCTTATGAACCTGGTGCTGCCTCTGGCATGTCCAGTGATATTTTTGATATAACGTATTTCAAAAGCAACTAATTTTAGATATTCTTTCCAAAAGATTTTTCAAAGATTCCTCTTACATGTCAGAGTACTTGTCTGAAACATCTGCTGACAGGTCCCTCTGTGCACCTGCAAACCATGTGAGGGGAAAGCCAGGAAAATGAAGAGTGAGCACCCACTTGCTCAGTGTGCCATGACCTCATCCTGGCAAGGTTTGTTATGGGATGTACCCATGACTGTAACTTTGTGGTTGCTTTCCAGTTACTGTTGAGCCTTTCATTGACTTGGAATCAAGATACAATATGGGATAAAATCCTGTAGAGGAACACATCATGCCATGATCTGAATTCTAGCCATCAAGGTAAAAGAGTCATCAAAGGAAATTTGTTTTAACAATCTCCCACACAGGCTCAAGATCAACAGCCTGGCAATGGAAATAGTGAGCAAGTCAGGGACGATTTGCTTCAAAAATAATCCAACTACTTAACTTGTGTTCGAAAGAATAGTTTTATGCACAGGACATAATTCTGGGGGGACGCTCCTCTGAATTCGTGCAAAAAAAAAAAATTACTCTTTAAGACTTCAACAGAAGCAAAGAAACGTTTCATTGCCTTTAGTGCCCCGACACCAACTAACTCAGTGGTGAGCAATAGAAAAGGCAGGACGGCGCTTGCCCGCAGCCCAGCTGAGGGTGCTGCAGAGCCGAGAATGGCACCGTGAAATGCTTTAAACTCCCTGAGCCCAGCGGAGCAGTAGATCCACCCCCTAACATTGCGTTTTCTCCTGTATCGGTGAAGCTGCAAAACAAACAAGGAATTAATCAAAATCTTTCTTGTGTTTGCCAGGTACTTATGTATGTGGATGCTCATCCTATGCGTGTTGTCTTTCAAGTTTATTTCTTGACTCCTTTTCATCACTTCATTTCTGCGTGGCTCTGCTGAACAGCTATTTTATCTCCACCATCCTTTCTTGGTCTATTTTACAAGTGAGATAAAGAATCTTGATATCTTGAGTTTCACCTGTACATTTAACTGTTTACTCACAGAACAGATATTGTCATAGTTTTAGATACAAAGAAAGAATAATAAACTGATGTTTAGAGACTAAGGGAGACTCAGCAAAAAGATATAGCCACTTCCAGACTTCCTATGTGCAAAATTTCAGTGCTTTAAACTGTTATGTTGGCCAATCTGCTATGCTTAAAATCCACCTGGAGCAAACATTCTGACTTAGGATTTGACATGGAATTTTTTAGGTAATGATTCTGTAGCGTGACACACAGGGATGGTCCCTGGAGCCAGAGCTGGGATCCAAACTTCTCTGTGCACTAACAGGGCCGGCCAGCAGGCTACAGGCGTGCTGTGTGAGAGCTGCTGCTGCTGCCTCAGCCCTCCTCTGCAGCTGGAGCCTCTTCAGCATGGAGTTCCCTGCCTTCCCCCCATCCTCACCTCCTGCAGTATCAGGAGCTTGGTGACTGAGGTGTGTGGAGTGTGAAATCTGTGGTAAAATCCTCTCCAGGGAAACAGGGTTTTAATTCTGGTCTTAATCACTGGGCTATAACTGGAAAGGGAAAATTAAAAATCTGGCACATGCACACTCAGGAAAAGATATATGCCACCTTCTGGGTATGGGAGTGGAGGGCTGTGGGTTGCTGTTCATCCAGGATGTGCCAAAATGGTTGAGAAAGCACATAATTCAAAACATATTCCTGATGATACTTGCTTTTGCATGGCTGTTGGCTAGCTGCAGGTAATCTGCCTTTCTGTGGCCCTGTGACTCCCTAACCTGATGCTTGGATGCCCGTGTTGGCTCTTCTCTGTGAACTGCCCCTCTGAGAATGGTGGCTGCAGCCAGCAAAGGGGCTGTCCTGGGGAGCAGCTGGGGTTCAGTTGGTGACCCCTTGGGAAATGACTGCCTGTATCCTAACCTCTGCTGCCAGGGACTGCCTGTGACTGCAGCAGGCCTGGGCTGTGATCCCCTCGGAGCTTTTATAATATTAATATATAATATAAACCTTTGCAGGACTGGAGCATTACCATATCTGACAGCTACTCCTTCCCTCGCAGGATCCCAGACATCAGAGGTGTGAAAGAGTAGTCTTCACAGAAACCTACCACCTGCTCTCCATGCACAGCAAGGAGGAAGGCATTCCCACAGAAGGAGATGTTTTTCCAGTACACTTGCAGAACCTGTCTTCATAAACTGCCATGAAAGGCCGAATATTACACTTTTACAGAGCAAATAATATAAGTTTTTGGCAAATGGCTGAGTGGAGATACCTTAGAGTGATGCAAAATTGTTGTTAATTCAATGATTTGCATACGCTTAGTGTTTACTCTTTGAGAGTTCTGGTTTGAGAAATATTAAGTTTGTTGCTATAACGTGAACTGAAATCAGCTCAGTGTGCCCCACTACTTCAGACTGATTCTAGTTAGGTCTGGATGACATAGCTGGCAAAGACTAGTGTATGGCTCAGAGAGATCTGCCCCATGCACTAAGTGGCATTAGTTATATATCTAATATGCATACTTTTTTATTCTCTTCCACATTGCTGTGGGGTATCCCCGTTTTTTCCCAGGCCTCCTCCGCAAAAGGCACAAAGAAACTCACTTCCCTGCAGCACCCTAACTAGCCGTGCACATCCACCACCGCTGCCACAGGGCTGTCACATTTGAGAATGATTTCCTTACTGTACATCTGTGCTGCCCAGCCCCTTCCCCTCCCCCTTTCTTCTTTGCTACCTGCAGCACTGCAAACCCCAAGAGCAATGAGCAGAGCTGAGAAATCCCCCAAACTCAGTTATCCGTGCAGCTACTCAGCACAGCTCTCACAGCACTCAACATGTGCATTGCTTCCCCCACTGGGTTTTTTGACCTTTTCTGTGGCCTATTTTCACTTAGCATCCTGTGTCACACCACCTCACAAGCCCAAGTAGTTTGTTCTGGGATTAATTGCTGTGGTTCAGGGGCTCAGCCTGACAAGCATTGTAGCAGCGACTGTGCAGCAGTCAAAGCCAACAACAAAACCCCAGGTAGAAAATTGAACGAGTTCCTTTCCCTCTGCTCTCTCTGCAAACTCAGAAACTCAGCCCCAAGGATTCTCCATACATTTTTGCATAAGCAGTCATCATGGTCTTTTTTTTTTCTGCTTCTAATTGCTCCGTCCCATAACAGAATCCCTCACTATTGCAGTTTTACCTTGTGGGAAGATGGTATAGCAAGATATGTTTCAGTTCTTCCTCTTGTCCAGCCACTGCAATGGAAGCAGAACTGTCCCTGGAAAAGCATGCATTAATGTTTGGGATAGTGAACATAATTATGGAAAATTGTTTTGGTCTAGAGGTAGAAGAGTCATGGGGATACGTGCAGGACTGGGAAGCAAGAACACCTTATCTCTGCCACTGACAATCTCCTTATCCAGGGGAAAGCTGCGTAGACTCCTGTCTTGAACACCCAGAAACAGAAGACTATTTTCAAAATAAAGGGTTTTGTGGCATCAGTGTTATGAAAATACTGACTATCATGAATGCTTTTTTCAAAAGGTAGGCTATTGCTCAAGATGAGTCTTGCAGGAGAGTGAGGGCAGGAAGGGCACCTCCCCTGCTGCTGCTGTCGCTCTGGGGAATCACAGTCCACAAGTGGTATGAAGGCTGAGAGCATTGTGTCTCCCTGCTTGAGAAGGGCCCAAGGGTGACAAAGCTTGGATGGTCCCAGCTCAAGGATATCTTTGCTGTGACAGAATGTTGCTCCACAGCAGAGCTGTAAATTATGATGGTGGTTTAGAGTTGATCTTAGGAGGTCTTGCTGCCATATATTAGGGTAATCTCTTCAACCGAGATTAACTGTAAAAAAGGATATAAAAAAATGAAACATAAATAAAACATGAGAGAAATGGGAACAGGAACATGCACTGTGTGTTGCTGGGCTCTGTAAATGAGTCATAGTTTAAAAAATAAGGTAATAGAAACCTCTGTGGATAACTAGTTACCTGTTTTATTAGTGATAGGACAGGATTTGAGCAGGAATATTTAGCCTGGGACTAACAGAAACAAACTTCTTCCCTTTTTTGTTTGCCCAACTAAACATTTGATCCAGATGTGTCTATGCTGCTCTCCTCAAACATCTATACTTCATGGCAGACTTCAAACTTCTTCTGATGTGCATTGATACTTTACTTGCTAATGCCCGTGTACTCTCTTCATGACATTGCTTCTGGAAAGTATTGTTCCCTAAGACAAATTTCAATTTCATTTTGATTACCATATCCAGTCTCCTTGCTTGACTTGCCACCCTGGAGCAGTGTAAAACCTGAAATCATTCTTTCACTATGTTGAAAGGTCTCTGGAGAAGAATGACGTCTTAATAGTTCTTTTTATATTTCATAGCATTGATTATTTGGTTTCCCACTTCCACAATATTGTTGTATTTTGGAAAACTGCCTGCTTACAATTACATGCTGGCATTCATATAAAAGATTATGAAAATACCATTTGTTTGAAACAGATGTGAGAATGCCTGTTTGTCCGTGTCTCCAAGATCTGTGTGTGCAAGCACCTTGCTGACAATTCTTTTGTGTGTCCATATCATCTTCCCTCAGTGTCACCTGCTGTTTGCCTTCCCCTAAACCCCACTGAGGTCTCTTCCAAGGGCGGAAAATCTGTGTGACGAGAAGGAAACAGCAGTGGTCTAGCCAGATGTCGAACTCACATCACTTTTTCCTGGCCCCCAGCAGAGCTCACAGGTGAGAGCTGTGCAGAAGAATAGTTTAAGCTAAAAGTGTATTGCACAACATACCTAACCCCTCTGCACTAGGGGACAGAGGTGCATGTTGTGGAAAGGGGAAGATGGCTCAGAGCCAGCAGCATCTATCAGAAATCATGTTGCGTCAGTGCTGGCATGTCTGAGGGACAGTGCTCGAGGTTTCCTCTGCTTCCTCTAGAGTTAGAAAGACATATACAGAGCCAAGGATTGAGCTGCAGTGCGTGTGACTTCAGGCTTTAAAAACTAACTCTGTTTGTCCCCAGATCCCAAGACTGTGAAATATCATGTGCCAAGTCTTATTAATAATTTTGGTTCTCAAATAAAAAGTGTGGGGGTGTGGAGAGAAATGATAGTATGTAAGTGATGACATGCACTGTGAAAGAAGAGAAAGTGAGCCTTTGTTTCCCTGTGTATGTGGTATTCCAAATAGACCAACCTTTGCTGCATTCAGAGATAGCACAAGACTAACAGGAAAACAGCTGTTGGCATGAAAATGAAGAACAAGTCTGCAGTAAGACCTAGAATCAAAACTAAATAACTTGCATGAAACTAAGACTGTGAGTCTTAGATGTAAATCTTTCCTATTGATAATAAATGAAGTCATTGTTTTGTGAACATAAGGGCTCACCCTAATCTGGATATGAATTCTTCACTTATTCTTAAAATCTGTGGGGTACAAGGTTTAAGCTGAGTTACTGTATGGAACATCAGCTTTTACTCTTTGATAGTCTGTGTTTTTAAAGCCAATGCACGCAGTCCAGGGTATCATTTCTGTTAGAGATGTGAATATCCTCTCACTTTACAGTGCTGGCCTGAAAGAGCTCTTGCAGGAAGAGCTTGTGAAAAAGGAGAAGTTGTTTAAAAGTCCTGTGTTTCCTTCCTTCCTACCTCTGTTGGGCTGCTGCAGTAGTATCTAAGTCCTACTGCATACTCTGGGATTTGTTTGACTTTATATTTGCTTTGCTGAGAGTTATGCTGAAGGACTCTGAAGAGAAGAGACTTTGAGCTTGCTCAGAAAATGTAACCAAAATGGTGAAGGATGCCCAAGGGACAGACCCTGAGGAGTCTCACAGTGATGTGGAGGCTGCTCCCCAATGTGATAGTAGTGTGGTGTCTTAGTGCGTGTATTGTACAAGCTTTTGAAAAGGAAGTTGTGAGAGAAAACAAAGGGACCACACATGTAATGAAATTACCTTATGAGTAATGAAAGTACCACCTAGCCTGTGACTGGGCATTGTTTCATTTCCAGGCCTGTTCAGAAAGCTCTCACCTTGCTGGTGGCTCAGAATGAGACGTGAGTGGTGCCACTGTGTTTACTGTGCTGACTTACCAAGGCAACGTTGGCCAGGACCAGCCCAGTGCCAGTACTTGCACAAGGATGTCAAGACTGGGTAGAGGTAGATAAATATGGAAGAAGTGGGAGATGAGATATGGTGGAGCTCAGGAAAGCCTTCAGATGATCCTGGGGCAAGAGAAGAATGATGGAAGCAATTGCTGCTGTTGCCCTGATGATTGTTGCCTCTTTGAGTACACTCATCCCTTCCTCCATAGCCTGACTTGCTTTCCAGGGCTTTGAACAAGACAAAATTGGCCATTTGGGTATCCCTCCTGAACCTGAGGCATGACATCTTTTCCTTTAACTCTTCAGAAACTGAGTGAAGCTGTACAGTTCTCATTTTACATTTCTTATATTCCCTATGGATGTTCCCTGAGCCCAACATGGTCACAGCAGTGGGATTCTGTGTCAGCTCTTCCAGCAGGCAGCAAACTGACCACACTTATATTTCAAGGGATTTCAAGTTTAATTTCTAAGAAAATACCAACATCTATAATTTTACTTCAAAAATCTAATCAGCTGCATCATGCTATCTGCACCAATTGTACCACCTTTTTACTGTCCTATTGCTTTAGAAGGCCTTTGCATGACGACAGAAGTATTTCTTGGTAAAAGAGTTAAGTGTCAAGTTTACTGATGAGTGTAAGTCTGGCTGCCTTGAAACATGAGCACTCTGGGTTGGAATGGTTGAGTTCTGAGAAGAGAGAGGAAAAGCTAAAATGTTCGTCTCTTAAGAAATTAATTTGTGATTTGAAGGAGTTCTAGAAGTGTATGGTGAGAAAATACATGGGGTGAATCCTAAAACAAAATTTCAGTAATTTATTTTGAAACAAAATTAAACAAAAATAAAATTGTACTAAACCCCCACCATGTCCCTTTATTAAAAGCTGGCACTATCTTCTAGTGAATTTTCTAACCGTCCTTTTAAAAAATTAAACCTGTATGATTTCCTTTCTTGAGTTCAACTTTCTTGTGACTGTTACTAGGACAAAGTCTGCTAAGGATGTTTTGCATGAAGTTATAATGCATTGCTGATGTGTTACAATTTATACAAGTTGAACTGTGTACTCACTGTGAAAAACTGAGCCTTGACTTCAAACACAGATCAGCCATTGAATAGTGGCTGCCTTTTGTGGGTGTATTTTATTTTTTGCTTTGTTGTCTGTTTGTTTGCATAGATGCAGTGTGCGAAGAAATCTTTTATTTGAACTTTCTGTAATTCATTCAGCTTACATGTCAAGGAGTTGATTTGCAGGGGCCACCCTCATCCCTTTCAGACCTGGCTGGAAAGTCACCGTGACAGAGAAGATAGGGATTTCCCCATCAAGGGAAATCCCCACTTGATACTGATGCAAATCTAGACCCTTAAAGATACCTTTTGTTTGGAGGTGTGTGAAAAAGTTTGCCCTCTGGCCTATTGGCTCCAGGAAAATCATTATCCCTCCCATTCTACCTATATATTTAGGAGACTGGATATGTTACAGATGTTACAGAAGGCAACTTTGCTTGCCGTGTTGCTTCAGTTGTGTGCCAGGCATAACTTATTCATACCCAAGTCTCCAAGGAGTTAGGATGTAAGATTAAAACCAGTACATCTCCAGTCACATACATTTGGCTTTATTTTCTGTGATATTCTTTTTCTTTTAGTCACTAAATGTATGTGCATATGCCTGTACTTATGTGGAAAGCGTGTACTCTCATAAGTGATAAAAGGACAGAATATAAAG
The DNA here is from genome assembly GCA_035047845.1 of Dendrocincla fuliginosa. NCBI lineage: Eukaryota > Metazoa > Chordata > Aves > Passeriformes > Dendrocolaptidae > Dendrocincla > Dendrocincla fuliginosa. Next base: position 66,056,932 of record JAWWMO010000083.1, read on the forward strand.
CCTGCACAAAAGCCCAGAATCCTCTTTTCTTTCCCACCCCAAAAGGAGAATTTGCTGCTAAATATTTACACTTAAATAACACAACAAAGATGAGGGAGCCATTTCTCCTAAATTTATATAACTCATCTTTCCAAAGGTCCAAAAGCTTGATGCATTGACTGGGTATAAAACATAAAAAAACTTGAACTGAAATCACTGCATTTCTACTGGATCCCTGGCTGCTTGGTGGACTTCCAGATGCTTTTTACAGAGAGGGTTTTTCCTTCATCTAGAACTGTAGTTCTTCAGTTTTTCATTTGTAGGGCTTACACAGTGCCCTTTCTAAACAACTCCTTTCCCTCTCTCCCATTTTTAGAAAAATTAATTTCATATAGAGCACTTGGGAGACTCAATAATCACTGGTTTTCAAAATATTGCAAATTGCAGGAAGGTCAATTAGTTTTGCAAATTTAGGAGTTTTCTGGCAAATTTGAAACTAATCACCTCACATTTATGTAGTTCCATTCATTACTGGGGATCTAAGGGTTTGCCAAATACACAGGAAGATGACAAATAATATTTAATGTGCTGAATGGAAGTATCCAGTCAGCTAGAGAAGAAAGCTATGAATGAAAGTGCTCGTCAATTTTATTTCAAATTGATTTCAACTAGAATTTGATCCAGTTAGAACCTGTACTTCTGGGAATCTATAACTAATGATTTGAATTGACTACCACACTGACCTTTTACAGCCAACATTTGCCAAAACTGACAGAAGTCCCTGATGTGTTTTCTCTCCTCCACAGGGCAGTAAAAGTGTTTTCAGCTCACCGTTCCTCAAGGGAGGTTGACTCAGAGACAAGAGTGCTCCTGTGCAGGTCCCAACCTTGTGCTTGCATTTTGGCTTGCTTGATAACTCCCATCCAGATATGAACAAGGTCCAAGCCTTTGGTATGGAATTATTCATGAGCGGTTCACTGTGAAATATGCTCTCAAGCAAGAGGAACATGTTCTACCAGCATTTTCTGGTAACCCACAGCACCCACATCCTCTGCAAGTGAGAGGCAATAGGTAACAAGGATGATAAAGGCGCTGCATACGTTCTCTGAAATTCACAGGTCAGGAGGAGGTTATTAATGATAGAAAACTCCTGAATGTTACCACTCACCCCCAGTGCAGGGGAACCCCTCTTCTCCCCACCCAGCCTTTCTTTTTGAAGAGCACATAAAAGGTTGTGGACGAAATTTTATGCTTGTTTTATGGTATCTGAATTACTCCACTAGCACAGTGTTTGATATTACTCTACTCTTGTGAAAAATCAATTGTTCTTGCATTAGACTCAGCACAGAGATGAAACTAGTTGCCCAGCACTGTTCAGAGGGAGTCTGTGGCAAAAGAGCTTTGGCTATCTTGCAATTGATACGAATTTGGGATCATCTTTATGTCATTTTGTGCTTTCCTTCAGGTTTTGAGTGGGAGCTAATGGAAAGGTAGCAAAATGCAAAGAGAAATTTCTCAGGGACCACTCAATAGACTGGTGGCAGCAAAGAAAATAGAAGTGGCCCTGGTGTGGAAAGTTTTCTTTTGACTCTGTGTGCTATGAGGAATCTGCTTGCTGGTTAGTGTGTAGAAATGGTGTGGGATTTCTTTAAGTAGCTATCATTATCTGGTGCATTTCCCAATCTGAAATTATTTGAAAATCTCTGCAGTCCTGGTACAACAAGTAGATGAACTAATGTTTTATATCAGTACTAAATACTGTGTGAACCCTAGAGTGCTAATGGAATTGCTTTAGAAGATGTTTGGCATGAACATGAAGAAAAGGCATACAGATATCTCAGAGGTTCTGGAAAATGGTAAGCTGCTTTGTTACCCCGATCTGTGTCTGGTAGTTGATCATTCCGTTCAGTATTTCAGGGCAACAAGAGGCTGAATGTTCAATGATACCTGAAGTGAGGCCAATTTTGGTTTAAATAGACCGTGACTTGCTTTTCCCACAGGCTTTATTCCTGTTGGTAGTTTCTGGGACTTTCCCTTCCTGGAGAGTAGCTCTCTGTGGCTTGCAGCTTATGACAAGCTTTCTCTCCAGTGCCCATCTGGTGCTCTCAGGAGCTAAGCCAGCTTTCTGCCTCATCTCACTACTCCCACTAAGACAAGTTTTCAGAGCAGAGAAGAGTTGCAGATACAACTGCAAGAGGGTCCCTTTTCTTAACCCAGCACAGCACTGTAGAGATTTCCCATGATTTGGTTGTGGGGACAAATGCTTTGCAGTCTGGTTGATAGGTCCAGCGTGGCCAGTTTGGGAAGTGAAGAAGGTGGCTGTTTCTTCTGCTGGCTAAATTTTGCAAGGTGTCAGCCTTCCTCCTGGAGGTGTTTGTGTCCGTTTTTGCACCTCTATTCAAGTGTCAAAAATACTGGTAGACTCTTCACTTGCCACACAGTTACTTGTTTCCCAGAGTAAGCAACACATTGTGGCTGGGGAAAGAAAAGTCCACCTGTCTGAAGTCTGAAAATAAATCCTTGCTTGCTGCTGACAACTGGCAGCTGCTTTCTAAAGGGCATCAAGAGATCCCTGAGAATTTTCACTTAGAATGAGGTGAGTTGTAGAGGGGGGAAGAGGTGGATGGTGGAGAAGAAGAGTCAAATCTGTTGAGGGGTTTTGGTGCAGTGGCGTTAGAAGCAGCTGCTAGTTTCACCCATAACTGTGCTACACATGGCAGAAGTCATTTGAAGACATAATGTAGGCATATTTGAATAAAATCATTCAGCATTTACTCTTACTGTGGCATTTAGTACGCCAGCTTGTTGCTTAGCAGGTTGAGATAAGTTATGTAGTAAAGATTGGTGTGGTGACAGTAGACCCAGGATGTGTGTCAGGTTAACCAGAAGGTGCAGTCTGATGGCTCTTGCAGAGCTTGACTTCACTCACTCACCGAGGTAAAACAAAATATGATCTTTTGGCATCATTGCAGCCTGGATCTGGGGTGTTTTTCCACTGAGACTTTTGATGGACATGAATCTGTGATGGAGCAAGACTCTAGGAGAGGGACTACAAAGAGATTATGGTGGAAAAGGCTTGACATGAACACCTGTGCATTGATCTTGCTGCAACACCTAGTACAGGAGTCATATCTCTTTGCCATTTGTATAAATATTTCATTATATTGTTTACTCACTGCTTATTTCATCAAACTGAAGAGAAGAGCATAGTATTCTGTGAAAGATTAAATCTGAACCCGAGTTTCTCCAGGAAAGACCGGTGTAAGTAAAGACATGCTCAGTCTCTAACAGAAATTAATTTTACTGCTTTATTGTCTTTTTTAAAAATAAAAATGTTTCTTAGTGCAAAAGAGCAAAATAGATATTCTACTCTGAACAGAATTCTTTCCTTCTAGGATTTTTTGTTATGTGACTGATTAAAGTTCAATTTTAATTTGGTAATGAAGTGACTATTAAACTACCTGTGCATGCAAAAGAAAAGATAATATTAGGGTTGAGATGTTGAGTTTCATGGTCTTCTTCATTTTACTTTCTTCAATTTTCATATTCTTCACATAAAAGACAGTTCCTGATTTAGATTGTGACAAGATATATTGACAGACACCCACAGGAAACTATTAATACAGATTTTATTTTTCCTTATGGCTCTTTCTTACTCATGCCTTCTTAAAATAGGGGGAGAAAGTAATAACAGCATGGATTGGTATCTGTGGCATAAGGATCTAGTACAAGATCTTTATCTCAAGATCCAATGTAGAGACAAGAAAGGAAATGAGATGCCAAGTGAGAAGCTTCAAGATCTGATTCAGTTACAGAATGTGTAGGTTATGAATTTCAGTGTTTGTCTGAATCTTCCTTTCATCACTAACACAAGAGAAAAGAACTGGAATTATGGGTGAAAGAATTCATGCTATGTAATGTTCATCCACTGAATTGCAGCTGCAAAATTTACCCTTCAAAACAATGGTCCAAATTAAAAAATCTTGATTGCAGTACTTCAGTGTAAACAAAAGATGTCACTATCAGACTCAAAAATCGTTGAGGTAATTAAAGTTTGTTCTGAAACTATTCAGATCATACCATTACGCTATAATAATGATTATTTTTAGTTTCTTTCTTTTTACAAAGGGAAACCACTGAAGACACTCCGTGAAACTGCTTCATGTGAAAAAAAAAAAACCAAAAAACAACAAAAAAAACCAAACGGCACCCCAAGTTCTGATTTAGAAAGCTCCTTTCTTGATAGGAATGTTTATAGAAATGCTTCCAAGTTCCTGTAAATGCCCCCCATGTTTCACACATCATATCATGTGAAGCTGTTCTGGACCCTAAAGAAGATGCGGGTGAATCATTAAACCAAAATGAAAGAAGAAGAATATGGAGAATGAAAGTTTGTGAGTTGTGAAGAAAGAGCATAGTATAAAGTGGAACAAAAGGGGAAGTTTCAAAGCAGTAGATATTAGAGAAAAAATGACACCAAATGAACAGATTTACTTCTGCCTTCATCCATACTTCAGTGGGGTTAAACTGAAGGCAGTGGAACAATGTCTTGTATGGATCTCAATTTTCATGATCCCATTGATGTCAAACTCCTATTGACTCTTCTGGAAGGAGGACTGGATTCATATCTTGTAATCAGGCTAAGCAGTAGGGCAGTGTTTTCAAAAAAGTGGCATTATTATATCTGAACATGAGCCAGCAGTGTGCCCAGGTGGCCAAGAAGGCCAATGGCATCCTGGCCTGGATCAGCAATAGTGTGGCCAGCAGGACCAGGGAAGTGATTCTTCCCCTGTACTCGGCACTGGTGAGGCCACAACTCAAGTGCTGTGTCCAGTTCTGGGCCCCTCAGTTTAGGAGGGATTTTGAGGTGCTGGAGTGGGTCCAGAGAAGGGCAATGAGGGTGGTGAAGGGACTGGAGCAAAAGTCCCATGAGGAGAGGCTGAGAGAGCTGGGGTTGTTCAGCCTGGAGAAGAGGCTCAGGGGAGACCTTATCACTCTCTACAACTCCCTGAATGGAGGGTGTAGCCAGGTGGGGGTCAATCTCTTCTCCCATGCAAATAGCAATAGGACAAGAGGGCACAGGCTTAAGCTGTGCCAGAGGAGGTTTAGGTTAGACATTAGGAAGAAATTCTTTACAGAGGGAGTGATCAGACATTGGAATGGGCTGCCCAAGGAGGTGCTGGATTCACTGTCCCTGGAGATGTTTAAGAAGAAACTGGATGTGGCACTCCATGCCATGGTCTGATTGACATGGTGGTGTTGGGTCAGAGGTTGGAATGGATGGTCTCAGAGGTCTTTTCCAGCCTAGTTCATTCTGTGATTAACAACAAAGATGCATCTGCAGACACAGCCACACTCCTTCAAAGGTCAGCTGGACTGACACTCTTGTTCTGAGTTACTTCAGAAGTACCTCCTGAGCTGGATCTGAAAATTATTACCTGGGCCAACTGCCTCTGTTCCAGCTTTCTTGAGAGTTTCAGCTCTTCTCTCTGCTTCCTAAAGCATGATAGAGCAGAATGTGGTTCTCAGGCCTTCCTCAATCTTTACTGAGGTCAAGCACCCAGAAGCCCAGGCCATTTTCTCCAAACCAGTACTGGGCAGAAATGTATGCATGATACTCTTTATCCCTGCTTCCACTTCTGACTAGGCACCCTCCACTACACTATCATGATTCTTGTACATATATTTCAGTCTTTGCCTTTTGTCTTTTTCTTTTTTTTTTCTTCTTTCTGAAGTGTGAGCACAAGATTCAGAGAGGAGGTAGTTCATGGGAAGAAACTAATTGCCCCTCCGTTAGTCCCTTGGGGAATCTTTTCAATGCTCGGTAAAACTGGAGACTTGCATTGATTTCTCTGTGAGTCCTCTCTGCTCTGGGGAACTTCCCCATTTAGGGGGAAATCCACATTCAGCCACAGCTGGGGGAGTCCCAGGCAGCTGGACAAGAGGAGAGAGGGGTGTAAAGGACCTAGAAATTGCTTCAGAGAAACTAAGGCATCTGTGTAGGCAATCTGCAGTGCTCACCAAGAGATGTAACTCAACTTGAAGGCCTATAGACTTGAGAGCTAAGCCTGCTAGCTGTCCCATGATGAAGCAAGCTGGCCACCTTGGTCTCACTCCCTGGAAATAACAAGTCTGGAAACTTGGTGAAAGCCAGCTGTGGAAATTCACGGGAGCTTTTGCCTCATAAAGCAGAGGGGAAAAGCTGAGTAAACATGACAGGATTTCACCAGGTGAAAGAAGAAGAGAGAAGGCCTCTGATATTTGCAGAATTAAAAAAATAGATCTTAGGTTCACTAGCTGGGATGTAGAAATTTCATATACCACATTGGGGTAACAAGCTGGTGAGACATTATGCAGTGAAGACAACTCTATGTGTGTGGACAGTGCAGTAGAAAGCAGGCTGTCTAGCTCAGCTGCTTGTCAATGTATCTGTTCTTTCAATATTTATTTCCAGGTCCAATTTTGATTACTGGCATTATGCCATTGATCTAACAGATCAGTTAGGTCAGGTTAACTGTGGGCATCATCCTATGCTGTGTTTAGGATGAGAATTTATATATACACTTGCCTCCATTTAAGCAGTTTGTTCTGTGAGAACAACTCAGCAAAATAAGTAGTTTTGAGCCTATTTAAAGTAATGGAAGTTTTCCTATTTCTTTCACAGGATCTTTAGACCACAGTATCATTTTCTAGCTGAATGGTAATGGGCATATTAGTGGTTGGATTTTACTATAGATGAAGGACGAGAAAAAGTACAGTGCTGTTTTTTTGCCATCTTATGAAAACTATAAAGTAGGTGACAGCAGAAGATGTATTAAGAAGTATTTAAATTTTAATAAAAATGTTGATGAATTTTGGATCCTGTGAGAACTCGCCTGAAAGGTGAAAAGCATAGGTTTCTTATATTTACCTTACTTTGGCATCTCCTGAAACAATCAGATATATCACTCAGTGGAGTGTTATATTAATTACAGCAAGCCATGCAGCATTTAATGAGAGCAAACTCATTAATTTAAATTCAGAAAAAAATCTGAAATCCAAATTACTTCTGCTTCTTAAGAAGCTTCTTCTGCTTGTATAATATGTAGAATTTCCATTTCTTAAGCTATTTCTGTCATTGCCACCTTTCCTAGAATTTTTACATATATTTCTGTATAGTAAGTGGTTACATGATATATTTATAAATGTTCTTTAGTTGCCAATTCACATTTCTATTTTATATCAATTTTAGGATATTCCTCTGTAGCTGTTCTTTCCAATTACACTGTTGTAAAATGTCATATATAGATCAAGAATCTTCACTGGTTAAATAAATCTCTGTATGTAAAAAGCTTTCTTTTTTTCTCTCCTGGTCATGCAACAGTGTATTCCCTTCTCTTGGCACTCATATCATATTCCAACAGTGGCATATGTAGACATATCTCTGCAATGCACTGGATGCTGATTTATATGAAAAGTATTTTAAAATAAGTCTACTCAGATAAGTGTTAGGGAGCTCATCAGGACTCCGAATTTGTACTGTGTTTATTAATAGCTTATTGATTTCCCAGGGTGTCCAGACTGAAAATATATATTGTATGGTGTTGTGCCTGGAAATTAAAGTAAAACTCATCTGCATTAGCCTTTTTTTCTTTTTTTTCCTCCCCATCTTTGCAGTACACTTCCCCTTTGCAGTAGATTCTTTACAGTATACTCACTTTACTTGACTGTGGTGGAATAAGGGACACAACTGCTCCAGTAAGTAAATAATATTAAACTCTGTAATTTGGTAGACAATTATTTGAGTAGTGCAAGCATTTAAAAATCTCAGCCAGGTTACTGTAGGAGCAAATTTTATTTGGAAAATGTGTAAATCATAGAAGTGTTGCAGTATTTAGGAGTACTGTACAGTACCATAAAATATTACAAGGCAAGATATTATTCATTTGCATACATTTCTATTAAAACTTGAATTTGTACTCTGGTATCACAAAACCCTTTGCTGTAAAGATGGGACTATACTCTTAGAACTTGTAATCTAAGAGTAACCCAAAAACACAACAGTGGAACACAGTCTGGTGAGGAAAAGGGAACCTGAGTCGGTCTCACTGTTAGCATAATTAGGACACACAAGAAAGGACCTCTTTACAGGGAAACATGAAGGCACACATAAGTAGGATAGAATAATGGTGTAGACCTCAAAATTTGGCATGTGGCTGTACCACAAGTTCTTTGGAAGGACCCTCTCATACTCAGCATCTCAATAGCAAGGAACACAATCAGTAGATTAGGGCTAGACCATGATGGATCCTACAAACAGAATACTGGTAGGATTATAAATAATATCATTAAAAACCCCCACAAGATAAGAAAAGAGATAAAATAAAAATATTAATGTAGAAAGTTTGTCTTTGCTGAAACATTTGCACACTGCAAGAGTGTATTGCCAAGGCTAGGAAAAGAAATTACTGGGTGAGAACAATTAACCATGGTAAGCTTACACTGATGATTACACATCCACAGTGTGTTGTCAGAAAGACAGGCTGAGTTGTTAGCTTGGCTCAAATGATTCATGCCTGGTGTGGAAATGTGGATTTGTAAGCGATGAGCGTGAAGTTGTTAAGCACACCGGGGGAGTGATTATTCAGAGATAAGGGACAGAAGAAGAGAAGGGAACCAAACCCAGGGTTTGACAGAACACCCCGGCCCCCTTGGAGTGCTGGAGTGGAATGAAGGTGCCTCCAAACATCTTTTTGAGCTGCTATAGAGGGTGGAGGAGAATTAGGAGAGAATGGAGACCCTGAAGCCAACAAGTGTGAAATTCTCAGAAATGACTGCGTGGTTGTGCCAAGAACAACTGGCAGACCACGAACAAGAAGCCTGCAGTGCTACAATTGTAAGCTTCAGTTAAGAAGAAGTCACTAGAGACCATGTGAAAATAGTTTAGTTGAACTCAATGGCCAGGAACTGAATGAGATGTAGCTAAAAAAACAACTCTAGACAGTGTGCTTAGACATGCAACATACCTGGAGTATCCAAAATTATTAGCTAGGTAATACTCACTAAGTAGAGACCATGTTAGTAAATAATTCTAAAAGAAAGAGCTCTTTGATGGTTCAAGTATAAAACCTGGAAGGAATAGCTGTAGTGAGTCAAGGGGGAAGACTGGTAGTATAGAATGAATTAGTTGAAAGAATTTAAAATGCATGTAAAGAATGAAAACTGAGTAGATGGTTTGGAAAAAAACAAACCCAGCCCAAACAATAAACCTCACTGATGCAAAGGTACATGGTGAAAAGAAAGAAAAATAACACAGATATTGAAAATTAAGAGCTAGAAATACTTGATAGAGTTCAGAAAAAATACATCTTAAAATCAACACGAAGAGGTATGTTTATATTGTACTGATTTTGAAGAGACAAATATGCTGCTCATATTTCTATCAATTTCTTGTATGTAAATATTGGCCATAATTTCAAGCATTTTGCCTTATTGATAAAAAATATATGCACCTGTTCCCTAATGAATCTTATTCCAAGAGAGATGAGAGAGAAAATCTGTAAAAGTAGCAAAATTAAGGATAGAGTATAATCCAGGTTCTTTATGTGGGGAGCAGAAACAGACAGGCAAGAAAAAAGGTTAAGAAAAAGAGAGAGGGAGTGATGAAAGGAGGTGTAAAATAGACCAGGAGCTGGAATAGGGAAGGATCATGATGGAAAGAGAAGATGTTAAATGGGGAAAGCAGATAAAAAGTTATACTTGTGAGATGAGAAGAAGGAGAAAGGAAAAAAAAATGAAAGGCATAGGCAACTGAAGGCAAGCTAAAGCAAGGAGGAAAATCAGTGTATTTAATGGGTCATCACTGGAAAGAAATTGGTGGCTTCTGGTATGATTTAGTACGTGTTCTAGAACATCCTGAATGTTCTCAGCCAGAAAGGAAACCCACTGTATTAGACATTAAATAGATGTAAGGACTAATAAAAAAGCCTGATGGACTTTCTGACCTCTTTCCACAAGTATCTTTTTTTTTTTTCTGATCACAAATTCTAGCTCTAAGTTTACATTTGTCTTTTTCTTTTATATATGTTATTTTTTTTCTCTAGGGAAAGATGGTTAAAAAGAGTTTATTTTGTTCTGGATTATTTGTTCACTCTCACTTTATGAACCCACGCTCTTATATTAGAAAGTTCTTTTGCTGATCATTACTGGAATGAGTGATTTTTCTACACAGAAACAAGTTACCTTTCCTCTTTTCATTCTAAAATGCTATCAAGAAGCTGCTGTCAGTATAGGTTCAGTTTGCTGCAGTCCTGTTAATTCTGTCTTCATTTTCTGTGGTAGAAGATCAATTTTTTTCTGCCTTATTCAGGCTAAAAGTCTTTTGGAAATCACCAAGAGATTTGTTTGAATGTGGTCTGTATCTCAGATACAGAGGCAGCATTTTAGAGCTAACTTCAGGGTAGAAGACTGAAGGGATAGATGTGAATGATGAAATGAAACTCGGGAGTACTTGGAACATTGCAAGACAACAAACCAAAATCAAGTATTTTAAGTTCTAATTGGAATGCACCCAAACCCAGCAAAACATTTTAGTCAGGAGCAATGGGTGAGAGATGCTTTGGGAAGTTCCAGCAAAAGCTGAGATTTGATTAAAACTAATCTTGAAGTTCCCCCACCCACATATGTCACTTGATATTCAAAAATACTCACAGGAAACAGAAACTGTATGGAAGATTTTAGTTTCAGCTGCATTTCCTAGCCTAACTTACAGGACCAAGAAGAAATGACAGAAGTTATTGGTTCTCTTAGAAAGTAGGAAATCTCTTTTGGAAGGCTGCAGTATAAGGAAAGATGCATTTCTTAAAAGGCTGCCTTTTAAAAGCTGAAGGAGTACAATCTGTTGGTGGTGGGGTTTTTTTAGTTTTGTTGTTTGTTTTTTTTTAAAAATTTCTACTTAAAGCTCTCCATTTATTCAAAAGAGTAAATGTCCAGGTATGCTTTGGTAACATATAATAATATTCCTTGCTGGAAAGATGTTGAGATCATCATAATTAGATGAAGAACATGACAGTTTTACGCCCATTTTCCTGAGGTGCAGTTTCTAGCTTTTGGATGTTTACCCTTTAGACTTCAATAGGTAAATAGATACAAAAGGCAGGTTTAAATAAAGGACTCTACTTTCAAAATGTAAATCAGATGTCTCAAAGTATTCATACATTCCGACTGAATTGTGTTGCCTAATTCATATGAAACTCTGCACTGTGGACCTACTGAAATGCAAGTTTTATGCATCTTAAATCCAGCATCTTTCCTACCACCCTTCCTGTCATCCAGTAGTAAAAAGATGTGACATAAGAACTGGAAGGAGAGCTAAGACCATGTAATTAATATTAATTTTAGCTTAAATAAATTATCTTTTTTATTATTATCATCTGAGGAGATTGTCTTTTAACAAAAGGAAAAAGAAAAAGGAGAGCAAAAAAAATTTGTGAAATCGTAGAATATCTTAAGTGAGCCACCAAAAACTGTAGGACGAAAACAAACCCACACAAAATGATGTATAGAATAGATATAATATTAACATAAAATTCAGATCCCTGTGCTAGGTCCCTGATTACTGAAAGGAAGGGATGAATGTAAGAGATTTGATGTACAAAGAAACTGCAATGTTTAGATACAGCTTGAATATGTAGGTTTGAAGAGCTGGATAAGTAAAAGATGAGTAACAGTGAGACTGAGCTGAGGATGTTTGTCTTGCTTTGAGGACTGAGAATATGGAGAAAGGTTTTGGGACAAAGGCTTGAAGTTCTGTCTATGTTGTCTTTAAAGCTGATGGTTAGTCACCATGAGAAAATATAGAAACAGGGTATTCATTAGGAAGGCAGAGGGAAAGTCCAGGGAAAAAAATTGTGAAAGGCCAAGACTAGAAGGGTAAGCTGAAATAGCAGCATTTTTATGTGAGATCTCCCTTAGCAGTAGGTGATACACGGGAAAAAGAAGCAGAATCATTGAGTCTGAAACTTAGTTCAAGTTGGGAGGGATCTCTGGAGGTCACTTAGTCCAAGCTCCTGCTCAAAACAGGGAGCACATCAAGGCAGATCAGGTTGCTCAGGCCTTGCCCAACTGGTTTTTGTTGCACACCTTCTCTCTGGGCACCCATTCTTGACTTGGTGCTTAACTACCCTCCCTATGACCAGACATGAAACTTTAGAGGACCGTGCTTGATACTGGAGAATGGTACAATCATTTCATTTTAAAAGGATGATTTCAGCATTAGGATAAAGTGCCAGAAGTTGTCAGTGAATGAAGTTTTAGAACTATCAGGTCAAAAGCAATTTTGTATAAGCCCTTGGCGTATGGCACAGAAAGAATGAAGACTTTTCTGAAAAACACCTATGAGCTCTAGGGAAAAGAGAACTTATAATTTATTTACACTGGCAGGTAGACAATTAATGCTTATGTGATTTTGCAGATGTTATCCCTTTCAGTGGCTGACCCATCCTTATTTCTAACCCAGGTTTTTGTCCCTGTCTCTGTGAAATGTTCATGGTCCGATACCTTTCCCAGTGTTTAAAATATCCCAGGGAAGCAGAGCCAGAAATAAAACCAAAGATTTAATTTAGCCAGAATGCCTTCAACAGCGGGTCTTCTGTTTGGAGGTTCTCTTTGGCTTTCAAAATAAAAAGATGAAATGCTTTATAGTACACAACCATCACCCAAAACCAAAGTCAATAAAAATACTATTGATTTTGTAGAAAGTAGAGTTGGGCTGAGACTTTGTGGTTGGGAAGATTCTACCCATAGGTGGCAATTGAAACTACTCAGAATGTTAACTGTGATGGAAAAAAAATGCCTAAGTAATAATATTTGAGACTGAGAGTTACATTGCACAACCCAGTAGTGCCATGGACTTGTGTAGGTGCTGCATCAACTCAGTTTTCTCACTGTCAGGGGGCCACCAAATGATGAAACAGTAGCACGAATGTCACAAGCACACAGCAAGCATGCAAAGCCTGTAGCAGACTTACAGCTAAACAGCATCCTGGATGTTTATTCAACTGCTAAATAAAATTCACAGTGTAAGTGGTAGATTTCAGGCCCTAGGAAGAGGCTTGCACCTGGTGTAAGTTTAGATGACCCGCCGGAGTGTGCATTAGTTCCTCACAAGTTTGTGAATCCAGACCTCACTGTCAAAGTGTCAATGAGTGTAGTTGCGTTTCGAAGTCAAAATCCAGTCAAGCTGATGTTTGGATGCAGCTGAGGCGGGTACTTGGTTTCAGGAACTGGATAGTTTTCATGCGTTCCTTAATCCAGAAGTAGCCTGTCTTTCATTTCCTAGTAGTGTAATCCTTCTGACTTTGCTGCTGCCCACACAACTGTCACCATTTCCCTTGCATTTTTGTTGAAATAGCAACCTTCTCTCTGATCAGCCCCCAAATTAACATCACAGCAGGGTCACTGGAGGCTCACTAAAAAGAGATCTGTGTCTAAAGCTGAGAAGTGCCAGTTTAAATGTGACGCTGTTCTGAAGTCACCATGGAAGAATTCCACCTTCTGTAGGAACAGCTGACATCATCACTTCCATTGAAGGGGGTTTTTCCTCCTCTGTGCAGCTAGTAGGTGTGGCCAGCTAAAGGAGGTGATATTTGGTTCACTTCTGTGTGGAAAAGTTCAGTCTTTGCAGCAAGGACTTCCTTGACTCAATGTATACAGGAGCATTCCCTTCGTTTCATGTTACATTCCAGTCACTCTGAAAGTGGTGAGTTTTCATAGAAGATATTAAGGTACATAATATGATATTCTGGAGAAAAATTTCAGGTTGGAAAGAAGCCATCACAAGCTTTAGAGATCTGGTTGGATTTATGCTATCATGTAGTATAAGTATATTTATGATGGGAAACACTGAAGGTGACAAACATGAAACCCCACTACTGGAAATATTTTACGGAGTAGAACTGCCCTTGAGATGTTTATTCACAAAGCTGAACAATACCTGCAGTGAGCTCAGGGAGCAGTAGATATGCTGTGTATAGAAGGTCCTTATTTTGAGTCAAAGTTGAAGAACAAAAGAACAGTTGTGTCTGGTCAGACTGGTCAGCTGAAATGTCCTTTTAGCCTTTTTCTGATGGTGGCTGAGAGCAGATGCCTGGGGGGAATCAGAAGGTAAGGTAAGAATATAGTGTAACTTTCCCAGAATCTTCTTCTGGCCTTCAGTAATGTGTAGCTCATGGGCTTCCATCACCAAAGGATTGCCTATTCAGTGATCCCTTACAGATTTTTCCCATTGCTTATTGAACCCATGCAGCACCTTTGTACACAGACCCTTGTGCAGCGAGGATTTCCAGAGTTTAGCTCCACGTATAAAAGACCACTTCCTTTGTTCCAGCCTGCTCTGTGCAAGTTTTATCTAGTGCCCCTTTGCTCTGGCACTGGAAAAGAGAGTAGGCACAGCCATCACCTACTCACTTTTCCTATGGCACCTGGTTTAATAGATCTCCAAACACATCCTTTGTCAGCCATCCTTTTTCCACGATGGAGTCTTTTAAGTCAATGTCTTACAGAGCTATATGTTCCACACTCAGGTAGGTAATATGGGTGCCTGTGAATGATTCTCAGCTCCAAACTTCCTGTTGAACAGGTAGTTTGGAAGGAAGACTTGAGATCTGTTTTTCCCCTTAGAAAACACTTGCTAATTTTAAATTATATATTATTTTCATTGAAAACTATTAATTTGGTGGTAAAAGCGTTAAAGATTTAACAATACTCATTCTCTTTTTTCTTCCCCCCACTGCTTCCCATAAGCTGGTTTAGAAAGTAGATATTTTTCATTACTTGAAAGATCAACTGGATTTTTATGCAGTTTATCCAGAAAAATACAGTCACTTCTCTGGGAAAGAAGGTCCAAAATCCAACTTCTCTCCAGGGTTGCTTTCATCTTCAGTGGCAGAGTGCCAGATCCTTGGAGGGCAGAAGTGAAGGTAAAAGGCAGACATTCAGAAAAAAGAAAGCAAGCATTCACTTGTAACCAGTGTTCCACCCATCTACTCTTCATGTATTTTTCTGCTGCCATTTGATCTCGAGAGAGTAGATAGTAAGGCTTGGAGCTGTGATGTGCGAGTAAGAAGGGGACTGGGAGGAATGGTGAGGTAAATGAGGGACAAAGATTAAGGGGAAGGATCAGAAGGGAGTTGAATAAATATGTGTGGCAAAACCAGCGTAATCTGGCTTCCACATATGCAGAAAACCTGTGCTTTGGCTGTTGCATTGAGTAATGATTCATCAGTGTAACAGAATAAAGAAAACAAATTTACACTTTCTTTCTCATTTCCCATGGGCAGAGGAAAACAGCTTCTCGATTTTAAGATTTAGCATCAATGTTTTCAGTAGAGAATCAAGTATGCATTGAAAGTGCCAGACTGTCAAGTATGCCAGAAGGTGCACAGAGACCGAAATCCTCTGTGTAACCACAGAAAGGCTCAGAGGCAGCAGCAATGTAGACTTCCCATAGACATACAGCAGTCTTGCTGTAAGGGAATCCTTCCTTCCCTCTCTTCCTCCTTCCCTAGCACTAGAAATGGTTGAATGACCTCTTCTATTTCAGCAACTTGTTGAAAATCTTTCAGACTTAGGGGTAAGGGGTGCAGCTCTGTTGATTTCAGTCAGTGTTACACTTGATGGACTGGAGCTGGTTGACAGTCACCTTCGCATTTGTAAGAAACTGCACTGAAGTTTTTGAACACAAAAATATATAGTTGTTTGATTTGATTCAGCATAATCAACCCTTTTTATGAATGTTCTGTTTCAAATTCCTGTTACAGAGAGACTGAATGTGCAGCAGGGACAGGATGTCACAGCCCCTGTTCCTCGAGAGTCTGTGCTTTGCCTTTTTCTGTTTCCTGATGAACTGCAGAAAACATTATTTCCTGTCCCTTGTGTTCTAAAATAATCCCCACTGTCAGAGTGAATAAATCAAAAGAGATTGACTTGTTTCAGACAGCATCCTGCTGCTACATAGACTGTCCACTAAAACATCAAACAAAAACTTTTCCTCTGTAGGATCACTCCCATGGGTGCCAGTGGAGGAGGCTTCAGCAAGGAGAGGGCAGAAGAGCCAGTGGAACAGATGCTGGCTACCTGCTGTGTGAAGTTTTTCTTCCCCTTGAGCTTCTTGGGATTGGTATTTCACTGGCTATTGCCACCCGGACTAGCAGCAGCTCTGCTGCTCAGCTCTGACTTGTAACAACACCCATAACAGAGATTTAATCATGGGAAAGTCAGAGCAGCAAATACCTTCCCCAGGGAATGTGTATCCCAATACCTACACCTTCCACTAGCCCCCCTCCTTCTTCACCCTTTCTGCTGGAAAAGACAACACACAAAGACACACAAAGTTAAATTGCTCATCTCTTTATGTTGCTTTTCTGTTTCCTGTATTGAAGAGGCCAACTTATTTGGTTAATATAGATGCTAGCCTTTTGCAAATGCATCTGTCATAATCCTGCTGACCCCACAATGTGGAATGAAGGTCAATCTGATGAAGAGTTTTAGACCCATGCGCTGTATTTGTGAACTTGTTCAGGGTTGGAAAATCTGCTGTTGTTCTTTAGCTCTGGTTTTTTGATTATGTTTTCTGGGCACTGAGTCTCTGGAAACACTTCCAGGAAAAGGGATGTTGTGGTCCACCTGCCTGGTCTAATTTTTGAAAGCAGTTTTGCTCTAGTAGCTTTTGACTTTCCTATTTTTTTCCTACTGTGATATTTTATGTTCAGCCCTTTACAGAACCTGGTGCCATTAAGCCACAGCCATCCTATTGTTCTGCTGTGCTTCCAATTTGCATGGAAAATTATTCATGTTAATAACTCTCCATTGTTCATGTCTTATCTTCCTAAGTCATGTCAGAGAGCTACACAATACAAGCCCTGCTGTCAAAACGCTTCTGTACACTTAAAGGCATGAAGTGATTTGCCTTCAGTGAGTTCAGATGAATTAAAGGTTTTAGGGACTTCAGTAAAACCAGGCAGAATTCTTAAGATTTTCTTAATTTCTCCTCAGGTCACGTTGTCCACCTGTGCCTCTGCTAGTAGTCTTTGACCCAAATACTTCTGCCTGTGCTACTGCCAAACCGTGTTGTGTTTTAAAGGGGGACTGACTGTCATTCTGCACGGTGATGGAAGGCATTCAGCTCACAGTGTGAGGGAAAGGCACTTCCTCAGCTGTGGTGGAGTTAGGATATTGATTACAGATATCACTTGAATTCAGAAAACAGTATTTGGCCCACCCTTGCATTTGGTGCAAAAAGGTTTGCCTGTTCCCAAAAACTGTGAGGATAATTGCTGATCAAGTAAAGTTACTGAGGCTTTTAGATTGCCATTTCCCCCCATTTGTGTACATAAGGTAATGTTCTGGGTAAAAAATAATGGGGTTTAGAAGTTTTAGGTTCATTAACATGTTTTCTTAATCTTCAAAAACTGCTATCATGCTCATATTACAAGAAAAGAGTTAAGGTTTGATGGGTATAATCCAAACTACAGAACTAACACTAACATAAGATGCAGTGTCTTGTACATAACTGCAGAAAACTAAAAACATGTTAAAAAGCATTAAAGCATCTTTTCAGTTGCTGTTTAAAACCACTCTTGTTTCTCAGTTTTTAAGCGCTATCACTCAGCACTGGTTTTGCTTCCTAATGTTGATTTGCTTTGAGTTGAGCTTTTGTTTCACAAAGTTTGTGAAACACACCTGTTTAAACCCTTTGGCAATATGGAGCAAACCTGAAAATGGCTCAGTATCTATTATTTCATAACTGAAACCCAGTCAGGTTTCTTTTGTATTTTAGTATGATATTGTAAGCCGCACAGGAAACCTACCTTCATTTCTATAGTAACTTATTCTAGAATATTTGTTCAGATATTATTAAGTATACAATATATTAAAATTACTCAGTGTTGGCACTACTCCTAAAGAGAAGCCCATCCACATGCACTATCGCTCTATTCAGATATCAAAAGAGTATAAAATGAGTTTCATTTTCTGACAGATGACAAATAAAGTAACCATCAAAGCAGGTGGAATAATAATCAAATGAAAAAAGACACTGTGAAATTTCCTGAAATGTCTTCTTTCTTTATTTACAAAAAGTTAGGTCAAGTGAATCTTGTATGACAAATGGTGCTCCTTTTCCTACTGAAATCAATGACTAAGCTACACTGACTTCACTGGCAGCATAAGCTGTTCCTGTTAAGCAGTAAAAATGCAACCCCTGACTGTGCCTTCCTGGACTTCAGTGTACATTTGCATTTACCCTACTCATGTCTAACTAGAGTTTGACTATTGCATTCCCTCCTGGTGGGTTTGACTTTTCCTGAACAAACTACAATTGTTCACAATGGAGAGACAAAAGTATTTTTGCTTACACAGCCAGGTTCAAGGACACGAGTAGATGAAACAAAACTTAGTAATTCTACTAATAAGCTGAACATTCAGCCCGTGTTATCAGCATTGCCAGATGGATTTCAGTGGAAATATGCTGCTTTTTCACAAGTAGTGCTCTGAAAGACTACACAGTTTTCTCAGGTTAAGGGGAAGTTTAGACATAAGGAGGACTAAAACCTTTCTGGTCTCAGAGACAAATGCTTGCTCTCCACCCTTCTCCACATTCCAATTTCCCTCAGAATTTGTGTAATGGCATTTTTCAGAGACCTTTTCACAGGATTCCCCAAACCACAAAAGGCTCATTAAAAAGCCTTACTTGGAAGGAAGGTCCTTTTGTGAATCAGTAACTGGTTAGAAGATGAAAAGCAAAGGTGGGAGTTACTGATCATTTTTCACAATTAAAGGAAGTTGCAAGAGGAAGGCAGGCACAGGAGACCCTGCCAGGTCCTGCATTGTCCAACACATCCAGAAACGGGATGGAGAAGACGGCGGATAGCCAAAGTGGCTGACGATAAAAAGTTATTCCCAATAGTCAAAAACAAAAGCTGCCTGAGAAAGCAGCACAGGGACCTCACATTAACAACTGACTGGGTAATAAAATGGCAGAGAAAATACAATGCTGCTAAAATACAAAAAAAGTGCATATGGGAAAAATACAGCCCTAATAAATGCAGACCGTCCTGAAGGAGCAGTTGCCACTCAAGAGAGAGATCTTGGAGTCACTGTAAATGTTAACATAAAAACAGCAGCTTAACATTCAGTCCAGGGGCTGGGTGTGTCCTTGGCTCATAAACTTGACCTGCTGCTTGCCAGAAACTGGAAGATATAAAGGGGGAAGGAACCCCGCTCTGTACTCACCCTGTTTCTCATAGGTATCCACTACTTGCCACTGTTGAGAGAAGATGTGAAGCCATATGGATCTTTGTCATGCTCTGGAACAGCTGCTCTTATATCCTTATGTAAAATGAAGGGTTTGAGAGAGTAGATCTAACCTGGAGTCACAAAGGAAAGTGAAACTATAGAGAAGTCTACAACCCGGGAGCCAATGTCTCAAGTCCCAGACAAAGGATCAAAGGATCAGAACAAACAAAAAAGCCTCAGAAGAGACCACAAGGAGGCTCTGAAATAAGCCTTGGCAGCTTAGAAGTTTGCAGGATGTTCTGGTGCTTCAGCACCGGGCGTGACTGAGAGTCCAAAATACCACAATAAAACACGACAGAAACACCTGAAGAGCTCAGAGACAGATGTGAGCAATATGTCCTGCAACTACAAGGTGTCCAGTAGCAGCAGAAAGAGACTGGCATCAGCTTACAGAACAGAGTGTATACAGAGACAATATAATCAATTCCAGTAGCTGGAAAGAGAAAATTGTTGAAAAAAAGATTGGTGAGCTGTCAACCTGAAAGCAAACAGTACCCATCCCAGACCAGTGATTCTTATCTTCTATGACACAACTTTACTGATGACTGTGGCTGTTTTGCTGGACAAGGCATATGGGATATTACAAGGTCTGAAAATATCTGACCCTGAATTTATACCATGTGCAGTGGAGTACAGGTTTACACACCAACACCAGGTGCTAATCTGTACTTAACTGGGCCACATCAGTGGAATGGCTTGTCAGCAGTGGATATGTTGCTCAGGAGGCACAGGGCTCAGCAGGAGATGGTGTTAGAAGAACAGGGATTTGCAAATGGCAGAATGTGACGTTCTGGCCTTGTTACTGATTCCTGAGGTTGACACGATTCACGTTCCTAAAGGTACTTCACTGTTGTTGAGAGTAGCTGCCATTAGACTGATGCAGGGTGTCTCAGGTGGCCATATATTTAGAGAGAAAACACGTTTTTATAATTACTAGCAGAAAGCAGGCAGGCAAGGAGCAGTGAGTCTGCAGCTTAACCTGAGAACAACTTAGGGGTTTACACCCACACAGTCTAAGAGGCATGTTTCTTGGCTGTGAGCATGCTCTGTGCTCTGCTTCCCACTCATCTTCTGTTCTCAGCTGTGCTACGGGCCACTGCCAGCCCGCTGAAGTGTTCTGGACATGCAGAATCCCAGATGCATTGGAGAAATACTGCCAGACTGTCTAGGTAACCACATAGCTTGGAAGCAACTTTGGTGGGACTCTGTTGCCACAGTCAGAGATAACTGCAACTGGCCAAAATAACGAAAACAAGTGAAAACTCTGCAAGAAAAGTCAACTCTGAATGACAATATTATTGTATTAGGAGCAAGCCACCAGTAAAAGTAATAGTGCAAAGAATAACTGAATGTTCTTGGAGAATATGGTGAATATGTTGGACACAAAAGTATTTGGATTATATTTTTATATGTGGTATTTAAGGGCTAGTATCTTAGATTTTGGCTGAGAAAATGTAATGTAGAATTGAGAACAGTAGTTTTAACTGTTTTCAGTTTTTCAAACACAGGAGACATTAAGACATATCCTGTTAAGGAGAAGCTATTGGAAAATGTCATCAGACTAAAGATCTCTGCCCAGCATTTTGAGCGTAGGCAGGTCATGATTCCTGAATACCCCATTTTACAATAAATATCATGTGATGGTGGAGGGACAGGGAACTACATCCTGGCACTGAGCACTGCTGCTTCTGCAGCTGCTTCAAAGATTCCTGCTGATTTTGGGGGGAGTCAAACCCTAACAGCTCTCAACTTGTTGCTGAACATCTCAATTATGTTCACCAAGTTTCAGTGGGAACATCAAAAACTGATCTCTTCCGACTCTGAAGAGTTTTCATGGACCAATGGATAAAATGGTCTATGGGCTTCCTCCACAAGGTGTTGTGAAGGTTGTGTGTATCCCCTTAGCATTACACATATATGCCCTGGAAGCAGAGGTTAGGTTTTTATTACATTGTTTTTCCATTTGAGGACACTCTGACATGTGCCCAGAGAGAGGAATACATGCTTAGCTTATCAAGGGAACACATTTGGATATTTTCACTCACACTCAGCACTGGACTATTCTTAGTAACTAGTAATATGCATGTGCCTTGCAGCATGCTTTTTGATAGCCTTGTTTCTATTCTTTAGGGATCTAGTATTTTACTGTATTTCCAAAGAATCTGGCATTAAAAGATAATGTCTTAACTCTCTTTTTAACATGGCAATTTCTCACAGTGAAAGATAAATAGACCTGCTAAGACTAATTTCTTTCTTATATACAGATTGGAGGTAAAGGTGTCAGGTTGATCTGATAAATATGTGCAAGGCAAAGTACAAATTCATGGTTAAAATTGCCTGCTATGAATGTTAAAAGAAATTATGTCATTTTTAACCACTTAGTGAAATCAAAATTTTCAAGGCCTGTTATTTTTTCTATTTCTATTATTTAGATGTTTAAACCAAGCACCCCACAGCACTCCCAGTATCTGCACTTCATTTGCAATCCATTATGAGTTTTAAGGTGGATTAATTTGTTTTAGAGCCTGAAGTACGTACAAACAAAATTAGTTGCTGGCAGGCAGGTTTAGAGACACAGAAGTGCAGTAATTTGGTACATGGTTGCCATGGCAGCTAACCTACATCCAAATTATCCTACATGCTTTTCTCAGCCATTCCCTAGCATTGTTCCTCCTGTCTGAATTGCTTGTTCCCTTTTTTTCCCTTTTTTCTTCTTTTGGAGACCTGTCTTTTGCAAAGCCCTTCTTTGTGCCACTTTGGCCTCATCTGCTGGCTCAGCCCTTACATCCTGGTGTACTCTACATTCTGTTGATAGCCATTAATGGAAAGGGGAAGCAAGAGGTGTACAGGAGAGAATTATGGTCTTCCAGTTATTCTGCCTGTTGAGATCAGCTTCCTGAAAGCTGATTTTTGATGAAGTAAACCCCAGTGGTAAATTCCTTCACTTTTAGGACTTAAAGCTTGCTGCAAGATCATTGATTTTGATGAAGTCACTGTAGATTCGCAAAATGACATAATAAAAGCCAAATTTGGCCTTAAGACCATGAATTTATCAAATGATGAATCCTTCTGCTCTGAGGCTACGTGGCAGTAAATCAAGATGCTATCTCTTCTATCCAGAGAACAGGTTTTGAAATGCTTTGGCAATGTTTATCACCAAGCAGAAATATTAAATTAATGGACAATAAGTCCTGCAAGTTCTTTCTCTTCCACTGATGTCCGTCTCAGCACAGTTAGAAAACATGCCCAGTGATATTTATGAATCATAAGGTTTCATTATTTATTTATATCAAATCACTCTGTTTTAGAGGAAAACCATTCCACTGGCTCTTTCTGACCAGGAATCCTTTTCATCTCCCTTCTTGCCATCTCTGAGAACTCAGTTGTGACGCTGCTTCACGAGAACCCAGCCCAGGTCTTATCAGTTCCTGACAGATCATGTATAGCTGACATGCCTTGTGCCTATGGCTGAATGTGAGCTCAGGATTCAGAGAAAGTGAGATCAGAAGATAAGAAGTACAGAGTATTTACTTACTTATTTTTAACGTAATAAGATCAAAGTATCGTCAAAGCAGTTTTGCCTAATTTTTAAGAAGGTTCAGTTTCATTCTCAGTTTGGCTGGCTGTTAGTTTTCAGGCAATTCCCTAGAGGGTGGTCGCTGCTGCTGAAGGCTTGGAATTGACAGATACATTTGTGTTGAGGTCAAGAAGTGTAGATTACTTACTTTATGATCCTCATATCACAAAGAAGCTGGAAAATCCCTGGATTTGTGGGATTACAGGCCCATGATAAAGTGATCTCTTTTCAGGGATACTGACTGAAGAGTATGAGATTCAGCAGGAGATTTTTTGCTCTTATTTTCTGTGTTCAGTTATTCAATCCAATCATCTCAGGATAGCTTGCTTCTTAAAATGAACTTCAAAATACTAAAACCAGTGCAGATGCTAAGCACAAGGAATAAGATCTTGAGAAGTGACAATGAATAAATACTCCATGAGGATTTAGGCTTGCTGAAGATCTACCCCCATAAATGCATTATGTGGTAGTTTATTAAACAACAGCTCAAGAACAAAAACAACTGGAATAACTGAGTAAAAGTCACAAGTCTGGCCACAGTATCAAGACACCCCCTCTAGACCTGTGCAGAGGCAAAGGACATATTATATACCATGGTAAACATTTAAGAGAGAAGTGGATTTTCTCTCACTGCTTTTTAATCTTTGTATGTTTCACTCTTTCACTCTTATCTCTGCTTTCACTGTAAAACCTTACATGCATGCAATAAAAGTCTCATAATAGGAAAGCACTGATGGCTGAAGTAGGCATCCTGAAGACAGTCACAAAACCTGAAATTAAAACAGAGGATGACAATCCCCATGAGGATGTGTAACACTTCCTATTCAGAAAAATGTCAGATACTAATTTAGATATACTTGTATTCCATCTGTATTGCCTAAATAATAAATTCACATTAATTGCCCGTGCACGGTACTTTCCAGCACTCTTTGAAAAGGTCAAATTTGCAGTTTACAGATAGAAGAACTGAGTTATGGGGAAAAGAATTGATAAGCCAAGACTTTCAGTTATCATGGACCTCTTAGCACAACACAGATCCCTGCAGTTATTAAGGATATTATTTACTTTTTATCCTTCTTGCCAGAGTTGCTGACAACTTCCACTTTGGGGATACAATGTGTTTAGTAGCTATTATATGGCAAGCCGTGATTCATACTGTTTGGACCTCAAGTCTTATTTTTGTGGCATGAGGATAAAGTAAATTACATTCTGGAGAGCTTTACCAATGAAATATTAAAGCCAATATCTGTAATAAAGCTCACTGCCCTGCTCTTCAGCAGTATGGAGGGGGAAGGGTGGAGAGAAGTGCAGTACATTAAGTCAGGTGGCTATTCTTCCTGGCCTTACAGACAGACTGCTCTGGTGGTTTTGAGGCTGATGATGACATGATACAGCCCTGCAAACTCTGTGGAGCCTGAGGGAGGGAGAGGTTCAGGAAGGCTTTAAGTACAAAATCAATGTCTCCCTAGGGTTCCTGTGAAATGTAAGCACTTGTGGTGACGAAATGGCTGTTTCATGGCAAGAGTTTTCTATCATTCTAGGTAGTTAAACCGACGGCTTAATCTCTGTTGGCTTTGAAGCGTGTCATTGTCTTCTGTGGGAACACCACCAGTTTCTGGAGACATGGCAATCCAGTGACAAGCCACCGCTCTATATGCACTGGCCTGACCCCATGGGCAGGGAGTGGTCAGTCCCCAGCTTTCTACAGGGTTTGTTATGTGAGTAAATTCGGTCTTGGGCCAGACAGGTGTCGAGGGTTGCTTAAGCAAAGGGGAACAGAGGTGCTGTTGAGGGGTGGTGTGAGGACGTGCGGCCATCTCTTTGGCAACAGCCAATGTTTGACTGCAACTGGAGGTTGTGAAACTGTTCCCTTAGAGTTTGCTTGTATTGGCAACCACAGCCACTACGTAAGAATCCCCCATCACTAATCTGTCCTTTGGAGAGTTCGCACCTGGCTTTGCTGCTTGCTGGCTTTACCATGTTTTCCACTTTTCACTCTTCCACTGCCTGCTTTGAGCTGCAGAATGCCCCTGACCCACCTAGTCCTACCAAGGCATGCCCCAAAAATGACATCTTGCCATCACTTTTTTATAGGCATCTCACACTGATGCATGTATAAATAGATACACAGGCAGCTTGATGGTGGTCACACAGCAGCATCCTTCTCTGTTTTGCATTTGAGCCACAAAATAAAAAACAAAGGTTTTTCTGGCAGTGTTACTCTGCTGGCTAGTGGAAGAGACCTTATGTAGTAGTAACCTGTCCCTGTTTATTTGAACTGTGTGTTACCCCTTAGGTCCTTGCCTATCACAGTAACTCTTTGGAGAAAATTTCCTTCACTAGCCACCAAATCACCACACCTCCCCAAAAGACACCCCCATGGCTAGATGGATGTGGCTCTATCATGTCACGTTTAACTGTGCATTAGGGAGCAAAGCATGGGGATGGAAGCACCGAGCATGGCTTTGAAACCATGCCTGCTGAGGTTCAGCAAAGAGCATCTTTCCCTGCTCAAGGAGGAAGGTTGGACCGGGCAACCTCCAGTGCTGTCAAACACTATGATCCTGCTATGTTCGCTTCAAACTATTTGCTTTCTTCCCTCTGTTTGCCTCAGTTAGGACATGAATGCCTTTTGTGTACCTGCCAACCCACCTTGCTTGCAGCGTGGTGGGGATGACAGGGCTGGACTCGGCTGCAGGCCCATGCCAGGGCACAGGCCACTGTGCAAGGCTCTGCTCCCGGTGCAGCCGGACCCTTACACACCTGCATCCTGCATCCCGCATCCCTGCATCCCGAATCCTGCATCCTGCATCCCGCATCCCACATCCCTGCATCCTGCATCTCGCATCCCTGCATCCCGCATCCCTGCATCCCGCATCCTTGTATCTCTGCATCCTGCATCCCTGCATCCTGCATCCTGCATGCCTGCATCCCTCCTCCACCCTATGGATAGGCACCGCCACACCGGAGCCGCACAGGCTGGCAAGCGGGAGACTGTGACAAGCAGCCCTGGCGCCCAAGGCCTGGTGCCTCCTGCCAGGGCCCATTCGAGGCTGAAACAGCGCTGTTTTCGGGATGGCAGAGGTGGACAGGGAGGCGGGCGGGCAGTACCTGCACGCTCCCCCTTCCTGCACCGCAGCCCTGCCCTCCCTGGGCACACCAGCGGCAGTGGGCAGTCCATGCTGGGAGCCACTGCTGGTGATGATGATGATGGTGATGGTGGTGATGATGGTGATGACAGTGATGGTGATGATGATGATGGTGATGGTGATGGTGATGATGGTGATGACAGCGATGGTGATGATGATGGTGATTGATGAAGGTGATGACAGTGATGGTGATGGTGATGATGGTGATAATAGTGATGGTGATGATGATGGTGATGACAGTGCTGATGAAGGTGATGATGATGATGATTGTGATGATGAAGGTGATGATGACGATGATGATGAAGGTGACGATGATGATGAAGGTGACGATGATGATGAAGGTGACGATGATGATGGTGGTGATGAAGGTGACGATGCTCCCAATGCTCACCCCTCGGCCAGCCCTTCTCCCCCGCCCGCTGCCCGCGACAGGTGGCGCAGCCGGCGGCGCGGGGGCCGCTGGGATTTGTAGTCCCTTAGGGCGCCCTGCGCGCGGGCGGCGCGGCGGCGCGAACTACAACCCCCAGCACCGCCCGCGCAGGGGGGCGGCGGGAGGCGGGTCCCGGCGCTCCCGGGCCGCCTCCATCCCGGCTGCCAGCGGGAGCCAGCCACGGACAGGGATGCGCCTCGCCCTGCCGGACAGCGGCGACCGCCCGGCCGCGATTAATTAGCCCAATTAGCCCGTCCCATCACCCCCCCCACACACACACCCCGCACGACAAGCAGTGTCCCATGCACGCCGGCCCGCCCTCGGCTTCTCCCGCGGGGCTGCCGTGCGGGTCGCTGGAGCCATGGGGAATGGGATGAACAAGGTAACGGAGCGGGCCCTGCGGGAGCTGCTGCATGTGCGGTCCCTCCCTCCGGCCGCGGTGCCTTTGTGCGGGACCCGCTCCCGGAACAAAGGCCGGGGCAGCGGGGGCTGCTGCTGCTGCTGCCCGTGGTTTCGGGGGTGGGGAGCGCCCTGCCCGGCCGGGGAGGGACCGGGGCACGGAGGGAGGGAGGGAAGGAAGGAGGGGGCCCTGGTGTCAGTGATGCGCTCCCGGGCTTCCCCGCCCCGGCACCGGGGAGTTCCCAGCGGGCACTGCCGGCCGCGGGGCTGCGCTATCCCTTGGGTGTCCCCCTGTGCCCCGGGTGTGCCCCGGGTGTCCCCAGGGTGTCCCCCTGCACCCCCCGGCCTGGCTCGGTCCTGCGGCTTGCCCATCCCGCCCCTTGCCCATCCCTTGCCGGGATCCCAAGGCGCAGAGCTGCCCCTGGATGCGGTGCCGGTGGGGCAGGAAAAGCGCTCCCGGCCCCAGCGGAGGTGGCAGCGAGGAAGGAACGTGGATCTGTGTAGCAAAGGGTGTTGGCCTTTTGGCAGCGGGGGCTCGTTGTGCGCACCGATCCCCCTGGCACGTCGTGGTGGCTGTCAAGGCACAGCTGTGATTTTTCTCAGTGGTCTCCACCTCTGTTTTAAACCCGGGTTTGAGAGTGTGGTGGTAGCTGGCCTTTTATATATAGCTTACTATGAGGAACAGGAGTTGAGTCATCTCTTCTGCCTTACATCCTGCCTTGAGTGCCTTGGGAGTAGCTTTGCTGTGTGCGTGGCCCACGACAAAGCGGAGGAGAACAGCTCGAAATAGCTGCTCACATGTTGCACCAGTCTGACATCCCTGCCCCTGGAAGTCAGATCGGTGGATGTCCAGAGTGCTGAATGTGCCACCTGGAAGGTGAAGCCTTTGCATCCTATGGATAGAGGCATTGAAGTAGAAACTGTAGGCAGGGGAAGGATCTGACTGGTGAGGAATCAAATTAGGGGGTAGGAGAGAGAACTTCACCTTGATCCTTTTCTCCATTTTTGCTTTCAAAGTCTGGGATAATGTTGTGATGTGTAGCCACTCGTTGGAGTCACCTAGGAGTGGCCAGGTAGGAAGACACACAGCTAGGGAGACTCCTTTTAGGCTTCTAGGATGTTTGTAATATTTTTCTGGGAATGTTTGAAATTATCAAAACGTTTAGAGGGACAGAATATGGGATGCTAAAGTTGCAATCCAGGGACTAAAAAAAAAAAAACAAACAAACAAAAAACCAAATCAAAAGGACAGTTCTCAGGCCTTTGAAGCTGCATTAGACCATGTGGGTAGGAATTGACAATCTGTGACTGGCCAATTTGGTCTTTTTAATTCTGTTAAATTTTGCCCTGACATGTGCCAACTGGAGGTTTCAGGACAAGCATAACACTACTCGGGTTTTTCTTCCCTTTCTTATGGCTGTATCCAAGAGGATGAGACAGTCAGCATTTGGGAGGAGCTGGCTCCTCTAAGGAGGCTGCAACCATGTTGGGTACTGGCCATCAGGGTTTATTTTTGTAGGGGTCCTGCCTGTGGGTCTGGTACTTGCCACCTTCAGAACCTGCCCCTGGATTGTCTGCTTCTTTTGATCTTGTGAGTCAGAGAATGCTGGAGGGGCAAAGGGAAGCATGGAGTCACCAGCACAAATGTTGGGGGGTATTTGCTTGACTCAATGTAGTCAATCCATACAAATTGCCTTAGTTTCCAACTGAAATGTGGGGTTTTTTGTGGTTAAGCTATATATGGATAGTAGGAGAAAATAATCAGCTTATTCAGTGGTGAATTATTTCATTTAAGGATTCTCTTTGTACTGATGCCAAGGGAAGAGGATTAACCGTGACCTGTAATGGGCGTGGTAGGGAAGAGCTCCAGAGACTGCTACAGCCTGTGTGGCTGCTTTTGGATGCTGAGCCTTTTTCAGTGGCATGGTCTGCTCCTTATTTTTATGCCTTCTGATTATTGATGTATTTCATAGCAAATAGCAATCTCACCTGACTTTATGTGGCCATTAGGGCTAGAGGTCTGCAATTCTTTTTAGGTGGTGTCTTTTGTTACTAGTTTTCTCTGTAAAATTAGCCCTGCTTAGTTTTTTTCCCTTAAGACTCAAGCCTTCTGACTTTTCCCAAATTAAACTGAAAACATTGCTTTACACATATCCTTCTTATTCTGCTTAAAGAAGGAGAATTAGCTACTGAATGTGCTTTGACTTGGCTAATATTTATTTTTCACTACTTTACTTTTTTTTTCTTACATCTTCTAAGTACAGAATGAGTAATACGGTCTGACTTGGGAAATTGTCTGGGAGGGCTGATTTATCTTCATGCTTAACGTCTAACTTCAACTTGTATTCAAAGTTCAAGTTGAAATCTGTGGTTGAAAACCTACAAAGATGTTTTCCAGGAGCTGAAGTCTAGCAGCCGAGATGGTGACAAGATTTGATTATCTATGAACAGGATATGCTTAGTGAAGAGTTTTTTCCTGGGTTTTAGTTGTTGCTCATTCCTGTTACAGTCAACTGCTGGTTATTCATGTAAACTCTTCACAGAGTTTGAGTGCTATCTCTGCAAAAAGGGCAGATAAGCCCTGTTTGTTGTAGGAGTGGATTTATAAGAAATTTAAAGCAGTGTGGCTACTTATAGCTGATGTAGCCACTTTTATGGAAGTCGGAGAAGCTATGCCAGTTCATGTCAGCAGCAAATACTCCTCCCTGATGCATGCCACTCTCCTGTACTACTGGACAAAGGTAGGCTTGTCTGCTCCTTTTACAGTGCCTGGCCATCTCTAAGAAAGCCCCAGGAACTCCTCTGGAGTGCCTATTAGTATTAATGCATCTAGAAGCAGCAAAGAGTTGCATGCTTTGTTATAAGCATTTGTCTGTATAGGAAACAGCAGTGAAGTAGCCCTTTAAGCCATTTTCCAGGTAGGTGCATTATCAAAGAGGACTGATGAGAAGCATTAGCAAGTGGAGCAGCTGTTGTCTGTTGCAGGGCTCTGCCTTCATGCAAGGTGAAGGATGTGAGCTGCTCTCGTGCGAGGTACAAACGAAGACAGGCGTTGGTGTCCTTGTCCCTTGGTTGTGTGTTCTGTTATTTAGCCTGTGGTCATTTTCTCAATGTTTCGGATGATATAAAGAGGCTACTGTTTTTATTCATAAAGCAGTGGTTGAAAAGTTCACAAAAACAACCACCTTATTTTTCTGCTCTTGACTCCCACCCGTTCTCTCTCACACGCCCCTAGCAGCCATCGGCCTTCATTCTGCACAGCCCAGAGTTGCAGTTATTGAAGGCAGTGTGAGATGACACAGCTGAAAGTTCCCAGCCATAGTCGAGTGCTGAAGTATTAGTCAGCATGACATGAAGATTCACTTCTTTCCAGGTAGCTTTCACCCATAGTAATGTTTCTTGCTTCTAGAATGACTAGGACAACAGGGGTAACATCTGTCCTTGGTCGCACGGTGTCCTAATTTTCTATCTAGCATACAGTGTTGCTTCATGGTGCACGAATGCAGACTTCTGGATTTTTCCTCTTTTGCCAACAAGAAACCTCATTTCTGCAACCCCCCAGTGTTTCTCAGTACCTTTAATTTCTAATGTCTCAGCTTAATGACTGTGACTGGAAATTAAGCTTTTACCATCTCTTGAGAGTGCACATTTGATGCAGAAATAATGTCCTGGAGTCTAAAATGCTGTAGTCTGCCGTAGTGGTGGTATGATTGGAGATTTGTGCTGCAGATAGGAAATACCAGACAGCTGTTTAAAAATATCAGCAAGGCTTTTTTCATTTTTATGCTTAAGTTGAGGCAACTCGCTGGGGGGATCTGGTTGGTGAAATTCATTCATAACTTGACTCCCTTTTGCTTTCTAGCATGATTTTGTTTGCAGAATTTGGCCTCTTTTGCAATGACTCTCTGGAGCACCTATGGGTGTCTGTTTCCTAGCCTGCGATGGTGGCCTTGGAGCTGCACTTCTAGCAGAGTCATCAAGTGTGCTTGAATTATTGAGCTGTCCCTTAAAACCGCTGAGTCTTGTGCATGTGGAAAGGGACAGCAGGATGTTCTAAAGGTTCTTTTCCCTACTTGATACCCTGGCATTGAAAACTGCCACGGGGATTTTTGCTGTCTTTGTAAGAGTGTTGAATTCCTACAAATGAAGAGGGAAAGAAAGGGGACAAAGCTGTCTGAACTCGTCTTTGCAAAACTTACAGGTCCCTGTTTTTACCAGACTAAGGAGCTGATTTCTCGACCAAGTAGTGTTGTCAATCAGCCCTTAATTTGCAAGCAAGGGTCTACAAGCAACAAGCTCCAGCAAGGGTCCTGGAGAAGCT
The DNA here is from genome assembly GCA_035047845.1 of Dendrocincla fuliginosa. NCBI lineage: Eukaryota > Metazoa > Chordata > Aves > Passeriformes > Dendrocolaptidae > Dendrocincla > Dendrocincla fuliginosa. The sequence goes on from JAWWMO010000083.1 coordinate 66,088,119, forward strand.
GTTTTTCAGTATTGGGAGGAGAACTGAGCCCCTTGTTTAGAGCTGGTGTGACACAGCAGACAGAGAGGGATCACCCAGCAAAGCCTAGAGGGAGGAATGCTTGCACAAACCCAAGCTGCAGGGAGTACAAGAAGTGCTGCAGCCTTTCTGTTTTCTGCAAGGCGAGATAAATAACAGGGAACACGATGCTTTTATCAGACAGAAGTCCTGGATTTAAGGCAGGTCAGAGGCTATTTTGCAGGTTCTCCTGCTGGCCTGCCAACCTTTGCATGGTGAGCTGGTTTGCCTTCTAGCAGGAAGGCTGCAGTGAAACAGGGGCTGAGGTGATAATCCCCGACGAAAAGTCCTTCATGACTTTCGGAACTTCGCAGCTGCCGGATCGAGCAAAATGGGTGGAGTTTTCCCTTTAAATAGCTGTGCCTGAGAGACTTGCTGCTGTTGTGGTGACACTGGGCTGTTGCTAAGGCTTTAGGAAGTCAGCACGGACAGATCTGTACTGGTGGTATGCTCAGCATGCACTGAAGAAAAATGGATCGTACAGTTTCATCCCCACAGTTCTGGTCTCTTCGAAGGATGTGGGTGTGGGTCAGAGACTTCAGGTGGCAGAGAACAAAATTCTTGGCCAGAAAACGTGTGTTCGGTGTGCGTGGGGTTTTTTTGATGCCCTTACTGCTGTTCCCAAGTTAGGAGGGTTATGAGAGGGTGGGAGGGGTAGCACTACAGTGTCCCCTGCCTCTGTGTATGTGCACGTGTCCTCAGACTGCACAGACTGGTCCTTGGGCAGACCTTGAAACTCCCCAGTTAAAGAATATCCTGTAATTGAGACCTGTGCGGGTTTCTGGGGGGGTTGGGATAAGTGGGTAGATCTGGAAGAGAAACATGCAACATATGGACTTTCAGCAGTTCCCTTTCTATGTGAACACACAAGTTTGCAGAGATTTCCTCTAAGAGCTCTACAGTGCTGCAGCCCTGGCTTGCATGGCTTTGCAGTTCAAAAGCCTCGAAGGATGTCATTTTGCAGGGCTTTGTCCAGCTTCCTTAGCAACTTTAGGCAAATCACCTTTGCTGTGTGAAGTTTCATCATTAGTTTCATGAGGGTAACTCTTACCCTGCTGGGGGGGAGGCAGGGGAAAGGGTGTTTTGCAAGGCCCACTTCATACTTGTAAACCACATCTCCTGTTCTTGGAGAGCCTCCATTATGTGACCATCCCCATGATTAACAACCCCTGGCTGCCAACAAACGCTGTCAGGGCATGGTGTGCCTCAAGCTGTTTAGTTAGAGAAGGTTGCAAAGAGGCATGGAATGTTGTCAGCATGTTTTAGATTGCATTTGACAATAGTCTGCTAAAGTAGTATGTTCCATCCTGTATGCAAATTGAACTTTGTCAAATTGTCTTACCACAAGATATCTATATTTGATACTATATTTCTTTCTCACAGATTCTGCCTGGCTTGTTCATTGGCAACTTTAAAGGTAAGATTAGCTTTATCATTATCTTTAGGGTTACTTAGTAGGGGTCTTTAAGGTGGTGTTTCACAGGCCCTTGGAATTTTCTGGCATCTCTGTAGCTTTTTAACCCCGTCTTGCTTCATTTTTGAATTCACCTGGTAACACTTAAAAGAAAAACTCTTTTGCTCTCTCATCCATGTGCTGTGCTGCAAGTACTTTGAGAAAAGAAAAATGATCACCATCTCCTTGGAGCATGCTTCAGCTGGAATTCCTAAACACCGGCCTGCTTCAAATGATTCCTGTGCTTGGCAGGCAAGCCTGTGATCCAGGCAGATTCTTTGTAAGGCTTATTTCAAGCCCTCCTTATAAGTAAAGGGTTACTATGCCTCCCGCTCATTGCTTTCATTATTTTGGTTATTTATAACAACTGCTGAAGAGTTCTGTTATCACTGCCTGTGAGACTGATAGGTCTGCTGGGTGCAGTCTGACCACCGATACTCACACTGTCCCTGTTGCAGATGTATGTTTCTCTGGATTTTTTTTTCCTTTATGCAGGAGGTTTATTTGCTGTGTACAGAAAACCAATCATATTTAGAAAACAGGAAACTGTATGTAGACATCCAAATAAATGGCCTGTCCTCAAAGCATTCTGTCGGCAGCAGTTCCAGCTGACACTCCCGACTCAGAAGTAAACCAGTTGTGCCTGTACAGTTTTCTTAAATAGATGTAGATTCCATATTTCCTATGCTTGGGTAAAATAGCAAAGCAGGGCTTATAGGGGCTACTGTGATATCCTGTCCTGGTCTGTCTGATACCACAGATGGTCTGTTAAGACTGGCAACATCTGCAGTGGATTTAGATGGTCCTGCACCTTCTCTCTTGTCTCATGTCCACCCTTCCTTCCTTGCCCCCCATCCTGAAACCTGTAAGTTCAAGTGGTTTTTGCCTGTTTTACCTGCCACTGGATCTGCTGACCCCTTACTGCCCCTTGGGAAGTGGAGCTGATCACCTTGGGAGGCAGCCTGGATGTACACGTGAAGCTAAAAGCTGCCTTTTGCCACACCACAAACACAAGTACAATGGCTAGCATGTGAGGGAGTTCACCATGCCATGGTAAGGAAAATGGAGGTGATTTCATACTGGTGGAAGTCGATAATGAAAGGAGAAAAAAGGACTAAGTAGGAAAAAAAGGAGAAGGCGGCAAAGAGTATAGTTTTAAAAACAGTTTGAATGGACCACTGCATGGGCTGATGACAAAATTAACTAACTTGGTCACAGCCATGTTGCTTCCTCTTTTTGTTTCCTTTTTCTGAAGTAATTTAGAGGAAGGGTAGGATTGGGAGGATCTTTGATGGTGGAGTCCTTTAGGTTTCAAGCAGGTTGGCAAGGTGGCCACACGGGCCCTGGTAACAGAAGTCTCAACCTGCCCTTCTCACTGTGGCCATCCTGCTGGTAAGCCCTTGACAGGCTGCCCAGGGGAGCGAAACCCAGCCAGAGCATCTGTTTGCTGGTGCAGTTCTGTTTTCAGTGGAGGGGAGGTGGCCATGGTTGTGGAGTGAGTCAGCATCTCTGCCAGTGCCAGGGCCCATGCCCCTCTTGCCAGTGCTGCCCTGGCCACCCAGCTTTGTGCCTTGGGAACGGTCCCCAAATGGCAAGTCAGGTCACTTCTGTGAGGTGTGCATGTGAGGGTGGTGTGAGTGGGCAGTGTTTTTGGGAGCCTGGCTGAAAAAAAAGCAAAGGGTGAAATGCTCCAGCTACTTCCATAGAAGAGAGTAAAGAGGAGTTGGCTTTAATCTCTGTGTTTGTGTTGTGGAGTCTGTTTTTTAAATTGATTAAAAAACACAAACAAAATGTGTGTTTATTTACTGCTATGACCTTTGCTCATATTGCATTTAATCATTGTGTTCTACTATCACAAGCATCTGTTACAATCTCAGACAAGCTGCTGTACCTGGAAAGGAAGAGAGAAGAGAGGTGTTACAGCACTTCACTAATACAAAAGCATACTTCTACAATTCTTAACTTTTTCTGCATCCCCTGCCCCTCAACACCACCCTGCCTTCCTGCTTAGGAGCAGTTGCAACAAGCTCTCTGCACAGTGAAATCATCCCATTTGGGAACAGGCTGTTGGTTAATTACCAATGTATTTTTCTGGAGAAATTTGATTACCATGTTCTTGGGGCATGTTCTGATTTGTGGCACTCCTTGAAAAAGTGACTAGTGAGTTTTGAGACTGCCATAAAGGGCACATTGACTAAGAAATTCTCTGCAGCATATACAGGTGGGATTGGTCAGAGTATCCTGATTTGGGCAGCTGAAGGAACTAGGTGATTTTAAAGACACAGGTTTACGAATTTTTTCCCTGTAATGCAGTTTTGAGCAGTCTGCCATTTCTTCAGTTCCTTAGTAGCTTGAACTTAATAAAGTTGCATGGTGTCAGTAAGGGGAGGAAACATGGAATCCCTGGTGTTGTGCATCTCAGCTGGACACAGGGCTGAGGCTTCGTAGCACCATCTGGGTCCCTGAGCAGGGGGTAGAGAGGAGGGAATTGAGTCAGAGGAATGTTTAAATTGCTCTGATGTGCCCTCTGGAGGATAGCCCTCCCCTCTTGTTCCAACTGGTTAATTATTATTCAATATTCAGAAATATTTCTACTTTAAGGCCTAATCAACTTAAAAGTTATCTATGACAGAGCAGCACGAACTCTTGTGCAGTTGTCTGGGAGATAAACTGAGGCCCAGGAAAAACTTGTGAAATGAACCTGTGGCAGAAATGGGAGCTGAACTTGCTACTTCTTTCTTTTTCTGCTGTGGAAACCTCTAAGCACATAGAATGAGAGAGGCTTTAATAACCACCTTAAGGGTTTTTAACATAGAAAGTTATGTGTAGTCCTGATTATGGAAAGCACTGAAGTATCCTGAAATCCCCAGAATCCACAGGGCTTGAGTATGTGTCTGAAAAACTTTCCTGAAAAAGCACAGATCTTGGCATGTGTTCGACTGCATTTTATCTTATAACCTCATCAGTAGCACATTAAAATTGTGATATGCTCCTGATGTATGTAAGATCACACAGCTAGAGGGCAGAAAAATTCAAGAAGAACCATAGGTGTCCATACAAAATACCAGGATTGAGTCTGGTCTGTAAGCCCAGAAGGAAACAGAGCTCTTGGACCTCTTCTGAGAAAGCGAAGAAGGAGTTATTTCTTGGCAAATGGGAGGGTAGGGAGCTAAGTGAGAAAAATGAGAGAAGAGAAAGAGGCAGTTAACTCTTCTTCCCATCTCTAGTTTTGGGGAAAAATTGGTTTTTTTCAGTTGTACCTTACAGATGGAATGCCTTGAAAGACAAAGAATTTATTGTTGGACTGCATGTGTCCACGTGTATTCTTCATTGGCAACCTGATGTCCCTTGAAAGTCACCTGTGCATACAATGAAAACAGGTGCTTTATTCTTTAAGGGATTGACAGGACAGCCTGTTTCTCTGCACAAATGAATAAAAAAATCCATTTATTCTGATAAGAGGTTCTAAATGGGTGCTCAGTTTGCATCCAAACCAAAAGGTGTAGCAGTAGCAAGAACCAGGGACCAAGAGTGTTTCTACCTTGAATATTAAAGAGCTTGTGTCCTTCTTTGCTTGTAATCATTCAAGGTTTTTCCAATGGAATGTTTGGGGTTTTTTTAATTTGAAGGGGAAAGCCACAATATGAGGTTTAATTCCCCCCAAAGAGTCCAGTGTTGCTGTGGATGATTTGAAGAGTCTTGGGAAAGTTTCTGCCCTTCCCATTACTAAGTATATAAAAAGGCCGTGTCCACCAAGCGATTCTGCTGTGTTTCTAGATTCAATTAATTCCTGTTATCATCTGCTTAATATTGTTTTTAAAGTTCCATTTTCTAAGGCTTTATTTCAGGTACTGAAAACAGGAGAGGGTGAAGATACCCTTCCCTTTTTCAGGCTCATCTTTTGAGGAAAGATGATTTAGAGGTCCTCTGATTAAACAGCATAGTGAACTCGTTTCCTCACCTTTCTCATTCCCCCAAAAAATCCTTCTGAGAGGGTGGGTCAAAATATGCACTAGAACATCGTGTGAAGTGGAGAAGGAAGAGCGTTTGTTCATGTATTTAGTTTCTGTGTGTGTCTCTGTAAGTGCAGACAACTGGACTGGGGAACAAAACTCTCCTCATGGGAAACTATTTTCAGTAATAACTTTAGTGCTCTGAACCACTGGGTTTTTCTTTAGGTGTCCATCTCTAGTTCTCTCCAAAGCAGAAAATAAAGTGTAGACAAAATGTTGCTTTATTTAAAAAAAAATAAATACTTTGGTAATGATGAAACTGTAGTCTGTACATCTGCAGAATAAGACTTAATAATGTTATACATACCATGCTGACTTGCCTTGTCTAAGCACTTTACCTCAGTTTTTTATGCTTAACCTAAAATTTTATACAGAAAACTTAATGCTAGTTTTAGCATTAACACATAACTTAATGTGTTATAGGAGTATATCTGCCTTTTCAGACTAACAAAGTTAGTTTTGGAGGAGGAAGAAGGGAGGATGTCTTTAGTTTGGGGTAGCTGGCTAATGGGTAGAGGGGTGACAAAAACCTGAAACGAATCTCACTTATTTTGTGGATATATTTAAACTTCTAAATTCACCAGTGAGTTCCAGTTAAATGTTGCAGATCAGGCCCATATCACTGTAATGCTTTTCCCCCCTGCTATTCCTTTTGTATTTTGTTGTTAGCAGTAGGGGTGGAAAAGGCTCCACAGCTGTTTCTGTCCATGTAACTCTACAAAAGGAGAAATATTTGTCCCTCACCTTGCATCTCTATGGAGAAACTAAAAGTAAGAGAGAATGGTTATAGGTACATTTGAGACTTCAACACTCTAGGTGACTTGCTCCCCAGCCACACCATAAGGCTTCCCAGAGCTGCAGGGAAACAAATTCTGGCAACCCCCTGGTCCTAATTTGATGACTTTGCATTGCTTTTGCAGTGAAGTGTTTGCAGCTCTCTGCACTTGAGGAGAGGTCAAGCTACGAGTCATAGAATGAAACAGGGAAAATGGGCTAAATGTTGGAGGGAGAGAGGAGGACTTCCCCAGTGTGAATTGGGTCCTTTTGTGTGAGGAGAGATCTTCCAGAAGCCTTTACTCAGAAGTCCACATTGGTCTGAGAAGCATTTTGATGTATGAACTAGAATATTAAGTAACCTGCTGTGAAGAGTAATACCACATTTGAGGGACCCTTTAGAGGATGCTCAAGACAGGCTCTGATAGGGAGGTTTAATCTTAATATTTGAAAATAGGCTGTTTCACACTGTGATTTCAAAATGTGAGCTTGCATGTGCTTGTACCACACTGTGCTCCAGTAAAGATGTTAGAATTGCTGTGGTGATGGTGGTTCTTTTGGCTTTTTGGTGGTTCTTTACATAACCCCTTTATTTTTTTTTTTGTTATTTATGGTATCAGACCGTGAGTGACAGGATATCTTATTTGTACTGCTGTTTAAATAGCTTTATCTGTAGTATCTGTGGAGACTTATGGCAGGTGCTGGGGAACCAGGGGAATTTCCCCTTGTAAACTGTTTGAAGTTTAGATCCAAATACAGTTATTGGCTGGGAAGCTTTTTCTCCTTCACTTTAGTGATTTGAATGATTGTTTCCTAAATATATTGAAGACCTGTTGGTTACCCTGGGATGTAGTTCTGGGATGGCCATTTCCAACTTGTTTCTAGGAATATCTGAAGTCTCACTGTGTAGTTTTGATTTGCTTAAATTCCTTTAGCCTAAGTCGTAGTTAACTGGAGAACTAACATATTTCAGTACTTTGAGTTGTATTATGTCCATTATGCCTTTCAGACTGGTTCAAAGCAGTCAATATTTAATTTGGGTCATACCTTCTTTTAAAGCAGTTTGTCTTCTGTGGGAAGCCATTTCTTACCATGTAGGTCATACTGATAATTAGAGTTTGAGGTTTCATTATGCTAGGTATACACTAATGCCATGAGTTCCAGCCAGCAGGCTCTGAAATCTGCCCTCAGTCCTTGTAAAACAGAGAGCAGTGATTTTCAGGGACACTTAAGCTGGTTTCTGGGCTTCCAAATCCTTGTCTGCTTAGGAGTTCCCTAAGAAATCAAGACTGTCCTATAAACTGTTAAAAAAGAGTCTGAAGGTCAGGTGGATTAGCAGGCCTCTTGTGGCAAACATTAGTATTTCTTTGAAATGTTTGCTCTGAGATTTTTAGGAAATTTTAATTGTTCTGTGAAGCTAGACCTTTACTTGTGTTTCAGACAGAATTTGTGTTAATTCTCTCCTGAAGGATTAGACATCTGTGTTGATCCTGCAGACTTTACCAGCAGTGAGTAAAATCAGTGAAGTTTTGACTCTCCTCTCCAAGTTTTTAGTCAAAGAAAAGCTTTCATTAGGATTAGGTTTAAATTTTATTGCCTCTTAGTGTGCTCACGTGGATCTTGTCTATGCAGCAGTATAATTAAATGTCCAGTTCCTCTTTGTGATATAGAAAAGGCATTGAAACTTTATAGTAGGTGGATAAGATGACACAAGAGATGCTAATTGAGCTCCTGCACGTACATAAAGAATGCACAGGTGATGCTATTGTTATTTTTGTACCTAGAGAGAGCCGGTTTGAAACCTTTGTGGTCAGTGCTCTTTTTTTGTGTGCAGCCAGGCTAGTGTGAACAGATTGTATGGGCAGATTTCGAAGGCAGGTGTTCCCATCACAAAACCACTGCTGTAATTGCCATGGTGTGCTGTGCCATTCTTAAGCAAAAAGGTCAAAAGTAACTGGACACACACTAACTTTTACCTGTGCTGGTGGTTCTTTCAGGTTGTTTTCTGGCGTGCTGATAGTTTAGTATGGGGAAAGCTGCTCACTGATGACAGATAATCTATTTTACCTTTTTTTCTCATAGAAACAAGCTTATCCTTTCACAATATCTAGCATGAAATTTTCAGTCGCCCCAGTTTTCTTTCCAGTTTTGAATGTTTGAAACCCCTTGGCTACAGGTCTAGGAACCACCTTTTCACAATTGCACTTCCATGCTGTAGCATTTTGCTTTTTCATACATTCGGTGTCTTTATCATCTCGATCTCCTTTTAGGCTCTAAATTATGGTATGTATTGGCAGAATGCACAATTTTTCCTACTAGTCCATGGGAAGTAAGGATCTATTCATTGTTTTGGCTTGTGCATTAATAACTCAATTGAAGTGATGTGGTTGGCTTCCCCTCTCAGGGATATCATTCCCTTCCTTATGGATATCATAAGTTTCTCCAAATGAAAATACATCTCCTGAAGAGGGATTTGTGGGTAGAGAGGAGGCTGTAGTTCTTGTACAGCTCTGACTGCATGTTCAGATGGCCATCACCTGCACACAGGCATGCACAGACTTACATTTCAGATGCAAAATACATGAAACTTCTGACTTAAGAACACATTCCTGAGTCACTTAAGCTTGTTCTTTATATAGTATGTAATTTGTTTTGGAGTTAGAATTGTGTCTTCCTGTTACCCACTGTGATGATGGTGTTCTAGAACAGCTGCATTTGGGGTTTTGCCTTACTTTGTGAAGCTTCAGAAAGAAATGTACAGATGATAAGTGTCTTTTCAACATGTGCAGTGGAAAGGGGAGTGGACTATTTCAAGAGATTAAAAAATTTCTCTTCTTTTTCCCTCTATCACAGATGCCCGAGATGTAGAACAATTGAGTAAGAATAACATTACTCACATTCTTTCAATCCATGACAGTGCCCGCCCTATGCTTGAGGTAAGAGGTGTGGGGGACTTCACAGTAAATGCTTGCTTTGCAGTTGACATATCAGTCAACTCAGGGTTAATTTCTTGTTCTCTGCAATTGGTGTTTTGAGGCTGATTTTCTTGACAGCTGTAGTTTTGGGATCCAGTCACAGATTTTGTTGTATCTGCTGTTACTACAACAAGAAATCTAACTGACAAAGGAAGAGGATTACAGTGTCAATCAATGTACCACAACAATGTGATTATGTTATTAATTTAATAGTAAAGGTAAGTGTCCTTCTCTGTGGAGTTCAAGCATCACATAAACAACATTCCTTCTCTACTATCAACCCTCCTTTGCATGTGGACTCCTTTCTTGAACCTTTATAGCAGATGGCTAAGAGGTTTGCAGTCCTTTTCCATGTGAAATAGCCTTATTTAGACTTGGAGTGTAGGAGGAACCAGGGATCCCTCATATAATACATCTGATATAGCAGGGCATCTGTAATCTCCAGCACTTTAACATAAAGTATTATTCCCCATTTTACTGAAGGGAAGCAGGTCTGAAGATCTGTATTTGGTGTGTTATCATGATCTGGGACCAGGCTACAGGTCTCCTGTGTTGGACAGTTATGCTTTCTTCTTTACACCAGCTTACCTTGGAAGGAGGGGAGCCTGGCTGGGCTTTGCCACACCCTAAAATCCGGCTATTTCATTTATGTCAGGAACTATTGTCCCCTAAAATTTGGTTGTTCCTTCCCTGCATTCCACTTCTCATGAAATATGGCAAAACAGTGGGTGAGGCAGTTGCTGGTGTTACCCTCATATGCTCCCAGGAATCTCCTCTTTTCATTCTCTTCATGTAAAAAATCTCTAGTGAATTCAGTCTCTAAACTACAGAATTTTCACCTCTCCCAAGCAAGTCAGTAGGTAAGCTAAACAAAAGGTGTCCCCACTATATCAGAATCAAAACCAGTAATCAAGGTAATGATGAATTCAGGATTGACCTTGAACTTATAAATGTGCTGGAGCAGAGCTTTAGGGGTTCACTTTGTTAAACTGTCCATTTGACTTCTGTTGCGCCTGATGCTTGTAAAGTCTGAAATAGACTGAATTTCAAGAGTGCTCTTAGTTGAAGAGATAAACATTTGTGCTGAGTAAGGGAGATACAATGTTGCCTCTAGGATGCTGGTCTTTAAAATGAAAAGGTTGTTTTGTTTTGTCATGATTAGAAAAGTAGGGGAACTAACTATGGGACAGATCAGCTGCAGCCTCAGGCCAGTGTTTCTGGTGGTGGTGGCAATTTTGGCAGCCCACACACCACTCCTTACTTATAGTGGTGCGTCTGTTTGTGAGGCTGCATGGCAAATAGATCTGGGAGATTTTGAGAGTTAAATATAACCAAGTCACCATTTATTCCTCTGGCTACTGACACAAAAGCCATGAAGGATTATATTTACTCATATCTCTTCCCAGTCTGGTTCACAACAGTGTCTCAAAAGTTACAGTGTCACAGGAACAAGCAGTGGCTGGTTGAGGATTGACTTGCTTTAATCACCTCTTCTTCCAACTGTGTCTTCAAGTTTCTCAGCATGCAGTGTAATCCTTCTGTAACTTTACATGTGGGCAGTTTGCATTAAGGGCAAGATGGAGAATTGTTTTGTAAGGCTTCAAGTGATTTACACTTGAAGAAATTTGCCAAAATCTGGCCTGAACTATCTTGCAAGTTGTTTTTGTATAAACTGTTTGGAAAGCATTTTTCCTCTAATAAAAACCAATTTTGAAAATAATTTATATTTAGAGCGCATTCCAAGGCTGTTGTTCCAATGAAGTGCACCACTGTTCTACAGGATGTTAACCATTTAGGTAAGCATTTTGTAGTTTAAAGGTGCAGGTTCCTGTGATATATGTATCTTTCTCACAAAAAAACCTGTAGGCAACTGGTAGCATGACCAAGAGAAAGGACTGCATGCTGTATAGAACAAGGTTTGTTATTTCAGATGTCGTGAGTGGTGTCCAACATCACCACGTGTGCTCCTGCAGAGGCAGAGTAGCCTTGGTGAATCAAGTTGGTTCCTCCAGAGCACTTTGGATGGTTGCCCATGGAGCACTCACAGCTGTTTTATAAATCCACACAAAAGCCATGTACAGAGGAGAATAATTAGGTTTCTTGCCACCTGCTTTCCATTCTATTTCTTAGCTAGTTCAGGTTTTAAGATCTCTGTTCAGAATGCAAGACACTGAAACGTGGATGGGGAGACATGTCTCTGAGTGTGCTTCAAATAATAGTGTGTGTGGGTCCATCCAACAGGTTTTAATTTGTCTGGACTTCTGTAAGGCCTTTGATATGGTTCCCCTCAACATCCTTCTCTGAATTGGAGAGGTACAGATTTAATGGCTGGACTGTGGTGGATGAGGAATTGGTTGGATGGTCACATCTGGAGGGTAGTGGTCAATGTCCAGATGGAGCTGTCATGAGTGGTACCCCTCAGGGCTCTGTACTGGAACCAGTAATGCTCAGTATCTTCATCAGTGACACAGGCAGTGGAATTGAGTGCACCCTCAGCACATTTGCAGATGACACCAATCTCAGTGGTGTGGTTGACATACCTGAGGGATGGGGTGCCATCCAGAGGGACCTGGACAAGCTCAAGAAGTGGAGCCATGGGAAAGTCATGAGATTTAACAAGACCAAGTGCAAGGTGCTGCACCTGGGACAAAGCAACCCCTGTTACCAATATAAGCTTGGGGATGAACAGATGGAGAGCAGCCCTGCAGAGAAGGGCTTGGAGGTGCTGGTGGATGAGAGGCTGGACATGAGGCAGCAAGGAGCACTCACAGCCCAGAAGGGCAAATGTATCCTGGGCTGCATCCAAAGCAGCATGGGCAGCAGGGTGAGGGAGATCATTCTGCCCCTGTTCTCCTCTCTGGTGAGACCCCACCTGGAGTGCTGTGCCCAGCTCTGGGGTCCCCACCACAAGAGGAATGTGAACCTGCTAGAGCAGGCAGCAATTGCTGTGTGTAGTGAAGGGAGGAGCACAGCCTGAGTCCTGGGGGAGGGAGAGGTGCTAGGAGTTCCTGTGGTCAGATGGGTGCTCAGACCCTGTCCCAGAGAGGTATCCACAGATAGAAAGGTATTCCATGGGTCCCCATGGGGAAAACCCACCTCAGAACTGTGTGCCATTGTGTCTGGGAAATGACATGTCACAGGTTTTGACTGGAAGTAAGCAAGACTTTAACTGTGAGGGTTAGTAACTGCTGAAACATATTTCCAGAGGCAACAGTGGGTTTTCTCACGTGCTCTGTTTTTTGTGTGGAAGTTGATTCAGGTAAGGCTGGGTTACAGAAGTCTTTGAGCTTTGCGTTCTACAGCCGGATGATTTCACAGTCCTTGGTCTGTCTGAGACACTTTGAGATGACAATTGTGGTACTGTTGTGTGCCTTGCAAACACCTGTCCATCAGTCAGGAAATGGACTGAAACTACCAGCTTCTTTCACACAGTCCACCGCACATCTGTCAGTAATTTTACTGCTGCAGCAGAGGGTTCATCTAGTAAATGTATGAATCCCACTGCCAGTCTCCTGTGTTTGTGGAGTCCTTTGGCATTAATTTATTTATAGTATTATCATTGTCAAACTAACTACTGCTGCATTGCAGGAAGCTTCGTATGCTGCACTCATCTGGTAGATACTGTAACAATCACAGTAAAGCAGATCTTAAATCAGCAAGGGTTTATGGGGGCATTCTTGTGCTGTCCCTTCCCGCAGAAGCTTTCTGATGTTCACTCTGTTTATGACAAAGTGCATTACAAGTTGCTTTTTGCATGTGTGCTGCTTCTGTATGCATGATAGTTTTCTTTGTTTTCTGCTACTACTATATTTGTTTTGTTTTTATTTTCAGTATGTTTATTTTTCCCCCCCATCATTCTACATTGTTAACCAGAGTACCCTCAGAGGACAGTTATCTGTTTGTTTTTCCTTTGCATTGTGATGCCATTTTTAATATCATCTTAATCTGGTACATGGTGTCTCCAGAGCAGTGGTTTTCCCCTCTTTTTTCCTGAATTGATGACTGCCTACATAAAAGTTTTGATATGGTAGGTGGGTGGAGGGATGGGGGAGGAAAAGAAGAGCTAGTTGCTGACTAAACTGCCATGTGCAGTTTTGGGCACTGTGATGTTAAAAAAGACATTAAGCTATTAGAGACCATCCAAAGGAGGGCCACAAGGATGGTAAAGGATCTGAAGAGGAAGCCTTATGAGGAGTGGCTGAGGTCACTTGGTTTGTTCAGCCTGGAAAGGAGACTGAGGGAAGACCTCATTGTGGTCTTCAACAACCTCACAAGGGGAATCAGAGGGGCAGGCACTGATCTGTTCACTCTTGTGACCAGTGACAGGACCCAGGGGAATGGCATGAAGCTGAGTCAGAGGAGGTTTATGTTGGATATCAGGAAAAAGGTTTTCACTCAGAGGATGGTTGGGCACTGAACAGGCTCCCCAGGGCAGTGGTCAGAGCACCAAGCCTGTCTGAGTTCAAGAAGTGTTTGGGCAACACTTTCAGGCACATGGTGTGACTCTTGGAGTGTCCTGTGCAGGGCCAGGAGTTGGGCTTAATGATCCTGATGGGTCCCTTCCAACTCAACATATTTTATGATTCTATGATCTTTATTGTCCAGTCTGTTAGCTTGTGCAGCCAGCAGAACTTAAATGAACTGTGCCTTTGGAAATAAAAAACTTCTTAGCTAGCTTATCTTATAAAGAATTTTAAATATTTTTTTCTTGCAAAAATTTCTTCTAAAATTTTTGTCAGAGTAGAAATCCTCAGTATCTGATTTGCTGAACTGAAAGGGAAGAGCAGAGTTAAAAAAACTCTGTGGTAATCTTTTAGAACAATCTTTCATACTCGCTGAGTAAACAGTCAAATGCATTAGTAGAATACAGGCAATGAAAAAATGCTGTAACTGGAACAAAACCATAAAGTGTGAGGAAGAGAAGTTACAGAGAAATAAGGATGCTATGGTGAGGCTGTATAAGTTCTCTGCACGAGTTTTATCTCTGCTGAACGCTGTGAAATACCTCTTTTATAAGGTGTTAAGGCTGACAAGCTTGCAGCTGGGAAAATCACAAGAGGAAGTGCTGGATCAAGATTATGAATTAAAAAAAAAAAGTGTGACTGGCTGGTAAACCCAGACCTTTGGAGGAAAGTGAAGAACACCCATAAAAAAATGGAGAAATGTTTCTAAGAACAAATGATCATAGCCTTCAGACCTAGTATAGATAATGCATTCATATCAGCTTGCATTAAGGTCTGGAATCTTGTTTCGTATTTTTCAAGCCTGGCTGTGTGTTACAAATCTTAATGTGGTTTTAGCTGAGCTTGATAGGCTTGCAAGTTTACAGATGATCTTTAGACTATACATGTTCAGATATTTTAGGAAAGGAAAGCAAACTGAACTATTATAGAAGAACTGAAGTGGCAGCTCTGCCACAATGCAAGTAATCTGCTTGGCATAGTTTGTGCATAGTATTTTTGCAGCTATTTTGGTTACGACTGTAGAAATGTATCATATCTGCTGTGAGCACTTAATGTGATGGGTTTTACTATTGGGGAACTTTTGCCTCATTCTTAAGTTTTCTAATTCTTTCTTTCTGTCACCAGTTTAGGGAAACTGGTGATAGAAAGAAAACTTTCTCTCATGGCCATACTTTCTGGATTGGCTTAATATTTTTTTTATGTGTATAACAGGGATTACCCTGTGCTAAAAAAACACACTTGTGCTCCCAACTCCCCCAACTGATAACTTTGGAAGTGCTGAAAGCTGCTTTAGTCTTTTCTTCTGTAATCATAGGTTCATAGAATGGCTTGGGTTGGAAGGGGACCTTAAAGATCATCTAGTTCCAATGCCCTTGCCATGGACAGAGACACCTTCCACTAGACCAGGTTGCTCAGAGCCTCATCCAGCCTAGCCTTGAGCAGTTCCAGGGATGGGGAATCCACAGCTTCTCTAGATAACCTGTTCCAGTGCCTCACCATCCTCACAGTAAAGAATTTCTTCCTAATATCTAATCTACACCTACTCTCTCTCAGTCTGAAGTCATTCCCCCTTGTCCTTGTTTACATGTTCTTTTAAAAAGTCCCTCTTCTTTTTCCTTGAAGGCTCTTCCCATGTACTGGAAGGCCACAGTTTAGACACTCTGAAGTTTTCTCTTCTCCAGGCTGAGCAATCCCATTCTCAGCCTTTCCTTGTAGAAGAGGTGCTCCATCCATTTAATCACCTTAGTAAGCCCTCCTCTGGACTCTCTCCAACAGGTCCATGTCTTTCCTGTGCTGGAGACCCCAGAGCTGGATGGAGCTCTCCAGGTGGGATCTCACCAGAGCAGAGTGGAGGGGCAGAATCCCCTCCCTCGACCTGCTGCCCACTCTGCTTTTGATGCAGCCCAGGGTGCAATTGGCTTTCTGGGCTGCAAGCACACACATTGCTGGGCCATATTCAGCTTCTCATCCACCAGCAGCCCCAAGTCCTTCTCTGCAGGGCTGTTTTCAATCTGTTCATCTCCCACTGTCTGAGGACTATCCTCACACAGATAGTAGTCCAGACAGCAAGCATTTGTCTGGACTCAAAAGCATCACTGTTCAACACAAAATAACTAAATAGGAAAAAAACTGGGAAACCAATCAGCCATACCTTTTTTTTTAAAAAAAATGTTTTTTCTGGACAGATGCTGGTCAGCAGGTGAGAACAGCCAATCTGCTAAAACTGTGTTACACTATTGGATAGCATACAGAAGCCTTGAGCTGTAGGAGGTCTTTCCTACATGCAGATTGCATCTTGATGACATGATGAGCGAAGTCCCTGCTGGGTTATGGCTGGGCAGCATGTGCTCTGCACGGGCTCTGCTGCCATCAGTGATCAACCCAAAGACTTAGAGGAACTGTTAAAGAGGGAGATAGCACAATAACCTTCAAAATCAGAGTTGCTAATATTATATAGTAAGGTCATTGCTGTTGTATAAAGATCAGCTGTAAAAATTAATAGTTTAGTTGTCAGACTGCTGTATTTCCATCCATAGCACTGAACTCCTATCCCCAGTTAGAAGCTGTCGATTTTCAGCCATTGTGCGAACTTCAAGAGAAAGTGTACAAGCACTTCTTCTAACAAAAACTTTAACTTTCTTCTATGATGTTTCACTGCCTTTTCATGGTAAGGGTTTCCCCTTATGAGATGTTTCAGAAGACCATGCTGAGCAAAAAAGCTACCATTTTTCTTTCAGGTGTAGCGGCATCAGGCGATTCTAGTTTGAAGTAATGCCCTGTCTGGCATTGGTTCTGCCTGTGAAGTTGGGAGCTCTGACTAATTTTTCAAAAATGACATCGGTAGCCCACTAAAGAAGCCACCAACAGACTTCCACAAAGCAGCTTTTAAAGTGTGTCAGGCCAGGCCTTCATCGTGGTGTACCCTTGGCAGAGGCTGCCACGGTGATGCACGGAATCAGTTCACAGTTTGAGTTGCTCGTTGCACGTGAACTGTGTCAAGGGAAGCACGTTCCCATAGCAGCAGGGAGGAGAGGATGAGGACTGTTTGAAGCTTTCAATGGTGAGCTGTTTGCACGAGAGGTGTCTGGACCAGTAAACGCCTGGTGTTTCTTATTGCTTGAGTACGGTGTGAACCAGAACAAGGACAAGTGCTCTGACCTGCCCATGCAGAGGATGTGATGTGGAGACTGTGTTAACCCATGCTTCTAATCACAGAATCATAGAATGGTTTGGGTTGGAAGGGACCTTAAAGATCACCTACATCCAACTCCCCTGCCATGGATGGGCAGGATCGCTTTCCACTGGACCATTCAATCTGGCATTGAACAATTCCAGGGATGGAGTAGCCACAGCTTCTCTGGGCAACCCATTCCAGTGTCTCCTCACCTTCACAGTCAAGAATTTCTTTCTAATATGTAATCTAAACCTGCCCTCTTTCAGTCCGAAGCCATCCCCCCTCGTCCTTTCCTTGCCCTTGTAAAATGTAATGGGAGCGTATTCCAGAGGTGTAGTAATCATGTTTCAGCATTCCCTTAAAGAAAGAGGTGGTTGGGATATATTTTATTTTAGTACTCAGAGATCCCCTTGAGGGCTCAGGGATGAAGTGTGATAGGTAATGCCCAGATGTTAGATATGCCCTGACATGCCTGGAGACTTGAATAAGTCATGTAGTCAAGGCAGATTAACAAAGTCTTTCCTCTCAGCTGAAGGATGTAGTCCTGTAAATATTCTTGATGTGATCTAAAGGAGATAAACTACAATTTAATACAAACTTGGTACTATTTTCTCACACTCTGCATTCCTTCAGATGAACCAGGTTAGAGAGTTGAGGGTTAGAATTAGAAGTAGTAAGTACAGCTCTCCATGCAGGTAAAATAAAATCCTTAGTCTTCATCATTTCCCTCTTACAATTTTAGAAAAGAGAGATGGGGAACAAGGGCTTTAACGTGACACTTTAAATTTGTGATTGGCTCATTCCAACCTTAATTATTATGAGCTTTTCAAAAGTGTCACTGAGAATGATTCTTAAGAAAACCGTGAGCCAGCATTGCAAAAAACTCTGACTTGTAAAAACAACTGTATTATTCCTGATAACACAAACCAAATCTATAAATTCTATTGCAGGAGCATCCCATTTGCTGCTGTTCATACTGTTCATGTGATTGCAATTTTGTCTACAATATTTTTCAAAACCAAACCTAAGTGTGTTGTTCGCTAAAGTCAATTGGTGGTTGTTTTTGGCTGAAACACAAATGTATTTTCTGTGAGTCATTAATAAAATCAGCACTAATGGTGATTGCTACAGAAAGTAACTGAAAGGACAAACAAACGGTTGAACGGTTTTCAGTTCAGCAGGTTTGGTTTTGGTGCATTACTGGACAAAACCCTTTATAAACTCGTGTTGGTTTGGCTTGAGGAAGCTTTGTGCTGGCTGTTTCCTACTTTAGCTTTTTTGCTGAAATGCCCCTAAACAAAAATAAGTCCTCCTGTCCTCATCTGTTGATGTGACGACTCAAATTAACACATGGTTTTTGACTAACCTGAAAGAACTTGCCAGGTGCTGGAGGTTTTCTATTTGCATCTCGGTTCACAAATTTAAGTTTAGGGGTTGATGTTTAAAAAAAATTTCTTGGAAGTCGTTGATGGTATCTTTACATAAATTTAAATAAAGAAGTTTAATACCAAAAATACAATTCTGCTCTTTTTAAACCTTTTTTTTTTCTTTAATGGACCCTTCCCCCCACTCCCTGCCCTCAGAGAACAGAAATGTTGTAATTTGAGGTTCTTTCCCCTTCTCCTTACCTTTTAACATCTGAGATTCTAGATTCAGACTTCCAGTGCTAACTAGAACCTCAGAAATGTATATACAGCAGTGGAGGAGATAATGTTCTGAAAAACCTCTGTAAAAACATTACTTGGAAAACCCACTAAACATAAAATAATGAGTAGCAATTTTAGTCCTTATTCTCATGCAGAATGTTTTGCTGGAGTACTCTGTTTTATATAAAAATTGCTGGACATTCTTTCACATACAAGCTGTATGTTAGTATAATTTAGGTGTAATCAAACTATCATTCTTAAGGACTTCAGAATGTCTTTGATCATTGCAGAGGAGCAACCATCCATATAAATGTTGCATTTGTCTCACAGTATTTTTTTGTACCTTATCCTGTTCGGAGCTTAAATTATTCTTGGTATTGTGCAATGAAATCCGTGTGTGCTCTTGAGAGATCCCGTTTTCAGTCACTGACCCATTATCTGACATTTAACACTTAAAGATAAGTCATTTTGCTACTGCAAAATTCTGTATGTTCTACTAAAAAACCTAAAGGCCAGTTTTTACAAGTTTTGTTAAAATGAAGTTGGAGGGGTTTTAAATAGTTTAAAGGTAAGTAGAATAGAAATAGTGTTCCTTAAAGTAGATGGTCACATTCCTGACCACTGAATGAAACACTGGATTTCATAGCAAAGATTTAATTATCTTTATAAAAAGCTAATGATATTGGGAAAGTCTTACTGACTTTTCCAAGTGTGAGATAACTGTTCAGTTTCCAGCTTTAGTAGAGTGACGTCTAAAATAATTAGAAATTTGAAAATGACTGCAATTCCATGAATACCTCAACTGTAGCGTAAACCCTCTGCCTGTGTATGTGTGCAACTAAATCTGGTTTTAATACCTTGATATTCATTGCAGCAGAAATGCAATTCTAGAATCTGCGATGGAATTGTGCAAGTGTTGTTGTTTCTCAAATAACAGTGAATTTTAGAAATTTTACTTAACTCTCGCTTGTTTCAACTTTGACAATCTTGAAATCAGAATACTTGCTCTAGTTTTGTTAGCTCTCACTGTATCGGTTTAACTGTAGCCCTTAGTTTCAGGGCCTAAGAGAGACAGAAATCTAGTTTTGGTGGTTACTCTGCTGAAACAGAAAACAAAAAAGTAAATTATATTTTATTTTACTGATTTTTTTTTTCGGGGGGATACAATGTCAAGAGGATAAATACACCAAAAGCAATGGGAGTGCTGCTTTCATTTGATGGGGGCATCAGTTAGGATCACCATGTGAATAATAGGCAGAAAGTTTGGAGAAGTGTGTGTGTGTATGTTGGAAGGTAGGGGTGTTTGGTGGTAAAGGTGATTGATGGAGAAAGGAAAGTGAGCACTGATTTAAAAGTAACAAGTGGAAGGTAGTAGTGAATGGAGATGAGCAGAAAAAAGCATCTCATTGCTCACCATCTCATTGACCTAGGAACTTGGGTCCAAATGTGTATAATGTTTTATTACCTGAGAACATACACAGATTCTGTGTAATTGAAAATGTTGGATCAATTTTTTTTATTATTATATTTTTTTTTTAAATTGGGTAATCTGGGAAAAAGCATGTTTGGAGAGATAAGACACGACTGACATAGTTGTCAGCTGAAGAAATGTTTGAATAACAATATATTATCAGCAGTATTCAATAAATAAAGGTGGTATATTACTTCAGGATTTAAAATAGTATTTCTCTTTTCATCAGCTTTTATGCTTTGCAAGCTTTTTCCTTTACTTTGAATAAATACCATGTTTTGGGAGGAGTAGCTGTTCTATAGCACTTAATTTAGTGTGTGGAGGTGAAGTGGTATAATACCTGTTTTGAGTTGTTCTGTTCTTCCTTTTTAGAGAATTGTTATACCTAGGAAACTAAGTATAGATAGTTTAAAAAGAAATAAGTAGACTTCCATATAGTTGACATAAAATTTGTATTTTTTTTTCCATCTTTATTGATATGCAGATTTGGTTCAACTTGGGACATTGCATCTGCAACAAGATTCAAGTTTATTTCATGAAACTGCTGATTAGGTATCAGTTTGGAGCCTGTTGAAATTTTCACTAGTAGCTGGTCTGCCTGATTCTTCAATAGTCTTCTTTCTCATTTAGCTTACTCTGTTTTAGTTGCTCTTTCAGTGATTGTTGCCCCCTAACATTTTATGCTTTGCAGTTTCAGAATGGCAAACAATCTGCTGGGTAATAAAATAGTGATGTCTCTGTCTTTCTTTCATGCTGGTATCCCATCTAGAATGTTGTAGGTAGCTATTTGTTTGCTTGGCTTAAACTGTTCTGCTTCGAAAGGTCCCTTTGGGACAGTTCTTCGAATTTATCTGCAGGGTATGTGCACAGGAAAGACAGCAGTGTCTGGGGGCAAAATATACAAATATTTGTGTCCTGGGTAGTTTTTTTCAAAAAGAGTCACGGGCAGCAGAGTTCATTGATGAAGTATGTTCCTATTGCTAATACATTTAAGAAAGAAAGTCTATACAGTGTGTGTGAGGAAAAACTAATTCCAGCAATCAGCACAGGAATATCTACATGAAAAATCCCAAGTCTCATTTATGAATACCTGGCCTGTACAATCTTGTGGTGCTGTTGTATTTCAGGTATCCAATTACAATGAATTATATTTGATCCTATTGTTTTAATTATTATTTCAACCAAGAAAAGCAAAACTTGATGGTAGGGTGGGATCCTCAGGAGTTACCAACTCTGGCCAAACTGTGTTTGGTTCGCAGTCACTGAGAGTTTCACTGTTGATTTTTGTGGGAGCTGGGTTAGGTCACTGCACAGTACTTTTGAAATCCCACCTCTAACTATTTCTGAGTTGAGTGTGTGATTATTTCCTCACAGGGAGGAGTCCATCACCACAAGCTTCCAAAAACACAGGTGACACACATCTGTCAAAATACCAAATTCCAGTAACTTTAACTTTTTAGTTAATAAAGCTAATAGGCTGATGCTGAGCATCTGTGAGCACAGTGGTGAAAAGTGTGCTGTGGGCTTCACTGAAAATTGTAAGTGCTGAAGATGTCCAGGATCAGGCTTTGGATGAGCCATTCACCACCATGTGTGGTCTCTCATAGGCCAGTTTCATGCTTGCCTGCAGGAGTTGGAACTAGCCGGCCATGACCAAAAAAGAACATTGTGGGTCTTAAACTTGTGCTGGTGCTACTTCTGCTTTTAAAGTGAACATGATCTGAAAGCCCCTCTGCACTCAGCCTGTGAAAAGCACTCAGGCCGTGCCATCGCTGCTGAAAGCTGCGGAACAACTTGCGTCAGTGCGTGCTGGGGGAGCGAACCTTCTGGCCTGCTGCACTCCAGAGTTAACCTGTCTCCTGCCCTCAGTTTTCAATTTCTCAGTGGCATGGAGCTGGGGAAAGAGTAGCATGTAAATTTACTTTCGGGTCACAGGTCCTCGTTTTACTGGAGTGACTCACTTGAAGTGATACTAGTGTCCGAGGTGAACCTCTCAGATGTGTCATAGAAGGTGCTTATTATCGTAATTAATCTGTCACAATATAATTCTCATCCTTGGCTCAGCAGCGTGTCAATATATGTATTACTGCGGCATTGTCTTTCTATATGAATGTGTCCATGCATGCTGTTGTGGATCAGCTTGTGGCTGCAGAGCCATCCTGGTTTCCCACAGCAGGCATCCCTTCTCCTTAGACAAGGCAGGAGGGATTGCTGCTTGCTGCTGCTGTTACTTCCATCCTCAGGCTGCTTAGGCTTCCAAAGTGACTTTATTCTTCTCTTCCCTCGGCTGCATTTTGCCATGTAGCTCTCATGCAAAATGCCATGTGTGCTGTCCCTGGCTGTATGCTGTCCTGGTGGTTCCTTCTCCCTCCTCAGGCACTGCCACTTGTCCATCTCATGCTAAGCACTGTCTGCAGAGCCTTCCCTGCTCTGGCTCTGCCCGCCCCAAACCAGAAGGCCAGAGACAGAAGCAATTCTCCTCTGGCCGTGGCATGCTGGGGATGGACTGTGAGGAAGCATGGTGGGGACAGGGCAGGCTCTCAAATCTGGGTGGCTGTGAAGAAGACACTGCCTTGAAGGGGTTCTGCTGGGTTGAGAAAATAACTGCTGCCACGTGTAAGTGGTGGTGAAGGGATGGGGGTGAGGTATCACCACAGCCTTTCTGACATAGTGGTGAAATTTGTGCATCTTGCAGAGGATTAACATGATGGTGTTGGAATCTCTTATAAAAGGGATTGCTCTTTTTATTGGAAATAAAGAGAATAATTTCTGAGCCAGCAAAGCAACGGTGTTGGAGGAGATGGTGCCTCAGGTAGCCATCACACTTGAGCAGTGAAGATTCCTCCCCTTCCTCACTGCTACATGTGTTCCCCCTCGTTGGTGAAGGAGCTTTTGTAGATAAATGTGTGACTTTCCATATGTGGTGTTGAACATGTGGGATTATTACAGAGGTGTGCATTGTTACAAAAAGACAAAGTAAGGTGCATTTTATGGTGATCCTTTTGCTTGAATTCTTATCTTTACAAGTGCATCTGAGAATTCATAACTGCATCTGAGATAATTCAAAAGAGTTCCAGTGAATGATTTATGTTTTTGGTGACTGAGCTGCAAGCTATATTCTTGGAAGTCCTATTTGAGAAGTCAGCTAAATATGCTTTCACAAGTGTTCTGTTTCTTAACAGTCATAGAAGCAAAGCAAGCTTTGAAAATAAAATGACGGTTAAAATGAGTGTGGACGATGCAAAGCAGTAGTATGTGATTATAGTGTTGTTTTAAATACACCCAGTAACATTTTTTTAATGCATCAGAAATGGTTATCTAACTTCCCTGATCTTGTAACTTATTATAATAGCTGACTAAGAAAGACAGGCTAGCAATGTGAAGAAAACTATGAGTTTTATGGTCCTCCTTCTTGAAGGTTTCCAAAGATAAAAAGACAAAATCTACACCGCAAACATGTTTCTTCTTTGAAATGCATTTTGTTTGATTTATCAACTTCAAAGAAAAATGATTTCATGGGATCCAAAGAAGTTGCATATCACAATTTCAGGTTGTAGATCTGTTTAGAGAAAGAGGAGGGCAGGAGGAGATATAAGTTAGTTTTACTAGAAATGTAAGAACAATTATGTTTTCAGAAAGAGGTTTAGACCTTTTTAATAAAGATGCTTCTATTGGCCTTGGAAGAAGAATGACTAAGCTATGTGCTGGTGTCTTAGCAACAAATCTGACTGTATAGAGACAATCTCTGCATGTGTGAATGATAGTGTTCCTTCCTCCAAGTCATTAATATTGCACCAGTCTAGGGCAGGACTTGTCCCTGTGTAGATAAATGTGTTTAACCTGAATCTTTTCTTCTCATTCCTCTTTGCTTCTTTATGCAGGGAATGAAGTATCTGTGCATTCCTGCTGCTGACTCACCCTCGCAGAACTTGTAAGTATTCTTTAAAAATAAATCACAAAACCTCAGAAATCCCCCAGTGCTGCAATGCCTGTTTTACAACTTGCCAAAAGATCTGATTCTGATCTCTCATGAGTATTACATAAATGTAGTTTTTAATTGGTTAAGAAAACACAGTAGCACTTTATTTCACCCTCCTTTCTGTGTGCAAGGCTTGTAGGAGGCTCAGTTTGTAAACACTTCTCATTTGTGGCCTTAAACTTCAGGATTCCCTTGTGAGTCTGCTCCTAATTCAGTCCCAGTTTATTCTAGCTACTATTTTTATAACTCTTTCTGCTTCGCTCCTCTTTTTTGTTCGTGCCATCTCCAGCCATTAACAAAAATATTTAAAGAGGTGTGAAGTGTGGTGCTTGAAGGGTTGAAATAAGTTCCTCACAGTGGGCCTTCCAAAAAAAATCCCAATGTGCAAACTACCCCTGCAACTATCTGCCCTGGACTCTTGAACCTGCCCCAGAAGTCCCTGCTGCCCTTAGTAGTAAGCTGTCATGGCAGGGAGTTTCTGTGCAAACTCTTACCTTGGGGATGTGTGTACTGCAATTAGGGTGTCCCAGCCTTGCTCTTTCTCATCTCTGCTAATTTTCATGTAACACTAATTGTCTTGCCCTTGGTTTTAATTGAGCACAGCAAGTCTTGGTTCCAAGGAGAAATCAAACCAAGAGAACTTGGATGGTGACCTGCTCTTTCTTCTAGAGCTCACTGTTTATTGCTGGGAAGAGGTGAGGGTGGTTTCAGCTACATCCTGCTACCCAGTTTTGTAGAGAAAAGGAGTTGAAAGGGGCCTGGTAGGTACGGAAGGAAATGCAGCACTGCTTTTCTCTCATATCACAGCAATATTCCGGCTCGTGCTTTCGGGGGGTATTTTTAGAGTATGTGTTTCTCATAATATAGAAAGATTCCAGTGTGGCACTTGATCTGCCTTTTCATTCTGTGATTCTGTCATGATTTTAGGGGAAGGGGAAAAAAAAGTACCACACCCTTACCCCCAGTAAAAACCACCCAAACCCTTAAAGTTCAAGACAGGTCTTTAGTGAGAAGGCAGATGGCTAACTACATTTGTCATGGACAAATTACACGGCCTTAATATTTAAAATGGATAAAAATAGATAAATGCAAAAAAAAGTATTTTTGGGAAGGAAGACAAATACGACACTAAAGGGAAGCATCTACATTTCATTAATTGTTGGTGGTTTGAGTTCTGTAGCATTTCTGAAAACATTTTGCAAATCTGCTTCCTTTGTTAATAGAGATGGGGATCTGTTGGAAATGGAAACAGAAAGGATGGCATTTATGATGAATGTTAATCAGTGTACAATTCAGCCCTTTGTGCTGTTAAATATCAAGGAGTTATACTGAAAAACCACCTCCTGTGTTTGAGCTGTCTGGCGCAGTACCAAGGCTCTTAAAGCTTCAGTAAGAAGCTAGAATATTTGCATGAGTATTGTTTCTGTTATGCTGCAGGCATCTAAAATACTTGCTTTGGTATCAGGTGGTTGCAAGCAAACGTCATTACTTCTAATACTGATACATTCTATCACTTAAAATAAAACTTGATGAGTAACTGATTTTTCTTTTTTTTTACTTTGTACAAAGCCCAGGTCTTCAAGTATAATCAGATCATGATGCTCACAAATAGCAACATTGCTTGCTTTGCACATACAGTCTTCTGAAAGCAAGAGAAAACTGTGCTCATCTTGTGAGGACTGGCACAGTCTTATAGGAGTGGTTAACCATACTGCCTGTGCCCACTGTGGAGGGAGGGCTAGCTGGACAACAGGAAAGGGAATCAGTCCCTCTGCAACAGCTTTACCCTCTTCTTTCGAAAAGGGGATTCTCCTGGTGCCAGGAAAACACCCCAAATAACCAAAGCAGAATCCTTTGCAGGTCCATGGGTTCCCTTAGCATGGGTTGACAGGCACAACTAGCCAGATACACACTGCTGTCTTGGCTGTGTCCCACCAGCAAGCTTGTCAGAAGCTTTATTAATACTTTGCTAGCAGGTTGATGAGGTCCAGCTGGAAGCCTTTACCCACTGAATTTTGGGACTGTGAGCTCTTAATGCACTTCAGCTCAGTTTTTGTGAAGGAAACTTCTGGTTTCTTACATGTATATTGCATATTTACTCTTAATAAGATTGTTTAGTGGAGTTCCCTTCCTCAGAAGGATGAATCGCCAGGGAAATACAGCAGGGATTCCCCTTATTAGCATGTGAGCATTCACTAATGTGTCTCAAAAGCTTGATTCTACTCCCATGTTCTGCCCCTACCAAGCAAAGGAAGCAAGCAGTTACTTTGAGACTCAAGGTGCTTCCTAGATGTTAAATCAACGTTTTCCCTGGTCTGTGGATATTTTACCTTGGGCCAGTGACTGCTCCAGAAATGTCACCTCCTGTAGAACTTGCCACTAAAAAGTTATTTCTATAGAAATCAAGCCTTCCCTTCCTGCCCTGGTCCATTTAATTGTCTTCAGCTACATGTTTCTAAGGAATTAACCTCCAGCAGTCAGGCGGTTAGTGGTGGTAATACAGAAGCCAGATGACCTACTAAATGAGGAAATGTTGGTGGATTTTTGTTGCATTTCTGTTACCAAAGGAAAGAAATATCGAGATGCTTTGTCCTATCTGATTTGGATGCTCTCTTTTTAACCTTTATAAAGATCTGTAGAAGTCTGACTACTGACAAATGAAAATATAGCTCTGCTCTCTGTATAGTTTTGGATTATGCTAATATGTAAGTTTAGGCAACTTTTACAACATGCTGGTAGGGGTGTTGTACTGGTGGTTCTTCCTATGGTGTTTTCCCACTGTGAAGATGATGCAGTTCAGGACCCAGCTTTAAGCTGGGAGATGTGAAAACCAGATATTGTGTAATAAATTGTCCTGAAGTCCAATAAATAGGCTGCAAATCAACACATTTGTCAAGTGCTTTCCTGTTAGAGATGATAATCAACTGTTTTGTGGTTAAGACTTGCCATTCTTCTTTGTGTCTGGCATTTGCCACACAGCTAACTGGTCCTCAATCTTAGTTTTCACGTAAATATGGCTTTACCATTGCTTTGATTATGGGTTTAGGCAACTGTGTCTGCTGGCTCCAGAAGAGAGCCTGATGCCATAGGGTTGTAGAAGAGTGCATTTCTCCCTTTCTCTGACTCAGGGTGAGAAGAGGCCATGGTTCTACAGAGCAGCACTAGTTCTAAATGTGGCCATTTCTCTTTTTGTTTTTTGAATGCCTGTAAACACCTACACTTGACAGCAGACCGAGTATCAGCAATAAGGAAGGGCAAAGAAAACCGAGTGAACGAAGTTCACTGTTTAGTACCTTGCAAAGGTGTTATGCTCAGTCACAGATATTGTTCAAATCAAAGCATTGAAGTGTCCAACCAAAACTTCTCCTAGGCCAGTGAAATCAATTCAGTGGAGCTTGAAGCTGCCCTCTTGGTCAGATTTCCTAGAAAGAAAGAGCAAAGATGGATGAGAAGATTGGGATGTTGTCAATACAGACCTAACCTAAGTTGAACTGACTGAATTCTTTTAATCTCAGCTAAATGCTCCTTTATTGTGCAATAGCAATGCCTCTTGCACACACAACCAAACATCTTATTTGTCCTTTGAGTTTGTTTACGTGAAGCCTCTTGTGCTCCCCTGGCAGACCTGAGAACCATGGTTTGTTAGAATTCAGGCAGTGAAAGTGTTCTGGAGTGGCAGTTGAGTGCAAATGCATTTGTAAGGCTTTGTCTGTCCTCACTTATCCCACATACTTCATCAGTTCCTTGACAAACATAAAGCCCTGAGTTGACATGCTGTCCCAAACCTTGGGATTGCATCATGCCTTGAGATTTTCCAAATAAGTTCTCAAATCTTTTTCAACTGTACTCTCTGTGTTGTATCCAGTGATGCAGGATGAGGAGTCCTTGGATAAGGAGTCCTGGGCTTTGGGATCCTTGTTTTTGGATATTCCAACTTTAGATGTCATTGCCTGTGTAAGTTCCACAGGCAATGTCACTCTATTGCATCAGTGTTGTCCTCCAGGTCTTGAGTGTTTGCAGTATCAGCAGCTGCACTGTTAGGCAGGAAGGGGAGCTTCCTTTTATGTGGGTATTCCTGATTTTTGTGTGGCTGCTGGTGCTGGGCTGAGGTTTTTTTCTTTTACCCTTGTGGTATAGTATTCACCCAGGGAGGGGAAACATCTTGAATACAGGACGTTGTGTTTCATGGGTGGTGAGCGCAATGTGTTTTCACGTTTGCCTTTGCTAATGAGCCTGGCAGTGACTGTCCCTTAAAAACCTCTTCCCTGTGTCCATGTTCATGTGGTGGTGACAGCTGCCCAGTTATTGTCCTGCAGACTTGCTCCACTTAAAATGAAGGGGCACATGTGAAGGATAATGAGATTACAAGCCTTAAGGTTTGTAAACTGAGTCTTTTCTAGATTTTCTCCTCTGCTGCTTTGAAAAAGGTGGGCTGCAGGCAGGGGTTGGCTGACACCTGGAATAAGAGCAGGCAGAAGGGGTGCTGCTGTCTGAAAGGAGAAGACTGGAAGAACCTGAAGAAACCAGGGCTTGACTTGAGAATTTTTTCAAAGCAGGGACAAAAGGTAGAGATTTCATGTTGCAAGGAAAGGAGATGCTGTAGCACATGGTTTGAAGGAGGAGGTAAAGTCAAAGTTAAGCCTAAGTTTGGGTAGCAGGTCGTCTCTCCTTGTGAGACACAGTATGTCTTGAGAACTGCTCCTGTAGTTGTGCTGAGTTCCGTCTGACAACTAAGCATACATGAGGACATTTGAGGTCAAGTCTCTAGTTGAAAGAGGAATAAAACCCAAACCAAAATACAGACTTCGCAGTCATCAGTACTTTTTAATGTTTGTTGCACTGTAGTGCCTAAAATCCTGGTTTCCTATTCAGGTAGAGTGGAGAATAAGTATGGCAGGGAGTTTTGTGTTTCACTGGCAGACACTGACTTTTCCTTTGTAAGACCTCTATAAAGCACTTAAAATTCTAGAAACAGCATTAAGTGAGCTTTCAGATATATTTCTCTCATTCTAAGTAGTGATTTTACTAAATAGATCACTTTCTTTATTCCCCTTCTGCTTTTGTTTTCAGAGCGAGACATTTCAGAGAGAGCATCAAATTTATCCATGAGTGCCGGCTCACAGGTGAAGGCTGCTTAGTTCATTGGTATGTATTCTGCTTGCTACAAAAAAACTTTTTAAGGGTTTCTCTACCTTGATTTGGATGTGCATAATTTTAGCAAAATCCTCTTGGACTGAAATGCCCCGTTTATTTGAAGAGCCTCAGAAGATTTGCAAATGCTGTTAAAACCTCATGCTGAGACTTTTGAGTCTCTGGGGTGGGCAGCTGCCTGGAGATAAAAGGAACCCAAAAATTTTTTTTTGACCCTCTTTTATTTTTGTAGTTGATTTGACTAGGAATGTGTTGACTGGAGACATATTGTTTATTTCCCATTACTTTAATCACTGTAGTTTTAAATGTGATTTCTATAATCCTAATAATTTGATTAGTTTCTCTAACAGCTATACTGGTGATTTCAGAATTCTTAAAAAAATTTCCACTAAAGAGAAACTGATTTTTTTCCTCTTCTTTTTTCTTTGAACTGCTGAAGCATTCAAATGTTGCATTTTTTAGGAGCAAGTCTCTGATTGGAGAGGTGCTCCTGGGACTCTAGAGAATAGAAAAGGAAATCCCACCCTGGGTTTTTTTCTTGCTCCCTGCTATTGGCTGTAATCTTTGTGCTGTGTGTCCAAGAGACATATCTGAGTCTATATCTGGAATGGGAGTCACCTTGTGATTTGAACACTGGACTTACACACAGGCCTTGAGCATAAATCCTCACTTTGCTATTGACTCATGGCAGGGCGTGATCCAATTGGTCAGTCTTGGTGTATGGGAAACAGGAATAGGTAGTCTGAATTCTGATGGAGTTTTAAAAAACACATATTTAAATTTATAAAGATTTCAGAAACATAAAGTGTTCTTGAATTGCCGAGTGAAACTCTGGTAACTCTTTCCTTTTACTCTGGCCAAAGTAACTCAAACACATTCTCTATACTCCCAATAGTAATGGTTCTGAGTTTGTCCAGTGCTGTCCAACCAGGCATAATGAATAATTCTTTATCCAGCATTTCATATGGGGAAACTGGAGCCCTGAGAGTTGAAGTTTCACAGTGCAATGGATAGCAGAAAGAGGAACTCAAGCAACCAGACATGTACTTTTTAATGGTTCAGTTAAAGTTCATTTTGGCCCCATGAAGTTGAAGCCTTTATTCATGATAGAGAGAGAATGGTCTTATTTCATTGCTCTGATCTATATAAGTAGAAGAAAGTGGTGGGTGACTTATTTCTGTCTTATTAAAAACCAAATCTAACAGCATGTGTGCACTGTCCCCTGCTTTTGTGAAGATTTCATGTTTATTTCTTCCTTTTCAGTTTCTCATGAATTACCACTCAGAACTCGCTCAGTCATGTAGATTTGTTCTGCTTTGTTTGAAAAAGCAGCACCAAAACCATTTAACTCAAATATTGTAATATTTCTTCCTCGTGGCAAGCAACACAGCAATGTGCTGTGATGTTGAGAAGGGACAGATGAAGCACAGCACTGCTTCAGTGTATTGCACCTCGTTTTTTGTGCAGCCTTGCAGGTGTCTCCAGGAGTGTAACACTGGTGGTTGCCTACATCATGACCATCACAGACTTTGGCTGGGAAGATGCACTGTCTGTTGTCCGTGCAGCGAGATCCTGTGCCAATCCAAACATGGGCTTCCAGAGACAGCTACAGGAGTTTGAAAAACATGATGTTGATCAGGTAAATGGACTACAAACAAGAGTTGTGAAACACAACTCCAAGTCAGATCATGGGCTACTTTTCATTAGTTTGTGGTCTGTGTGGTTTATCTGACTCCCTGTTTTTGCTTTGAGGGAGTGGCTTCTTAGCCCAGCCTGCTCCACTGGGGAGGTGCAGATAGAACTGAAGGTATCAGGGAATGCTAGATGGGAGCAGGGGTGAAGCACAGCATTTAAACACCTCCTGCCTCACTGTGCCCTCAATCCAGTGATTGCTTCATATTGCTGAGACCAATGCCTTTAGAGGGGTAAAAACTAGAGGATGAGTTGCTCAGAACACAGTAGAAAGACCAACCTATAAGTACCAGTTGCATAAAAATAGTCAGTTTCCCCACAACACATTCATTTGGAATAGTAAGCAGGAAAGAAATCATAATCAGAAATCTTTGCTATCCAGGAGTTAAACTAGGTTCTCATTATGACGTATATTGTGTCCTCCACACCATCTATTCCTAAGATTTAAGAAATTTTCTGATGTGTAGGGTAGTCTCAAATCTGATCCCTCTTTTCTTATTAGCCTCTGAAGGCTTTGTAGGACTGGGAGAATTAAGGGAAGAGTAGGACTGTCAAGTGGTTTTCATAAAACAAAAGTTAGTTTCTTACTCCGGAAAGGAACCATCCCACGCAAAAGACCTGCTCCCTGTGGGTGACTGGTGACTTCTTCTTTTGTTAACAACCTCCTCTGGCCATCCCCTTCATTTTCCATTGCTCAGCATGTTGCTGTTCTCTGGGCTTTTGTGCCTATAGCGCTTGTTAAAAATCAACAACAACAAAGGCAAACCAAAATCGGAAAGCAAAATACACAAGGCAAAGGATGTTGGTTTTTTTGCTCCATCCCTGTCATTGTGCTGCAGAAAGCTCACAGTTTAGAAATTACCATTTGTTTTGCATGATGAAGTTTGCAACTGTAAATATTTGCGTTTTTTTTTTTTTATAATATTTAACTGAATGTTTCCTGGATCGTTTGGAACTGATGTAAATGGTAGAATAACTGATTTTTAAGAGACAAAAGTCAAAGAGGGACTTTCCAGCCTTGTCTCCTTCCTCCCTTACAGTCATTTCTACTCTAATTGGTTTGGTCTAACAGCAATGACAATTAGGGCTATATGCAAATAGCCCCATAGAGACAGTAACGTCTCTCTTTTTTCATCCACCATGGACGGCACATTCTGCCTTTTTTCACTGAGGGGGAGGCAGTAGGTTGCAAAAAGAAGTATCCACCTGTATTCACTGGCTGGGCTGGAGTTTCTTACAGTCTCTTAACAGCAACCACATCCTCAGCAGGTGTCTGTTTACACACCTGATTTCAGTGGAATAATGCCATCTGCCAAGGGTGTGAACTTTCTGCAGATTTCAGCAGAATGGGTGTTCTGCTGTGCCACTACAGGGTGATGGTGTCCTGTGGCCTCTCTGGAATGGTGTCCTTTAGATCTCAGTCTTACAGGATGGAGTGTAGTCACTAGGGCCACAACATGGCTTGTGCCTGTTCTAAATTTCCACATGGTGGCCTGAAGCTTCAGATTTGATTTGGGACCTTAAAATCCTTTAGGGATGGGAGGGAGTAACTATGGTGAGGTCTGGGTTCCCAATGTCCTAGTAAATGCTCTTTATGGATCAAGCTGTTCATGAGCCTCAAACAGAACAAAGCTATGAAGGCCAAGGTTTGTAGAATTAATATTATCCCCTCTGGAACACAAGAATTGGGGTCTGTGTTTACTAGCTGCTTCTGCAGAGGAGCGCGACAGAATTGTCAGGAATTGGACAGTTCCTCAACTGGAATTCTCCTCACTTGGATTCAAATTCTCCAACTGGCAAGGATGTGATGGACAAGGATGTGAATGTGATTAAAGTCTATGAAATTGAGTGGATAGAGAAAGTGAACATGTGAAATTTCCGCTCTTTCCTGTGAGCTGGAATTATCAGTTGGCAGGTCCAAATCCAGGAGAAGGAGAGGGACTGTTACACGACATGTACTTCTGGAGCTTGTTGGCACGCAGGTATCTCGTGGTAAAAAAATTGTGGGTTTAAAATATGATCTCATGACAAAAACATTAATTTGTTGTTACCAAACACAAAGATACTGCCTCAGCTTCTCAAAGCACCTGAGCTGAAAATTGCTGCAAGCTGAGGAAATGGCCAGGGAAAAGGTCCCAGCATTACTGCCCTGCCATTGCCCAATTCTTTCCTCAGCATTTACATCTGGGTACTCTCATACTGAGATACAGACCTGGATTGACCTTCAGCTGGACCTGGAACATGTATTATCATGTACTATATTCAGTACCATTCATATCAGTAACATACAGGGTCTTATTCTGTAGCCTGTAAAGCTCCTGGACTTTTTCTCCCTAGAAGATACCTTTTGGGATATCTACAGTATATTTTTTACTAGTGGTGTTTGTGAGCTCAAGATAAAACATGTGTAAGAGTAGTTCATTTCCTGATCTTCCACCTTCTTGCAGCCTCCTGTGACTTGGGGGAGTTGGCTTATCATATTAGCTTCCATGCTAATTCATCTTATTGTTTATGTATGCAGCAGGAACAGGGAGATTTTAAGCCCAGGATTTTCTTGCCCAGCGGGTGTTTCTTACTCCATATTACTCTAGTCAGCCATGCTGTTCCACAAATATGTCATTTTAGGAGATGTAAGGGATCTCAGTGATTTCAAATATGTTTTCCCACGCCTGTGTATTCTGTGCTGCTATAGAAGGACATGCAGTCTTTGGAGTGCTTTTCTGCTTTGCAGGATAGGAAGAAGTATTACTTCTTCATCAATCTCATGTTACTGTTTCATCATACTGTATATGTGTGTTCAATTTCTGCAGTTCAGGCAGTGGCTGAAAGAAGAATACGGGGAAAACTCTTCTCAGGATCTGCAAGAAGCCAAAAATCTTCTGAGCAAATATAAAGAGCAGGCAGAGTTGCATCAGACTACTGGAGGAAGACAGTGGAATAACAACTTCTCATCTGTGCCATCTCTCTCATACAGCAACTACACAACAGAGACCTAGTCGTAGGAGGTCGATTTTTTTCTTTCTACCTTTGCAAAACATCTTGCCATGTTTTCCATCCCATCTTCAAGACTTTCAGCAGTAAACCATGCAAACAATTGATTTATAGAAAGCTTCTTGATGACATTATGTGTGCGTGTGTATGAGTGTGTTTCACACAGTTTTATAATTCGGGCAGGATCAAGCTCTGTTTAGGTCCAGAGACAGGATCCAGTTACTGTGGCTGAGGCAGCTTGTCCACCAGCCACAGCTCTTATCCCCTTATGCCCACATTGCCTGGCATTTGCTGTGAGGTTAGCTCAGCTCCTCTTGTTGTAGGCTAGCAAAGGGCTCGGAAAGATGAAGTCTGGTGATTCAAGCTGTGGCAGTTTGGCATCTCTGTGCTAATAATGTGGCAAAGATGTTATTGCACCTGAAGAAGGGAACTCAAGTCTGTGTCTCTGCTGCTCCTGTTCACAGTCCATTGGCAAGTAATACTGTGATGGTGGGCTTGAACTTGAATGCTGGGCTGCAAGCTGGAGCAGGTGAGATGTGGGTACACATACCTTTCTACCAGTAGTACATCTAGGAGAGAAGTGGGACGGACAGCTCTGAGTAATAACACCTCAGCCACCACAGTCATACTTGGTTCAGTGCACGTGAGACAGAGCTGTCGGCAGAACTGCCACAGACCAAGAGCACCGAGGCTGTTACCACAGCTCAGCTGATGTGCAGTGATTTAAGCCGTGGTCCCTTGATTGTGCATCTGGTCTCCCAACACAAGCTGCTCTGGAGAAGTGTGTCAGGCCTCCAGTGCTGCTGAACTTCATTCCCCATGGAACACGTGCCTCTTCAACACACGCCCCTGCGCACATGATAACGTGTCTCCAAAGAGTGGGCTCGGTGTGAGTGCGAGCACCTGTTTCTTTGCTTGTGCTGTGGTTTGCTCTTTGACTTCAGCTACCTCAAAAATGCTGTTCTTGTCATTGTGGTTGTAAATGCAACCTTGAAAATTGCCTTGTGTAATCTTAATCTGACACTGAGTGAAGTAAGTGTGTGTGCGTGTGTGAGTGTGCGTGTGCATGTATATTCCACAAATGTCTGTATTTGAGAAGTTTATTGTTTTCTTTTACAATTGCCCATATTTCTCACTAGTTTAAAGATTGAGTTGTTGGAATTCAACTTCCTTGCCATTTAAACACCACTATGTATTTTGCTGTGATCAGATTTGTAGGAAGGCATTTGTAAAATATATTTTAAACTAGGTTAAAACCAGGGGCCGTACTCTGCTCTTGGTAATGTTGTGTGTTTCTGGAATGGAGCCATTGCCTCACTCAAGTGGATTGTAAGAGTGTAACTTCAAACATGTCAGTAGGGATGCTGTGCAGCATATTGATTTCTGATGGTGTAATGGGGGGTGGCACTGATGCCAAGATAATGATTTCTTGTCTTTGACTTGGAGGATGGAAGGCCCACTCTTCCTGAAGATTCCAGAAAATAAAACATACCTCCCAAACAGCCAAGACAGAAAACCAAACCCAAACCCCTCATTTGTTCAAATGTGGTGTATATCATGCTAAAAACTGAGCGCTGGGTGAGAAGCAGTCAGCATACTGGATAGACTGTTGTCTCTTTCATTCTCTCTAGTACTCTGACCTCCCATTCTCCACAAGGTTCCTCTACATGTGATTTCCTGCTTGCTTCAGGTGGCAGCGAATTCTTTGGAGAGGAGCACGGCTTTTGGGTCAAGTAAACTTTGGCTGTTAAATATCTGTTGTTAAGTATCTTAAAAAAATATGTTATGGCTTGTGAAATACGGGTCGTGCATATCAATAATAGCCTAAAAGGGAAAAAGGGAATGGGGTGGAACTGGCCTGTTTCATCTGAGTTCAAGCCTGAATCAGGGTTCTCATTGCACTGCTGCCTAAAGTACTTTAAGTGTACTGCATATGATAGGAGCAGGATAATCATATCTGTGTTGCAGTAAGGGATGTTGCTGGATTTGGGAAAAGTGCTGGAATTGACCCTATTTTCAAGCTGGCAGCTCAATGTACCGCTGCCTGTTTAGTATATCCAGCAATTGCTCTGTGTTTGTCTTGTAAGAGAGGTGTTTAGCTGTTCTTGAAGACATTGATCTGCAAATAATTGGCTGTCTGAGAATTCCAGCCCAGCAGTGTCCACGCTGGCAGTCCCTTCTGTGCTCTGAGAGTAGATGTGGAAATTGGAAAGAGTTTTCCTCGGTCACAGGGTCTGACACATGATCAGAATGCGGGTCCATTTGTTCAGCCCTCTACTCATAATAGGATACGTAGGGCAACTTCAGCCCATCCCCAAAGGGCAGCTTTGTCAGAAGGATTCTGCCTATGTCCGTCCCACAGTCCATCCAGCTGGCTGCCAACACTGTGTGCCCCATAACACTCCTGGCACTCTCGTCTTTGCAGCAGTCATCCTGGGAGTGCTGCTAAGTTGGCAGTTCTTTTTGCTGTTCTGGCAAATACAAGGCAGAATGGGAGATAATTTGTTAATGTTCGTGTGTCCAAGATTTAATCTGTACTGTTTGTTGTTTTTTTTTTTTTAATAGTTTGGTTATCCCCAAAGAGTCAGTCCCACAAATAGGATTTTTTTAGAACTGAATTTGGCTTTGGGGCCATACAGCCACATCAATGTGCATTATGCTGCAGCTCGAAAGCAGATACAGGGTAAACTTGAAGACGGAGGGAATGCCATATTGTCAGTAAGTGAAAGTGCTTCTCTCTTTTTGAAAGACAGAAGAGGTATTTTCTGTAGTCTCTTGCTTCAACATCTTGTTTAGTGGTCTGTAAGAACACACTGCATGTAAGAGCAGGATAAGAAGAACAGCAGTCCAAGAAAACTTGCATCTGGTTTGTCCATGTAGCAAGTAGAATGAGAGTTTACTCCATAATTACCACAGGTGCAGAATAGAGAGTAACTACAGTTCCCACCTTTAACCTTTTAGAGAGGGAGAGGAGCTAACACAGACTGAGAACATGACATGATTTGTCTTCCAACCAGCCTTTCAGTGGCAATTTGTAGGACTTTTCAGCCATCTGGAATGTGACTAGACCCAATCCACCTCTTAGTAGCTGGCCTTTGTAGTGTAGATGATGCATTCAGTTATTTTTGTTTCTGTACTTCAAAACACTGTCCTCATTTTGATGTTCACTGGAAAATGTATAAAGTTTATAACACCTCATTGGATATCCAGATTTGAAATGTATAATCGATTTTGGGGGGGGCTGAACTTGATATCCATGTGTGACTATAGGCAAATGTCTAGTGTTATAGAATGTAGGTAATGGGTAAATGCATTATTAGTATTTATTACTCTGTTTTTTAACCTGGAAAAAGTTGCTTCCTTACATTTTGTGGTTGAGTGGGAAGATATGGCAAATCATATCTCTGTTTTTTAAAAAGGACAATATTAACATTGGTTGCTATAATGGCTACCACTTATAAAGATGTCAGTGAAAAATTATAGCAATTACTTCTGCTAGTTTAAAAACTAAATCTGGTAAGCTTCTTGATTCTCTGTCTTCCTCTTCCTGGGCATCTTAGCGAAGCCTTGATTGCTTTTTCCAAATGTTTGTATTTAATACGTTCTACAATTTTTTTATAAATAAAATTAAATGTTAACACCTGATCTGGTTTTGTATTTCTTGAAATCAATAATAGTGTCCAGAAGGTTTCTACTCACTGTTTGCATCCCTTCAGGTACAGTAAGAGTACAAGTTCAACTCATTTTGAGGTTTAGATTACTTTTTTCTCCTGCACGCAAACTTCTTGAGACTTCTCTCTCTTCATTGAGCTCTTCCAGGTGAGTTCAAGAATCCTCACAAGAATCTCTCAATAGTCTCTCAAGAAGATACTGCATGTTGCTGTCTCACTTGTTGTTGCTGGCTCATCATCGTTATGTGTTGAATCCTATCTTTTTATTATTTTTGGATACTTTTTTTTCTGTAGCACACTGATTTAGGGCTTAATCAGCTGTAAAACTTAGCTGCTTTCAGACTGCCAGTACTTCAGACTCTCAAGAGTGTTCTGTCAGAGGAAGCTGATGTAAGTGGCAGATGATGATTCTCAGGGGAAAAATATTTTAAAAATTACAGTATAAGGGGGGAAATGCCCCATTCAAATTCCCACAGATAACACACTGAATTTCTCATTTGACACTACCTCTGCTAAGAGGGTAATTCTGACATTTGGGCAATCATAAAAAAAAAAAAAGCCAAACACAAACCAAAAAGCCCACCAGCCTGGAAGTACAGTCAGTCATGCCTAAGTATCTCATGGCCACTTTAGACATTGCTGAAGGCTGAACTGTTCTTGCAGTGGGACTCCCTCCTCATGAAGGCAAAGTCAGATACTCAGGCACAGTGAGTTTTGGGTCTTTTCTTTTTGCCCTCTCCTTCCTCTCCAAGCACTTGTTAGTTTATAGCCTACCAGGAATGCGTGAATGGTGTTTCCTAAGGGACCTTGGGGGTTCAACTAATTAGTAAAAGCCTCCACTAGAATAAAGAAAACGTGTCTGTGGATGGCTTTGAAAGTGAGAGATACACCTTGTTCATAACACATTGCAGTTCATCTTCAGTGTAAATGGGATTGTATTAATGTGTGTTTCAGTGCTCTTCCTGTCTTTTTTGAAAAGGCTTTAAACTCAATGCAACCTGCCGTGTGATACTTGAATTAGTAGTTTATTCACCTCCTCTCTCCCACCTGTTATCCATAGCAATGTCTTAGATTTATGTGCCATAGCATTGGTGAGGCAGAAAACATGCTTAAAGTATAATCCCTTGTGATTTAGGAAAGCCTTGTAAGTTTTAGAGGAGGCTCTCCCCTACCCCTGAAGGAAAACAACAGTTTCCAAATGAAAAAGGCACTGCTGCTTTGTCTGCTTTTTGACCACTTAGTACTTTTCAAGGGTAATTTTTATCCAAATCACATGCAAAAATTGTGCTGCAGCCATGGTGCTGTATTACTGTTCCCAGCTGCATATCTCATTCCCTCCAATGTTACATGTTGTGAGTTCTGGAAAGTGGCAGTTCTGATCTGATTCCTCTAGTCCTGTTCCACCATGCTGTCAGCTGAGGGAACCAGAGGGCAAACCTACATGTCCTTAGATGTGCTCATAACCTCATAAGGAGTTTTGACTTTGCCAGCACATTAGGAGTGTCCTTCCACTGGCAAAGGGAAAATGGTGATGGGTCTTTAGAAAATATTAGCATGAAGAAAGTGATGTTACACTATGCAGTGTTTCTGCAGGTACCCTTGGAGTCACAAAACATGCCACAGAAACAGCTATCTTCACACTTTATTCCCAGCAGAGCTTTAAATGTGGGTCTTGTTTTCCATGTGGGAACAA
Organism: Dendrocincla fuliginosa; assembly: GCA_035047845.1. NCBI lineage: Eukaryota > Metazoa > Chordata > Aves > Passeriformes > Dendrocolaptidae > Dendrocincla > Dendrocincla fuliginosa. Next base: position 66,127,323 of record JAWWMO010000083.1, read on the forward strand.
ATCCTCCTTTATATATACTGGAATGTGTGCTTTGCTCTAGTGAATTAAGCCAACTGCAGTTCACCAAAAGTGAGCAGCGTGCGAGTAGCAAGGTGAGTTCCTGAAGTTTCCGTGTAGTTTCTAGTGTAAATATTGGGACTGGGCATCTAATGAAGTGTGAGCAGGAGGTGCCTTTTTGCCATTGAGCAGCTGCATAGCTCAGTCCTTGTAGGAGACTGAGTTCTGCATGTGTGAGCCAAACAGATCTGCAGTGAACTGGGAGTAAAGCTCCTTTTCAAACAGTCTCAAAAAATGGGATTTTTCAGCCAGACCTGCACCCAGTTTCCATTTTAGTAGAGACAATTATTAATGTGCAGGTGGGTGCCCCCCATTATTTATTGAACTGTGAATGGAGAGATCAGAACCAAGACATGGAAGCTGCTTGAATTGCAAAGTTTTTAAGTTGTTTGCTCGATCAATCATTATTCACACAGGCATTGGCAAAGCAGTGTTAGACCTGCGCTGATGCATTTACAAATGGACCCTTTGAAAGTCTGAGTTCTGGTTCTCCTTCTCTTACTTCCCTTCTTTCTCTGAAAGCAAGTGAGTTTTTATTTAATTTGTCATAGACAGGAGATGGGATTTTTGTTGCAATTTATTGAATTTCTTCCCTTCCTCCCATCCTTTTACCTTTCTTCCCTGTGTGTGGGTTTGGTGGATGGGAGTGTTGTGTGTGTGTGTTTTTTTTTTGTTGTTTTGTTGTTTTTTGTGGGTTTTGTTTTGTTTGTTTGTTTGGTTTTTTTTAAATGACTGGTATTTATCCCAGAACTATTGAGTCAGGGTGAGTGCCAGTGTGTGGCTTGCAAACACTTCATTTCCTGTAAATGTGTATTTATATTATAAAAATGCTCATGTTATAAGGTTGGTTATTTAATTAATTGTGTTAACAGCTACACTTCTGCTGTTTGTGTATTGTCCTGTTATGGTTGTGGTGGTTGTTTGCCAAGCCTGACAGGACTTCTGTTGGATATTGTCATCTTCTGTGGCAGTCTGGCTCCTGTACAGCACTGGATGCTTTGAATAAGTGACACTGATCCGTGACAGTGTTGAACCTGACATTTGAAAAATAAAAAAGGGATATTTAACTTTTATTTGTATGCCAAAAAGCAATGTTTCATTGATGGACCAGCATCCTCTGCAGGTGGCTGATTTCAAACATTTCACTTGATTCTCTCCATTCCTTCTACTTTAAGGCAAGGTGTGACTTCACTGAAAGTTTCTAAGTAGGGGAAAACTGCCTTGTGTTCAGAGGGAAGTGTGTGTTGAAGGTGTCAGAATTACAGCTGTGTGTAAGCATGCTCACTGCATAGTTTCCCAATAATTGTATTTCGGTAATCTTTGCAAGTTAGGTCTGCAACATGTAACTTTCCCAGGGAAAAAAAAAAAGGCTTATGAAATCCTTCACTGTCTCAAAAGAAGAAAAACAACAAAAAATTGCATTTCTGCACATGTTGGAGGCCATTTCTCATCTGGGTAGAGCCATATGACAATAAAGATAACCATCAGTAACAACTTTGGGGGAGGAATGGGAAAAGGTATACCCATCAGTGTATATTAATGTAATATAGTAATGCATTGCAAGTGCACTCTGGGTTTTGCTGGCACTGAAAGGATCTTCAATACTCCTTGTCTTCTTTAACCATGTTTTCTTTTCTTGTAGAAATCTTCGTTTCCCTGGGTTGGTCCCCTTACATCAATGTTTGCCTTGGTGGATCTCATATATTTTTAGCTGGGCTTTTCTCCCTTAGGATTATAGCTCCTTGATGATGCACATAAATTTTAAAAATGGCATAGAAAGGGTTACAGGAACACCTGTGATGCAGTAAGACAGGCTAGGAAGTTCCACAGTCCTTTTTGAAGCAAAGGACTTGTGGTTTTGACTCATCAAGAAGCCACACTGAGTCAGTCACCTTTGTCCAATCCATAAGATGCTGGACTGAGAAGCCTTTGGGATTCTGATACTAAATCTCTGCTGTGTGACTAGGCAAGTTGTTTCAGTCTGGTTTGCTTCATCTTCCTAATAAAATGGGGAAGCAGTGTTACTACTTTTCCTGGTACAGCCCTGAGAAGCCCCTCATGAAAAGCACTGCATCAGCGTTGGTTGTCTGTTGTTCAATGAAATACCTGCCTTCCATCTAAAATATGTTTGTAACAGAGAGATTCTGAAGCAGGGCAAGGAGCTGTGGTGGCTTCTTGCTTCATCCCACCTGCATATAGAGTGCTGTGCTGGACAGGATGGTAGTTGGATGCTGATGGGAGTAGGGAAGATGTGAGGATTTATTCCCCACAGGTACTGTTTGCTGTATTTCAACATGAATAACATGAAGTGCAGATGTCATCATTTCTATATGCAAAAAAATGTAATGAAATGGAAGAGATCCACAGCAATCCTGGTTGTGACTGCCCTAGATGAAACTTATCCCCCTGGGGCTTTGATTGAACATAAAATCTCAGGTAAAAATTAGATGGTAGGGATATGGAGTGTGTCTGTGATTTCAGGAATGATGGAGGTGCAGGGTGGTGGTGGGTGGCAAGCAGAAGAGGAATAGCATATGGCAAAAAATGAAAGTATTGGAATACCTAAGGGTAATGCAGCTTGGGCTGCTGATGTGTGTGCTGAGATACGTTCTGTGCACTCCAGGAAAAAGTCTGGAGGCACAAAAAAAAAAATAAAAGGATTCTCTGCTGTTTCCTACGATTTGGATATGTGATTATGATGACAGAAAAATGTGTTGTCCTGATTTTCCTCTAGGCTTGTTCTGGAAAGAAAGTGCATATGGTGAATACCATAATGAACACATCTAATAAAAGCTGTTCTGGCAGAGGAAGAACTGGAGGAAGAACAAAAATTAGTGCCTCCTTCGGCAAGCTGCTGCTGCTACTTTTGGACTTTTGTTTCATGGAAGACATGAATTTTGACTCATTTCCAAAGACAGCTTGGAAACTCCAGGCAGCAGAGGAAGGGACTCCCCCTTGACTTAGCTGTTTTTCTCTGAATGCCTTGCACTTGTGTGAAATGCAGGCAGTGCTGCTTCTCAGGTCATTTCTGAGGGAAGGTCAGTGTGTGGGGACTGACCCTCCAGTCCTCAGTTTGGGTGATCCACCAGTCTTGATGCCTTGAAACACACTGAACTTCGTGCAGGGTCGGGGAACTTGCAGCACCTGCTGAGGGTACCTCAGTTAGAAAGGAAAACCTTTGATTTCCAACCTGAACAGATGCAAATGGTGTATTGGAGAAGCCTCTGTCTTTCTACTGATGGCCAAAGTCTCCTTGATGTTGCCTTCAGCCCTAAGCTGGGTGATTAGGATTCCTTTAGTCCCTCCAGGCTTTCCTCCCTCCCTTCAACACTGAACAGGGATGGTTGCTGGACTCTGTGCCGATCATTCATTCAACTAAGTTGAGCAGTTTAATCCATTTTTAATTTGAAGCCATGTATATTAAGGTGGTTAGAAACTAATAGATCATTTACCTACTGAAAATAACTCGTTTGGGGACCAGGCTGTGGAAATAGCTGAGGTAAGAATAGGGGGAGCATGGTTTGGTGAGTGCTCTGAGAGTGATTTGCCAGCTCTGATGGGAAGCAATAACGGGGAGGAAGAGACAGTAATCAGTGAATCAATCCGCACGGCTCATTTAAAAACGCCTCCTTCTTTGTGGCTTTGGTTACAAGAATGCTTTGTGGGCTGTAGAAGAAAGGCATTAGTAGCTGTTTTAAACAAACAATCTTCTAATTTCATATTTCATGAAGTCCTGTGAACCTCTGAGCAAGAGAATTTCCACCTGCATGCCTGTTGGGGGAGAGGGAGGGCAAATGGGCAGTGGATAGTTTAACCAAGAGGTTGCAATTCAATAAGCAGGAGCCTTCTGCAAGCAGTGCTAGTTTGCAGTTAAGGAGCACTTCTTTTGAGAAGGGATGGAATGAGACACTAGAAATGCCATTTCAATAGAAGACACCAAGATGATGCCTGAAGGAAATAATGAAATGGCCATATTCTCCTGGGAAATGGTGTCTCCATCACCTAGAGTAAAACCTGCAGAGTGACAAGGACTGCCTGCCTTTGCATCCCAGCTGGCTCTGTGCTTTGACATGGCATGCCCTGGCTTCCCAGAGCTGAGCTGGGACACAGCCATGCCTGACTGCACAGAGCCAGGCTAGGGCTAAGGTAGTGACCCTGCCTAGCCCAGGCTGAGCTGAGCCCAGACCTATGGCATGGTTCTCTAGTGAACTGGATGAGCTGTGCCCCAGGCAACTGGGAGCTGACTGTGCACTGGTAATACTGAACTGGTTCTGTCTGGAGAGGATTGGCCTGAAAACCTGGTGGGGAAGATTTAAACATTGAGTGCAATCCCAAGATAAGCCTTTAATGCACACATTCAGAAGTCACCGGTGCTTTGGGCAGTTTTGGGTTTTGGTCATACTTCAAAGGAAGGTGATCAATATTCTTGGTCTGTCACATGTTGTTGCAGCTTTATGAAACAGCAGCTTCACATTTCAGAGATGATTTTCACCAGCCCCTGCAATTGTAAAGTCAGTCCTGGAAGGAAGTCATAGCAGTCAGAAAAAAGAAGACCTCTGTTGTGATATACCTTTCCTTTCACCTGTAAATAATAATTAGATGTGAGAAGATTTTATGGACATCCCTTCCAGAGAGGCGTAATTTATTTATTTAAACAAGGCTACCAATTGAGTCTATCCCAATATTAAGATTGCAAGAGATCTTCCAGCTAGGTGGTGTGTTTTAAAATCCTGGCATCTGATTGCAGGAACAACAAATATGAGAGTTGTTTGACCTATGCAGATATCTGCTGTGATTGTCTTTAAAATTTAATGGAAAAGAAAAGCTCATAGTCATCGAATGACTTTGGGCTGTCATCAAATTTCTCTTTTTTCTTATGGTCTTCTGGAGCTCTGCATCAGTGGTTCTCAGTTTCTGACACTGTTGGTGTGTTGGGCAGCCATGGTGCTTTCTTATTAAGTCCCTGGAAGTGAACAGTCACAACAGATAAGCTGATCTTAATGGAGTTTGTAGTGGTGTGGCTCGGTGAAGGCAAGAGGAAAGCATAATGATATTTTTAGAGGAAAACCAAGTAAGGCTTTGATTTTGGTCTGCTGCTTTACTGCCACTTTATCACAAGGGAAAAGCTCTGTAAGCAAATAGCAGCATTTGTGGTTGGAAGGAAGAACTGGGGGAACTTTGAGGAACTGTGTGCGTTTCCTGAGAGAGATACAGAGAGGTAAAGTTTTTGTTGTGGATTTTCTGAGAGGGCAGAAAAGATGGCTAATATTGTGTGTGATCAGAAAGGTGAAATGAAAAGGACCCTTCTTAGAGAATTACATTGACTATTGTAACTCAGTGCACCAAAAAAAAACCCAAACCCAATAATGAAAACGTGATGACCAACCAAACTGATGGCTTTAGCCTAGAGTGTGCACACAGACTGGCTGCCAGTGAACTGCACTTGAAAGGGCAATGGTTACAGCATCGTTCAATATTTCCTGTGAGGAGCAGGAATATGAGGAGGGAGCATGAATGCATTGGTAGAGAATATTGGGCCCAACACTGCTCAATATCCTCATCAAGTATACTCTGATGAAATTTGCTCATGATACCAAATTCAGAGAGAAAGTAGACACTTGGAAGGGAGAGCCACCCTGCAGGAAGACCTGGATAGATGGGAAGAATGGGTGAACAAGAACCTTACGAATTTCAACAAGGGTGAGATGTTGTACCTGGGAAAACATAATCCAGGAATGCACCACAGACTGGGATCTACCCAGCTGGGAAAAGAACCTGGGGTCCTGGTGGCCAAGCAGCTCAGTATGAGAGAGCAGTGTGGTGCTGTGGCAATGAAAGCCAGTGGGATGCAGGGCTGCATCAACAAGGGCATCCCCAGCAGAGACAGAGAAGTCATTATTGCACTCTGTTCAGTGCTTGTCAGGCTGCACCTGCAATCCTGTGCTTAGTTTTAGTCCCCACTATGTAACAAAAGCTGTGGGCAGGCTGGAGAGGGTCCAGAGAAGGGCCACAAAGATGATCAAAGGGCTGGGCAGCCTGACATGTGAGCAAAGGCTGGGAGAACTGGGTTTGTTCAGTTCTTAGTTCTTCAGTTTGTCCTCAGCCTTGAGAAAAGAAGGATTAGGGGAGAGACTGTTTTTGCCAAGAAAGGCTGGAATAGATGAGACTTGAGGTCCCTTCCAACCTGGTATTCTGTGATTCCATGGTGAGATTTAAAACTTGCAGACTTGGCTATGTGAGCCCATGCTGACTTCTGATGTTCTCCTGAGCAGTGGGAAACCAGGCCCAGCTTCCCCTCTTGGTACTGACATTTCATGTTTCAAGCTCCTGCCTATGCGGAGAGGTGAAAGGAACCAAAAAACGCAGCTGGAAGAGGATGTTGCAGGTGGACAACCTCCCTTAAGCTCTGAAGAACTTCATGAAAGTGCACTGAGCTGCACAGTTTTTCTCAGTTCTGCAGGTATAACATCAGATCCTTTGCTTGTGCTGTTCAGTGGCACCAACAATTCTCCTCACACCAAGGCACTGGAGGCACCTACACAAGTTATCAATCCTCTGTGCTGGAGCTGCTTTGTGTATTTATGAACTGAAGGTGGAGGTGACTCTCTGCTTCTTCTGTGCCACTCCGTATCATTTTTCCATGCTGCAACATCTTACTACGCCTTATGGACCTTCTATGAATGGCCCCTGTGCTCTAGAAATGTGAGTTAATACTTTAAAGTGTAAATTTATAGATTGAGAGTTGCCAAAAGGATCCTTTATGATCTCTGGCGAGCATCAAAATTATGAGAACTTGGCTTAATGGGACTTTTGAGAAAAGAGGAAAGAATTGGTCCCAAGCAGAGCCCTTGCAATAGGGATTCCTAAATGAGCCTTGGGCAGCAATAATGATGTTCTTGAGTACCCTGTCAGATACTTTTCTTTTTTTCCTAATGAGGACAGCCTGCTTCTCCAACAATATATGATATGTTACTCATTTGCCTTACAAAAAAAATAAGCACCAGTCCTTGAAGCTTTCCCAGGCTCCAGTAGAGAGGACTTTATCTGACTGCCTGCTGTGGAAGCACACACCTATCCCAGACAGACACAGGATAACTGGGCTCTCTGTCCTGCTGACATACATTACACATTAAATGGATATCAGTGTAGGTTTCAGGCTGGAGTTCACATGGAATGGGGAGCAACAGCACTGAAGCTGTGTCCTGGACTGCTGTTAGTAATATGATGCTGCCAGTGCTGTGGAGACTTGGAAGGAACAGTGCCAGTAAAGTCCTCACCCCAGAGATGCCTCAGAAGCCCAATACATGTGCCATTTTATGTGGAGCATTTACTATTACTCAAGAAGCACTGTGTCAGCGGGGCATTCTGTTTGCATCCCCTCAAATGCTGCCGCCTGTTCTTTTCAAAAAGTCTTTTAAAAAGTCATTGCCTTGCAGCTGGGGAGGGAAACCTCATAATTCACGGCTGCTTGGGCAGCGTAGCAGCAGGCAGCCCCTCGCACTGGCAGGACTGGGACTGTCTGCCCCTGTGCAACAGGCAGCTCCTGGCCTGGGTGATTTCCTCGCAGTGAAGCCAGTGGGGAAACTCCTCCCCAGTTCACTGACAGCAAGATCTGGCTTTTGGTGCTTTGAGTGGCAGTTTAAGGCCACCAAATAATAATTATTTTTTCTCAAGGCAGCCAGCTGCAGCTCCAGAATGGGGGAAGGGTTAATGTACCAACAGAGGATTTTGTCTCACATAGAGATGCAATGGGATTTCATCTTACTTCTCATAGCACAAATAAGTTCTCCCATCTACAAGGACAAGATGTTTGTGAAAGAAGAGGGTTAGAGAAACTTGAAAACAGCCTAGCACATTTGTCAATATGCTCCTTTCAGCAAGCAGTGGCAGCAACTTGTGTCTTTCTTGGCAGTAATTGCTGCAAGGGGATTTCTAAGACCTTTGTAAGTCTGGTAGGTCTGAATAGCCAGAGGTGATAATGAGGGATGAACTTACCCACGACAGGCTTGAGGTGCTGCAGTAAAACCAATGGCAAGTTTTCCATGCCATCTTGCTCAGAGCAGTAGCCCATGGTGCCTTCCCACTCAGTAACAGCCAGAACTGCATCTGCTATAAACAAACACAACAGACAGTTGGGGTTTTTTATAAGGGCCAATGTATTTATTGACCCAATCTGCAGCAAAAGGAAAAAAAAAAAAGAATTATGTAATAAAATGAGTAATGCTAAGTGGGTGAGGGAATTTCTTGGTGTTTTCTAGCATGCAGCGCCTTCAGCAGAAGTGTGTGTGGCTGAGCTTGCATCACTGACAATGTGAAAAAATTTATTTTGCTTCAAAAGGGAAGCATTCTCCCATGCTAGTAAGTCACCCTTCAGAGCATCCTTCCTGTTCATGCTAACCAGAAGTAGCCATGCATGCAAAGATCTCTTCTTTTTCACCATCAGAAAAGAGCAGGCTGGTACAAAAGTCAATGAAAGAGGCCATCCAGGCTGCATCAGCTGCCAACAGTCCCTGCAGCTGCTCACTCCTCAGAAGGCACCGTGGGCCAGCATCAACTGCCTGGTGAAATTAGGAGAATATTAAGAATTTCCCTGAGATAAAGTGAAATAAAGCCATGTGTCTAAAAAGGGCAGTATTTCCCATGTCTCTGGAAGGAAAGCGGCACTTCACTGCCACGGAAAATTTCTCCCTCTACCCTTGCAAATCTGCCCTTGGTGGTCCCAAATGCTGTTCCTCTGATGAGACAGTAGTGGATGCAGCACTACACTTACTGTGATCTGGAGTGGAGGAAGGTGTGAGGATATTTAATAATGTATTGTTACTATAATGTCATATATTCATCGTTCCAAAAGCAGCCAAGTCTCTTCTTCTGAAGTGGCCACAATGTCACAGTGTTGTGAAGTTTCCTCCTGTCTTCTGACAACGTTTCAGCTCTTGTGTATTTTCCCTCACATTTGACAGTTTTATCCTCCATCACCCAGGTGTTTACTTGCTCTTTACAGACTATGGTATGCTTTCAGCATCTTTGGAAAAAAGGCCCCATGAGCACTGTGCTGATGGGCTCTCCAAGGAACGAGAGGCATTCTTGAGCTTCCCTTTACCAGCCATGGGGGAGGAACACACGGGGCAGCCAGCAGAGGAGTGATGCAGCCATGGCCCCAGCCACAGCCTGCTGTTTGGGCAGCACCTGTGCTTCTGCCTTTCACCTCTTCCCTGGCAGGTTTCCATGCAGCCAGCTCCTGCAAGGTGGTGAGCCCTGGGGAGTCCCACCACAATCTCCTTGTTCCACCTGCCCCCATGCCTGTGGGGGACCACGCATCAATGGGGAGGAGGAGCCTGGGTGTGCTGAACTCCATGGTACAGAAAACACACACCAAAACTGCCTTAAGCCAAAAGACACTGACATTCCAAGGAGAGAAAAGTTACTTCCAGCTCGTCGAGCGCTCTCCATGTTCTCATTCCCTCTCATGTATAAAGGTACCTGTCAAGGAGGACAGCAACACAAATGTCCCAATTGTCACAGGACTGCAGAAGGATGAATTCCCCCCTGCAAGATCTTCCACCTGTGTAGTGCTTTGTGGGGCCTCCTGATCCAAGGGCTGGAGCTGAAAACCACTGAGCATCCAGTGGCTCATCTGGTGCTGTGCTGTAAAACGGTTTGGTTGCATTTGGTGTTGCAGCTAATGAAGATGTTACATGTTTTTGAAACCTTTTAGGAGGCACTCAGCAGTTTATATACGTGCTAGACTGATCACTGATAGCAGGAGAAATTCTGACTAGATGTACTTACTATCCCCCATTCTCACCCTCCACCGAAATCCTTGTTTACAAAGACTTGTTTCCTTTTAAATCATTCTTCTGCACATCTAGGAGCGCTGACACGCTTCTTTTCAAAGTGAAATACCACGTACATTCATTTAGGGCCCGCTCACTCCCTCTAGATCACAGCCAAACTCACGCTGTGCCCCTGTGAGGGCTATTTTTGCTGCTGCCTAAGGAAGATCAATAGATAAGTTTTCTTTTTCTTTAAATACTTTAGATTATAGCCCCCTGTTGCTCACTAAATATTTTTCCTTTGAGGCTTTGAGTTCCTCTTTTGTCTATCAAAAAGAAGAAAGTAACACAAACTGCTAGACCATCACCACCTCCTTCTCACAACTATCTGCATCTCATCACCATCTGCTCAGTAAGTCTGGATTGAGGATTTACCCCTCACTAATCAAGAAACGAATCATGTTTGAAATTGTACAGCTCCTTCCAAAGGGTTGTATGTGCCACAAGTTTGCCACTGGAGACATTCCCAGTTTCTTTAAAGCAGGGAAATCTTAGTGGCAGCCACACCTATGGGTTTTATGAAACTTCCCAAAGTTCCCTCCCACCTGAGTTCTTTTCTCTATCATTTATATTTCTGCTTTGCATTGCTTTTCAGAAAGATACTCCAATTTAAAAGGACAGAAAACTCATAGAGTATTATATTTAATGGAGAATTCTTTTAGGGAGGAGGAGCAGAATGGATGACACACATACAGTATATATCTTTTGGGTTTTTGAATGTTCAGTGCTTAGTTTTTGGTGATTCTTGTTCTGGCACCATAATGCCTTCCCTCTCCAAGTCATTTTCTGATTTAACTGAACTCCTTGCTGCTCAGATTCTTTGAAGTGGAACCTCAGACCCAAAATATACAAAACCAAGTCAATCTTTTGAACCCAGGAAATTATGTGGGTTTGAACTCAGATACAAAGGAACCCAAGCACACTCCTTACATTTGCTGGTATGAAAGCTGGCAACTATTGGTTAAGGCAAAATGTACTTAAAGTGGTCACATCAGCATCCATCCTCTGGGCATGGGGCTCTCACAACATCCCAGGGTGTCCAACACTCAGAGTTTCATCCATCCACAGACTCCTGACGAGCTCAAAACCTGCCAGGAATCAAACAATGTGCCAGCCAGTGCTCTCCAAATCCCTGGAAAGTCACTTCTTCCTTGCTGGAGGAATGGACTCAAGAGAGCGATCCTGGGGGTGTCTCAGCGCCCCTGTCACCAGCTCTATCTTTGTCCCTTTTCCACAACAGCTGACCTAGCCCTCTCCTTTTGTGTCCCACAGTTTGGAAACACACTCCAAAGAGGGAGAGTTTCCAAGGGCATGAATTCAGCCATTACCGTGTTCTTTGCTGTAATAAATCACGTTCAGATCAGGCACCCCCCTCTGGAGCAGTCCCACTTCTCCACTACAGTGAGAGCTTGCTTTGACTTCTTTGGTGATCAAGATGCAGTAAGTGTTTGTGTCAGTGCTAGTCACATTTGGGATGTCTTTGAGTGCAGTTTGTAAACTACATTTATGGGAAATCCTCTGAGGACACAACATAGCTGAATAAATTTGGTCATGTAGGCTGATAGTCTGAAATTTAACCCACAGTGCACCCCAGCTTTTTAGTGCAAATAAAGGGGGTTGGATATGCCAAAAAAACCCAACCAACCAAACAACAAAAAACCCAATCCTATTATTTGGATTTACCTCCTCCACATGGCCAGGCTGTGCCTCACATCACTGCCAAAGGACCGTGGTTCCCTTGCCTTGAACCAGCAGTCCCAGGCAGTCCTTGATTGCTGCCATGCAGAGATGGAAGTCTCAAAGTATTTAAGGCAAAGGCTGCTGCTCTCAGCATCTCTTGGCCAGCACCAGAGCTGGCTCATTTCTTTACTGGACATGATTAGAAACTAAATTTTTCTGCACTTAAAAGCAAACCAACACAAAAAAGCACAAAAATAAAGGTTGATAAAATATTCTATGATAGGCAAATAAAAACATATAATTTTTAAAGCTTCCAAAAGAGAATTCTAACAGATTTTTATTTTTTCCCTATTTTGTCAAGTATTAAGCACATAAGGTTTTGAGTTTTCACATGAAAATGGAACAATTTTAAACATAAATTTTTCTAAAAGAGTTCTCTATTACTCTTTAAAAATAGTCAGGAAAAAGACTTTTTTTTCTTGATCTGCTTCCATGATAGAGGTTTTTATTTGTTCTAAATTTTTAATTCTCGCAGCAATACACCAAGTTCAGCTTTATGTTTTTATTTTGAAGGCCAGAACCCTCCCCAGACAGATCCTTTATAGGGATAAGTTCTCTCTCAAGCGTGGTTTCTTTTTTTTGTCCTGGTCTTTTACAAAGCAGGGATTGGCACTGGTACTTACTATTATTTACTACAACACATTTTAAAGAATAGAAATGGTGGCTGGTAAAAATCTGAGGGAAGGGCACTTTGCAGCTTGTGTGCCACGTTGGTTGGATGTGCCTGCCAACCTTTTCCCTTCCAAGGAAAGACACAGCAAAGCATTTTCATTTTATGTGATGTCAATTTGGAGATTTTTTGCAGTTAATGTATTGTCTTATGTTGTGGGGGATTTACAGTTGCACTTGATAATTTTAAATGTCTTTTCTGACCTAATGGAATCCATGATTCCATGACCTCTCAGGAGTTAGGACATGTGGTGAAGGGCTCTTTCAGTCCTACACACAGCCTGATGTACAGAGGCATGACAGCAGCCTGATGAATATTGGTTTGAAATATTCTTGGCCACAAAGCAGAACGAAGCACAGGAAAAGAAAACAAAACAAACACCAGATCCACCCAAAATAATATCAATTGGGCTGTGAGACTTTTCTCCTTAAAAGACAGCTATGCTCACCAGTTTGCTTTATTTCTAATAGCTTAAAATGCCTCTGCAATAAGTATTATAGAAAATACATGACAGACTAATGCCGGCTTAGGAGTAACTATTTTAAATGGAGGAACTGTAAATACTGCCCCCCCCCCAAAAAAAAATGGTAAGGGAGCTCTTATGACACCAGAAATTTAAGTTATCACAGCAGAAGATGTATAAAATTACTGTTGTGGCTCGTGTTAGACTGCTTATAGAATACGTGCTTTGCTGGAATAAATCAAAGTAATTGGGAATCTGCCCTGAATTTCCACGGCATTGCTGAATTCATTCAATTACATCCACAGAGGTCTTTCTGATGTATGAATGACTTTTGAACTCAACCCCATGCCTCAGAGCTGCTGACTGAACTGTGGTGTTGGGAGGCTTTGCTAGTGCCCCTGTTTGGGCCACTTTGGGCAGCAGAGGACATCATTCCACAGGGACCTGCAACCAGAAATTGGCAAGGACTGCTGAGGGAGGAAGACACCCTGGTAGAGAAACCTGTGCCAACAGCAAGGTGTCGAGTCCTTGAAACACCTCCATCTCAGGAAAGGGGGTTTGGGGCAGCTAAAGATGTAGACAGGTAGCTGTGGGCTTTCCAAAGCCACTTTTAGGGGCTTAATCCACTTCTGAAAATGTATTTACCGATGTCATTGGTCAAGAGCTTCAGCACCAGCTTTGCTGGGTTGCTGCAGGGCTGTGGTCAGGGTCTTCACTCCAGAGGGGAGCTGGGGAAGGAGCTCACTTGCTGCTGCATTTCTGCTCACCAGTGGGTCTGCTCTGGGCTGCAGCAGGACTGCAGGGGCCAGACCTTCTCTGACCCCTGGGACCTGCCACCACAGGCACACTCCTACCAGAGCCACGGGCAGACAGATGGCCAGTGCAACCAGGGCAGCCCCTCCACCCCAGGGAGCAGCGCGAGGGAGGGGACACCCTTCGCTCCCTTCAGCAGGTTCCTCTTCTGCACCAAGGAACTCACCCTGCGCTGGTGCCCAAGGGGATTTCATGGTCTCTGGTGCAGGCAGAGCCCCTGAATGAGCCACAGTCCTCAAAAAGCCTCTGGCATATTTCTAATAGGTGCCTCTGGCTTAGAGGCTGAATCAGCCCAGCTGTATTTTAGGGAGACAGGAGAGCCTTCATACCCAGAGAGGAAAGGCAACCTTCCTGAGGGAAAGGAGGAGTATCCAAGCTCCTGGGTGCAAGAGCATTTAATACATGTGACCTTTGGCTCAGCACTGCCCCTTTCTGCAGGGACCCCTTTCAGAGAGCCCCTGGCAGATGCTCTGAGTCTCTCTCTGCTGTTCTGCCTTGGGTGCAATTCCCAGGTGAGTCAGCTGGGACTTCAGAAGGGTTTGGTGAAAGCAGAACCCATCTTTCTCTGTGCTGAGGGCTTGTGAGCGACTGTTGAGAAGAAACAGTCACTTTTCCTGGTATGCCTTTAGTCAGTGTGACCTTAAGAGTGTGAAAAACAGGGGGCCCAGTGGTTAAACAGCAGCAAGAACATTTTCACAAGAGGACTTCAATTCAGTCGTTAACTCAGAAAACTTCCACGAAGGAAGCAGGGCTTTCGGGTAAGGTTTGAAGGGTCAGGCACTCACAATGGTGTGGAAAACACTAGAAAAGGATGAATAGGCTGTGAGGTGCTGAAGTGTTCGTGTTGCTAGCAAGGCCGGTTAGGGAGGAATTGTCTCAGTATATGAAAAAAGCACCCAACAAAAGTTTACCGGGGCACTGCTGCAGCATTGAATGGATACACTAAGTTGTATTATTGATCAGAGTTTTCTACTGGCGGTCCTACATATTTTTGCCATCTTAGATGAAAATGGTTCATGTCCAGAAACCCTAAGTAACAAAGTCAGCAAAGCTAATGAGATTAGCATGTCTTACTCATAAGAAGGCTGATTTGAAAAGACCGAGTGTACATGTAGGGGTCTGGCTTTAATCATCTCCTCTAACATTTAGGCAACCGGAGATAGTTTTGTAATAGAGCTCTTGCTGCACAAAGACAGCAACCAACCAGCCAGCCAGGTAATTTCCTACATATGTACTCTCTGGGGCTTTTATGATTGACTTTATCTTCTCTTAATGTGCAACTCATCCACCTCACTATCTATACATGGATTTCTTTGGACAAAAGCAACTGGTTTTTTTTTTTAAATATTCTCCAGCATTTCAGAAAAAAATGTTTTTGTTTTTCTTGTTAAGGGTTTGAGCTAATGCAGATACAATCTGGATGCTTCACACTGGCCCAGAATTTGGTGGTTTAAAAACTGCAAAACAGAAGACTTTAGAAGTGTTCCTTTTACAGTGATATATTTCAAGATAGTTTTATGCTTAGTGAAATTACAGCTGGCGCCCTGAGTACCACACAATCTTACCTCTAGGAATTGAAATTGGATTTTTAGAAAGTCTTTCAGATGCCTTTTGGTAAAGCTGTGGTTACTCTTCTTGATTTATGGTGGCAATCACCTCCAATTTCAAAGACGTATTTTAATGTTTCAAAGGTGCCTTAACTCCGGGCTGAAAAGATTTCAGATGGGCACCGCCAATTCTTTTTTTTTTTTAAAAGGATGGATGGTGTGTTATACACCCAATACCCAAACCTGCCTGCATCTCTCACTTCTCCCTCAAAACGTGTCGATAATTACATTTAAATTTCAGAAGATGGCGTTGAAGATTTGCAATTAATATCCTAAACCCTGCGTGTGCCCTGGGCGCCGGCAGCCTGCCAGCGCAGGGCGCGATGACTGGGTTTTTGATCTGATACGTTACAGCAGAAAGGATGTGGATGTGTGTTGGAGACGTTAGAGCAGAACAACAACAAGAAAGTGGCGTAGCACGGAACACGTGTTTGAAACCTGAAAGGCGGTAAGAGAGACTTTTCATGCAAGCCCGGACCTCGCTCCTCCATCCGCCAGCTCCCACCACGTTTGGGCAGGGGGCTTTGAAGGCAGGCGAGCGAGTGGGTCGCAGCCCCGGTGCCTTGAGATGGGCTTTCCCCGGCACAGCATCCCCTGAGCTCAGCGGGGCTGAAATCGCTCCCGGCCGGGGCTGGCGGCTCCCCCTGCTCCGGCCGCTGCCGCCCCGTCGGGGTTCGCCCCAGCACCGCTGCTTTTCCTCACCTTGCCCCCCGTTTCACACCTTACGGAATGCAAAGTATAGGCTGGATAGGGAGAGCCCGAGCCCCGAGAGAAGGGGGGGGCCGGTGTGTGTCTCATGCCCCTCCACCATCCCGGCTCTGTGGCGCAGGCAAAGCCGGGCTGGGTCGCAGAGGGTACCGGCAGAGGGTGCCGACCCCGGACACGGCCTGAGCTGGGTGGGTGGGCAGGCGGATGCCCCCGCCGTCTCCCCGAGCATCCCGGGGGCCCGGCCGGCGCCGTCTAGGACGTTTCTGGTGGGTGTAGCGAGCTGGGTCTTTACAGTAAAAGCCGCCCGGCTCTCACAGGTAGGAGTTTCCCCGGACTATTTATGTATGTGTCTGTCTGTATAGATTTAAAAAAAACAAAACCCAACCCAGCGGGGACGCGGAGAGGGCGCCGGGCTGCACGCCCTCCCGCCCGCAGCGCCTGTTTACCAGCAATGGGTATGTGTCACTGCCTCAGATGTTTTCCAGCTCGCCAAGTCCCCGCTCCCCTCCGCCGGCTCCACCTCCGGGCCCGGGCCCGCCTCCCCCAGCCCGGGCCCGACGCCCTCCATCATATAAAGAAACTTCCCGGTGCCGCCGGCCCAGTCGCCGTGCGCCCCGTCGGAGGAGTCACCGCGGCAGCCGGGCGGCCCCTGCCCGCTCCCAGCTCCGCGACACAGGTAAGCGGTGGCGGAGCCCCCCGGACCCCCCGAGCCCTCCACCCGGGCACAGCGGACCGGAGGAGGGAGGTGGGGTGGGCGGTGCGGGCTCCTCGGCTTCCCCCCCGTCGGGGCTTCTGCTGGGGCGGTGGGCACCTGAGCGAGCGCTTTGGCCTTTTTTAATCTTCTCTCTTTTTTTTTATTTTTTAATTATTTTTGTAAATTTTTATCCCATTTCACCCTAATTTAAAGCAAAAAGCTAATGCCCGCCCGTGGTGCGCTCCCGAGGTGAAGGCGCGCTCCCGGTCCCCGGACCGGTCCGTTCCCCCGGCCCTCGGGATGCTCCCGGGAATTTGTGGGGAGGGATGCGCTTCATGCTCAGTCAAAGAGGGAAAAACTACTTTTTTGGAGTCTCCGCACGGGCTCCGGCGGGTCCGGACACCCCCCGAGACGCACCATGTGCAGGAAAGGTGCAGAGGGACGGGGTTTGGTGTCCGGGGGGATGCTGTCCCTGCGGAGAGGCATAAGGGATGCGGAGAGGAGCTGCCCACAGTAGCGTGCACCTGTCTAGCAAAGGGCTCCAAAAGGCTCCTCGTGGGTAGAGGCAAAGATTCCTGGGTGAGGAACACTTTTTTTGTTAGATGTAATAGGCGGGAGAGCTAGGGGAACCCATGAAACGAAGCTTTCGGGCATTCAAGGACTTTTTCAGGCCGATGAGACAGACCTGACGCCAGGTGCCCATCGGTGTCCAGATGTTAGCACCTGTCCAGCAGGTGCCCGTGACTGCAGAGCAGTGTGTGTGTGCACCTCTGCGTGCTGGCAGGGCTCTGTGTGGTGGGCTGCAAGCTCCCACGTCCCTGGGGACAGTGCCCTTATGCCAAGCTCCGTGGGTTGCTGTCTTTCCACTTTTAGGTATATGCAATGTATAGATTTGAATGTTGCTATGTATGAGTGCTGGGAGCAGTTGGAGGGGTAGATATGAATAGGACATCATGTGTTCAAATGTGTCTTGCTTAAGTGAGCTTGTGAAAACTACTTTGATGTTATAGATAGATGACATATAAATCATAACTGCATGCGAAGCCCTCCAAATTGTGTGCATGTGTCTAATATTGCATATGTGCACCAGTTTTTCCTCTTTTGGTCGAAAAGTAAACCCCCAGTTGAACTCTGAGCAGGACAAGGGGTTTGTGCCTTAAGTCACTTGCAATGAAAATTTCAGCAACCGGTGTGTATTCATGCAAAACAGTGTCGGGACAGGGGGAAGTCTGTCAAAGTCTGCAGCAGGAGCGGCGGCTGGGGAGGGCTGTGGGGGGCTGTGCCCAGTTTCCTGAGGCTCTGTACCGTGTTTCCCGGGCCCCCCAGGGCCCCCTGCGTGCAAAAGCTGCTGTTTGGTGTGCTATGTGTGACATCAGGGACTTTGCCCAGCGCTTGACCTGTGGATTTTCCTCTCCCCGCATCCTGCCCATTTCCCCCCTCTCCCCAGCCCCCCAGAGAGCCGGAGCTTGGACGTGTGTGGAGAGGTCATCTTGGTAGGGCACCCCAAAACCCTCCACCCAACCTCCGACACGAGTGGCATGAACTTGGAGCCGGGCGAGTGCGGGATGAACTCGGTGAGCTGTGGTAACGGGAAACTCCGCCAGTGGCTGATCGACCAGATAGACAGTGGCAAGTACCCCGGGCTGGTGTGGGAGAATGATGAGAAGAGCATCTTCCGCATCCCCTGGAAGCACGCTGGCAAGCAGGACTACAACCGTGAGGAGGATGCTGCCCTCTTCAAGGTAAGGCTCAGCCCGGGGTTGGGACTGTGCGACACAGGCAGGGCAGGAGGGATGCCCAGAGGCTCAGTGATGCCCCTCACCATCCTGTCCTTGCCACCTGCCTCTGCAGACTGGTTCTGCTCTTTGGCTGCCTGGCTGGTGGCGCTGGTTGTGCCCCGGTGTCCCCTGTGTTTGCAGGACAGCCCTTCCTTTTGCACTTCTCTGTGTGGAGCTATATGTTGGTGGGACTGCAGCACATCTGTTTCCACATTCATCTTGGATTGTTTTCTCCCCTTTCTTGTGCCTGCTAAACTGTTTTTCCTACCTTACCATGTGGCTTTTTTTTTAGCCTCAACCAGCAGGGAGTAAATTCATGCACGTATAAGCACACACATATATGCTGTTTTAAGTGTTGTACCTTGTAGTTGATTCTTTTTTCTTTTTTTTTCCTTTTTCTTTTTTTTTTTTTTCTTGCTCTTTTGATTATCTGAAATGTTTCCAGGCTTGGGCTCTTTTTAAAGGAAAGTTCAGAGAGGGCATTGATAAACCAGATCCCCCTACCTGGAAGACAAGATTAAGGTGTGCTTTGAACAAGAGCAATGACTTTGAAGAATTGGTGGAGAGAAGCCAGCTGGACATCTCAGATCCCTATAAAGTGTACAGAATAGTGCCAGAAGGAGCTAAAAAAGGTAAAGCATCTCAAATTTTCTGTGTAACAGAGTGTGAATATGTCTCATTGTAAGCATATGAGGACTGAAGTGTGCTTTTCTGGAATGGCCCTGCACTCTTTTTAAGTCTTTTAAGGAGCCAAAATGAGGGCTCAAGTGCAGCTTGTTCTGATGACTTTAGAAGCTGCGTCTGCAGGAGGACTGCTGGTATTTGAGTCGGAGCACTGAAAGGGAGCCCTTGCAAGAAGATGCAGGCAGGAACCCTGCACATCACTGGAGGAACTGCTCTTTTAGCTGGAGCCTCCCTGCCAGTTCCATATAGTGAGAGCCGAGCAGGCAGCTCAAGGGACAAGGAAAATAAAAGTAAAAATTGCTTTCTGGATCTAGGCAAAATAAAAGTAAAAGTTGCTTTCTGGATCTAGGTTCTGAATACAAGGAAGAGTGTTTTGAGGCAGACAATCAGTAACTACTGTGGGGGGAAGAGGTGGGAGAGAGGGATGCCCAGCCTGCAGCCTCCAGGGCAGAGGCAGAGGCAGTGCCTGCTCTCCAGAAAGTCCATGGTGCCAGGCAGGGCTTGTGGGAGGCAAAGGCTTGGTATCACTGGAGAACCCAGAAGGACAGACTGAGTCCTGGAGCTGCCTGCAAGAGGGGGCTGGGAAGATGGTCCCAGAGGCATTTTGGTCCTCTCTTTGATCAGTGGCAGGTTGTATGGATTGCTCTTCAGTGTGCTGATTTCAGATTTCCTTAAGGTGTGGTTGACATAATTTATTTTCATCCCTGCGTGTTGAACATAGGTGCAAAACAGATCAGCATGGAGGAGCAGCCATTAATGATGAACCATCCCTTTCCAATAACATCTCCTTACACTGCACTACCATCCCAGGTATGGCATTAGTTAAGCATTTTGCTTGGTGCTTCTACATTGAGCAATATAATCTCTGTGCTATGTGCTATGTCTGTCCTTGCTGGTGGGGGTCTCTAGTTCTCTCTGTGAAGAAGCTTTATTGTGAAAACTGAGAAATCGAGAAGCAACTTTTCTAATGTCAGATGAGGCCACAGGGCAGTTGATGTCCCTTGGTGTTGTTAATCCCAGAGTAATAGCTCTTTCTGTTGGACGATAGATACTAGTGCACTGCCATTCTGCTGGTGCCAGAATGTAAGCACCCAATGAAGCCTTGCTCTTTCAAGCAGACATTTACCAGCAGTGCTTTGACTGCCTTTTGTTATTCCACTCCACTTATTATTTACACCAGTGGTGGGAAACTCATTTAAAAGCCTCATTGGTGGTGGTGGCGAAGTGCCATTCGTGTGGCCTGGGCAAAGCTTAGACCTCCACGAGCTTTGGCAGAGAAAATCAAGGAGCTCAGATGTGAAAGCTGTTGCAATGCATAACATTAGTTTTGACAGCTGCCTACTAAAAAAAATACCTCATTAAATCCAATAGGTACCCAACTACATGGTGCCCCATGAACGGAACTGGAGGGAGTTCGCCCCAGAGCAGCCACATCCTGACATTCCCTACCAGTGTGCCAGTGTCCCCTTCCCAGCTCGCAGTCATCACTGGCAAGGGCCCGGCTGTGAAAATGGTAAGACACTCCTCTTTAGGGCTGCTTGCTGAGGGTGGTCACCTAGAGGAACCTCGGATTTCAGCTTTATTATTTGTGGCTTTGATTGGAGTTAACAGAAGCAGACAGAGGGGAATGCTGGGTTCCCTTAAAAGAGACCCACAGGTCCATAGCAAGAGTCTTTGTCCTGGCTTTTGAATTCCCTGCCACCATATGTGTGGTGTGTGGGCTGTGCGGTCCTCTGAACTGAGAGAAGTCATCCCCCAAAATCCTGCAAAGCCTTGAGCAATAAAGAAGGCAACCAACCACCGATAAAACCCAAATGGGAACATGTGTTCTCTAGGTTTTCTTTCTGATTTTGGACTTTTTGAGGCACATGTCACTGAGGTTTTCCCTCCAGCCTTGTTGCTTAGAGAGGAAAGCTGGAATTATTACTTTATTTTAGTGCTGCAGCAGTGGGACAACTTGTCATAGATTGAGACTCTCTTGGGGCTGCTACAGCAGAAGCAGAATAAAGGGACCTTCCCTTCCCTGAAGATCTCACAGTACCAGAGCTTAACATAATCATGGCTTTCCAAGCTCTGCATCCTTAGGAAAAAGACTGAATTGTAAAAATTGGCAATGCGGAAGCCAGCAGGGAATAAAACATAAGAGAAAGGGAGCCATGTGCTGTAGATCCCTCCAGGAAAACTCACCTGAGGATGCAGGCATTTGCAGGAGAAGCAGCTGGTTCAGAAGGGTGGGAAAAGATGGGAAGCAAAAAAAGGACTTCTTAGAGTAGGTGCTACATTTTCAGAGGACAGCTCTCTAGAGGTTTTGGTGCAGAGAAACCTTTGTGCCTGCTAAAAAGTAAACACTCAGTTCACAGCAACTTTTGCTGGCAGTATATTGGAATTATTAGGCAGAATCCTTTGCTTTCAGTTGAGCAATGTGCTAATAAAAAAAACAGTGTAGCAAGCAAAATGAACTCTGCCCTGAAGTAAATCCTCTGCAGAAGTTAAACACTTGTTTGGATGCTCTGCTGAATTTGGAGGCAGTTTTTGGTGTCTGGTCTTGGGTTTCTCATGGAGCTTTAAAACATGTTAGGACATGTGGGTGTTTTTTATGCACATCGCCCCAGCTCCTGATTGTGGTGGGTTCTGCCTTTGGGAAAGGTAGCATGTGCTTTTCTGCAATTCACTTGCATCACCCTCCAAAGACTTTCATTGACATTAAGAAACAAGGAAAAGCATCTCTTGCCCATGGTAGAATCCACTTACTGAAAGGCATCTGTTGGAACAGTTTAATAGTAGTTCTGGTAATAAATAATAATCGCCTAATAATCCCCTGCTGCACATTTTAGTTTAACTGCATTTAAACAGTGTTAATCCCAACTTTATTGTTACAGCCACATTAGTAAAATTCTGTATATAAAATGGATTTTTTTTATGCAGGCCACTTATAAGAGCTCTGTAGTCTAGTTAAAAATGTAAATTATTTCTCTAATAGAATAACATGGTAGGTAAGGGAAAGGACTAGGGGGAATACTGAAATGCTAGGGGAATATTTCATGCAGACCCAAATGAAAACACAATCCAAGTAACATCTGGAGTGATTGGTAGAGTTGACTTGCCTGGAAAAATTGGGAAATAGGGCCTTTTTAAGAAGGGGAAAGAGAGAGAGTTCCTGTTGGGACCCAGAAAAACTCGCTTTTGCATTGCTCTGCTCTCTGCCCTAGCTTTTCTTTTAGGATTTAGGCTGCTGTCACTGACTTTTGTTTGTGAAAACAGGTTGTCAGGTGACAGGAACATTTTATGCTTGTGCTCCTCCTGAGTCCCAGACTCCTGGCATCCCAATTGAGCCAAGCATAAGGTCTGGTGAAGCCCTCGCCCTGTCAGGTAAGATCTGTAAATCCCAGGCTTCCTGGGGGAGCATGACAAGAGGCTCCCAGTTTTGACTTGCCTGGGAACCATGTCACCTTACTGGTGAGAAAGGAAAAAAGAAGAAAAACAAACAAACTAAAAAGAAACTTCTTTAATGAATGAATTTGGTGTATGGTCTTAAGCCTTTGTTTCCAGAATATTGAAGCACTTCTAGCCCCAGCTCCAAGGGATGGAGGTGCTTAAAATTAATGGAAGCACTTCACTGGCTCACAGTGTTAGTGCTGGGTCACTTTGGTGGGACACAAAATCAGGCCTTCCCAGCAGAGTTTGGAAACTTTTGGGAGTCAGTGACTTAAGGCTCAGTTTTATCTCTAGGAAGAGCCCCCACAAAAATTGGTGTTACCTGGGTACCTTGTTGTGCTCCTGCTGATGCCGTTTGGCTTCGCTCTGCCTCATTATTCCTGGTGAGAAAAAAGATTCGGGAAAGAAAAGAGAAGTAATTTCAGCCAGGTTTGCAGGTGTCCAGATGTTGGGGGACTTTGTGAATAACTCAGGGAGAAGGTGTGGGAATGTGCTTTCCATGGGAATAATGAACTGTAACGTGGCGCTTGGCCAGTTTCTTGAGAGGGAGTGCATGTATGTATGTATGTGTGTGTGTGTGTGCATAAATATATAAACATACATTGTACACATACACACACACATGTATTATATATATTTCCAATGCTATGTGAATTATTGAGTCAGCCCAGTTGACCAAATGGCCAGTAGAAAGTAAGGCTGGGGATTTTGGGTCCAGCTCTTTTGGAGCTGGGACCTGGAGTCGCTTCTCTTCAGGCAGCTGAGTGCAAGTTTGCAGGTCCCCTGTGCAGAAGCCTCTTTTATGCAAAATCTGGGGGGAAACACAGCTACTTCCTTATTAAATCTGAGGAAGTGTACTGAGCCAGTGGGTTTAATTGTGACGTGAACTTGGAAAATGTGACCAACGTCAACTTTTTTTTGGTGCAGATTTTTCCTTTTGAACGGAGATGTGAAGTTTGTGGGATTTTAGTTCCTACCAAATTCCCACACACTTTTAATACAATGAGAACATTGATGCTACCATGCCCAACAAGTTTTAATATTCTTTATATTTTTTTTGCTAATGTGAGCTTCTGGGTGGTAGTGACCACCAGGCTCAGAAATCTTATGCAGATTTGTCTCTTGGTCTTAGTACAGATCTGAAACATGAAACATCCATACTAATTTATCACAGTGGTTGTTTTCTCTTTGTTTTTTGTTTCTCCTTGTAGACTGTCGACTCCACATCTGCTTATATTACCGTGAAATACTGGTGAAGGAGGTGACAACTTCTAGTCCTGAAGGTTGTAGGATATCCCATGGCCAAAGTTACGAGGTCAGCAGCCTGGACCAAGTTATCTTCCCTTATCCAGAGGATAACGGCCAGAGGAAGAACATAGAGAAACTACTGAGCCACCTGGAACGAGGAGTAATACTGTGGATGGCACCTGATGGCCTCTATGCTAAGAGACTTTGCCAAAGCAGGATCTACTGGGATGGGCCTCTGGCACTCTGCACTGACCGACCCAACAAGCTGGAGCGGGACCAAACGTGCAAGCTCTTTGATACTCAGCAGTTTTTAGCAGGTAATTCCCACTATGGCTTTGATATGGTTTCTGGAGATGTCACCCTCTTGCAGTCCACATCAGCTTTATGGGTATGCACTTTTCATGCTACCTTATGAATTACAGTAAGAATTGCCCCTCAGTTCTTCTGGGCAAGTGCAGTCAAGGGGTAGTTGAATCCTGAATAGTCCTGTTAATTTCTGCACTGTGTGCACATTCAGTGCCCCTGCACAGACCAGCAGGAGTGAACTGATGATCCGCTGGTGACGCCCAATCCCCCACATTTCTACAAGAAGCTTAAGGAGGAACCTAATAAAATTGAGTGACATAGAAAAGTGGATCCTGATTTTGGATCTGCTAGTCTCAGTTCTGGATGGGTCTGTGGTCTGCATTCGCACTGCTCTTGACGATCCAGAGCGAGCCTGAGTATCCAAATTTCAGTAGGGAGCCCTTGTTTTCAGACCGTGCCAGTGTTTAAAAGATATCTTGGAGGTAAAAAGATTTCACAAGCTCTGGACTTTCAGGGTTGCCTAATATTCTGAGCCAGGAGATGCATTACCTTGCCAGAGCTCTATGGAAAGGTCTTGCTTTGCACAGGGCAGTACAGAGGGGCAGGGGCTTGCTTTAGGACAGTGCCTTTTCCTTCCAGTCCATGAAGGGAAGGGGCAAAGCTTCCACTTCCCAGCAGAGCTGAGCAGCTAGAGAGAGAGCTGGTTGGAGATGGTCATTGTCCCAGAGGACAGCTTAGGCAGCAGAAGTACACATTGGCCCTTTTTTGGTACTTCTGGCATCATCTAGAGGTGAACTGTGTGCCTGTGATTTTCTGTGTTTTCTTATTAGAAGAGAGCATCAGTACAGGCATGACACTCTCAAGGGAATAATGCCCTGCAGAATTAAAAAATAACCCAACAAACTAAACCTAAACCAGCAGCTTGAGCATACTTTATGTTCCAGGGTTGATGCACCATCATAGAAAAACAATCAAGAAAAAATGCATATAAAGAGAAGAAACTTACATGAATGTGAGAATTGACAGTTAGAAAGGGGAATTTGAGGTCAGGGTATTGGCTGGGGCTTCAATCACATGCTAATTTAAAGATGTACAATTCTGCCCCGATGATGGTTTTGGAAATCCCTTTTCCTTTTCTTCAGGTGGTTTTTTAGATGTGCTCTGGGTTCTTCCAAACGGTTGACAAGACATCTCTTTTTAGACACCTAACCCCAAAGAGAAGCTCAAGCAATAGTTATTTTTCACCCCTCCTAAATTACTTATGCACCAGTGCCTGTGCAAACCCAAGCGTGTGGTTGAAGTCACAGTCTGCGGTGTGTGCAAAGTGAGTTTTTGCATGTGATGATGCTCAGCTGGGTTTGTAAGTGACTTGCCAGGGGTGTATCACATCGCCACGTTAATTGAATGTGCAAGCAAGCTTAGGGATTCCCCCACCTTGGGAAACTGGGGCTCTCCTGGGAAGAGAGGCAAAAGATCTCTGCCAAGAGAGGGAATCTTGAACAGCAGAGAAAGGGACAGAGGCAGAACTGCTATGGATCACAGCTATGAGGAAACCATTGAGAAGCTGGACCCTGCAATGCAAACTGCACTGGAACACCAGGGGCTGTGTTGAGAAGGCTCCACTGCTGAAAAAGCTAAAATGGCAATAAATCAGAAACAGGGGGTGGTCTCTTAGGAGAGAGATAAATGCATCATAAATGGAGTAAATTGGGTTGGGTGGAGAGTAGGACAGAGGAAGAGAACTTGTACTGTGAGGGTGTCAGCCAGGGAAGGGTGGCCTTGGCAGAAGGAGAGGCAGATCAATCTGGAGTATCAGGAGATGGGAAGGGTTTAGGGATGCACATGGGGAGCCCTTTGGTGTTGGAGAATGTGTTTGGGCTTGGAAAGGCAGACAGAGTGAGTGGAGGGTTTTGGAGAAGCGTGGGTCTGACCTCAAGCCATGATTATCCTGGTGGTGGGAAAGAAAAGGCGTTCCTCTCTAGGTCGATGCTGTGGGCATTTCCACAGGTATTCAGGATTTGGAGAGTTGCTGAGGCCAAGTAAATCAGGGGAAAGAGGAGGGTGAAGGAAGTTCCCTGTTAGCAGTGTGGCTGGACTGGCCTTGAGTGGGTCGTCCATCCCTGTCTTGTGGCAGCACAGAGAGAAGCAGGGTCCCATGGGAAATCTCTCTCTTGGCATACCCCCTGGAAGTTCATGGCACTTTTCAGGGATTCTTGGGGAGACTCTTGGGGAAAACTATGCTTTCCTCCATGCTTTAAGTGAGCTGCCCATTGTTTTAGCCCTATAACTGCATCTCCCAGTAACACCAGTAGTCCAAGCCAGTGCTGGGATGCTCTTGTGGTAGCCACTGAATTCACACCTTGGTCTGAAAAGTTTGCAGTTAGAATAGAAATGGCAGGGGTGTATTTTGGGAAAAGATGCATTTGTCATGTCAAGTTCAGACTCTCCTTTCCTTCTGTAGCAGAGAGGGTGCTTCATTATAATACATTGGTTTTAATATTAATTTCAACTTTTTCCAGAAAGCATGAACAGGGTTATAAATTAAATCTTTACCAATCAGCTATGTAGAAATGGAGCACTTAACACAGAGTTTAGCAAGGATGTTGCTTTAGATGGAATTTTCTCTTCACTGGATGGAAATGCAGCGTCCAAAACACAACTTTTGGTCCACCACATTGGAGATTTTGTTCCAAATGCAAGTACCTTCTAAAGGGGAAGGCCCCCCCTTTCATAGGGGACACTGACTATTGGAATAATAATATAATTTGATCATTTCACTTTGCACAAGGTTATGGGTTGGTGGAGAGAGTGCAGGAGCACAGAAGACACAGACTCTTTTGCTGGCTTGGTACCTGGCTTAAGTACAGTCCTTCCCCTTTCCTTACCTCCATGTCCCCCACTAGCACAGCGATGACAGTGGCTCTGTGACTGTCTACCTGTGACTGAATTTCATGCCTGGCAGTACTTTGAGTCTCTGGCTCTTTTGAGCCATTGGTTTCAGTGCTGCTGTTGGGTGTCTGCTTGAATGGTTCCTGCCTACTGCCAGTGTCTGCTCCCAGGCTTCTGCTGTCCAGGTTAGAAGTACTAATTGGCAGAAGTCTTGGTCTGTGCATATGAAATCAATTGTGAGATAAGGCAATTAGAAAAATTAGTGTTGTAACCAGCTCCCCTTGGTTTGTGGGGAAGGCTCCAAACTCAGTGTCTTCTTCTTACCTCTTGTCTTTTTCCTGACCTCTCTCATCCTCACCTGGAGTTACTTTACCTTCTCCCACTGTGCTCCTGGGTCATCCTCAAAGTCTGTCTTACCAGCATATAATGGTTTTGGCTGGAATAGAGTTAATTTTCTTCATAGCAGTCCATGTGGTGCTATGGTTTGGATTTCTGACCAAAACAGTGATAACACAGGGACATTTTACCTGACTGTTGAACAGTGCAAGTGCAATGTCAAGGCTTTCTCTGTTTCTCACTCTGCCCTCACAACACACAGTCTGGAGTGGACAAGAGTCTGGAAGGCACACAGCCAGGACAGCTGACCCAAGCTGAGGGATATTCTTTACCCTATGGCCTTGTTTTCTGCAGTAAAACAGGGCACGGGGGAATTTGCCAGAGGTTGCTGTAGCTTGGGGTCTGGCTGTGCATCCATCCGCTGGTCATGAGCGACTGTTTCTTCCATCACTCATTTTTCTTTGTCTTTTTTTCTTCTTCTTCTTTTTACCCATTAAAGTGTCTTTATCTCAGCCTGAGCAGCTGTGTGGCACTTGCCTGCCTGCCATGGTTATTCCACAACACAGTACTTTCTCTCTTCCCAGAGCTGCAAGCCTTTGCTCACCATGGACGTCCGCTGCCGAGATACCAGGTCGCTCTGTGCTTTGGGGAGGAATTTCCAGATCCACAGAGGCAGAGGAAACTAATTACAGCTCATGTAAGTAGGATTTCTGCCTTACCTAAAAGAAACATATTCCTTGGAGGATGTGAATCTGCCAGCCAGGCTTTTGAACTTTGTGTAGGTTGTGAGGGAGGTAATAAATTCTTGAAAATGTGGCACCGTCCAGAGCAAGGTTTAATCCCCAGGTCTGCCAAGGACTCCCTCAGTAGGGCTGAGCAGCTGATTTTCCCTCTCTGTTGAGCACTGGTGTCATCATGATCTGTTGAAAATCCCACGAAAAGCTAAAGCTGAAATGCACCCTGGAGCTGCTGGCCTGTGTTGTTATCACCAGACCAGCTGTGCAGCTCCTTGGACTGTCCAGCCAGTGCAGGATGTGCTGCTTTTACATCCACTGCACGTGAAGGTGCTCCAGAATCTCATCCTGCATCTCGGGGACCTCAGCCCTTAATGAGGTGCAGGGACTGCCTGTGCAGCCTCAAGGCTCAGGTAGCTGGCAAACCTCATGGGCCAACTGACCACAGTTCACACACACTCAAAGCTAGTGTTTCGGGATGCTCTCTGAGAGAGGGTGATGACAGAGACTGAGACTAGGTACTTTCTGAATTGGCTGTATTGGCCCATAAAACCACAAGAGAGGTGATAATGCACACATTAGAGGCAGGGCTTAGCTTATGGCATCCTCGGGAAGAAAACTGGTGTCTCTTTTAATTTTTCGAAATCCCCTTCAGCAGCACGGGTCCCAAGTCAGACTTTTGCCATAAGCTGTGGCCTCCCCTTAGCTGTGCAGCTTTCATGCTGCCACACTGCTGCCTAGCACGTCTCTGGGGTGGAAGTTGGGAAGCTCACAAATCCATGCTGAGCTGTGCAATGTCTGGCTAGAGGTAGCTTCTCATCCCTGACTCCTTAAACTCTTTTCCATTCGTATTTTGGCTTTCCAGCTTTCCATCTCTCCTTCCTCTCGCCAGCCCCCTTATCCATCT
Source organism: Dendrocincla fuliginosa (assembly GCA_035047845.1). Lineage (NCBI taxonomy): Eukaryota > Metazoa > Chordata > Aves > Passeriformes > Dendrocolaptidae > Dendrocincla > Dendrocincla fuliginosa. The sequence goes on from JAWWMO010000083.1 coordinate 66,156,225, forward strand.
CCTGTTCTGGCATCTTCTCTGTGAGCCAGTACCTCCTGCTCTTTCTAGAGCTTTGCTTCCCCCTTACCTGCTCAACCTGTCTGTCCCAACTTGTGGGCTCTTGAGGCTCCAAGAGTAAGGAGAGTAAGGAAGGGAAAGAGAGTAAGGAGAGCTTGAGATGTTTGTTCTCAGTGTACAGCTAAAATATTTGCAGTCAGAGCCCAAAGGCCTGAGGGGGAGTGGTGGTTTCTGAAGAGACAGAAGTGAAGGCAGTGTTAAATCATACAAATCCCACTTGGTGGTTGAACAGATTCCTTATTAGAGTTTGAATGAAGAGAAACAAGAGTAACCTTGGTGTTATGATGAAGTCTAATTTCAAACAGAGTCATTTGGTGATGTATCTCCGTCTACCTGAGGGCTCCAGCGTTTCAAGTCCTCAAAGTGCTTTGCAGTACAGACAAGACTTTTGGCATATTGCATATATATTTAAACACCTGAGTGGCCGTGGACATGTGTGGCCAGTGGGCATCACTCACACCCTGGGCAGGCTAAGGGGCTGCAATGTTTTATGCATCATTTTTGTCGTCCTCATTCTAAATGAAGGCCATGGAGGTAAGGAGTGCGTGCAGGTAACAAGGCACTTGGCAGCAGAGCTAGTCTAAGCTGGGCAAGACCTGTCTTAAAACAGAGATTAGTGAGACTGCTGAAATGGTTTTCCAATTCTGGCAAGCAAAACTATTTTGTCCTGCCTTCCTTTTAACCTAAAACCACAGTAAATAGCCAAGATGAGGAGCATGAAGTTTTGTCACATGTCTGATTAATGTTTTATCTGTTCTTAAGGTTGAACCAATGTTTGCCAGGCAGCTGTATTACTTTGCTCAACAAAACAGTGGACATCTGCTGAGAGGCTATGATTTACCAGAACTTGTGACTAGTCCAGAGGATTATCACAGATCTATTCGCCATTCCTCTATCCAAGAATAAGATCCTCAGAAAGAGTGTCTTTAAAGGCACTGTAGAGATTGTGCAGAGTGGAGGAGCAGATCGGTGTCACAGTTTGGAGATCCACATCACAGCTGGGTATGTTCAGGGGTTCAATGGTAGGAAAGTTGAACTAGGACAACTATATTGTACAATAAAAATGATGTGTCTTCAACATTTGGATGCTACGTCTCACATAGGGTTCCACTGTCGCTGAGAATAACTCAAAACTGACGAAATGATTGCTATGTTTACGTTTGCTTAATGTTCTCCTTGGGTTTTGTGGACTGATACTTACTGAAGACTTAAATCCAGAGTTTACACTGTTACCTTTGCAGGGCTATTTATTTTGGATTACTGATCTCAGGGAAAGTACTTAAATTTGTGGTGTTCCCAATTTGAAACTGTAGCTACTGTAGGTGGGTAGCAAATGTAGATGGTTTATTGAGAATAGCTAATACATGTAAGTGGTTATAAATTTAGATTCATAAGTGTGATGCCTATATTCTTGTATAGAATATTTCAGTGTATTTTTTGAAAACAATACGATTCTTCAGAGACATATTTTTTTAATGCCTGACTGACATTTGTCCTGACAATGAATTTTGTTGCTGTCATTGTTGTTCTTGGATTAGCCTCCATGATAGCAGTTTCTGAGGTGATGCATTTATGGTACTGTGTTAAGAAAAGTGACCATTCAACTCATATTACCTGTAAATTTAGTGGATTAACCACTAAAATTCTAGAGTCCCAAAGAGCAAAGTGAAGAATAAATTGCATTTTTCTTATAATTGAAAGCTACTATGCACTATACATATATATATGTATATATGCATTAGAATGAAGTTGGCAGACCTTGAAAATAGCACAGAAATGATCCAGCTACCCCTTTTTTGATGTCACATGCATGAGCCAGGTTAAAGTAACTACCACCTCTGACTTACACAGAGTCTCCTCTGCTCTCTGTGTGCACTTGCAGCTTTCTTCCAGCAGTACTGAAATGAATGTGAAGGGAGAGCTCAAGGAGAGCAGTGTTTGGCCTCCTATATTAAGATAGTCAAGGAAATACTTCTTTGAATATCTGTAGAATTTGATGCTTTTAATGATGGGGTGCCGTTATAAAGACAAAGAGAAGAGGTCTGTTGGGTGTGTTGTGTCGATGAAATTTCCTCACTGGCGAGCAGACTGTGTAATCTTAGCAGCTTTAACTCCAAAACATGATCCCCCTAAGCTTAACAGACATACTTCACTTCCTAAATGAGGAAGGAAAAACGGTACTTGGTCTGGCAGCAGACTTGTGTTCTAGGGACTTTGAATTTATACATCTTAAAGATGCATACTCCTCTGGGATATATTATCCCCCTCCTTCTCCACAGTGCCAAGCAGTATTAGCAGATCATTTCAACTTTGTTACTTGAAGGGTTTTTTTCCTGGCTTAAAGATTTCCATGGGGGAGACCTCTTTCTTAGACATTAAAAACAATGTTCTAGGTGACCTTCAGAGCTTCACATGTGCTTTTGTCCTGTGCTTACATTCTACGGAAAGGGACTTTTGTGTTCAAACTTAACCGGTTCTAATATGAATATTTGATGGATTTTTCAATTTTTTTTCTAGTGGTCGTTGCTTCATATGCTCATTGCTTCAGCTGATGTCTTAGAATAAAGTTCTATTTCCCTACCAACTCGATTTGTATGTGTTGTTTTCAGTAGTGGGACAAATGTAACGTGTGGGGTTCTGCGCTGTGAACCTGGGCAGCGCTGCTGGCTGTCTATGGGGAACTCTGCTCTGAGCCAAAAGTGCAGAGAAAGGTCAAAAGGTAAGGATTTTTGCTTACAGAAATGTCTGTGATATTAACCACAGGTGGCAGAAAAAGGCAAAACAGGGAGGTCACCCTCTGGCTGTTGGTTTCCAGGCCCATGGACGATGCAGCAGAGCCCTGCAAGCTGCGGATCTGGCCCTGCCCTTCCAGCACCTCTGGGGCTGAGCACCAGGCTGGTGCCCCCCTGCCCAGCCCAACATGTGGGGGCCCTCTGAGTGCCACTTGCTGGAGGTGTGGTTGGTGGTCGCTATAGTTTCCAGAGTGCTTTCAAGTGAGTAAAGCTAGGAAAGGGTGAAAAGGAGGATGATAAAGTGAGCTAAAATAGTGAAGTTACGAGTAGGAGTGAATTCACCAGAAAGCCCCTCTCTACTGGAAATCAAATCCTGAGAGGGGTCCTTGCATGCAGGAGCTTACAGAGCAAGCAAGGTGTGAAATATGAGATTTATAAAGTGTCTGAAAATGGGGGGTAGGGGCTATTTTCTCTTGTTGTGGAGACTCTTATTGACTATCAAGGTTCATTATCATTTTTTGTTCTGGAATGAGCTTTTAACTATCTTCTTTGAAGGAGCATAATTTAAAGGCAGTCTCTGTGAAGAGGGAGGAGGAAGAGCACCATCTAAGTTCTGGCCAAACACAACTTGCAGACTTTGAATGCAGAGAGATGCAAGTTGAAGGGCTTATTTTAACTGAGCCAAGAGGTTGAGATGTTTCTCCTGGAGGTGTGCTGCAGGGGGAAGAGTGGAAGGAATACCACACTGTTGTATTTTGTGTGTGCCATATATTATTTTGACTTTAAAGCTGCACTTAGTTTTGTGACCATTTCTTACTGTTCAAAATAACTGCAGATAACTTGAAGTGGGGAGGAAACAAAAAGCAAAAGAGAAGAAAACCTGGAAACATTTTCTCTGTTTAGTATCTTTTTTACAGTCACTATGCGAAAGCATTTGAAGTACTTCCTACCCCTGTTATATTCTGTTTATAGTTTCTGAGGTCTGCTTCCTTCCTGTTACGATTTCGGTGGCATTGTAGATGACATGTTTTACTCCTGTCAACACCAAAGGCATAGCAGTTTGTTGAGTTCTTTTTTCCCAAACGATATTTATGTCAGTATTGGTTTTGCTGATTTTAATATGGCTGCAGTTACAATTGTTTCTTGAAAGGATTTCACACCAGAAGAGCACCTCTATTCAAAATTTGGTTCTGATGAGTAGTTCTGCCTACTGCTGTAATCTGTATTAGCCTTGTGGGTTAACCAGAAACAAGGAGATGTATTTTAAGCTGAATTACAGCGTAATGGGGGTTTGTGGAAAAAACACAGGATTCACGTGAAAACCCCTGTGGCCTTTTAGACGGGCATATGCATGGTGTTTACATCAGCATTTGTCAGCAGCGTGGAGGTGGGGAAACACCACCTTCAGCAAAGGGCTTTCAGGAAAAAGTAAAGCATTTTCTCTTGCACACTCTCAGATCACTGTCTGTGTATGCTCGTGGGTTGAGGGAGGGGAGGGAAGAGAGGAAGAGAAAGAGTACTCACCAAAGAAGCCAAGTAGTTTGAAACAATCATATCTCCTTTCCCAGGCAGAACTATATGTCAAACTTAGATGAATTCGCACGGCAAGATGTTAAAGGTTGCCGGGGTGGTTTTTATCTGAGCTCTGATCTGGCTCGTAGGAGGCTGAGAGTCACTTATTTGAGATTGAGTGTGAGTTTGGTGTGCTCTGCAGAGAAGCTGACAGGTCCCTGTGACATGGGCCAGCTGGGAGGCAGCTGGTGTGCAGCCCATTGAAGCACTGAACTTTCAGTGTGCAGTCAGGTGAGCACATCCTCTTTGCATCCCAGCGGGGTGGTTACATCCACTGCAGCCCACAGCCAGCTCCACTGCTGAGCTTCAGGAACCAGCTGGCCAAATGCCTGCAAAATGCCCAGTGCCTTGCTGAAATGACAGTCAAGGGAGGAGCTCACTTAGGTGTTTTCAGAATAAGACTCTCTGAACGCTGCCCTTTTTGCCATTGGAAAGAGGAAAAGCAAATCCCCTGTGCTCAAGGGGAAACTGAAAACCAGGCCAGATGCCTTGGTTCTGGGCTTGGGTTTGTATTTCCCCTTGGCACTGCCAGAGGCTGACTGGAAAGCTAATGTGGCTCTGCACAGGGTGACGTTACGAAAAGCCAGTTGACAAGAATGCCCAGGTTTTCACCTCTTGGACAGGAGTAGCTTCATGCCCTGGCAAACAATGGCAATGAAACACAGGGCTTCATTTTGCAAATGCATTTTGGTGGTTTCCCCACAGCAAGGCTGCCATGCATGTCTCTGCAGGCAGCTGGCAGCCTCTGCCACTCCAGCATCCAGTGCTGCCAGCTCAGGCCAGCCCTGGGGCTGTGTGCTGGGCACTTCTCTCAAATCAGTCTCCCAGGCTTCAGCTGTCCCTTCCTGATCCCTTCAAAAGGCAGAACATGAATTATGAAAAAAATCTGTCTTTTAAGCTAAGAGAACAGATAGATTCAGGTGACTTCACAAACCCTAGCTAATGGGTGCCCTCCATATTCCTGGGAAGTGTTCTCATCTTTGACCCTTGGGCTCACTCCGTTTTGGGTTCAAGACCAGCTTCTGAATTCTTGCTCTAGGAATGTGTGAAATACAAAAACTTAGAGACTCTGGTTGTCCTGTCTGCTCACTTCAGCTTTTAAACCCTTTCCTGGCCAGGCAGAAATGATGTCTGAGTAGTACCAACAAAACCACCTACCAGAGGAAGTTCTGTGAAAGTCCACATGAACCTGGTTAGAGAAGACACTTGCATCTTCCCTGAAATGTGCTTTCCAAGCTCTCTCAGCTATGTCAGTGCTAATACAATATGTGTCCATCATCGCATGCATGAAGCACATTCCATTGCATCCTCACCATGTTGTTTGTTTTGCTCCTTCTCACTTCCTCTGTAAAGAGCAGGTGTTTAAATCTGGATCAGGCAGCTAGAGGAAAGCCCAGATTGCTTCAGTTCTGCAAGATGCAGGTTCTGTCTCTCTCAGCTGGCCATGGCCGGTGCAGCATAGGCAGTGGTCAGATGATTTCAGGTTCAAGCACTTATGCTGTTTTTCTCCAAAATGCTTTAGCCTGTGTCTGATCATATATCTGATCATATAGCCTGTCCTGCTCATATATCAGGAACTGTTTATCTCATACAGTCTTATGCCTTTTCCTCTGGTCTTATATAAGCACTGCCCTTGGCACATGGCCGGGAAGAAATTTCCTTTTTTTCCTGGTGGTTGCAGCTATCTAGTAATGTGCATTGCTAAATACCTTGTTGTTGGTCTAGCTACCTTTTGGCTCTCTATTGGGTCCTCTCTCAGGTTTCCTCTACACTGACCACAAGATCTAAAGGCAGACAGGGCCTCTTACTATTTGTACAGTGTCAAGCATGGTGGGGCACAACCTTTGAAGGTTTTCCTCCAAACACCACCACAATTCCTATAACTGTGAGTAGGATGTCCTTGCATCTCGCCAGTTGTGACTCTCACCCTCAAAACCATGAACTGCTCAGTAAAATATAATCATGGCAATCATTTATGCTAGGCTTTCCCATAGGAAGCTGGTGTGCTGCTTCTCTCAGCCCAAGCCACCACATTCAAATGACTTTTTCTCAGGGAGGTGATTGAATCAATTGTTTCTCACACTCCTGTCACAGCCATTCATAACTCTCTCATAAATGCAAAGGTTGAGTGTTTGCAGTTTCTAGCACAGAGCATCTAACCTCATACAAAATTGCTCTTAGAACTAGATGTCCTACTTTTTTCCTTTCAAACTTCTGGGTTTCACAATTTTTATATCCTCGGAAACTGAAGTTATGGGTCAGGTCTTGTTTCATCTCCAATAGCTCGTTTTCATTTCCTTTTTTCACACATGATCAAGAGGTTTAGCCCTCTTCATGACTGTCCCCTCCCACAGAAAAAACCCGTGCAAGGAGTAGTGAGAGAGAAAGACTTTAAAAACAGGGTGAGTGACCTCATCATGTATCTACTGTAGAGACGTCAATCTCCAAGAAATAGGAAAGGTCAGAACTGTTTAGAGCAAGGGGGTTTTCACAACACAGCTGAAAAACCCAGACAGGGTCTGAAGAGTTCTTGTCGTCCTTACCCTTTATTGCATCTTTTCCCAAACTTTTTGATGACCCTCCATCCAGAGAAGTGGATGCTGTGTGCTTTCTAACATAGGTTACTGTCCTGTGTGCCATTGCCAGACACGGACTTTCAAAAAGAAAATGATGAAATAAATGACAGATGTTTGCATGGGAAGAGAGCAAATTCTTTTTTTTTTCTTTTGAAACCAAACCCATTTTTTTTTCTTCCAGAGCTTCTCCCACTCCTGGTATAACTGAATCCTGGAAGTTTGAATTGCGCCATCTCAAAAATTTTATTATTTGAACTAATTAGCCTGTGTGGTTGCTGAGCTTTGTGCAGCTGATGGTAGAGAGGCGGGACAAGCCTTCTCCGTGGTGGTGGTGGCAGGAAGGTGGAGGAGCTGGGAGCTGTCTGTGTCCCAGGTGCCCTGGGCCGGGCAGGGAGTTTGCCTGGTGTCACTGGGTGTGGATGCAGGTCACCCGTACCCGCAGACAGCCCCAGACTGGAGTCTCACTTTCCTTTAAAACCATCACTTTACAAATAAAATGGCTTACCTACAATCCCCACACAGTTACAGGCACTGTTTAAATATAGCAAGCATCGATGTCTATCTGTAAATTACAAGGAAATGAATAAATCGAGGCGACAGAAACCGCAAAAAGGAAGTTTGAAATCAGCCTGGAGCTGTGATAGGCTGATGTTTGCCGAGGGACCCTGCTGAACCTCCACCATCCACTACAGCAGTGACACAGCCCAGCCTGTCCTGGCTCCCCGGCACGCATCTCCACATGGTCTAGACCTGTGCCATGGGGACACCTGTGCCCACACAGAAACCCAAAGGCACCCTGGGGTGTCTGGGGTCCCTTCCACAGGGAGGGGATAGCGTGGTCTGTTCTGGAAATGGATGAATTCATTTCTGGGAGGTGGGGGGTGCTTCAGCACTCAGGGGCGTGCAGAGAGGATTAGTGCAGGAAGTCAAAGCATGATTTCTATGCTGCTCACCATCCTGTAGCCTGCTAGGGGAGGGTATTTGGCAAAGCTAGGGGAGGGTATTTGGCAAGGTTATTTGGCCTGGCTTCATCTTTTTATTAGGAAGGTTGACTACTTTTTCCTTTGAAAAACTTGTATCAAAGACAGAGGCATCAAGTAAAACATGAAGGTTTTGCATATAGAGTGTGTGTGTGTGTGTGCACCGCTAGCAAGCCATCCTCATTCCTCTTTAATAATGTTTTACACAACTTGCAAGGTTTGTTCCCATGTGACTGAAGGGCTAATGATACCCTAGAAGTTTTATGAAAATATTGGGCTGGGGAGAGGAGAAAAAGAAAGAGCAAGTGCAAATCTGCATCTGTTGCAGGCTCCTGTCACATATCAGACACTTAATTTTTCAGACTCCACCTGGGGAAGGGTGCCCATCGATGCCTTGTACCTTATTAAACTCCAGAGACTACACTGTAGGACATGACCAGCTAATTCTGCTGGTCCAAAACTCCCATCTTACCTGCCAGGGTTTATGGAAAACAAACCACACACTCTTAAGGGCTCAATAAACCCATTTCTCCTCCTTCCTTATGCTTGGTGTTCCCAGGACAAAGTTTGTAGCTCTTGGCACCAACAACCCCTTCCCCTGGCCACCAGCTTGGGGAAGTGGGTTGACTTTGGACAGGGGAAGGTGAGTGCTCGTGTACAGCCTCACCTCCCAGTCCCTCTGGCACACCCCTGTGGGTGGGCTAGTACCGAAATGAGCCTGGCAAGATGCAAGAATTATCAGCATTTCTCTTGACCATTCCAGCCAAACTGTGTCTTCCCCTGGAAAAACTCTCCTTCTTTGGATGGAAGAGGCAGAGTGGGGTGGTTGCAGGCATGAACCCCGGGAATGCAAGGAGCAAGTGTGGAGGAGGACAGTGGGTTGAGGACAGTTCAGTTGCCAGGTATAGCTGGGGATCATTAGGGCCATTTAGTACGTGCCGCTAAGGTAGATTAGATTTGCCTTTCACAAGGGAAGGGGTGAGTGGGTCTGGAGTGGAGAAGTGGGTTTTGACCAGGAGGAGAAGTCAGCTAGTTCTCAGAAATAATGCAGCACGTGCAGACCTGGGGAGCAGGGAGGGCATGAAAAAAAAACACCCCAAAAATTAATGCATCAAGACAGCTCTCCCCCACACCCTAAAAAAAAAATAAAAAAATAAAAGAGATGGAAAGGTATGAGCTGATGCTTGTGGCTGAGAATGGGAGCTGTAATAGGGTCTGGAAGATCTCTGTGATGGCTGAGAGAAGGATACCACAAGGGAGGGGGCCCAGAGCAAGCCTAGAAACCATTCAAGGGAAGGATGGGGAAGGGAACAAGGAGTGAAAGGGCTCCCCAAGGGGCAGCAGTGGGGCCTTGTCCATGAGGGAAGGTGACAGTGGGACTGCTAAGTGAAGGTGTAAATAGAGGGCAAAAGAAGTTTTGAGGAATACAGGGTAGGGAGTTGTACTTGGAATAGGGGAGAAAGCTTGAGGAAGAGCTTGGAGGGAGAAAAGGAGCAGAAGAAGGTACAACAAGAGGGATGTTGGTGCCACTGGTGCTCTGGCAAGCAGGAGAAAGAGAGGCCAGGAAAGAGGAAGAGGATGGAGGATGGTGATGGTCAGAAGTAAGCAGCTAGTTGTGTTTAGAAGAGTCAGTATTAGGTGTGTGGCTAGGTCTAGAGGAGTGGAGGAAAGAGTTATTGGAGGACCTTGCCAGGAGACTTTCATCCATACTTGAATAATGGGAGAAAGCAACTCATGAGCTGGAATAGAACACGCCAGAATTAACCCAATGCTTCAGAGAGAGAAAATCAGGACACTCAGAGCCATTGGAGGGGTCCTGAAGGAACTTTGTGCAGAGGGGCAAGGGGAGGCTGAAAAAAGCAGCAAAGCCACAGAGAGTGATACAGCCGAGGTCATGGCAAGGCCAGGTGAAGAGACAAGAAGATGATGCTGGGGGAGAGACAAAGGTGGCCATAGAGAAGGAACTGAGAGCCCAGAGATCAGATAAGGAGTAGAGCATAGCCTGAAGAACGTTTTTAAGAGGAGTGAAAGTTAACAAGTGGTCCTGATGTGGTGAAGCCTTAGTGAAAGTGGGATCTTGAATATTTCCTCAGTTCCTCAACAAAATCAAGTGAAGCTTCCTTGGCTTCAGGCAAGCATATCCCTTCAGACACCCACGTGCTCCTGCTCCTGCCCAGCCATCTCCAGCTCCATATTTGGAGGTAGAAAGTGAAGAGCATTACTTTTGGAACAAAGACAGCAATTCCTGTGCAGTCCACCCTGGAATCTTGTCATGACTGCTAAGGGTTTAATGGGCCAAGAAGGCTGATCTTAAGTAGTGAATAGTTCAATTAATCATTGATTTTATTGCCAATGATGCAAAAGTACCAGCTGCCATTACTAGCTGACACTTCTTTTCTGGAAAGTCCATCTCTTTGGACTGGCAATGCCATGACCATGCTCCCAGCAGAAGGCACTGCTGTGAGCTGCATGGGTGCCAGTGCATGTGCCTGGCATGCATGGGATTGCTCTGAATGAGACAGACCAGCAGAAATGGTCCTTCCCTTTCCATGAGCATGCAGACAACTCTGCACATCAAGTGTCTCCATCTCCCCACGAGCCCCTTGCAGTCATTCTCTGGGATGGTCTGGGACAACCACCACTCCTCTCCTCCATCCCACGGGTGGAGGTGAGAGGTTAAATGCACCTACCTGATGCTTGAGAGGGATTCATGCTGATGGCAATGCCTGTTAAACCTCTTCAAACTCACAGCCCCTCTGTCTTGGGTGCTGTACTAACACGAGGCAAAGTCTTCTGCCTGGCAAGAGGGGAAGTTAACCTGCCCTCAGTGTGTAGGGCAAACACCTGGTGAGGAGCAGATAAAAGTCTAGGGTAGGTCCAGAGTAAAGGCTATCCAAAGCCATCCATCCACGCCTGAAATAATCCCGTGTTAGTTTGTGAGAAAACATTCAGATTTGCTTTTAAATGCACTGGAAGCAGGTGAGTTTTAAGATAAGTACAGAAAGCAAACATGCCATTTATCACTTCTTTTGCTGATGATTAAAGCAAAGGTTTTCTTTTCTCTCTAAGGAATATTGTGAGCTATGTTCAGTCATGTTAATGACAGCAGTAGCAACAACAGAATAAGCATTATTTGAGTGGAAACTGAGGTGTTGGTGAAACACTTTGAGTCTAACAAGCTGAAGTGGGGCAAGGCTGGGGTAGAGGTTTGAAATCCTGATTCCACTGACTCTGTGGGCTGAGATGTCACTCCAGATAGTCTGTTTTTTTAAAAACCAGAGATGACTTCAGTTGTCTGGGAGTGGGTCTGTGATGTTACCTAACTGCCAAGGACATCCCATGAACCTCAGAACTGCCTGTGTTTTGATGGCCAATTTGGAACTGAAGCAACTGATGCGGTGGAAATAATTATCTCACCGTCTGATTTAGTCACTCCGGCAAGGTGTTTGCAGAACGTAGCTGCTTTGTATAGGATAACAAAAAGGCAATGGGCTGCCTAATTCAATTAAAAGCAAATAGCTACAGTCTAGGCACTGACAGCATGTGGGAGGAAGTGGTGTTGTTTCCACTGTGACTGGCAGCAAGTGACTAGCAAAAACAAGGTGGTTTGAGGAAGGCTTGCGTGTTAATGGCATTTCCCTGTTCTGTTTGTCAAGCAAAGGTGGGAATATAGAGTCAGAATTTACTTGAACTGGTTCCTTTACAAGAATAGACGAGGGGCCTCCATGGGAAGATGCTGAGCTGCCGTGGCATACAGGCTGAGCCCTGAGCTTGCCTGCAAAGAGCCCGCGTGTGTGAGTGGCAGGCACTCAAAGTCACTGTGGGTGAAACAGAAAAAAAAACACCTCTGTGCACAGGGCAGGCTGGAGATGGTGGTTTGTGTGCCGGGAGGGCTGAGCTGCTTTCGCTCTCTGTCCCTCTGAGACAGTCGGGCTCCCACCGCCTGCTGTCAGCTGGAGTCTTGTACCTAGAAAAAGTCTGCCCGTGGCGTGGCTGATTCACTTCGTTCTTGCAGCAGTTGCAGGCCCACGTTGCAGCCATGGCCTCAGCAGTCTGGCTGCGGTGTTGGACCAGAGTGTTTCCAGAATGAATCAGACTCTGCCTGATGGCTGCAGCAGGCGTGGTAACCCAAAAGTGTCTAAGAGCACCTTACTCTGTCTCTGCCTGTCTGTGTTCATCTTTCCCTCATTGTTCTCTCATAAAAAGACCATGTGTACTGGTTCTGGGTGCCTCACCTTATAGGACAGGCTGTGGAATGTTAATTCTCTTCTGACCAGCTCAGATGACTTTACATGAGGAGAAAATGTCATTTTTTATCAAAGTTCATTTTAAAACATAATGGTCAATAAGTATTTAATTCCAGCCTTTCAGTGCCTTTATCTTTCAGTCAGCATCTTGAGAGAGAGACAGAACTGAGGTGCAGCTCAGAGAGGAACAGTTCCCATGCTCTACCCATTCCTCGTGGGAGGGTGGCAGTAAGAAGGGATGGCAGCTCTTGCCCATCACAGGAGCATTTGGGATTCCTGGAGTGCTCCTGTTCTGGAGATGCTGGCTTGCTCATTTATGAGCCTGGAGCACTCCTGGCCCTTGGTTTGGCAGGAGCATGGTTCAGTGATGCATGGGGGTTGTGTGACAGCAAGAGGCGATGGAGAGGAGCATGATGTGCATGATAGGGAGCACTAGACAATGGCCTGAAGCCTGAGCCTTCCTCATCTCTCCCTGCATCCATGAGGGTACAGCAAAGTAGCAAGTCCCTCACACCCTGGGCCCCTGTGGAAGTGGCACATAAGACTGCTGGGGCTGTAGCTGCCTCTGCTATGTGTCTGCAGAGAACTGAGAACATGAGTGCAGAGGAGGGAGCAGAAGCACAGCACAGAAATTTGGCTGTATTCGATAAGGCACTGACAAGTACGTGATGCCTCTTGCACTGGAGCAGGGATTCCTCTGCAGCACTGCGCTCCTATTTACGGCTCTCACTCTAGTCTGAAATCTGCCACCCCTGACTGGTACCAAACTCCTTGCAGTAGGTCAGGCTCAGCCTTCTAATAGGTCTTGTTTCTCCTTAAATGCGTAACAGCAAAATTAAAATAAATACATGGATTCTTCCCCTCTTCCCACACCAGCTATTATATTTTGGCAATTTAAGCAGCGGGGATATGCTCCAGACTTACCTCTGTTATTTCAGTGCAGAGGGGCGTAAATCTGGAAAAGCTCAGGCTTGAATTGGCATTACCTCTGGCTTCCCCTCTGCCCATCCTGATCTTCCCATGTTGGTTTTGGTGACTTATTTTTGGCTGTCTATTGTCTCAGTTCAAATTATACCACAAGCTCTTTTGGCACAGTACATGGGCATTTCTCCATCACGGAGCTCTGTGAACCAAGAGGGACCAGCTGGGAGCTCTGCACGATGCCCACTACAAGGACTAGGAGAAGGTGGCAGGGTGAATATAACAAAGGAACTCAAGAAAACAGTGAGAGGAGAGGCAGAGAGTCTCCTGTGCCGTCAGAGATGCCTTAATACCACTAAATGGGAGTCAAAATGTCTTGAGGATATTAAAGAAATCCCCATGACAGCATAACCCAAGGATGTGCCCAAGACAAAGTTAACAAGAGCATGGCCATGTGGCACACATGTCTGTACTGCACAGCTCCAGCTGGTCCAGGGCTTTGAAGTCCCGTGTTCTCAAACCATGCCCAAAGCTGATGGCATTGGGTGTTTTGGTTGCCTGAATTGGTTTCCATTTCCATCTGACCCTGGGAAGGGCAGCTCCTGCTGCTCAGGAGTGGGGATTGCACGAGCTGGGCACAGCTGGGAGGGACCAGGATGCTTCACCTCTAGGTAAAACCCTTATAGGTGTTGTGAGCCAGCCATACAGAGACAGCAGCTACTTGACCACGTTTACTTACATAAAAGGGCAGTTCCTTTTGTTCTGTGGTTGGCATCAGGAACTTCACACCAGTGGTTAGGTTTTTTTTTTTTTAAATTGTTGTTTTCTCTTACCCATTTTGAATGGGGTTACCTCCTGCTCTCCTTTCCCTCTATTCCCATTGCTCTTTTATTCTCACTTACTGCTTTGCCTCCTCCTAATTCAGCAGCTCTGGCTGAGGAGGCAAGGAGGCTTGCTAATGTTCATTTTTTTTCAGCAGCTTCACTGTCACTGCCTGTGCTGGTTGGACTTTGACAGACAACAAAACAAATTCCCCAGAGTTTGCATGGCCCTACCCCTCTCTGGCTGCATGGAATGTAGAAATCCCATGTCCTGGGTGATGTGAAAGTCCTGGCCCCACACTCCCCACCACCTCCTGTCTCCACAGCCCGAGCCATGCTCACAGCAGCAGCACCTCGGGAATTGAGCCGCATCCTCAGCGGGAGTGTTTGTGTTTTTTCTTTCTTGTTTGCTTTATTTTTTTTTTCTCCCCACTGCCGTCACAGGTCTGTCTGCTTTGCCTCTGCCTGTCAATAAGCTGGGGCTGCTGGACAATAAAAATTCTGTTTTGCAGAAAAAGCAGTGAGTCAGTGAGTTTTGTGACATTTGGGGTTTGGGCTTTTGTTTGTTTCTTTTTTTTTTAATTCAGTGAGAGATGGGTGGAAAGCAAAATCTCATTAAGACTTTTCTTGGGGAAAAAAAAAGCCTCCAACAAACAAGAAACGACAGTAAGGAAGTTGGAAATCAGGAAGGGGGTGTCCTGGCCCAGTCCAGTCTCCCCAGTCAGCTGCCTGCTCTGGTGTGGACACTTGTGCCATGCATGGGTGCAGCTGACTCAGCAGAGAGATTGAGATGCCCAGACACCTCTGTCCCTGGAGGTGGCAGCCAGGGCTGAGCAAAGCAAAGCAGGCTTGAACTCGATGGAGAAGAGGCTCACTGGTGTGGGGAACACCCCTTCACCTCTGCCAAGAGCAGGGATTTTGAGACTTGGCTCTTCATCCACTGGCAGCATCCCTGCTGCCCATCCCTGCAGGGTGGGTTCCCAGAGGGAAGCCCAGCAGAGGGGATGCCACACCAGGGGCAAGGCTTGGTCCTGCATGATTCAGCTGGGGTGTGGTTTGGGGTGCTTGGGTGGTGAGGCAGAGACTGGAGGGAGAACTGTGCCTTGCAAGCTGTAGCCCCTGGCAGCCCTGCAGCACAGCAGGGCTGAGTCGGCTCAGGGGCTGCGTGTGCTCAGCTCCTTCTAAAAACAGAAGACTTACTCAGAAGCAGAATTGAGGTGCCACTTGCCTTTACTCCAGCTCTTTTATATATAGTCCCCATTTCTCCTGATTTTACTTCAGCAGTTACTGTATGAATCGCAGCTCAGAAGTGTGTGTGGGGGGAGTGCAGGGACAATTCTGCTGCTGGCTAAGCTGGAGCTGCTGGTTTGCTGTTGGATGTGGGAGTTCCCTCTGCAGGGGCTGTGTTGGAGAGCAGACTTCATCCACCAGATGGCTTTTGGGGGCTGTGTGGGGCTACTGTCACCTTAAATGAAACATGGGGCTTTTCATTTTCCCCCAGGGACAATGAGCATTTTCATCAGTTTTTTCCTTCCTGTTGCTGTTTTACCTTCCCCCATTCTTTTAAGAAACATACCCAAGGTGCAAAACTAAAAACTAAGGGGTTTGTTTCCCTGCAGCACTGGACAATGCAGAACACTTAGATTATTCCTCTAGTCTTTTGAAGGGAGCCAATGCCACCTCCAAGAAGTATGTTAGCTCAAAACCTTTGCTCAAAGGGAAAGAAGAAGAGCAGTGGTGGTTTGGCCTTACCTTCAGGCACCTTGACACTGGAGGTGGCAATAGGCTGCTTTCATTTTGTCTGAATCTCAGAAGATCCCCAGACCCACCAACCAAATATCTCAAGGAGCCTGCAGTGTTCCTGTTGCCCTCTGCCAGCACATGCCATGGTGATGTAAGTTGGTGCTGCTTTTGCTTCAAGGATTCCCAAACTGATGAATCAAAGCCTCTGTTTATGACAGCAAATCAGAACACACATAAATAGGGGGCCAGTTTCTTTCTCCCTTGACATTTTTACAAAACTCTGGCAACATAAACAGAGATTCATAACACCAGAGGAGAGATCACTGGAGCAGTCTGATGTATTTTCCTAGAAAAGATTCATGTAGACATGAGTCCTTGGCCCACATGGTTACAAGCAGAGATAAACAGAAATGTCTCTTCTTAAACACTGAGGTCACCTTACTCAGTTTGGGAATTTAAAAGCAAGGGACATACTGGTCACTTTATAGAATCAACCTGAATCTTCTTTTTTTTTCCAGCAGTAATAGTGTAACTTCTGAAAAAGTAGCATGTCCTGTCTGAAGTTTCCTACTTTCATTAACTGAAGCAGGACACGATCAGAACACACACACGTATGCAGACAGACTCACACAAATCAGGTCATCTTCATGTTGGAGTCAAAGTCAA
>JAWWMO010000083.1:66172639-66235339 GCA_035047845.1 Dendrocincla fuliginosa
GACACGATCAGAACACACACACGTATGCAGACAGACTCACACAAATCAGGTCATCTTCATGTTGGAGTCAAAGTCAAAACAGGCCCAAAAAAATCCAAACCCAACACAAACCCTTGAAAAACTCAGAGGTTTGGCTACAGCTTGTGTGACGGTGAACTTGAGACCATCAAACAACGTTCAGGCATTTGGGTGCTCAGTTTTTATTAACACTCTCCTCTGCTTTGCTGTCTAGACACCAACCCAAAATGAGGTTGGCAGCTGCAGTAGCATCTAATAAGGGACATTTCTTGTCCTTAAAAGCTTCCTGTCTAAATCAATGGGGTAAATGACAGGAGAATGGAAACATTACTAACCAGATCCCTCCTCTACCACAACCTTTGAAAAAAAATAACAAAAATACTAAAGTTTTGATAAGTAAAAAAAAATTCAAAAATAACTCAGCACATGGACAGCATTTTTTGAATGGAGTCACATGCCTAGGAGACCTGGAAATCACACCATGGAGTCCTTTGCAAGCCTTAAGCACCAGACCTGCATCTTCCCAGGGTACTCAGAGCTGCTGTGACCGGCCCTCCAGGTGCTCAGCTCCAGGAAGGCCCCTTAACTCCCCACTATGAACACACAGCCTCAGATATTGCCCTTGCCTGGGCAGTGCCATCCTATGGCTGGTGGTGATGGGAACAAATGATCATGGGGGAAAACCAACAGCTAAGCTGGGAATTCAAGTAAGCTCCTTTGCATCCCTTCAGTGCCTTAAGAGAGGGCAATTTCTCCACCATGCCTTTGAGAGACCCCACAGGATAGTGGTGGTGATGAAAACAGACTTATCAAAAGTAAAACCAACCAAGCCCAAACCCCAACAACCCATTTTCATGAGCAATTGCATCCATTTTCCTAATTAAGAAGGGAAATGGCAGAATTCTGGGCACGGATTGGGGTTGACTGGAGTGATTACTCACCAACTCATCTCACTGAGGCAGGTACCTCAGTGGGTGCAAAAGGAGGTTAAAGGAGTTGAAGAAAGAAAGTGTAGCACATGAAAGGCGCTAGGAGAAAAGAGCAGAGATAAGGGATGGGTTTGGCACAGGTCTCAGAATGCAGAAAGGCCCCTTGGCCCTTTATTCAGAGCTGCTGGTCACCACTGCAGCTCTGTCTGAAGTGGTGGGTGTTCAGGCTGTTAGAAAGTCAACCCTTTATTTATAAACCCACCTGTCAATTACAAGGCCACTTATTTACAAAGCCTGTTGATGAAAACGCCTTGCCTTGAACTCTCATAGGAAGTCTCTTTATCACAGAAGTTTCACATCACTTATTTGATTTGGGTTGGTTTTTCTTTTATTCTTGTTCTGCACTTCACTCCATACTATAGGGTCAGAGGAGAAAATTATGAAAGCCACAAGGACAAAAGTTAAGGAATAGCAGCATTTGACTTGTCTGTGCAGTGTTTGTGTTCCTGAGTATGTGGTTCCCTTAGCTTAAGGAGACAGACATGGAAGGGAGAGCAAACTTAAGCAACAAGATGGGATTCCATTTCATTGGACCCTTTTTGACCGCAGCCTGCTGCTACACCTCCTAGAGGTGCTACATCACTCTCCCTTCACAAGCAGCTCTAAGGCACAGTTTCTCCCTCCATCCTTCATCCCACATCTAACCCCAAGCCATGGCTGTCTTCCCTCCAGCTCCTTCTGCTTTGCCACCAGCAGCTCCAGAGCTCAGGCTGCTGCTGCCAGCACCATCGGGGCTTGTGGTGGTGAGATCTTCCTCCTGGGTGAGACTCCAACAGGACCCATCCCTCCCAGGGCTGTGGCACTAAGTTTCATGCTGGGGAGATGGAATAAAGCTAGAGAGGATTTTTTTAGCTGTCCAGCTTCAGGGATTGCTTGTGAGCAAGATGATTTATCTCTTCAGAGGCTTATAACTTGGCAAAATTAGGATGGAGGTTTTTCACAGGCAAGTGGCGCATTCCTGACACAGAAGCCAAAATCCTGCCACATTTCAAGTCCTTTTTCCAAAGCCTGGGGACATGAGAAAAAGGTCACAAAGCTTCTTGAAGCATGGGAGTGGGGTGAAAGAGCATATTTTCTTCCAGCTAAATGATCAGCAACCACTTAAAATTTCCAGGCAGAGAAAACATGCTGCAGCAGACTCCAACCTGGGATATTTTAGCCTAAAATTACAAGCAACTTTAATTAGGAAATGAGAGGCAACCACTGGATTTGATTGTGCCCCGTTTTTACAGTTTTCAAAGACGGAAAGCTGCTGTGCAGGTGTAATTGCTAAGGTTGGGAAGAAGCAGCACTCTGCTTTTCTTCTCCCCCCACCTCCCTTTTTCTGAATGAAAGTGTTTTACAAATGAAAAATGAGGTTTCCTGAAATGAAGGTCTGCCTTTTATTCTGAGTTGGCTTCCATGAAATGTACTTGTGAGCCTTTTGCCCTTATCTCTGAACTTGCTGTGGGGTGACAAGCAACCACAGTGTCCTGGTCAGCTTGGTCAGGCAGGGTCCAGCAGGGCAACTGAGGACGTTCTGGGTTCTTTTTGTTGCCTGCCCCCACATTTGAGAGTCAAGCCCCATATACCTCTGCTTCTCCTCGGGGCCTGCGGGACACCTGGGGAGGCACAGGCTGCAGGAGGGCTGTCTCCATGTCATACCACAGGGATACAATCCCAGCCAGCACACCCTCTTGGTGACATCCTGGGGAACGCCTTGGCTGCCTGGGCAGCATCACCCACCCACCCTGGGCACCAAATTGTTCTGTTTCCCCAGACTGGAGAGGGGAAGGTGTCCCCGGGCTGCTCACTGGGTATGACCTGCACTTGCCCTGAGGACAGCTGGCTAACTCTCTCTTCCTTATGCTTTCTGACTCATCTCGATCACTTTCCTCCAGGTCTTTACTCTTTCTTTTCAATCATCTACCTTTGGGTGTTAGTCCCCCTTTTCCCCTTAACTGCTACTGAGAAACAGTAAGGAGTCCCATTCCCTGGAACAAGACAGCACAAATGCCTCCAGAAATGCAGCCTGGCCAGCACAGCCTCCATGGACAAGTGACAGAGTGAGGAGACATTGGGTGTGTGTTGGAGACTGTGGGCCAAGGCCACTGTGACTGTACCTGGGAACAGCCAAAACTCACGAGGGAAGGTTCTGACCTGGGAATGGCAGCACCTTGGAACACTGGGACTTACTCTGGAATACAGTGAGCACCAGAACTCTCTCTCCCAAGGAAAAAGCAACGCAACTGTATATGAGAAACTGCTGCACACAGTCCTTTGCATAGGTCAGGGTAATAGTCTAAAAGGCACACAGGCACAGTAGGAAAGACTGGTAGCTCTTCACTCTGAGGCAATAACTCCCTTGTCTATATGGCTGATGGGAAGAACACAGCAGTAAGCAGAGGGAAAACCATACTGATGCAATCATGGGAAGGTTGTAAGAGCTGCAAGGAGGGTGAAGTGGAATCTTCCACCAGGTAGGCAGGAAGGACAGATGATGTTCTACAGAACTGGAGCACTCCCCCTCATGCTCAGGAAGGCATTGTGATTTTTTAGAGCAGTCCTATCTTGAGTTTTCGTGCTGTGGGACAGACATAAAAGCAAAAGGATGTGTGTGTGTATCTGTGGGAAGGGATAGATCTACTAAGGGACAGGTCTGAGGAGACTGAGCCTTTGTTCATCCTACCTATCTCCTGCTGGCATTGTGCCCACCACACATCCTCTTCTTTCCCAGGGTCAAAATGGCACAATTTCAAAAGTCATGTAACAGGTCGTGTAATACAGATTCCAATTTACCAATGACAAGCCTTTCTTATGCTGAAACTGAGATTGAAAGAACGTATTGGTGAGAAGTGCAATTAATGCAAGTAATGCCCCCCTCCAATAAAGCAAATAGATAAAAAACCCTTCCCAGTGAAAGAGCAAGCTAAACATGAAGTCCAAAACCCCAATGGACCAACAAGTCCCAAAACTCTGCCAAATTGACACCAACTGGGTCTCAGTGGAACACGGTGAACTGAGTAGATGAAAACTCAAACAAAATCCAGATATGGGAAGGGGGAAAAAATCACACACAACCCCCCCAAGATGAAGAATAGAAGGAAAGAACCACTTGGGACATCATTCCAAAAAGCCCAACATTTTGTGGTGTGGCAAGCCACTTCAGGTGAGGATCCACCAGCCCAGTGTGTCTTTGTTCCCCTCCCTGCTCTCTGCAGCGTGATAAAAGCACAAGAAGGATGCTCAATGGCAAATTGGCCATTGGCCACTTTCAAAGGGGAGTCATTTAGAGAGATTCACTCATATTTGTATAAGTTGAAACAAACAAAAAAAAGTGAACAGCATTGGTAAAGCAACCAGACTGATCTTGCAAACACACTTCATCTTAGACCTGGCTGATGGGAAAAACACCCTGCTAGAGAGAATGTGACATTATGAATACTGATAACACCTCCCAGCAAGCCTCAAACATCTATTTCTAGATGCGTGTTGACAACCATGTGGTCAGTCATGGTGACCATATCATGTACAGGTCTGATTATTACAGCACTACTATTGTATTAGTTTTACTGTTCTTAAATATAGGCATGAATGGGGGGGAGGGTGTGTGTGTTTGGCTCAGCCTTCATTTCTGTAGCACAATGGAGCTGTCAAGTTAGACCAAAATCTCTGAGCTGTTCAACCCAAAGTGGTCAGCTTGATAAAAAGGCTCCCCAGAAAGGCGGAACCCTTTTTGTCAGTGAGTGTTTATCACTCACCATCGCTGGTAAAAGCTAGCTAGTCAGACTTAAGGTCATAAGAAATAGAGGAAACCCACAGTATTTCTTCAGTTATTTGAGTGACTTGCTGCTCCCCAAAAGGCTGAGAAAGCTTTTGAAGATTGAGTAATTTTTCATTCATGAGAACTGGGTTGGCTTTTTGTTTGTTTGTTTGCTTGTTTTTGGGGGGAATTTTTTTTTTCTTTCTTTTTTTCTTTTTAAACCCGTCTTGCAGATAAAACTTGACACAATTCACCACAGGCAGGAAACCTTGGAGGGTGCGGTCTGCTGGGTAGAGCAGAGGCCCAGGGCTTTGAGTATCTCACTTCCAACCCTGCCATGGGCACTGACTCACTGCTGGAGGTGAGTCACCTCCCTGCTCCGCGTCTCTTGGGGAGACAGTGACATGCCCAACAGGACAACTCTGCTATTAACAATAGCTAATGCCAGGTACGTGATTTTGGGACTGTCAAAGCTGATGGGCTGTGTCTGTTGGCTTTGACAGATTCTGATGTTCGTCGCTGCAAAATATATTAGGAGTCAGACAGAAAGGCCCAGAGTTACTAGAAGCTATGCTTGATTTGTAAATTGAGTTTTCAGTATGCACATGGATTGCATGTGAGGGTGGCAGCAGAGCGAGAACAATGCTGCCTTCACTGTGACATCAAGCATGGCTTGCCATGTATGAGCCAAGCAGGTGTACCATGACTTTGTTCAAGACCTTCAGGTTCTTTTCTCTGCTCTTGCTTCAATGCATGTGATCACAGGGGAGGCACCAAGGGTGATCTCATGTCAGGAGGGGAGCCTTGGGCACTTTGTCCCACCTCAAGCAGGGCTGCTCTTGACCCATCCAGCTCTGGACCACTCTGTTCCTCGTCCCTACCCTCTTCCTTGCACCCTGTGTTTCACAACAATTTGCTCTGTAAATGATTTGATGTAACTGATGATGAATTCGAGGCAAAGGCAGAGGGCTGGGCCAGGGTGGCAGTGCAGCGGTCTCACACTCATCAGTCATGAGTTGAAGTGTTGTTTCCAGCTTTGCAATGCCTCAGTCCTGCAGCAGAATCTATTCTGAGCACTGTAAGAAAAACATCTTAACAAGGTGTCTCAAGAGCACATGAACTGCATGAAGAAGCACCTACACAATTTGTTGGGAGAAGTCAGAAGCTCACCTTTAAACAATTCTTAGCCACAACACTTCATCAGTCTTCAAAATTGAAATGTTGATCTTTGCTTGTCCTGAATTCTCACCACAGGCAATGAAACACCGCTTTGCTCCTTTTTCCTGACCAAAGAAATCTTGAATTCATAGACTCAATCATGGAATCACAGAATGGTTTGGACTGGATGGCACCTTAAAGATCATCTAGTTCCAACACCCCTGCCATGGGCAGGGACATCTTCCACTAGACCAGGTTGGTCAAAGCCCTGTCCAACCTGGCCTTGAACACTTCCAGGGATGGAGCATCCAAAACCTCTCTGGACAACCTGTTCCAGTGACTCACCACTCTCACAGTAAAGAATTTCTTCCCAGTATCTCATCTAAACCTTTCCTCTTTCAGTTTAAAGCCATTCCCCCTTGTCCTGTCACTGAACAGTCTCAGTAAAAAGTCCCTCTCCATATCTCTTGTATCCCCCTTTAGGTACTGCGAGGTGCTATAGGATCTCCCTGGAGCCTTTCCTTCTCCAGGCTGAACAACTGCAACTCTCTCAGCCTGTCTGCATAGGAGAGGTGCTCTCAGAGGAGGCCTCTGATCATCTGTGTCCCTCCTCTGGATGTGCCCCAATAGGTTCATGTTTTTCTTATGCTGGGGACCCCAGAGCTGGGGACACAGCACTCCAGGTGGGGGTCCCACGAGAGCAGAGCAGAGGGGCAGAATCACCTCCCTTGACCTGCTGCCCGTGCTGCTTTTGGTGCAGCCCAAGATGCAGATGCCCTTTTGGGCTGCAGGTGCCCATTGCTGGAGCTTCTTGCCCACCAATTCCTTTCTCCACAGTTTAAACCACCTCCCCCTGTCCTCACCAACACTACGGGAACCAGCCACGTCCCTACTGTGCGGAGGAACTGCAGGCACAGGCAAGGAGATGCCATGTGGCAATCCTGTTCTTCAAATGCTGCTTTTTGCCTACAGCCCATCTTAGGTGTCAAAATCTGCTTGTGAAGCTGGGTGTATAAAATGATGGGATTGGTCCTGGAGAAATAAATAACACGAGTTCTGATGTGCTGTGAAATGGGTCCCCAGTTACATTCAGGAGGCTGGACTGAAGCACGGATTTACACAGTTCAGATGGGCCTGTGTAATGAGCACTCTCAGGAGGAGAAACTCACATGCACAGAGAATATATTGTACTGGCACACAGCCCCAAGGGAGTGGTGAGTATCAGGGTTTATACAGACATTTAACATTCACATATATGGGACCACAAGAAAAAATGTGTATTTTGCTCATGAGCTAATTAATCCATGAACCACCTGGGTTTGTGAAGCTGTCACTGACTACATGAGCTAGAAATCAGTTTTCCCATTTGACTCAACACTTAAATAATAAACCAAAAAGGTCAACCATGGCAATTCTGCAGCACAAGGGCAAAACGTGCCTGTGAGGGATGTCTTCCTCAGAGATTGCACCAGAACTAGTCCAGTTGTGCTGGTAATTTTGGAAATTTCAAAACGTAGAACAGAGTCTTTTTTTGTGAGACAGAAAATTTTGCTGGCGTTTCCTTTATTCAGTTTTGTAGCATTTTCAATTACTACAGAGAATCATCAAACCTTCTGCCCCAAGGTATCACCTTCTGCTCCCCAGCACAGGTGGGTGGAGGTGTCTGAAGAGACAGAGATGGAGATTCCCTTTCCTGCACATGCTGTAGGAGTTACAATAGGTGTCTACCAACATTTTTTATCCCAGTGGTTCAGAGCTCTCTTTCTCTCAATTTATTTTCAAACCTATGTCTGCCCCTATCTATGCCAGGTTCTAAAAATAAGCAGCACCGTTAACATTTTGAATTTTAATTATCTACTGAATATCTAAAAAGATAAGCTGGAACGGGAAGCCCCTCTGTGAACAGAAGTACAATCTAGTTAAATGAGTGAAATTTATCAGAAAAAATGAGTAATGACGAGTGCGAAAGGCTGTCTCATTTTGCTAATTTTACTTTACAAATTATCTGATTTGACATTCTCTGCTGAAAAATCTGCTTATGAACCAAGAAAAGCAAGGCATGTGCTCCACTTGATTGAAGCAGAATCTGTGGCCGCAGAAATTTTGCTGCATTAGTACTGCGGCATGAAACCACGTGCCACCAAAATGAAGACTCTTGTGGTTGTTTCTAGATCACGGTGTATTTAGAAATAACTGGGTATCCTGGGGTTCAGGTCTGGTCTAGAAGGGCCTCTGGGTATCTGCAGTCTCTTCGGAACTGCAGTAATTTCACCACACAGGTGTCACCAAGGCACAGAAGCACCAAAAAGCAGTTCTCCTCTCCCCTACTAGCAGCCCCAAAGCCCATTTCAGGAATGAAGGAAAAGATAATTCTGAATCCTTAGCTTGTATTTAATGCATTTTTCATGAGCTGTATTGAGAATATCAGCCTGGTTTATCTGTGTTATTTTGCCTGGGACTGGCAAAGAACTTTTAATAGTAAAGTTATTTCAGAAGAAAGAGGCGAAAGGGTGCCAGAATAGGCTATAAAACTAAGCATGTGTTAAAAGAATCTGTTACAAATAAGGCTGGATTCAATTTTCCATTGTCTTACTCTTTTTTCCTCAAGTTGTTTAATTTTCCAATTCAAAACAAATTTGGCAGAAAATTTCCCTTACTTGGTCTTGATCTCAAGGAGGGCTGCTTACAAGAGTTGTACAAAACCTATTACAAGCCTTTAAATAGTGAGGGTATGAGAGAAAAGGAACTCTGATATCTTCTTGGATGTCCAGACTAGAAATAATTAGGGGCAAAAAGTCCTGCCATTTGATCCCCCAAGTTCCCACAGCAGATCTGTTGCTACTCCAAAAGCAGCATTTCCCTTGCTGTTCCGTGCAGCAATACATGTCGCAAACTCTGTCATTTAAGTTGCTCATCAGGACACTTTATTTTGAAGAACTTCAAGGTCACAACTGGTGACTCTCCAAAGGAAAGCCCCCTTGGGTTGTCCAGTAATACTGAAAAGAGTGTATAATTTACATCCTAACACCTTGTTCTGAAATAAATAAACCATTTTGGACACGCTCTCTTATATATTCATTAAAGACAAGCTTTTAGAGCTCTGAAGCTCAAACAGCACAAAAGAAATGGAGTTGATTTTCCCCAATCTCCTTCTTTTAACCCTTGGCAGCACTATATAAAAGCAGAACTTAAAAAAGGTGAAGACAGAAATGGCTATCATGTTCTCTTATGAAACTGTTTCCTGTTACTCCCAGTTTTCCCTTTCATGTCATGCCAAAACCCCCCAATTCTGATAAGTGATATAAAGTCAGAAAACAGGCTATCAACCACATGAAGCCAAAATACTCTCTACACATAACACAGCTTGTACATAATTAATTTTGCCTATAATTAACCATATAGCCTTTTTATGGCTTTAAGAATGGTGTTGAAAGAAACAAGTGTCCTGTGTTAACACTGCAGCAGCAGCACTAACTACAACCAACCCAAGGTGTGCACACTCCATACCATACAGAAGAATAGGAGAACTGCTAAGGAAGACACAGCAGGTAAATTGAACCATCTCTTTATCACTATATAGACAAGTCGGAATGTAACTAGGGATGAATGTTCAAGCAGGACTTTTAATTTATTTTTTTTATCCTTGAACTAAACCCACACCAGATTTTCTCCTAAAAATATTTTAAATGAATTTACAATTATTTTTACTTTCAGATGAGGGTAGTCACCCAGAACTCCTGCACTTAGAAGGCTAGACCAGAAATGCCAAAAGGCCAAAGTTCTATTTGAAGTCTATCATTGAGTTTAACAAATTCCCAAGTACTTCAACCTACTGGAAGCCTGGCTATTTTAAATCATATTTGTGTCTTACCAGTTAAATAATGCACGTGTTGTTGGCTGTTTTGACAGTATTCAGACTATTAGTAACTACAGTTTTAAATGGCATGCAGGAACTACAATTCCTAACAACCAGAAAGAGATTGCAGATGCTACATATCCTCAGGGGTCCCTCCTTCTGCCCCTGGATAAGGTGCTCATGATCAATCAGATCCAGAGAGCCAAAGCTTGGCAGTGTTCAAGATCCAGATGTGAATTCTGGATCCCTGGCTTCAGCAGGAGCACTGCACTCAGTTTCCAGTTTCAACGTGTTCTGATGATGTTAAGGATCTTTTCCTTCTAATTTTTAATAGATATTACAGAATGAAAAAAGCAAACTAGCAGTTATGTTTATAGTGTGTAAAACATGCAAACCCTCTCATTGCTAGTGAGTCCAGACACCTGTTTAGATGCAAAGATCAGTATTTGCATCCACTGGTACAATCAATATTGTACCCTTTAATACCCTCAGGAACAGCACAGTGCTTCAGGAACATTTTAGCTGGATCCAACAATGTTGGCCGGAGTTGACTTAAATATGGTCTGGCACCAGGTCTGGAAGTATAAATCCCTTGTTGTAGCACTGTCTCTGATGATTGTGTGCAACCATGGCAAAAGATTCTTGATGCTTCCTTCTTCACAAGGCCAAAACTGTACTTAGGAAACTTCAACCTTCTACCTTCTCTTGGATAAGAAACAGAAATGTCTACCAGTACATTCACAGTCCAAATGGAGTTGAATTGCAGTACACTCAGTGTTAAAAAGCAGTTGAGTGGGTGAATTTTTTTAATGATACATTTCCTAGGGCTTTGCATAGCTAAGTGTTAGACTTCTGCAAGTGAGGGACTTTCTGCATGTCTTTTAGTGGGCTCAGCACTCAAATTGCTCCATGTCTACTCTTACCTATGAAATTCAGCACAGGCATGCAACATAGCAGGACTCTAAGGTTCTTTTTATGTTATTAAACTTGTTGGCTTTTGAAAAGCTACAGAAAGGTGTTTGACAATGACACACTAAGAGCACATCTCATAAAGATTTTCTCAGGAATATCAATTTAAAAAACATTTTGTGAATGAGGAAGAGAAGGATTTCTTCATGCTTCATTGTTTCATGGTACTTATTTAATATACTTCATCAACACCCAGATATGCAAAGATTTTCCCATTTTTTTCCATCATTTTACTGGGGAATTTAAGTATTTTTTCTGTGTTGCTCCCCAATTACATTGATGCAGCATTTGTTTTTTATTTCCTCTTTGCCTGCCTTTTGAACTACTCATGCCTACTTCAAAATAAATGTCAAAATACAGTAATAGGAGAATGCCTCACTATCTCCAGAGGCTGAATATCTCATCACAGCACATTAGGTTGAATTTTCCTGTAAATCTTCACCTACTTTTAGTAAGATATGTTTTACAGCCTTATTGCTTCCTAAATTCTCCTATGAGAAATAAATCTCTATAGGTTTTTATTGCAATGACAGTATTTTTTTCAGTTTGTATGGATTTTAGATTTTTCTAGAGGTTCAAAGGTCATGTAATAATTCATTTTCTCTTGTACTGTTTTCAGCATTTACCTTGCTTTAAATGTCAGAGCCTTTCACTTCTGTTACTTTGATTTCCTTGCTGCCTCTCTTCTCTACAAGCCATAACTGACTGTGTATTTTCATGTGGTCTCCCCATCTTTTTCCACTTTCGATAATATATTTTAAAACCTAATTGTACCTTTTAACAGTTCTTTTTGGTTTGTTTTTTTTTTGCAAACCCCACACTGACCACTTCTTGATTTTTGCAATCTTCCTTGCAGAGGAACTGCAGCCTGCTGTACACTGGTTACGAAGTCTCTGCAGTCCCAACTCTCCTTCCATGCACAGGGATCCCCATATATCCTGTTGCAGCATGATGCTCCCTGACTTCCTTAATCCACCAAGTGGATTTGTTGAAATCCAATGCTCTGACTTGACTGTGAACGTTTATTTCATACCAGGTGGAATTCAAGGAGTGTTTTGATGGCTTACACATTATTCTTGAGGCAACAAAACAAAGGTTTGACTTCAGGTTTTGAAGACAAGCAAAAAGGGGTTGTAATAAAAGAGGAGAAAGAGAATGATGTTACAATAAAGAGATACCTGAATATATGCTAGTTCAGTATAGATGAAAGAATATGTTTTCAATACACAGAATATATCGATATGAATGTAGAAATTGTACACTGACAGAACTCAAAGAAATCACATTTCTTGGAAAGTGAAGAATTCAAGCAGAGCTTATGACCATATTTCTTAATATTTTATTATCCTGAAGTGAAATCTTTTACAAGATGAGCTAACTCGATGACCATTTCTGTTAATACCAGCAAATGAGAGTATAACTACCCTAGAACAGACAACATTTAACAACATTTCTCCAGGTGTTTAATGATAATGACATATATTGAAGCTTCAAACATCCATTCAACATGCTGTTACTACTTACACAGTATTTTTTAATGAGTAACTACACATACATCAAACTGTCTCCCATATTTCATACCACACGAACTGTATGGTGTATATCTAAAGCACATAACTGAAGAGGCAAAAATCCAAGTGGCAAAACAAACAGCTGAGATAAAAAAATTGTTTGAAAACTATGCACTGTTTCTGAAACATCTTACTCAAAATGACTGTAAATACTGAAAGAATATATTATTACTGCATTATTTACTTCCAAACCATAATTTCAGTTATAAAATTAAACCCACTTGTTACCCCCCAAAACAATGGCAAAAAAATTCTTTTCTCCTGAATCCCTATTTCCCTCCATACAAATCTGTTAACTGGTGGCAAAAGAGGAAAAGAGGACTAACAAGAGGAGGACAGTGGTAGTAAGTCTGTAAGAACAAGAAACGACAAGAGTAAGAAGGAAGAAGCAAAATAAATGACATCTTGTGATCCTCCTTACTATGTGAAAGGCTATTAACTATTCCACTGAACACCAAAGAATATTTTACTTGAACATTTCTTCTATCAATCTTATAAACTTGGAGTGCTTTTCTTTTGACTGGCAATGAAAGCAGAGCTTATTTCATATGTGAAGGTTACCATCAATATTCCAAAAGAAGGGAGAAACATGAGAGGCAGTGACATGTTTAACTAAAAAAGAAGCAAGAAAACAAAAGCCTCCCAAGAAATCAGACTTGCAAACCCTAAAACCATAGATGATAACAGAAAGTTAAAAAAAATTGATCATTTTCAAAGGCAAAAGAAGCAGTGTACTTAATATGCTATGTGGACTGTTATTAGTCAGCTCTGTGGGGCAATGCTTATTATGTACTTCTCAACACTTTATAGAACTTGAGCATTCCAGTCACTTCAGTATCATTCTACATCTAGAAATTAACAGGTTGATACACTGAACAACATGAGTAATACTCAAATTTAAGGTGACATTTGCTAAAAATACATTCCAATGTATTTTTAACAATTGAAACTGAGACTGCAGAACACCAATGAGCATTTCTTCATGAACAAATGTATGTAAACAAATCTGACTTAATTCCCTCCACAGAATGAAACACAGTAGACAGAAAACCATTTAATTGAAGTACAAATGAACAGAAGTTTCACTCAGCAGGACACCCCATATCATTACTGAGAGAGTTGCATCTCAATTGATTTTTCAGTGAAACTGGTTTTATTTTCTTCACAGTCTTCAAAGGAATTGAAGTAGTGCAGAAAAAAATGAGTGACGTTTAAGCACATTTGGCTGCATTGGGTTGTCTATGTTTTCATCATGGCTGATGACGAAGCTTGAAAACAGGTCAGCTGCAAGTGCATGCTGCTTTTGAATTTGTTTAGTAACTCTTCTAGTAACCTATGAAAGAAAAATTATGACAGCTTTGGGAGAGTCGGAAAAGGGAACAATTACCAAAAGTTTTGGCTACTCTGTCTGTGGCTTCAAGTACATTGTCTGCTTAAATAAAGAACCTAAAATTGGATGTGTGAAAATATCTGAAGAGTACAGGTATTTAGTTGTATATGATCAGGACCATCATAGAGTCAGGATCATCATAGAGTCAGCATCATCTGTGGCCAGAGGAGGACTTAGACACAGAGATTTTATCAAGATGATAAAACTGCCCTTTATATGGCTCCCCTTCCAGATGAAGGTCATCACCTTCAGAGGTGTAGGAGCAATGGTATTGTTCAGCCTGTTGCATAAAATACTTACTGTAACAGTGGAGATGCACTGAGATGTTTTACAATCCTGGCTGTGTGCTTTATTTTCTCCACATTCTGGGGAATACTGTGATCTCTGAAGTCTCTGCCCTCTTTCAAAAACAAGCTATATAGGGCAGACATGTATCACCTGAACTTTCTGGCAGGCTGTGATTATTGAGCAGCCAGCAACAGAAAAAAAATCCCGAACTAGCCCAAGAACAACAACTTAAACCACAAAAATCATGATCTGCTTCCTCAGCAGGTCCTCTGAAAGATGATGATGTCCACATTCACCATTTAGCATCATAATAATGATTGTGAATGAACTGACATAAACCAGCTCTCAATCAGTGCACAAATGTGGTATTTTACACAAATACATGTACATTACAACGAGCTGCCTGGAACGATGACAACTGTCATGTAATGACCTGGGAAACAGAACAAGTTTTGCACTGTCTAGGGCTCAGAACTCTGAGGCAGATGTAAAAATTACACAGCTCTTGATTCTCATTTGTCTCATGAAGCTCCAATGCTTGTGACTAAGTGAAAAAAAATAATTCTACAGGTGTTTTGGAAAGTCTGAGTTGAAAGAACTCTTACTCAAAACTGATTTCTAACTTTAACAAAGCATAAAAGCTAGGCAAGACAAGGAGATATCTTGAGACTTGTTGTGGCTAGCAAAGAGTAGGTTTGACTAAACAGACAAAGGCCATCTGGAAGAAGGCATGGTCCCCAGACCATGAGCTGCGCAGAATGTCTCTGTATGTCTACAAAATATTCTAAATTCTGCCTGTTAAGTGCAAACTGATTTGATGCAGGAAAACACAGCAAAACCAATCTCAAGTTCAAACCATCTATACTTACACTACTATATTTATTACAAATGTGTTCTAGTTTTACCATACTACTCTTTATATGCTTATAAAACAGACTAGCAAAGACTAGGCTGGATGCAGCAAAGCAGCTTCATTGTCAAAGGTGCTTATGGGGGAGGAGGAAGAACCCAA
Source organism: Dendrocincla fuliginosa (assembly GCA_035047845.1). Taxonomy (NCBI): domain Eukaryota; kingdom Metazoa; phylum Chordata; class Aves; order Passeriformes; family Dendrocolaptidae; genus Dendrocincla; species Dendrocincla fuliginosa. The sequence continues at coordinate 66,187,633 of JAWWMO010000083.1, forward strand.
CACCCCTCCTGATGTTAAGAAAGAACCAGAGACCCTTATTTGTTTTTTAAATGAAACAGGCCAGTTTTGAGAGTTCCCCACATATCAGCTGGCAAAAGCCTGCACTTTGTTTTTGGCCAATTTTGCTGCTAAATTCAGTAAGACAATACAATGAAGCTCACAGAAACTTTAACAACAAAGGCTAAAATAGACTGAAATTACAAGAGAAATACAGAGCTACATTGAACTGGTAAGACTAGGATGGGCAAGCAGAGTATGCCACAAATCCATTGGCTCTTCTGTGTAATTTTTTAATAGGCCATAAACAAGGACTTGGCTTATTTTTAACTCTGTCCGAAGAGACTTCTGCTCTGCAATTCGAAAGGGTCAAATACAGTGAAAGTCAACCCTCTAATAACAAAGTTCTCTTATGAGAGTAAAAAGCAATGACTCCAGAGACCAAAAAGGAGACAAGAGGGCGTGACTGTACTCACTTTCTGTCAGTCCCACTGGAGAGCTGAGGCAAAGCTTCCAAAGCCTGCTTAAAGCTTGATCTGCAAGGAAAACAAAAATACAAGTTTCAGCATTCACAGTTTTTCCTCTATTAATCCTATGGAGAGATGCTTTATTTTATCCATGTTTTTTCAATAAATTGACAAAATATCTACATGAGACCTGATACTTATATACTAATTGAATGTAAAATGGCATGGGTTCTAGCAGGTCTCTTGACATTTCTAATGGGATGCACACCATATATCAACAGGAAATGTTAAATCAGGAGCTGATTTAAGACTATGTCTCACATCCTGGATTCTTCAAGAATTAAGAGATAGTTGCCAACTTGCCTTCTGCCTCAAACTAAGTGGCCATCAGTGTATGAAGAATAAATAAAACACTGATTTGGGCTTTCTGTGCTCAGTAAGTTCATGGCATTCTCCCTTACAGAAGGGGGCCCACAAAGAGAATTACAGTAGGTTTGCATTGAGATAACACAGATTATAGAGTAATTTAGCTTGGAGGGAACATCTGGAGGTCTTCAGGTTCAATCCTGCTCTCAAAGTAGTGCCAATTTCAAGATCAGAGAAGGTTTTTTGGGGCACTATCCAGTCAAGTTTTGAGTAACTCCAAAGATGGGGTTCCCACCCCTTCTCTGGGAAACAGATATGGAACAGAAGTGCAGGGAATGATGCAGGAGCTGCACATAGGTAAAATCTTGTCAGCAAGATTAGCATGGTGACTTGTGGCAACTACTACTAGTGGCAAGTCCAGGAATACAAAGGTCTCTGTGAAGCTGCAGCTTTCATGGTTCACTGTGCTTTGTCCCATGATGATTAGGGACGACATAATTTCCATTTCATTGAGGCTGGTCAGTGCCAAGTAGTTTTTTTTAGGGGCCTTCTTCACTACCAGATACTCAGGATAGGGAAGTAATTTGAAATGGAATGCAGTGACACCACAGGACACTATCTGTGACACAACGAAGACACATTAGGCCCTCAAGCCCTGCAATGTCTCCTACAAACTGCTGCTTAGGTAAGATGGTCAAATGAAATAATAAATGAACCTGTCCATATCCAATCCCAACATAATCACCTAGAAATGTCAGTCAATCAAAACTGCTGACGGCTATCATAGCCTGTTTTTACATGCCTTGACTACATCAGTCATTGATGCTGCTCATGCTTTTCCTTCTCCCTTTATATTAATGCATGAGTGTGCCCCATGCTATTTATCTTTAGTCTTGTACCTCAGTGAGACACGATAAATTGCACAAAAGCCTTTGAAGGCTTTCATTCTAAGCAACAGCATGAAGCAGAGTTCCCTTTCCCTGATCAGGTGTGTGGAGAAGGAATAGGGTATTTTATAAGCCCGTGGAGAGCACTAATTCTCCATATACCTATCAGGGGACCCTGCCAGTGTTTGGTTCTGTAACCTTCCTCATGCAACTGGCAGATTATTTGTTGGATGCTTTATGAGATTGCTGTGAAACAATGGATACAACTCAGTGACATCTGCTTGTGTCTTGCTTTAGCAGCTGTACTGCTGTTGTTCTACTTTTTCGAGTGGCAAATACTGTTTAAAAATTCAAGTAAAAAAACAACAAAGAACTATTTTCTCTGAACTGATAAAACCTTGCTAGTCATCTGTTTTTCCTATATTTCCCTAGAAGATCACAAATTCTATTTGAAGCAAAATCCCTGAATTTACATTATGTGTTTTTGTATGTTTACCAAGGATTCAATTACTTTGAAAAAAAAAGACATTACAGCACATCTTACTTGCTTTCAGGTGTTAGGTATATGGCCACTGTATCTCTCAATGCACAGATTTCCAGTTTTGCCTAAAGACAGAAATACAAATATTGAAACAATGACACAATGCCCTTTCATCAGCTGTATCCCAGTATCCCAAAGTTTCACCTTTTTGAGAGGCAAATACTATTGCATGCTGGAGTTGTAAGCAGCCCTAGCTTTTAACAGTTTATTTCCTGTATTTTTTGTTGCCACGCTGCTATGTCAGAAGGCTGCTAAAAGAACAATTTCATGCTTTTGAGTCAAGGCAAACTGTTTGCATGGTCGCTATGTAGCAGCCTAAAAACACTGGTTTGTCCCTCAGTAACAGTAATAAATCTTCAGTTCTGCTCCATCTGTACGGTGATAGAAAGACAGAAGGATGCAACCTTCCTTTTTTTTTTTGTGGTAATTAAATACAGTGAGCTTAACTTCTTACAGCATTGCTTGGTCAGGGAAGAAGGAAACACAAGAGTACAAAAATCTGTCAATACACATTTTATTCTTGGTTCTGCTGTTGCATTTATTTTTTTCTATCCAATGAGGAAGTAGAATGATTATAGTCTGTTTCTTGTCTGTCACCTGGTGGGCACACAAGCTTGAGGATTTTAACTCTGCACTGTTACTGTGTCCAGGTATTTATTTTCAGTCAGGCAAATTGTGGTGGAGAATGAACTCCAATATTAAACAAATTTCACAGATCATCCTTCAGTTTCAGCACAACTTTTATATGAAATAGAAATATTCTGCAAATTATTATTATGCAATTTAATTAAAAAACATAAAGTGAACTTCGTCAAAATTCACATTCTGTTTTTGTTCATCTTAAAGATAGAATTTAAACCAGTTAGACATTACAGTAACTGGTCTACATTTAGACACAACTAATATGATATTAAACTTCCAAAACGAAACTTTTAAAAATGCAACACACACATCTAATTCCAAACAAGCAGCTTTGGCTTTAGGTATTTCCCTCATCTCCTGGCTAGGAAGCCAGCTAAGATTTATGCTTTTTTAGAGCCGGAACAAAATACAATACACCCACCAAATTTATACTCATAAGAAATGAGTTTCTCACTACAGAATATTTTGCTTCTTTTTGTATAGTGCTCCAAGCTCAAGATTCTTCAACTTTGTGAGGTCCTGCACATAAGATTCAGGAGTCTTTTCTATATTTTAGGAGATAGCAGTACCACAGGGAAGTGTCACAATCTCAAGTACTGCAGCCTCAGTAAACCTGGTGGAAGGGTGAACCCTGCAAACTGTGGCTCATGGGATGTGGGAATACAGAGTGAGACTTGAGGAGCATTTTTTGATCAGCTTGATGAGGCTCAGATGACTCTCACACTGCTGCTGTCAGACAGGATTTTCTGCGTTCAGGGGAACACAGAAAAAGACCATGTGTGACAAATTTACAGTATGGAGAGAAAATCCTTTCAATGATGAGTTTAGGCAGCAAGTCCATACAGTGGGTTGTTTAGTCAAACAAAGGAGATATATGGTATCTTTGCTGCTAATCACTGATTTGGTTTTAAATAGGGAGTCAATCTTATTTGGCTGTGATATTCCTATGTTAATACTCTGTCCAATGCCATTACTACCAGCAATTGGAAAATAAAGCTTGTAACTGGATAATTATTTTGCCATCATAATGCAAGAATGCTGTCATGTGCAATGAAAATAGGGAGTTTGTTTTCTTCTGTTACAACCATAGCAAGCATTGGTTCAAAGGGATTTTTTTTTAAAACTTTTTTTCTTAGAGTGCTTTAAAACGTAGCCAGTAGCAAGTATATCTACCAATCCAGCTGAAAATGAAGTAAGGGAATCTGTTCTACCCACGTTACAATTAATGCAGAAAGAGTGTAACAGACAAGCCACCAGTTCTGCAAAGACTTACAAGATCCTACGGCATATTTTCAAGATTTTTAAATCTCAAAATATAAAAAGCCTGCTTTCTTCTTTAAAAGTGATTTTTTATGTCAGGTCAAAGACCGTATTTAGCTATCCAAGCAGATACCATTATGATGCTTTTTATCTCATAGGATACAGGTAAGCCTTTTGTGCTGTCTGACACAAAGACAACACTAACAGATAATGAAACCCCAGAACCAGTATCCCAAAAGGTATTTGTCCATAAATCTGAAATAGGTTGTGCACTTATCCTTTTTATCTCCTTGCTTTCCCTGCTACAATAAATCAAACAAATACACAGATTACGCCTCTCTCTGTTATTTTCTAGATTCAGATGTTTGACAGTACAAAAGTACCTGTAAAGCTCCATTCTTGCTGAAGGATGAAACACATTGCATCAGTCGACTCAGTTCTTCAGACACTGCTTCTACAACCCTTGACATTACTCGAGGAACTAAGTCTTTGGAAATTGTAAACACCTAATTTTTATGAAAGGAGAATTGTGAGCACAAGAGCTACATTAACAGAAACATTTTCTGTAGTAACATTTCAATAAAAAACATTAAACACTTTGCCTGAAAGGATCCCTTTACCAATGGACAAAAGAAATTCAAAAGTAACTAGAATATGAAGGATGTCTTTTGGTGCTTGCCCTGCACTTTGACCAATCACCTCTGTTAAAAGTGAAGTTAGCTCTGTGATACGTGACAACAACAACCTTCTTGCAATGCCAAAAAGCAGCTAGACTTCAAAATATGTGCTTTCGGCTCATGGATGCAGATAGTCAAGTGGTTGTACACAGACTGCTGTCTTGTAAATAGCACCCTTAATTCAGGGTTGTATTACTGACTGACACAATTACATATTCAGCTGCTTCTACCCATATATTTTGCTATTTCTTCTAGAATCCTTTGTTTTTTGACAACTCTCAAAGGTCTTCCTGCTTTCTGTCAGAGACAAGCATTTGAAGGGCTTTGAGAGTATGATGGCATCTATGGATTTTCATTTAGATTCTGCCACTGCCACCATTTATTGGATCCCTGGCAAAAAACATTGTATCTTACTGGTTTTCCCATGGATCGAGACCATCCTTTTAACTGCTTATTTATATAACTTTTTAAAAAGGTACTTGGATGCTCCATTTGAGGTTCAGAATAGCAACTGCAACACAAAATTAAATATTAAATCTACGCTTGAAGGAAAGCCTGAAGAAACTAATCTTTCTTTAAGGGAGCTTTAAGGAAGCGAGAAATTGTTGGTGAATTAAAAAAAAAATAAAATTATTTTTCTACACAGGATTGGGGAAAATGCAGGCCAAGGGGCTGGAATATAGGAGGAAGTGAGATTATAGGTTAGACAAACCAAACTTGTGTCAAAAGTTAAACATGATGATAAAGCTACACTAAAATTGCATAGGGCTGGAAGGGAAGATGACACAAGGAACTGAAGAAGAGTGCAAGAAGGAAAATGAATTACATGAAGTTTTGAAACACTTCCCTCATTTTTCTTTAAAATGGTCGAAGTAAGTAGTGGAATCATTTTTTTGATAGAATGCCTTTGCTTTACACAAAGTTTCAATATCACCTCTGACAAGGGAATGTAATTGATAGAAGATATTAATACATATGTGTAAAAATAAATGGAGGGGAAAAAAGAAAGCATAATTCCCATGCAGTTTTCAGTGATGAAATAAGGAATTACATCTCAGGGATCCCATAAGGTTGTCCATTCCAAAAGGCAGGTCTGTACCACAGGCCAAGTACAAAGACCAAATATGTCACCTGTCACCTGTTCCCAGCGCTAATTCCAACAGGCAGGGTTGTTTTCACTTTTTTAGTCAAAACAGTCACCTAAGTAACATACTTAGGTAAACAGTAAGAAAAAAACTAACCAGTAACGATCTGGAAGGGGGTCAACTTACTCAGCACCAAACACTGCTGAGCAATTCAACACAAACATACCAGGAACATGCCCAAAGATCTTCTACTGAGAAGAGGATATTTGTGCCTGCAACGAGCACTCTTGAAGTTACTTTACAGGATCCAGGAAAAATACTTCTCAGCAAGGATGAATCATCACAAATTTGCAATATAAGAAGCCCTTATTTTGATTTCAGCTAAATTTAAATTCAAAAGTAGAGAAACAATTTTCTTTCCACTTCAGTCCATCCTCACTGTTAATCTGATGGTTAATTTTTGCTGTTTCAAACTACAGAAACTTGCAGCCTTGCTAACAAAACTTAAACCTGACCCAGCTTAAAGATTTTCACCAGTGGAAATGGGAGTTTCATCTTGACACACGTTTTCATATTTCTGTAATATTTCACATCTAGAAATTCATGAAGCAATGCTGTTTGGGCCAGAAGCAGTATCGGTCTCAATGAAGAGAGCAAGGCAGTGCTGCAGCATTTTAACAAGTATGCATGTTTACAAGACTAGCTCAATAAGTCACAAATGCCTTTGAATTTTTTAAAGGAAAACCTCTAATTTTAATTTTAATCAATTTCCACTACACTGAAAAACAACATTAAAAATGAGTATCATGCTGGAATAATTCTTTTGTGCTGCTTATTCCCTCATTTGGATGCATTTGGTAAAATCAGCAATACTTTGTGAAAGTGCTTCTGCTATATTTTAACACTGAAATGGTACCAAAAATACTGCAAGTCATACTTGAAGTTCCCTGAAAATATTTTAATTTATATGATCCTGGTAAATTAAGAAGAAATAAAATAAGTAAAAGTCTCAAGTGAATCTCATCAGATTTTCATCACATGGAAAAGGCAGAGCAGCTGTACTTGTGGTATTTTGAAAGGCAAGAGTGATATTACTACCAACGCTTTTACCAGGAGCAACAGTAATCTCTTAACACTCTTGATAATTAGAAGGAAGGAGTATGCAAAACACAAGATCTAATTTAAAGTACCATAGAAAATACCTACATATTATCACAGAAGGCTAAATAATTGCAGCTCCTCCAAGCTTATTATGTTAAAAATAATATTTTAACATGCACTTTCTATCCTTAGCTGTTACCTACCTGAATATTTCAAACACTATTTGTGCTGTACAGACACTGTACAACTTTCCTGGTTTTAGGTTTTCTATTTTCATTGTATGGACAAGATTGACTTATAGTGGCTTTTCACTCTGAGTGGCATGTGTTGAAGATTTCTTTCAAGCTGAAATACAAGCTCATTCACATATGTTGTGGAAAATAAAGTAAATCAGAGAAAGTGAGCATCATAATTAGCTATATCTCTATATCTATACATTATCTGTATGAAAAGTGAAGAATTGAGCTCTAGAATTGGGCTTTCCTCTTTATCAGATAATGGAAACAAAAAGGTGTAATGGAGTGTTAGTGAGGATAAACAGGAACTGCTCATCTCCTGCCTGTAAAAAAAGTTAGCAGTTGCATAACTGGTTGGCTAACCCGAATCCAAAACACTTATACCTATAATGAAGACACTTCAATAGAGGGGTGAAAAACTCCAGCGAAAACCAGGATTTACCAGGAAAAATATTCTGAAATCATATGAATGTAAGCATGAAGCAACCTAAAGCTTTTCCTCACCTCTGCATGCACAGCAATGATATTCACTAATGCCTCCTTCAAATAGTTTCTGACACCTGAAACAAAACATACAAAAGAATTGATTACTTTTACTCTGTGGTCTCAACAACACTGTAACATTCTACTGTTCAATACCCTACCTTTTCTTTTCATTTTTTTACTACCACTTTTGCAATCAGAGGCAGAAAGAGAAAGTTCCATAGCCACACCACCAGTCTATTTCCTTTTTCAAATCAAATGGAGAAAGGCACATTTCCTTACAGCAAAAGATTAGAAAAAAGCCAGTAGGTTCCTGTTTCAGTATTCTTCTTCTCTGGCAACCTAAGTTCACCAAATTTATAATTTAATAAAAACCTAGCATTATTAAAAAATATATTCTGGATGTGTTGCTAGAAAACACATACCATGGCACAATTTAGTAAGTTCTAAAAAACAGGGAATACAAGACCTTTTGTTTTGTGTAACAGTCTTCAAGATCTCACTGCTCTATCAGCTTTCCTATCTGTAAATTATGAATAGAGATAGAAATAGTAAGGACTCCTTTTTCTCTGAAAGTGGTTCAGAAGGTATTACTCATGGCAGTTTATAGATGTCATGCCTTAGTAGAAATTTCCTTTTGGGGAGAGTGGAGAAGTCAAATAGGCATTTTATCTGCCAAGCATATGAAATGCTGTCAATTTACACTAAAAAGTAAATTCTAAACAGAACAACATCCAGCAGGGTGTGCTTTAGGTAGGACAGGCTTGTAGCCAACCTATGCTGCTGTAATTCTGGAGTAACTTTGCAGACCTGGACTCCAGTTGCCTAAGATCTAAAATTGCCTCATTTGTTTTTCTGGCTACTCACTTTTAGTTAAAGGAAAATCAGAAAGCATTAAACTCATTAAAGTATGTATAAATGCTGGAAGTGCAAACAAAGCAATGAGAAAGGGTTAGTGGTCCACAGGACCCCAACTTTTGATTTTGATTATTCTATCATGAATCAGAGAAAGTGCAATGACCCCATGATTCCCTTCAATATAATCAATTGGCAGTAAAATATCAGAATCGTGGACAAAGACTCGTGAGACCACACAGCTCAGAGATCACAGTGTGATTAAGGCTGCTGCTATAAAAATTACAAAGTGAACCTTTAATCAGTTCATCTTATTTGCTCCACCTTTCCTCAGATAACACCAATGCAGCAACTTAATCCTGCTATAAAAAACAGCTTGAAAGGAGTTACCAGAGATTAACAAAATGAGTTATTCTGTGGGAGAATAGAGTATTGTCTCACAACTACCATCTCAGTCATGCTCATTTTTTTCAACCATTGGTCCCACAACTTGCCTCAAGATCTCAAAAGGCGACACTTTTTCTTTCTTACTTAGACAACTATGGACTAAGTTTATAACAGTAGGACACAAGGACAACAGGAACCTCTTGCATGAGGCACAAACACTTTCATTGCCTGTGTCTATGGCATACAATGTGATGCCAGGTTAGAGGGTGCTACATGGAGGGCATTGTGGGTCTCGTGTTGCAAGCAAGGGTGCTTGGGGAAAAGAGGAGGGAAAGATGCGGAACAGTGGCTCTTGTTTCAAAGGGCAGTCAGGATGTAGCTGAGCTCTGCACCCAGGCCTGCGTATCAAGGCAGTGTCTGTGTCAAAAGTTCATAGTGAAGAGGAAAAAAGGTCAAAGACAACTTTACTGCTCTCACTCAAAGCAGCTTAGTCTCTGAACACTCAAAAGAATTAAGACCTTTTTAGAAGAAACATTCTACTTCCACTCTGAAAGAGGTTCAAATAAATGAAGGTAAAGAAAAATATAAGCCCCACCAGTTTCAAAACATCTCCAGTGTTTTTGTTTTTGCTATATTTATTCTTTGCCTTGAAAAATCTCAGTAATTTTTTTCCATTTAAATTAACCCAACAGCAAGTCTGACAGGATTGTGTACTAGGTTGCAGACTTCAAATTTCTTTTTGAGATTTTTTTTGCAGCAAGAAAGTGAGGGAGGAATAAAGCAAGACTAGAATTTTTATGAAACTTTTTTTGTTGTGCCCTGTAACCTTACAAAACAAAGCAAGAATATTACGCACCAATACTTGAACCACACCAAAAGATCACAGGTATATGTGGAAATGCAACACCCCCTTCCTTTTTCCTCTTGTACTGCTATCCTTATTTTACTTCACTCTGCCCCAGTTTAAATCATCTGCAGGCTTCATACCACAGAGGACAAAATTTGTATCACGTCCCAGAAGCAAATACAACTTAACCAGAGATCGAACAATGGTATGCAAATCACATCAAGAGGTACAGGGTGAATTTGGGAGCTGGTTTGCAGTTAACCTCAGGTTGCAAAGTGTTGCTTTTGGTGTGCAAACCTATGTGGTATTCAGCTTCTGGCTGCCTACCAGCCTCATCTTGTGACAGTAGGATCTTTCATGTGGAAACAGTGATTTTGCTTTTGCACAAATGCCACACAAGAGTAAGACTTTGACGGTCTTTCTTCTCTGTGGATCCCTGAGCATCAACACGGCATGTTCCTCAGTCAACCAAAATCACTCTCGTGAACCAAGCAGCATCTCTTTGTCCCAATTGACTGTTCCCCAATGAAGCATCTCATTCAAACCCTGCTACTACTGAGGAGCCACAAGGAAAATACAGAGAGGGACCTGCTCTGTCAAACAGAGAGGGCACTGTCTTCTGCAGAGGGGTGGCCAGCAGGCTGAGCTGGGAAGAAGTGGTATCAAGGAGGGATGATGACTGAAGTGGGTGGGTTGCATAAGAGGGTGATGTGGTTCCAAGGAAGAATCCTCATTTCCCACCCATCCCACCAAAACTCCTGAGGTAGTGTGCCTCTTCTCATGCATTCATGTAACTTGGCTCAGGATGGGAGCTGCTAATTCTGTCTGCTGCTGCTAGCACCCAAATTAAACAACATTTGACTGTGCCAGTAAAAGTTGCCTGCCAACTGTGTCTGTAGAAGCCTTCCACAACACATTTCTTAAAGAGTTAGTCACTGGATGCCATAACTAAGAACCATCAATTTCTAAAAGCACGAAATACTAATGTCAGTAACATCAGCTCCAGGCATTGAACACCATTGTCTGGTGGTGCACAGCTAAGATGAAATGGTTATTTAAGTCTTCTAACTGAAGGGCTCAGAATGAACTGACTGAATGGAATTGAGATGGAACCTATGGTAAAAATGAAGTGAGAGGAGCTTAGTGTTGTGTATCACTAGCCTATCCCAGCTGTAGGATAAAATTGCTAACTTAAACCTCAGTGAAAGGGCATAAGCAGACATATTTTATCTCCCATCCTTGTACCATACACAAGGATAAATGGGGGAACTGAGAGCTTAATGGAGATTATTTCTTGCAATCCCAGTAGCACTAATTAGGTGTTGCTGACCTTTCATAGCAGGTTCAGTCCTGCTATGACTGTAGGATCAGGACGCTCATCACCAGCACAAATATTTTCTCAGTTTCTTAGACAGGTTTGCAATTTAAGAGCAGGTAATTCAGCACAAACTGTGCAAAACTAAGCAGCTTAGAGACAGTCCAAGAATATAAAACTGTAGTTGCCCTAACTGCAGCATCTACTAAGCTGAAAGACCTTGTCATGGTAAGCTAAACAAATCAAAGACGAAAAGAAGATGCAACTGCACTCCAAAAATGCCACTTAGTGGAACCAGACAGGGAAAGAAGGGAGCACTATCTAAGCTGAAGAACAATACAGGTACAAGAAAGAAAGAAAGGTATAAGTGAACTGACCATCAGTAAACTTAGTTGGGAAATAATAGGTCACTGTGCAACAGGTTTGCTCCAAGTATGCTATGAAATATGTGTTTCTGTGACAACCATTGCTGTCAGGGAGTCAGTTTCCTACCATGAACAGAACATAAGCAAAAAGGGTATTTCCCCCCAGCCCTTTTTGTCTTATTTGTGAAAGACTTTAATTTTTGGATGTGGAGACAAAGCCAAACATATCTGAATGTCAGGACCTGCAGGCACAGCTAATAACTGTACTATATTTTGAAAAATTACAATTAAAAGATATCCAGTTTCTGATTTATATCACTGCACTGTTTGTGGCAGGCTTTGTTGAAGCAAAGTATTACTTTTCTGGAGTATGATTCACTGGAAATACAAGCAGTGGCATCCAACTGTGAATTTGTTGTGAAATTCATTTCAAAATGAAAAAATTCTGTCTAGAATAGAATTTTTGTGCAGCTTTCTCTACAACTGTTCAGCAGCCCACACAATTACAGTTTTTGGGACACCATGCTGCCAGTCCTATTATACAGCACTGAAAGCTAATGCACCATATAACTGTAGGTTGCAACTATTAGGCTAATCAAGTGAAACAACATTCTTAAGTCTAAAACACCTCTTATTTAGAATATTGAAGCACAAATACAATGCCTTTCCATAGTTTCTGACAGAAATGTGTTAAAGAAAGTCTCAACAAGTCCTCGCAATTTCTCTGAGGAAAATGTTATTATTCTGTTACAGCATAAATGTATTTCACTCCCACTCTATTCTTAATACCAAAGACTAACTTGCTGGAATTCTAGCTGCCACTAACAAAGCCCCAGTTTTGCTCTAAAGAAAAATGGATGGGAAGACTTCAAACATAAAAATGAGGGACAATTTCAACCATCAACTATCACAATGGCTGAAAGAAACTTTAAAATAGCATCTTCCAATTTTGGACCCTTCACTGTACTTTTTACTGGAGAAACATCTAACAAAAATTATCCATTAATCTCCCGTTTACATCACCTATTAATTTTCTTTTTCTTTTTTTCTTTTTTTTTTTTTTTTTTTACAACTTAAACGTGTCAGGTAATCTACATTTACAAGCAATTTTAGCAACACTGTAAAGCTGCAGGAAGGATGGCTGTGCGAACTATGGGAAAAGCAGAAGGGAAAAAGATTTGTGGTTCCTAGGAGTAACAGAAACCAAGCTTTTAGCTTGCCAATACCGGAGTCATTCAGGAGATCTTCAGATAGAGCAGTACTACCAGTTGTCCCACTTGTAGTTCTCAGAGATATGTTTCCCCCAAGTACTTATATGACAGTGTTATACTATGAAACCTCCAAAGTGACTGAATAAGCATGTGAGAGCAGGAACTCCAATCCCATGTGTAATTCTAAAACACAGAGGCTACAAAAACTTGCAAGCACAAATAGAGCAAAGGCTGCACACACAGTAAAACTGAACTCATCAGGCTGCTTTTTCTGACCCATTAGCTAACACAGGTCTTCAAATGTTCCCAGTCCTTCTAAAGAAACTTGATAGAGAGAGAGAGGATATGAGATTCTAACATTTTTAAGCCTTCTGCAGACACAAGAGTTCAAAGAATGAGCTGAAGTTCAGCTAGGACAACTGAAACACCCAGGAAATTTTAACCCAGGCAGCCCAGGTTTGACACACTTTAACTCTTGTGACACTGGAGCCTCATTTGCGACAGACAACTGGGAAGGTAACCTTGCTGCTGCCTCTCACTGAACAAGCCTTCTTTCAGCTTACACGTTGTGCAAAAGGAGTAGGGAGAGATAAATGCACAGAACTGTTTAGAAAAAGCAGATGATGTCAGCAGATACCTCTGCTTATCAGTAGTAAACCAGACATGAGTATGAGAGGCTGTGAAGGGTCAAAAGAAAAGACAAAAATTTTGCGGCGAATTCAAACAGAGATCAGGCAGGAATATTAAAAGCTACTGCTCTCAGGAAGTTTTACAGCTGGCAATCAGGTTTTTTTTTTTTTAAATGAAGCAAAGAAGACCAAATGTTTCTTGATATATTGACCAAGCTACCCATCCTGTTTCAAGACTGAGTTGACCGACTTATTAGAAACCTAAGCTCTAAGGGACTGAACAAAACGAGTGCTGGGTAGGCACAGAGCCACCAATTTAGGGAACAACAGAAAGCATTCTGGCCCCTGTAGGAGGTCAGTACTTAACTGGGCAAGCAACTCCTGCTGGTGGCAGCAATGTTGCTTAGTGCTTCTGAAAAGAGAGTACTAAATATGTTGGCCTTGAGGCTTGAACATGACTTGGTAGAGCTAGGAAAACTGATGCCTGGAAGTCTGAAATTTTGAATTTTAAAACTCATCCAATTGTATGTGATATTTTTTACAATTTATTGTTCTGTTTGATGGGTTATGCCAGTAACACTCAATCAGTCTGAAACATTTTTTTTCCCTGATTACTTTTTAATAAAAACTTTTCTGAAAAAATAATAACAAACCAAATTTGGTGATTCCAATAGATTAATATTTTTCATACGTAGTTGTAAAACACTGATACTTTCCTGCTCTGGACATTTCATCTGCCATGCTAATAATAAATTCAGAGGAGGGCAAATGGAAAAATGGTATTTTGTCTGCTCTGTTCTAAGGAAGGCACTGGCTTTTTAAATTTTTTTGATATATATTCTTTACGGTTGTATTACACCCTATGACCAGATTTAACTGAATCAATATTGGAAATGTTAATCTTCAAACTTCAGATATATCCTACCAAACATTACAGCCAGTCACACACAAAGTATTTTGAACTGTGCCAGTTAAGCTCCTGCACCTCTTCTGTAAGTTTTTAATCTGCTATGTGAAACTGCTGGAAAAAAAAAAAGCTGCACACATCTACTGCAAGTCGTTAATCAGTGCTGTGCAGTGCACATTAAAAAAGAAACTAATGAATGGTATCCACAAAGCCATGTAACTTCTTTAAACTGTCTGATTTTAACTGTTAAGTTTCCTCTAGGTTCGGGCTGCACTGCAGCTGCAACAGCAGTCTTTAATACCCGTTTTAACTACAATTATCCTAGCATGGGTGGTCATATTTTTTTCTCCTTGCAACTCCTGTTACAAAAGAAGCACTGTAGGCTTTCAGGATACCTCGTGGGATGGCAGAAGATTATTTGTATGTCTGCAGCTCCTGAAAAGGCAGACTGTGCTCTGCAACACGCCAAGTGAGAACTGTCCTGCCCTGTGCAGTCTACTCGGGAATTTCAAGCTTAGATGACTCCTGACAAACCAAGCTGCCCAACACACCCCACAGAATTTCACTTTTCAATCTAACCTAAACTTCCGACTAAAATCAAGTGATCTCTTTCCGAAAACTAAAAATATAAACATGTAAGGCAGAATGGGTAGGAGGGGGAAGAGATACTACAGAGTCAAACATTGTCTGAGGTCACAGAAGGTCAGCAGAGAGGTCAGCACTGTCTGCATGCAGAAGCTGCTAGAAGAATGAAAAGAAGCTTATGTGTACAGACATGTCTGGGTAGAAAAAATTTAATTTAAGAGATCTACAGAATAGCTCCAGGCTTGCTGTGCCTATGGATGACTGCCTGACACCACCAATGCCTGGCAAAGCTCTACCAACTACCTTACTCAAATAAATGAACAAGAGGCAGCACAGACTAAAAGTGGAAATTCAACTGAACACCAAAATATTCTTAATTTTAGGATGCAGCCTTCCAAATAACATGACTTATAATGTAACTGACATATAAAATATTTCAGAAACTCTGCTACTGAACTGTGAATTATGTATAGCAAAAACTAGTTTACATTATGTTGGTATTGTGAAGGTATTTGGAATAACCTTGTTACTTGACTTTTTCAGAGCACTTACCTTGGATTTGAAAAAAAAGGAAAAGCAATTTGGATTTAGAATTAAGTGCCCAGGATGACAGGAAAAAGGGTGACATTTGCTACATTAAATGCACTTGAATAAAGGTGTCGGCCCCCAAAACTATTCAGAAATTCAACATTCAGAATCAGGGAAAATTTGATGTGACTGACAGTCTGTTGAATTTTGTACATTTCCAGAACAACAAATCATATTTCCCTCATTAGAAAATGCCCCAAATTATTCAAAGTTTCTGGAAAATTATTTTAAAAGCTAGCTACTATTTGCAATTACTATGATAAAAACAATACCTCATTTAGAAAGGTAGTCTTCTAATTTCCAAGAAGCCTGTACCTTTCAAGATAGTCCCCTAACTGTGGAATAGACAGAAAGCCAAGCTGTTTGCAGACATGAGCCTTTCATGAACTACAGCACTGGTACATGGGTATGTCATGCTATTTTACTAAAGCGCCCCCACCCACACAGTGATATCATCTAACCTGACACCCCACAGATGTTAAAAAAAATATATATAAAAAAAAAGTAGAGATGTGACTTGGAATTTCCCCATGGACATAACAAAGCAGCTCACCTCTGCTCTTTACAGCAGCACTCAGGTTTCTCCCTTCTAAGACAGTTGATAGGAAATCAGCTCAAGATAACGGCACTACCAGTGTCCTGTTTTCGAAATTAAGGCAGCTAGACAAGCCTGATTGTTTATTCCTAATTACTAAAAATGTATTTGCTGTCACGCTTTGTTGTTTGCCCCAGATTAAAACATTTTTAGAAAACGGTTTGTAGGATGCTAAGAGTAGAACACATATCTGGCAATAGCTCTAAAAATAGACAAGCTCCACCAGGTCATTTGCTTTACCACCTCTTAAATGGCTTTATTTGTTTATTATATTCCTTCCTCATTTTGACTCAAAAATAATTTTCAAATTGATTTAAAAAAGGCTAATAATTAGTAGCTGTCAAAAACCAAATATTAAGCAGTGCAAATAATGGCTTTCATTTACTTACTGCTTCTGCTTTGCCCAAGGAAATACAGACACCACCTCTGAGAGAATTAAATGGACATGTTTAGTAAACGCCTTACTTCACAGTAAGATTTATGCAGTCTGATTGATAAAACTACTTTAACAACCTTCAAATATGATTACATATATTTTTAAAAACGTGTCCATAGTATACTAACAAATAAATACAGCTCCACACACAAGAAAAGGGAAAGTTGGAGGAAAGTAATTATTTAAAACCAGCCTAGAACAAAAGATACAACTGCAGCATTCACAGACTTCTGGATCCACACAATACACCTGAGCCAGCTTATCTATCATACAACTGCTCCATTGCTATTAAAGCAGAAAAACCCACTTAAAAATAGGGACTCCAGAACCTCATTTCAATTTAACCAAGAATGTAAAATTTCTCACTAGGCCACTTCCTGCTGTTGCTGGAAACATTCCCTCCTTTAAACGGAGATGGATTTCAAGGTACTGTATTTAATGTTGTTTTGAAAGTACATTAAGAAGAAAATGTGAACGTGTAGGCAAACTGGAAACTCTCTGGAGAGATTACCCACTTATTTAACCACATTTCCTGTTTTTTAACCCATTTGTCCTAAGTCAGTCCTTAGACTACTGACAAAAATAGATACAAGTGTGCTATAAATAGTTCATTAGCAGGTCTTTCTCAGTAAAACTGAAAATGTTTTGATAAATCTATTGTTCTTACTAGCTCCATACTAATTAAACTGTGAATCAGGTTATTGTTTTCTTGAAATTCTTGTCTGCGTAGCTCACAGTAATTATAAACGTACAGTGCCTTAGAAATCTGAGAAAAAGTCCCAAGAACTAATAGTGACCTATTGATAATTGAAATTTAATGAAGAATTTACTGGCAACCTCTGTGGGAAAGTACTTGTATAAAGCACGGTTCTGAAGCAAGGGAGGACAGAGAATCTTCCAGAACGTTTTGAGATCTGAAGGCCAGAGCATTACATCTTTGAATTTAGTTGTCTTGCCCTTCTTTCCACCCATGACACTATGTTGATCTAACACAGTGAATGCCATTTGAGGAACCTGACATTAAGTAGCCTCAAAACGACTTTCTAAAAATATTAAACATGCAGACTTTCCAGATTTATGTTATCTGTAGTTTTGGACTATTTTAATTCGAGCAATAGAAATTAAGTCATGATGTTCAAAGAACCTGAAAGTTTCTGTGTTTCAGCTGCCTTGGAGAAGCAACAGCTCTAAAGACAGCCAATACTGTGATTAATACCTTTGTCTATGAATGAACTAAAACCTACATGAGGAAAATAACATGAGAATAATAATGGTTCTGTGTGTTTCTGCATAGCCCAAACTAAATCATCTTTAAAACAGAAGCTGCTGAGGCTTCTCTGAACTTTCTGCTACTCTGTTCAAACCACAAAATGATCTAAGGAACAGTTGAAGAGGTCTACCCAATACTGCTGCTTTGTGTTCCTTAACACACACATTAAACCCCACTGCTTCCTGGACAGAATAGAATTTGCTTCATTATTAGGAAGAAAAAGAGCAAAATCTCTAACGGTGAAAGACTACAACAGGAAATGAGAACCCTGACTGCTCTCTTGGGAAGGAGAGATGTTTGCTGTCGTCAAATAATTAAAAGGGGTGCAGGTAGCTGAAGGCCAATCTGATGTGTATGTATGTTCTTGGGAGGGTTTGGTGAAGAGATGGATTTACTTTCATTTCTTCCATCAAACACAGTCACAAAGCATAAAGGGCATTTTGCCAATCCAGACCTGAAGGTCATGAGCAAAGGATGCTGCATACCATCCTTAGAACTGAACTATAAAGATTCTCAAATTACTCAAATGATTTCAACGCATTAATGTGATAACAAGAATGGTAAATGTCCAAAGAAGAAAAAAATAAAAAGAACCCCAAAACTGTTTAAACCAAAATCCCCAATATGATAATGTAAAAAAATTACCTACTTCAGAGCTTACAGCCACTTCATCTAAGCATGCACAGGTATAGCTCACCCAAATCACCACTTGTAAACAAATGCATCACTGACCCTTCGCTCAGCCCAGTATTTGGGATATATGACCCACAGAAACCTGCCTTTTTGTTGCTGTTATTTAAGTAATAACAGCACTGTCTAGCAGAGTTACAGACCCTACACAGTGTTCTACATGCACAGTTGGTCCACCAGTGTGTGGCTGTAACCCCTAAACACAACCTTGTGACAGAACAAGAACACAAAGACTTGACAGCCAACAGTGTAGTGCCCCTACAAATATAACACCACTTAAAAATATCTTACCATTTCTACTTCACATTAACAGTATTGGGACTGTTAAGGTGCAATTTCTTTTTTTATTGGTTGAATTAAAGTGGCTATATATTTGACTTAAGGGGAAACCCAAGAATATAAATTAATTATAGCCATCAGATATTAAAATAGGTGGTTTGAGACAGATGAGAAAAAAATTGCACAACAAGAAAAGACATTTCACCCAACTAAAACGTAACATCCAAACCAAAGCCATTTTTCTTCCTGAGTGGAAAAAAATAGGTTCTGAAGAAGGAAATTTATGCGTGAGACTCTCAGATATAACAAACCCTCCTTCCTGACGTGAAAATGAATACATCTAAGGGTGACTCAGTGTTACCCAAACTTTTTCTACCAGCAATCCATTAGCTGTAGGATGATGCTTCATCTTCCAAGAAAAAATTTTAACAAATTCCCTCCCTCTGCCCCCTTCATTTTCAGCATATCGCAATCATAGCATTATGTATGTAAGGTCTACTACTGTTAATTTTCCACTCTAAGAATAATTCTAATGCTGAAGGATTTTCTTTTGATAAAGCAGAGACTGTTAATAGCCAACATGGAAGGTGCTGAAAACAGGGCTCACATCCCTGGTATGACTGGGTTCTCACCAATTTTAGCAGTTTTTAATATAGGACTGTGATCCTTCTACATGTATCCAGGAAATGTGGCAGAGTGGGAACTTAACAGCTCTTTTCTGGCCACAGAATGTTCTTAAGTTTCCAAAGTCAGTGAGCAAGAGAAACACTGAGGCAAGACACGATATTGCATGTAAGAGGGAACAGACTACTTAGTGTATATAAATATTTTATATATATTGGACATATTTTCAAAAAGTCATGTGCATCAATGGTTTTCTCATGAAATAAAACCAGATCATGCTGACCAAGAAACTGCTCTGCTGTTTAAAAGCTCTCAAAAATTTTCTTTTTTCAGATTTGAGAAAAATTGAGAAACTGTGCAACAGACCAGCTGGTGGGTAATGGACAATCTAAGAGCATCATCTTATAAAGAGCATCTTATAAAACTAGTACCTACATTCTTCTGAAGCCTGGCACTTATCTCTTTATCTGTTTGTCACTTATTTTCCAAATTCTTCACAAGTGAGCCCCCTAAGAAAAAAGAAACTAGTTTCCCCCCTTGACAATTCCGACATGGGCTTCCAAAAGCCTGAGTGTGATAAGTCATCATATTTGGTCATCCTTGCCACTCCCAGGCATCTGGGAGTGTCATTTTACAGAAGTGCAGTCACATGTCCAGTGGTGCCAGTGGGGATCAAAGACAGCAACACAGACTAATCTTCACACTGCCCCCACCTATCCCCATACAGGAGGATTTATGGAATGGCATGAAATGTCAACTTAGAAAGGTGTGTTTCACAGATAAAAGAGTGTAGCTACATGACCATAAAGATACAGGATGACCAATTCAATGGAAAAAGCAAGTCACTTTTCTAATTGTAAGGTATACTAAAAATCAACATCTCTATCAAAACTGAGAACAGTTGAATCCAAAAATCTCAAGCAGTATTTCCTTTCATTAACACAAACGAAGCATAGTCTGCAAGAATACTTATTTATTTCTTTCAAACACATCATTTTTAAGGCACCCTGAAGGTGTCCTTTCATGATTTTATAAAACCTAAAATTATTAAAACCTTTCAAAACACAGACTCACTCAGGAAACTGTGTGTTCTTCTCATAATTCCTGAAGTCACTGGTACTGTAATAATAGCCTGTCAAATGCAAAATGACAGCAATTTCATAAATGAAGAATGGGCTTAGAGATATACTATGTTTATGAATTTACTTTGGTTGTCACTCAAATATTATTATTATAAGAAATGAGAAAACTGAAGTCAACCATCCAAAAGAGAATAATTTCACAAATAAAGTATTTGGAACAATACAGACACCAATAATTTTAGTGTCCAGTTTTGGTCTGCATCTCTCTAACCTTCGAGCTACAGCCAAAATCTCAGTCACCACTGAAACACATCCTGTGTTTATTACAGTGAATTAAGACAGATAGACTTGGGTAAGTAAAAGAAAAGGCAAACAAAAAATGAAGTAGAGTATGGACCTTTCACCTTTTTTTTTTTAGTAAGAAACTTCAGAAGTAGTGCTTTCAGAAAAAGATTATAAGAAGCCTTAAGATACACAATTTTCACATTTTTTACAGTATAGTTTTTGTTAGTAGCATTAGTTTTTTTTTTAAGTTGCTATTTCTATCGAATTATACAAATGGACAAGGAGCAGGTGGTACATGCATAATATAAAAAGCACAATACTTTTGGAGTCTAATTCTGTAAAGATCTGTGAATGTTTTAAACTTGAAAAAGGCAAGCAGTCATCACACTGAGAGAAATAACAGAACTGATCCTTAGTATTTTTACATACTTTTGTTCAAATTGCTTTGTGCACTATTTGTGTATACACAGAATTTTTATTTGTCCTTAGTAACTAAAGTCAGCAAATTGACAACCAAATCAAAGCCAGGGTATTAACTTACAAGCAAACACTAACAGGTAGCAGTATTTTGTAGGCATGGTGGAAGTATCAAGTGATGAGAAAAAGTTAACAAAAAAAAAGGGACCTTGGTTACAGATCCAGTGAATTCCTTAGAAGACAGAGTAGGAGGTTGTTCATTTCACCAAATTCTCTGAGTTATATGGTAAAATCAGTTGTTATTTATTTTTTTCTTCCACAGACTTGGCAACCTGGAATGAGCCTTAAAGAGCCAGCCATCATTTTGACTTTCAGCCAGTTCCTTATTTCTACCAATGTACGTATTTAAATCTGCAACATGCACTGCAGTCAAATGCATGTAGATCAGCAAATCAAGAGTATTCCTTAAATTTATGGGGAAAAAAATGCCATAAATTCGATTTCATGTATATTTTATGCATTTTTTTAAATACTCAATGAGTTGAAACAGCTAACTGCAGCTTTTAGAGAAGGTACTGCAGTACAACAACCCAAAAACCCAACAACCAAACCAAAACACCCCCCCCTCCACCTTACTGTCTTTTACTCTGCCAGGAAAAATGACAAAAATGAGAGAAAATTCTTGCAAGACACAAACAATATCCAGTGAAACCACACATTAAGCCTATTTATTAGAGTGAAGGTGACAACTTGCACTGACTTCCAGTGTTACTATTTCATTGTTTTTCACTTCCAAGCTTCAGTGAATCCCTACAGCATTTTGAAAAAAGCATGGATTTAAAATCAAGAATGTATTTGCATGACCTAAACAATAGATCTTTAAAAATTGTTTAGTCCAAGATCAACATTTGGAAGCTATCTTGACTCAGGAGTGACCCACAACAACTGGAAAGCTTAAGAATTTTCACAGTTCAAAGTAAAGGCTTTTAATAATTTTGAATTACTTCAACTGCTGAACAAGTCCAACATTGTAATTTCATCCACACATCAATAAAGTTTAAGTGTTTCATTAAATTTAAATTGCTATTCGTTGTGTAAAGGAATTTTAAGCTAATGAAATGTTTTTTATTACAATGGATCTGCTGTACTGTTAGAAGTTGATCATATTTTCCCACTTAAAGAGTTCAAG
This sequence comes from Dendrocincla fuliginosa, assembly GCA_035047845.1. Lineage (NCBI taxonomy): Eukaryota > Metazoa > Chordata > Aves > Passeriformes > Dendrocolaptidae > Dendrocincla > Dendrocincla fuliginosa. The sequence goes on from JAWWMO010000083.1 coordinate 66,209,931, forward strand.
GGCTTGATAACTTGGCTACTGAGAGAATATGCTCCAGGCTGAATTTTGTATAGAAATTTTGCATGGAATGCTGAGGCTTTTTGTTACACTAAAATTTTTACCTTAAAAACACACACACACTCCCCTTGCTCTGCCCAGTGTTACTGAAGTACTGAAGAGACAGCTATTTCCCCACTCTGCTAGTCTGTCCTGTGGCAAGGCACACCTTGGAGACTGCATTTTCATCACTGTTTTTAAAATGTTAAAAACAACAGCATCCTTAACTACTGCATACATTCAGGGTTTGGAAAAAAATAGTTTTTACTACTCCTCTTTCATCTTGAAATCAGTATTGTTCCATGCTTGACCATAAACCCCTCGCAACACTTCAAACCATAACCAAGAAAGGGAACTGACCAGTGGGTTCACTAAGGACATGGAGACTTCTGGACCTCCCCTGCTGAGTTATCTGGGGCAAATTCCAGATGTTTCAAGATTATTCTCTGCATCTGCACAGTACTATAACACTGTGCTTTTGTATGGCCCTTGAAGAATCTTCACCACAAGACACTAAGTGCCTGTATCAGGGGAGAAAACTCACTGTTATGGACTGTTTCTAACCAGTACTTACATGCTAAAGGTTAATAAGACAAAACCATTCTCTAAGCACAACAGTGTGAATTATAGGAACCATACAGACCATGCACAGAAAAGTCAGGTAATTTTGATAGAGTTAAGTTTACTTCAGGTCTACTGAGTTTACAGAGGTTACTGACCAATAGCATAGTTTTAACTTGGGACTGCCCATCTAAATCTCACACACAGATTTTGATCCTTTATATTTTGAACTAGAGGATTATTATTTAGCTACTTTAAACAGCAGCAGACAAACCTCTACTACAGATCAGTCTTAAAGGAGAGCCACATTCACCTATGAACAGGTAACACCACCACAATAAAGTTTCACAAATATTAATCACAACCTGTAGATGCTTCTTGACCTCACAGTGCTCCCATGCACACTGTCTTCAGAAACTGTGACAATGATCCCAGTACGAGGTAATAAACTCTTCCCCAGTATAAAGTTCTGGTTTCTACAGCATATTGGTTTGCCTTGAAATCAACTTTTAAAATGGATGCCTTGCTTTCTATGGGATCTTGTCTGCACCATTGACAACCTCAAAACAGGAAATGAAATTGTATGCATTAGCCAAAACACTATGAAAAATGCAACAGTTTCAGTAGAGCAAATGTATTTAAATATAAAATAAAAAAAGAAAACCATGAAAACACAATCTCTCAGCAGACAAATTCTGCATGGTAAGAAGTGAATTCCATCAATACAGAAGGCCAGGACCCACACACTAATTAACAGCCACCCAAGAGCAATGCAAGTAGAATGCCCATGGAAAGTGGCTGAGGACTGCCAAAGGGACTTTAAAACAGTTCTGGATACGAGAGCAGTCCTAAGATTTTTTAGCAGCTAGTGCTACCCAACTCAAAATTCTGAGAGAAATAGCAAAGCATCTACAATTAGCACACCTGTGGAAAAAAATCTTGGTAAGAGGAGAATAAATGCAAGCTGAAAAGCCTAACTCAGGACTCTGGAACAGACCTGACACAACAGTTTGGGACTACAGGTAATTTTACTTTTCATATGTCTTTGCCCACTCCACTTGTTTCATTAAACCTCAGTTTGTTAAAGATTATTGCAGAAACTACCTTGAGCATTACTAAGGTAATAAAAATCTTGTTTCTAAGGGCAACAATTGAAGAAGCAGACTTACACTAAGCATCAAACACCTCATTCACAACCAAAGTTTTAATTTACTTGGGCTTATAATACAATTAATAATCAAATAAAATCAAATAGTGACAACTGACTGAAGAGTTCCAAGCTCTGGCCTACGATCTTACCACACCTCCCTCACCTTCCTGGTCTTCAGTTCTGGCTTCTAAACCCATCTGGACCAATCCCACTGAGTTCTTCCTCTCTCGCACTTCCATCCTTTCATTACTACTCACCCAACCTACAAACCCAATCAGCCAGTGCTCCAAAACTCTTCCCTGCATCATTCCATAACATTGCCGCGCCAAAAATAATTAGTAAACCAGATGGGAAACATCAGGAATGCAAAGCAAACATGAAAGCTTGCACTATGCCAACATTCTAGATCACCAAGTATTGTTTTGATGACAAAGCTTATTACTACTTGTGTTTTATTGAAAGGGTTGAGGCAGTACAAAACTTGTGTGGATATACCCTCATTCAAGCTTGTAATAACAGGTGCTGCAAGAGGGGAAAAAACCATGCTTGCCCTTTCTCCTCGATGCATTATCATTGATTCCAATCCCCAATTAATTTTCTGCTTTCAGCAATGCAGAGATCAGATCCTATTATCAAAGGCAGTCATAAATATAAAACAATAATAAAAGATCTTAAGTGTTTCTCAAAGACTGCGCTTGAGGGGTTAAAAAAAATGTAGGTCTCCTTGTAACAAAACCAAAACCAAACAAAAACAAAACAAAGGTTGTTGACATGAACACACAGCTACCCAGAGATGGGCTGTGAACTAACACTGCAGGAACTAGAAAATGCTGAACTGATGACAATTCTCCCAGGGAAAGACCAAACTGGCCTTTGAAATGCTAAGCTGCAGACAAGTATGACACAACTTCCTACAACTGGCAAGGCAACAGAAGAGACTTCTGAGTTGTCAGATATTGCTGATAATCCTCTGAAGCTGCAATTAGTATCATCTCATTTAGGTATTAGAGTGAGTTGTAAAACCATCAGTTAGAAAAGGATCATGAGTAGACAATTCTCAAGCTACAAGATGACTAGGATGCAGTCTGACCAAGGAATCTTTCCTTTTAGAGACACAAGGCTTTTGCCCTCATGCTGTTTCCAACCCTCAAGCAATATAAGTGAAGTCTACTTTAGGTTTTGAAACGTTTCAAATTAGAGACTCTCTTATCAATCACATTATTTCCCTTTTTAAAATAAACCCTGCCTTAACAGGCAGTTTTCAAATTTGCTGACCACTTTAGCCTTTAGCAAAGCATAGGCAGAAAAGCCACAAGGTATCACAGGAAGAAGTTTGACAGGTAAAGGCAAAGAGAAGCTGGGAGAGAGATGGATGTCAGTCTAGTAAGCAACTCCTGATGGGCTTTTAAGCAGAAAATGCTATAAAGCAGAACTGGGAGTGAAGGCAGACATGCAACACTTTCCAAGGACAGAGAAGGTATCATGTCCATTCCATTTCACCAGCTACAATGATCCTTAAAATTTGCATTTTAGACATCAAAATAATACAACTCAATGTTGTCAGAAGTGAGAAATGTAATAAAACCTGAAGGCATGAAAGTGAAATTGAAGAAAAATATGAGCTTAAAACGAAATTACATAAATGAAGGTGTTTTGAAACATGCAGTGAAATTTGTGCTTATGTTTCAAGCAGTAAATTATTTTTTTTAAGAAAATTAATTGCAAGGTTACTATATGATGGTCCCTGACTTGGCAATTTTAGTCAGATTCTACTCTGTGAAGTAAAACAAATGCAAGAACTGTAGTCATGTAACACATGGATTTTTACTTGTTGATGAAGTAAGTAATTTAAAGATGTTGAATTCAGCTAATACTAACAAAAATTTGATCATTACATAGTTAATATTTCATTACTAGAATGATAAATTATCAATTTACTAATGTATGTTGCAAGGGCAGTTAGCTTGAATGAAAAATAGTGCATTTTAATTGGATTATTTAAAAAGTACTGTGTGTAAGAACACTCTTGTGCCATAAACTGATGGCATTTTGTAATAAAACCCCCATATTGACAAGTCCTTTAGCAACTTCATTTGTCAGAGCAGAACACTTTTTTTCCATAACGTTATATGCAAAATATCATTGTTTTCTTCCTGTTCACAGATATGGCACATTATATCCCTCCATCAAAATAGAATTTGGCCCTACTAAAGCACAAAAAGGCAGACAATTCCTAAACGCAGGACATCAATAGTTTGTGGACTGTTGAGAGTTCCAAATCATCTACCTCTATTAAGATCATTTTGAATCAATCCACTTGAACTGTTAGGAGAAATCTAAAGGGTGACAGAGATTTCAAACAAAACAGTTTTACACATTTCAGTAAAAAAGTAATTGCCTATTTCTAAAAAAAAAAAGGAAAAAAGGAAAGAGATTTGTACTATATCCAAATGTTTTTAAGATGTAAATGCACTTGTCATCTTTCATGTAAGCAGGGTGCTGGTGCCCCAAATTAAACAAAAGAAGAAAAGTTAGGGTTGACAAGTATGTCGCCGCGTAACTACAAATTAAATATGCCTTTTGATAGTTCATTTTAACTGCTAAGTATCTTTTTATCAGGCTATTGCCATTAGAAGTTTTTTATTAGATTTTTAAATTAGACAAATAACAGATAAGAGATGTGACAAGTATAACAAATCTGATTTATTAGATTTGATGCACTTAATCGTTTACTGTAGTAGCAGCATTTGATTTATTTGAAATGTTTTACACAATGGTCCCTTAAAATGCCAAAGAAGAAATTCAGATTTAATTCTACTAATTCAATTTATGCCAAGTACAGAATGAATATCTAAAACCCACAATCAACTTTCAGCTGAAAGTGCGAAATGACCTAAAACTTTCAAAGAAATGTGAAATTTTAAATACTGGCCCCCTCCCCCCATTCCCATATCTGCCAACACTAGTGAAACACAGAAGATACATAATTTAGAGAAGGTTGTTAGAACAGAATCTGGAACCTCATATGCTGTGAACTTTGAGTGAATGCTGGCCAGACTGAACAGCAGCCAGCATTTGAAACACAAGTTATGAAGAGACATCACCATATCTCAATTCCTCAGAAAAATAAAGGAACATCAACTTTGTGTGGCAAAGAAATCCACACTTAGTAAAGTCTCAAACTTATGCACTAAATATAAGGAAACTTGCCAAATTATGAAAAGTAATTTGACATTTGCATGCAAGAGCTCACATGAATAATCCAAGACTGGATGCTCACATACAACCGCTTCCACTTGGACTGCACAAACTTCCATCCACAGAAATCTTTTCTATCCAAATTCAGATTAACACAACTACCTCATTCACTCTCTAAAAGATTGTAGGCTTGCAATTCAAAAAAGATCAAAGAGCCTAATTTTTTCATGTGACTAAGACATAAGATATGCATTTTAAAATAGAATTAAAAAACCCACAAAACACAACTTACTACTAAAAAAGAGAAGAATGAACAGGAACAAAAAAACCCCAACTTGTACACTGAACTATCAGACTGACCAGTATACACAAAAAATAATCTAAAACCATACGTGGCAACTGATTAACACTATTGTTTCCTATTGTTCCTTTCATCTCTTTTAATTCTGTTAATACTGCAGAATAAATTAGAACAATGTTTCAAGTAAGAAAAAGGAACTAAACTACATTTCACTGTTGCTGCATGTTAAAATTGAAGCCTTTGTTGTAAAGACTCAGAAGTGTACACTGAAATTAAAAGGAAAATTTCAATGAGCTATTTATTAACAATAAAACTAATTAAGTTAATAAAACTGCCTTCTAACACCTTAGATCAAAATAAAGGGCCAAAAGTAAAATTACTTTGTGCACAAGCTCTTTCTGACTTTCAGAACATTCATATTGAAAAGAACATGCATGTTGAAAAACTCAACAATAAAAGTTTTAGCACATAGGCTAAATGAGAATTTGCCCCATGCAAACTATTTATCTTTTTATGTTTAAAACTGTAACAAAAAGCATATGTATAGGGAAATATCTGATAATTACAGACAATTGCCTACGTGAGCAAGGCATATGCTTCTTCCACACTGACAAAATATGGTATAAGACTTGAGCATTATGTACTTTTCAATGCTTGCTCAAAAGGAAAGCCACTTAATTCTAAATTCTTCTTCTGGGCTGTTAATTTAATACAGTTCTTCCCATTGATCTATTTTCCCATGGATTTTATGACACAAGGAAGTGTTGTCCCTGGTACTTACAGCAGATGCCTGCAAAGCTGCCCATGGTAAACTGAGGGCTGAGGTTTTGGGATAAGATTTTTCTGAATATTTTATACCTTACAAGACCTTAGGTGGTCAAATTAAACACGAATGTTCAAACTGTCAGGAGTTAAAGAAGGCATTTTAAAGATAAAGACAGAAATGCCTGAGTTTTTAACATGACACAGCAAACACTGTGGGCAGAAACCTGCCTCTACCTTTTTTCCCCCTCCCAGATTATGCTTCACTCACTTCTCAAATTCTGTAATAGCTAAGAATAGATTTTTGCCAACACCAGTTCCACTTAATAGAAAACTCAGTTGTATCTCCAAAAGAGCTGCCATTTCATGAAACAAGTCGAGTGTACTCATGTGAGAAAAAAATGTTGTTATTTTTTAAAGATTGAATTATACTTGATTGTCTTTGTGTAGTTTTTCTTGGTACATAATTCGATATGGAAAAGCAAGCAAGCAAAAAACCAGAATGGAAAACAGAAAATTCTTTTACTTCATGGGCCTATATGGCCAGAACAGAATTGGCAATAAATACATATAATTTCTGTACAGTAAATTTATATGGATTTGATTCACTTGGCTGATGATGCAGACATGGACTTTTGCAGCCTGATTCTAAAAAAGAAATGTTGATAGCAGTGGTGAGGCAAAACATTTAGGGTATTGCTGTATTACTCAGTGGAATTGCCTATATATAGCATGTAACATTGCCTGCAGTGTTACTTTAAATATATGTAATGCATACATAACTTCTGTAAGCTGTGCAAAGAAAGTGATCAGTAATATTAATAGGCTGTTATCCCTAGAGGACAAAAGTGCAAAATTAAGGGGATTTCTTCAATTACATAACAGGTTCTGGTAAGCTCACTTATCTAGTGAGTATCAGACTTCTCTGTCCTTTTATTTGCACTTCAAGCCTGTCTCTTGTTTGAATTAACTCTTGCAATTCATTCATGTTTCTAAATAAATGGATTAATTCCATGTAATTTTATTTCTAAATCCTACCCTAATTCACATTTTTACCTTGCTCATCCAGTCCTGGTTTCCTTGATACCAGACTTCATCACAAGTATTTTGTTCCAGTCTCCTCCCTCTCCTGTTTCCTCCAATATGAGCATCCTCCCCATGAACAACTCCATCCACCCAAAAGTGTTATCTTCCCAACAGTCCAGATCAGGTGTTCTCTGCAGAGAACTCTTCAAAACCAGCTGTAAGTCCTGAAGCACTGGACTGGACTAGCAACACAGCAAACTCACCATCAGAGAATTCTTAATGCTATTCCTAACCAATTCACAAGGATTTTTATAATCTCATTTTAAAAAATGTCCTTTGCAAGAAATATATCATAGCATCAACATGCCCCTATTCTGGTCAAATTTTCACCTGCCAGATGGAATACTAGAAAAGTTCAGGCAGCATCAGGGAAATTATTTGCCTTTTACCTTAACTTTTAAAACACGTGCAAATTGATGTCTTGGACTTTTTCTTTCCCTTAAACCTCCCCCCTCCTCCCCTTGTCAAAATCTGCCTTTTTACTATCATTTGTACTATTTGAAAGCTAACAAAGAAACAGCCCATAAAAAAAAGCTTCATTTCAAAATATTATGTCCTGGCAATCATCCATAAGGAACATCAAGTAACTTCAGTTATGGAACATTACACATCACCGAGAGCACCACTCAGAACATAAATGAGGCCTAAATAGTTTGCCTTGTCAATGCCATCAACATTGTTTTTTTTTTTAAAATTAAGGCTACAAAAGTCATGATCTCACCCAGGCAAATTAATAAAATAAAATCTTTACATTTTGCAGTCATAAAGATTACTGAAGGAGAGACAGTAGCTTCTAATACACAACTACTTAAAAAAAAAATCAAATGTATCAATTTTTAACAAATCCTTGAGTCAATGGTGTATTTGACTCAGTGTGATCCACTCATATGTATGCTATTTCAGTTTAATAAAGTAGGTATTTTTCATTCTGTACTATAATACAGAGCGTTGTTTGTTTGTTTGAGGGTTTTCTAAGAGGAAAATAAAAAGATAGCATGTGTACTGAAGTACTAACTGCATCATTTAGATAATGTAAGGGCAATTTCTAAACTAAAATCTTATTGTGCAATTTAAAGTTGTTTGTGAATGCTAGTTTATTGAAAAAGAAAATAAATTCCATGCTTGTTGGGTGATCTTCTTTGTTTATTCATTGAATACTGGAAAAAGGCAGATTCTCATATGCTCCACAAGGAGGCTTTTTTTCCCCCTGGTCCTTTTCAAGAATGTAGTTCCCCTACCTTGTCCACGAGGTTACTTACTAATCACTTACTGATTTTATCTTCAGAGCACCAAATACTTCCAGGATCAATGAAGCACTGCTATAAGCAGACAAACTGAAGGTACTCAAAGTTACTCTTTGCCCCGGTTTTGGCTGGGATAGAGTGAATTTGCTTCCTAGCAGCTGGTATATTGCTGTATTTAGTATGAGAACAATGTTGACAACACATCCCTGATTTATGTGCAGCTGAGCAATGGTTTATTTCTTTCTTTGCTACTTTTGTTTCCATTCAAATTTATTATTATTATTATTTTGCAATTATTAAACTTTCCGTATCTCAACACATAAGTTTTTTCACTTTTACCCTTCTGATTTTCTGCCCCATCCCACCAGGGCAGGGGAGGAGTGACTGAGCAGCTGTGTAGTTCTCAGTTGCTGGATGGTATTACACAATACTCCTTTATACCAATAGTTCACATGGTACATTTGACATAAGTTCTTAATAAGAAAGGCAGTTCATCAAGGTGGAGAAGCACAGGAGTGACTATATTTTTGTTTTAATATGTCTAGCTTGGGAATTAACAAAAAAATCCCAGACAACTTCTCTACTACTTCAAATTGGCCAGCATTGTGATATGTAATCCTGAAGGGAAGTCTTTAATATACATAGTCCTAACTTTCATTTTTGCCAAGAATTTGGAGAGGAGGTATGTAAAACCAACAAAAAATTGGACAAAAAGCAGGCTAAGACCCACCTCTATTAGAAATTCAAAATTACCTTTAAACAAAGAAATACTACAGAATAATCCTGTAGGCAACGTGAGCCTAATAAGCAGATGGTAATGCACTAGATCAAATGAGCATATAAAAAGCTGACACAACTTTTTTTGTCTTAGTGAGCTGGTGGGAAACCAAACATGCCAAGTGAAAACATACTTCAAATATGATGAGAAATTTTGTACTGTTCAGATACAAATTTGAATGTGCAAGATGAGTATCTAACTTATTTCTGCTATACGTTGTACTACAGCATATATTTTGAGCACAAAAGCAGTGCCAAGAGATAGAAGAGACAGTTTTCTCCAAAGTAATAAACCCTGAGATCTTTGGGCTTCGAAGTGAGCAAGCACTGCAGCTCTTATTCACAGATTACCACTGTGCTTTCTATAATTACCTGCACATCCAATCTTTAAGCACCACAGAATTTCTACTAAGCCTGGCACACACAACTCCATGAAAAAATCAAAACAAGAAAGTACAAATTGATTAAGACAAGATCACCTTCAAAATGCCCCATGCTATGTCACTGCAGCTAATTTCTGCTTGATATTAACCAGGCACTCCTGTGATAAGTGATTTCGATGTATCAGTATTAGATACGACAAACTATGAGTTCAAAGGACCTAACTGTGCATAGTATTCACTACTGTGAGAAAAGACAGACTCATTTATATTATGGTCCCTTAAGACACAGGCTCTTAAAACACCTAAATAATGACAAACACCTCAGTCATTTTAAACACGTTATACCCGCCCTTCGATGGTTTAACGTTCTTTCCTGAACTACTGTTATAATACGCATTTTCTCATAATTTTACCTTTTCAGAACTGTAATTACATCTATTACCAAAGTAGCCAGATTCTCATGGAAAAAAAGCCCAAACTACCTCAATGAATTTCATAAGAAAGTAGCAAAGACGGCTTTTATAATTCTCTCTATTATATATAAGCAATGAAGCAAAATAATCACAAAAAACAAGTATTAAAGAGATTATCAATAATGAAAGCAGCTTTAATCATTTGAGGGTATTTGAAAAATGATTTAGGAATTAAGTAAAGTCTGTGAGAAAGAACTTATAATGAAAACTTGTCAAAAGTTAAAAACAGAGATTAGAAAAAAGTTTTTAATTGTACAGTATATTTTAGCTCCTATCAATCACTGTTAAATAATTTCATAGTTTAATAAGCAGATATTTACCTGTTGGAACAAGACAATCTTTCCAATCAAAATACCCTGCATAAATGCCAGGTTCTAATGACCCTACTATTGGATCTGCCTTGAATTCAATGTACATTTCAAACAGTCTTTGATCCAGCTCTTTCAAGGATTCCATACTAACCTAAAAAATAAAAAAAAGAAAGAACATAGTAAATAGTCATTAACTACAAGAATTAAATCACAAGCCCAAAAAATTTCCTCATGTCTTCTTTACTTTTCAGTAAAAAGTAGCAATTACTGACACATGTCAATTCATAATTACATATATAAAAACCTAAGAACTTCCACATTATCTGTGCATCCTACCCAGATTATTTTTTTTTTCTGATTGTACTCAGCAATAAACATTTCAGTGAAAAGTCCAAGGAAGCAGACAGATCATTCAGTAATTGTCTATTGGTATGATTTTTTTTCCCTGCATGTCAGGAGGTCTCTATGTTGTAAAATAAACAACTGAATTTTGTCGTGCTTTAAAGTATGCCCATAATAATTTCCATCACAAAACATGAAGATTTTTGTATGATACTTTATATCTATCAATTGTAATTTTACAATTTCTCACTATCCACTCTATATTTGAAAAATACAGGATTTATTTAGGAATCTCTGCCTCCTGAAACTGAACATATAGACTTCCCCTCTCTACTTGAAGGTACCTCTGGAGAGCAGGAGCAGAAGCTGCAGCTCACCAACACCTGCAGAATTTTACACTTTAACAGCTTTCCAGGCCTTTTTTAGCAATTCACACAACTTAGCCCCACTGAAAGCTAAAGGGATATGCACAGCTTGTTCACTGTATCTTAACAACTTTAAATTTGTACAAGACTTTTTATTAAACATGGGTACCCTCCTGTAATTATAGCTTCTACAACAATTCTAGAACACAATGTATATCATAAAATGTTGAAGCTGAATGTCGCTATCTAAACATAGTAAGGGATGTTAAATGAAAATACAGTGAAATGAAAATTAAGATGAAAATATCATGTGATTTCAACTTAAATATATTTACCTTTATAAATGAGAGCTTAGGCAATACCAAAGTAAAGCTTTTAAACTAGTTTTCATCTTCCTCAACAACTAGCAAAAAAAGCCCAAACAAATATATAAAATGATAACTTCTAGAAGCAAAGGGGTTTAAAAGTGAGGAAGAAGGCAGGTCTCTAGATCAGACTGGGAATTCAGAAAAGAAAAAAAAGAAGAATACCATCACCTTATTAAGCCTTTCTAATGATTTAATGCTGCAAACTACAGAATAAGGGATGAAGCTTACTCACTACAGGGTTGTGTAAGGTTCTGGCATGCCTACATTGTTAAATGAAGAGAAAAAGGAACTGCAATATTTCAGTTAGGAATACAAAGGCAGAGAAGCCTTCAGGAGTGAAATTGTAAGTGCAAAGGAAAACAATTATTATTGAGGTTAAAGTTGCTGCCACTTTCAGGGAGGTTTAGATGGTAAAGAAGGTGTTCAGAAACAAGAGACACCATCACTTTCTGGCTTTTCTAGCTGATGAACCTTCCTTAATTTGTCACAAGAAGATGTCTGTCCTGAAGACAAGATTTTCATGAGGCCTGAGAATATCAAGGCTATTTACTTCTTTCCCCTCTTCTACCTGACAGCCTATTTAAAAAAAATGAACTTTAAAAGGTACAGAAATCTCATTCTTTTACCCCTTTCACAGGTTTCAAGACATTTTTCACTTCAATTTCTTATGATTAGGGAGAATAAAAATCCTTAGACAATTCCTATTTAGGTTTGAACTAGTGGAAAAAATAAGGTCCAGTGGGAGGTCCCTGCAAACATAGCCCCATTCAAAGAATCTTTGAAAAAACTGCTTCAGTGTTCCTTAACAAAGTGTTTGAGAATTAAATAATTCCACCTTCCACTTCTGCAGTCATTCAATACAAAAGATTATCTGCACATTCAGTACATTTTATTTTGTTCCATACAAGTCCTGTTTAAAGTTCAATGTCCAGTTAAGACAGTGGTGGGTAACCTGGTATTTCAGCTGGTGGGAAGAAAGAATGATTAATCTAAGCAATTAAATTGAGACCAGGATGGAAGAGGGAAGCAGAGCAAAAGTCCTTAACATCTGCTGTGTATACTCATTTTCCTGACTCTCAGGTGGACTAAATGCTCATGAAAATATACAATTGTTGTCTTTCTCACTGTTGTCTTTCTGCTACAAACATCCCTGTAACTACAGTTTTCAATTCTTGTATTAGACTCACTTTGAGCCTCAATCCTAGTAAACCTTCTATCTAACCTAATTATCAGAACTGCGGAAGCAATTTTATTCAGAAGCTAAATCAATAAACTGGGATGAATGTTATGGGACACATTTTTTTCCTCACTTGCTAATTGACTAAACTGATGATAAAAAGTTAAATTAAAGAATTGCCCCACAAAAGGACTTAAAAATTTATGCAGAAATAAAATATAATTACAGGTGAATACCATACGCATGTGTCAAGATAACATGTGCTAAAGCACAGTGTAAAGTCTGGCTGCTTTAAATACTTTTGTATTCAATACACTAAAACAAAAAAGGAAATAACCATGTAGAATGCGAGGAAATGTTCCTGTCTAGCATTCTGCAATTGCTGTATTTTCAGAATATTAAATAACACTGATTTCCCTACTAACAAAGGCAACTAAAAAAAATCCCAAAACAACAAACTAACCAAAGAACAGATAGTCTTTTACCAAAACACATAGCAAAATTCACTTTAAAATTCAATTTATAAAGCTAACAGAATTGAAAAGTGTAGTTTTATTCAAGTCTTCTCAGATAAAAACTAATTCTATTTTTTAAAAAATATCTGCCAATTCTTTTTTTAATCTATGATTTAAAAAATTTTAAAAAAAACTTACAGAAGTTTAGGTGACAGAACAAAAAACTGAAACAATCAACCCATCAATCTAAACATCTGTGAGCTTCTAGCCTCTTTTAAAATAAATGAAGGGCTCAAAACCCACTTTCTTAGGATGACTATCTAATTACGCAAATCTTCCCAGCCTGCAATACCCATTGATGTGCCCCATATCTGCAGTGTTGCACCAGTCAGTGCTTTCAAAGGGTTAATGAAGATTTGAAATTAATCTGCCACTTGAACATTTGAACTTGGTAATTTATAAACCTACCAAACTTTTAGTGGCAACACTTTGACGTGGCTGTACAAGGCAGGGTGTTGAATACATACACAACAGATGTCTTAGTTGCTTATATAGACAACACTAACTACCTAGTTCAATTCTCACTAGCAAAAAATCGCAATATCCAGAGTAATTTTCTCTCTTGTACTAACCACACAAATCTTAGCAAGCCCACTTAAATACTGTTCAAAATTACTTCAGCCACAAATTTAAACAACATTCAGGCATAATGGGACTAAGGATGTACTACACAGTAGAACAATCACTTTGAGTGAAATACTGTACTCTGTACTGGAAAAGGTAACATTTTACTTCCAATCAACAAATATTTCTGGAAATAAACTAGCTTTATGGTCCTAAGGATTAAGTCACAACATTTCTCATAAGAAGTGATTAATCTTTACAAAAAGGCAGGAAAATGAGACAGCTACTGCCACCCACTTTGACATTTTCGTTCTTTGAAAAAGAAAAAACAACAAAAAACACCCCTCCAAAGACAACAAAAAAACGTGAACTAGTTTATGAACAACAGCTATCAGTAATGCCGATTGCCAGATGAAATAATCAAGTGTATTTCTGAGATAACAATCTTTTACTCTCTGCATTGAAAGAACACAGTGTCATTAAACACATTTCTTAGCTTTACTAAGAAATCTGATAAGCTTTGCCATTGAACACACAAGTCCTGAGCAAGAGGTCACATTTTCTACACCAGTTATTTAAGCCTTTTATGAACACATGCAGCCATATCTTTGTTGTTGTTGCTGTTGTTGTTGTGTCCAACTGACACCTGGAGTTCCCAAATCCAACTGATCCCATTCATTTGTGGAAGGCTCACCCAAGAGTCCTTTTGGCTATCTGACACTTGCATCCACTTTCCACAGCATGTAAACCAAACAGAAATCTGTTTCCTTCAGAAAACAATGAATGTTCAAGCAATGCTACTTATGCCAGGGCTCTCACTTACTTGAGTTATTTTATCAACACCTTGAAAGCCATGTTTCTCAAAATGTTCAGCTATATTTAGGAAGGTATGACGTTCCAGGTAACGGCAATTACTGAGTGCAATCAAAAGTCTCTGTTCCTATAAATTGGTTTTAAGAGAAGAAAGAGTATAATAGTTAGGAAAAAAGAAGTATCAGCATAACCAATACTCTAAGTGTACATACAGTATTTTATTGACTCTTTGTGTGTGAGAAACCTACTCATAAATACAGTGGAGTTTACAAATACTTTTGTCAATAAACCATGAAGAACTGAGTGATTATCAGGTATGATGACTGAACATGAATGTTTTTGCTTATAGGATCCGGAGCATTCACTGGAATAGCTGTGACTAATACAGAACTGTGGTTAAGACTTCTTTACAAAAATTGGGTTTGGACAGCTTTCCAGGAAGCTGTTTCTGGCTTTTACTTTGTTTCAAGAAATATGCTAAGAATTATGACCATCATAAAATCAACTGAAGGTCATCTTCACTTTCACCCGAAGCTGGCTAAGCAAGGGAAGCAAAACAGGTACCAAACAAATGCACTCACCCATTTTAAAATACTAGAAGTTTCAGAACTACATAACACAATTTCAGCAGTTTGAAAAAATTCTAGGTGGTTATAACTTATCTCTGTTCATCAGTGATTTATTTTTTTTTAATTGCAAGGGAGACAAATACATTCTGGAGCTGAGATACCACAACTGCCTTTCCATGACCTTGATGTAAGAAGGTGTAATTTCCAAACAAAGAACCAAACAAGATAGAACCACTATTTAAATGGATTGGGGTCTTCCCCTCTCCTTCTTCCAACAGCAAAACATTTTTCTACCTCAGATGGAAGTTAAAAGTCAACCCAGAAAATATTTTGAAAACAAAATTATTTGACAAGGAAGTCATCATAACAGCACTGATATGATTAAAAATGGTATTGGTTTTCAGACCCAGGACTCCTGGTAGTTCTGTATTTCAGTAATAGGATGACTAGTATTGAGATGTGCAGTTGCCTACTGCTTTACGTTGTAATTGGTTAGTAGACAGACTATTCAAAAAATGAGAATTTAAAAAATACAGGGACCAATCTTACTATGACCACTCACTTTCTCTGTTCTCATTCAGGAAAGACAAAATGTTTTGTGACTTATATAAAAAAACAATGATACCATGGAAGCCAAACATTGTCTAAAGTTGTTGATTTCTTATTTTTTTATTTAGACACTGATACTTACGACATATGGGAGGAAGTCCCTGTCACAAAAAACTTAACTTTACCAACAATTAATAAAAAAAATCTACGTGTTGCAATAATAAAATGATATGAAGAACTAATTTATTATAGTCTACAATACAGAAACTTGCCCTAATTTGGCCACCTGTGATCCTTTACAGAAAAGCTTATTTCTCCTGTAAATGAGGCAAAGCTGGGCTTCTGACAACATTCAAAACCAGTACTCAGGAATATTAACTTCACAAGAGGTTCTCACTAGGTTTCTTGTAGGTAAAAAACGACAATTTTTCATCAGCTGCTGAACTAGAAAAAAGTAATTTTTCTAAAATTTCCTAAAAAAACCCAAGCCAAACAAATAATCAGTATTGCCCTCAGTACATTTTCTGGGGAAAACTACATTACTGAATATCTGTATCTTCATGGCTTTAAAAAAGCAACTTATAATAATCAGACTGGTTCTAATTTAAAACATGGTCAAAAAATCAAACGTCAAATCCTCAGCTGACATAACACCAGTGCTATTTTCACTGATTTCTATGGTACCATTTTAGTTTCTGAGGAGGACCTGCTTTCAAAAATCTTCTTCCTTAGTCACCTTTACATGGTACAGTAGACATCAAAAAAACACTGCTTTTAAAAAGAGCTTTATATTCAAGCCTTATATCCTTGTATTTTCTCATGCTTATGTATCTAGGAAATGCCTCCAGAATACAAAATTGTTCTCTATAAAAGGAAAACAAAATAAACAATATTTGCAATATTGCAGCAATAAAAAAGAACCCCATTCCTGTAACTTGGAGAAATATTTTCACTTCAGCTCTTAGAAATAGAAGCCAAACTTACAGAAGAAAGACTTGAGTCTTCATGAATGCTTCCAAACAAGTCTGGAGAAGAGACATCAACTGAAAGACTGGGAATATTATTTAAAAAGTGAGTTGGATAGTGCTTTTGATTATTTGATACATGGTGGGTTTAAATGAACAGGAATGAAATGGAATCTTGTTCAAACTCCCTCACACCAGATAATGAAGTTGTCCATGGTGTTCAGGTTTTCCAAGGTGTCCACAAAGCCTGCACGAGCCTGGTAGACTGACAGTGCTATTCCAGCTACAGACATTTCCTTCCTAAAGCATTTAATTTTTCCTTCTATAATTTCTGTTTTGCTACAGATTGTTTTGTTTTTACACCTATCCATCCAACAGTCAACCATATAGGAAGAAAACATTGCATTAAAAACAGAGTTAATTTGCCTTTTCTAATGCATATTGCAATATTTGCCAAGTCTCTGGCTCTTCAAAAATGAATGTTTTTAACTCTTGGAAAGTCAGGCTCCTTGGACTTATTTTGGTCTCTAAAATAAGTGGCTGATGAGCAATTAATGACCACAAAAAACTTCCATGAATTTAGCAGAAATAATAGAATCAGTAAAAAATAGAAGGGAAGAAAAGAAAGTCAGAGGATGTCTCACCATGACCAGCCATTACTTAATGACAAGAACAAGTCATTCCATGTAAAGTCATGTCAAAAACAGCATATTTGCTTCAACAGCACACAACTCATCACTAAATAAAATGGTATAAGTAATACCATATTAATTATCTGGTGCAATCCTTATTACGTGATGTCATGCAGATGTTTGGCATAAAAAGTACCTGCTCTTATTTCAAAGCATTACTATTCAGAGGAAAAAGTATTCACAAGAAATATGGAATACAGACCCCACTGAAATGTAAGACTTGCAGCCACAATTTCAGAATACTACACCTAAATCTTATTTCTTTTCACTTACTGTGATGTATCAATGTCACCATCGGGTTTGGTGCTCAGTTGTTCCAAACAGTCTATAAAGACCTAGGAAACAATAAAGCAAGATCTACATTTTCTGTCAGAATTAAAAAAAGAAAAAATCTTAAATTCATTTTTAACTACAGTCAATAGAAACAGAACAATCATTACCTTTCTCTGTCTTAAACCTTACATAAATAGAGTAAAATGTTAGCTATAATTTCTGAATGCATATTTTCTATTTTGTATGCACCATAGTTTACTTTACAGGAATATTTGATACTGGTAAGTCTTTTTCATTATGCATGTCTAAAATTATGCAGTGATCATCTGCTGATTTGCAAAGAAAGCATTGTTAACACTTTTCATGTGTTCAGTCTGAACACTGGATCCCAAGTGAAAATTGCAGAAACCTCACTAATATCCATTTTTTGCTTTGGCTCATGATTTCTTATCTGAGAAGACTATTAAACACAAAGAGTGCCGTTAAATAATTTCAAATAATTTTAAAAAAATCGGCTTTTGTTACAAAGAATATTGGTTTCTGATACAGAAATTAAAAGCTAGCTCTTCAGCTGATAAAAATCATAATTGCTCCTTTTACTGCAATATAAGGATGGTAGATGGCATCAGCTCAGTAAGTGTCAATTGTCAGGGAAACCCTGAACACTCACAATCAGTAAAATACTCGAATATGTCACCCTCTAAGGATCTGACATCATCAGATTTAGCTAGTCAGCTCTACATGTTTTTAAAGTCAAGTATTTCTCAGTATCCCAGAGCATACCAGAGAGATAAGACAGTTGAGTTGTCAACTCAAGCTGCCTTGTGGGAGGTAAGCAAGGTACAAAGCACACATTTTGGATGGTCACTTGTGTTCACTCTTTCAATACTTCAAAGTGCTCCAGTTACCTGCATGATCCCAATGCTTAGCTGGCACACATCCTCCTGTGTTTTCTGCTGCTGGAAAACCTGAGGAGACAAGCATATTATTTCAGCAGAACAGCTTCAAGTGGCCTTATTCTCAAGGAAGGCCTGAGTAAACTTATCCCTAAAGAGACGACACAATTACAGGAATGGCTGCTGGGACACAGTGTTTTCTTATGGATCAACTTCAATTTTTTTCCCATCCTAAAAATGGGAGAGAGAATACAAGTACCAACAAATAGTTTGATAAGTGTGAGAAGATAACACACCGAAGGGGAGGAAGTCCTAGTACATGTGGTATATATCATTGTGGGCTAAGGGAATTACAGCAAAAGCTCCCAGGATATTCAAAGATCTTTGCATCCTAAAAAAAAGGATTCATCATGCCAGTAAATTCACTGCAGATTCTTTTGAATAATGTTCATTAAGAAATTAGACAAGCTAGCCACAAAGATTTAAATGATGGAGGAGAGAGAATCAACACCTATACAGAATGACCCAAGGGAGTTTGGAAAAGTATTAAACACCCTTAGAACACTGAAACCTGAAAGAAAACATCAGAATCACAATCAATCAGGGCCTCAAGGTACTGAGTGGATGGGAAGAGAGCTGAATTTAAGTTCTGTACGTAGTTTGGATTTAAGTTCTGCAACACTGCGTGAAGAGTAATCCCCAGGAAAGGCCTCTCCCTTTTTTTTTTTTTTTGATCTAAAGTCATGTCTACTGTTATCTGAAACTTACATAAGTAGCAGTTTTTTTTTCAAAAGAACAGACTAAAGGATTTAAATATAGTTTCAATCTGCCCCATACAAAAATTACCCCTAATAAAGGAAGCACAAACAGAATTCTAAGAGCTTGCATTAATGTACATGGAAAAAAATAAAGAGGAAAGTTATACACCTGGATCATTCTCTGAAAATTCTTTTTATGTAAAATACTATTGGTTTTCAGATCAAGAAATAAATAAAAGCATAAATCAAAACTTACACTAGCCTCTCCAGGTTTGCAGTCCAGCACAGTTTTAAGAGATTGCAAGGAATGAATAATGCACTGTTCAAACTGGGATGGCTGAAAGTCAAATGAGTTGTTACCTTTAGATAAACATGTCAAATATATACTACACAAATACACAAATATAAAAAACTCCCAAGGTACATGGCAAGCTTTTGATTTCCAAATTATCCCAAATAAGGGGGGAAAATAATCCTAATTCATATATTGCCAGAGGACCCTTTTGTAGTGATGTACTTTGTATGTAAGTTATCTACAGAATTATTACCACAGCTCAGGGGACACTTTTTTATCTGAATGTCAGACTTTTACACCAAGGAGGCTCCTATAAAAGGGTCATGAAAGACTTGTGTGGTATCATTACTGATGCCCGTGACACACTCCCTCCTCTCCTCCTTGATCCAAGGTGGGATAGAATTTCACCTGAGATATCCCATATTTCTGTATTCTATTTCAGCAAAAGGCTTCTAAGAAAATCAGACTGAAACTGCTTTCACATGGAAGAAAAAAAAACCACTGGTTTGGGGGACTTTTTTTTACCTTCAGGTTTCCAAACCTGAAATATTAGTATCTTGAAACATGTATCAATTTCACTCTGAAAGCGCAAACAAGTTCACAACAGAGTCATTAGTCATTTTTTCCTTGTCTTTCTCTCTTATAAATCACACTTTATTTTTTCAGTGCACCTGCCTGTTGGTATTGGGCAGGAAGCTGCTGTGCAGGGCAAGGTGAAGCAGTCACTGCTCCAGGAAAGACATCATCCTAGTGGATTTGGATCAAAGTGGACAAAACAGTTTGTAAGCCACATAAACCTGCTCTTCATTCAGTGGATAGTTTATGGCATGTCACCAGCTGGCTTAGGAGTAATTTTTATTTCTGTAGTGAAACTGATGCCTGCATGGCAAAATGACAATCGTGAGAAAAAGCCACTAAGGAAGTCTGTGTTTATTAATTTTGGATCCCTTAAAAGAAAAAGGCCAGCAGTAAAGTGATGCTCTTGGGTTTTGGCTTCCACGCAATAAAACACCACACCTCAGGAGAGGAAAGCTTTTCAGATATGTGATTCTCTGCATATTATGAAGGTGAAAAAAGCTAGTTCTGTGTTTCACGGTATCTTTTACCTGGAATATAAATGCTAAAGTAGTTTTCAACCAGTATTTCCTGCAAACTTGAAATACAGTTTCTATCTTCAGCCTAAAATGTCCCTCAAGAAACTGCCTGGCCCTTTTTTACAATGATTAATTTTTGCTAGCTTTTGCTATAACATTAGCACTACGATCTCTACTTCAGTAGATAAATAATGTTGCTATGAAAAAGCATAGTCAACCTCCACCACTAAAATTTGGCATATCTCAGACACGGCCTCAAAAGGTACCTAGGGAAGTGAAGTATACAAGGAATTAAGAGGTTATTTCTAAATGCAAAAAAGACTTAATCAGTTTCATAATAAACATGAGTTAGGAGACAGCAGAAGCATAAAGAAACAACGCTTTTGTGGAAGACCTTTTCCCCTGCCTCCATTTTACAGATGAATATAGTGAAAACCAAAAGTTAAGGGACTTGCCCAAACCAGTGGCAATGAAATTAGGACCAGAAGCTGTAAATCTGGTTATAGTACTACAATTGCCCAACAACGCTCCTTCCTACAGTATGTATATTGTGACTGCTTAGTGCCCTCCTACTCAACTTCAAACACATATTTATAGAAGCAAACAAGACCTACAAAAGTCTGTGGAGCATTCTCTTAGATAATACACGCAGAGCAACTCTCCCTCCCACAGGCCTTTTCTGCTTTCGCAGACTGTTTTTAAGTCACACCTACAACATGCTTGCTGTGTTTTAGGCATTACTCATTACTGTTTATTTCCAGAAAGCATCTCGCTAATTTATCTGAATTTGGTTTCAAGTTGTTTGCATGTAGGCAATCTCCTAAATTAGTTGCTTTTCAGTTCAATTTCTCATTATAACATAAAAGTGACCTATTTATTTAGCTACAGACCCATTCCATGGTAGTATGACTACTAAGTTATGAAGCATTTTGATGTGAACTGAACTTGTGACCTCAAATATGAAGTTATATTTCAGTAAACCAACCCAAAAATAAGATGCTTAACAATGGCAGTTATAATTGTTTATCTCAGTAAAAGAATGCTAAAGGTCAGCAGTAATTATACTGATACATTTAAATAACTATTTAAGGCAGAAAGCCATGGTACATATCTGGATGACAAATTCTTATTTATTTTTGCCTCCTAATACACAATACAAATCTGCAAAACTTCTATTTATGCTGGCTTTTCTTGGTTTGCACTTTCAAAAATAGTGCTGTCTAGTAGATCTATTATCACTTAAAGTTACTTCACAAATGTAATAGTTTAAAAAGGATAAACAAAAATTTTGGAAAAGAAAGCAGCAAATTAACTTGTGTGTAGTGATGACACCTGTTCAGATTGCTGTAAAGGCGTAACCATTCAAACCATTTTTAAAATTTTTTTTATCTTGCTATATTTTCATATTTTTAAAAACTATAGATATCAATATGCACACACATAGAAAAAGTCCAAAGTAATTCAGTTGTTGGATGATATAGAAACCAGAAGAAAAACATCCAGCAAAGAAAAGTGCCTATCAGACACCAGGTATACCCACCAACGATGTCAAACCTTCGTTGTCAACAACCCAGTCTTCCTTTTCAGCTAATCTCTTTATATCTGTAAGACAGAGGGGAAAGGGGGGTGTGGGGGGAGAAGGTATTCATTTTCATTATTAAAAACTCCTTGAACTTGAAAAGATAAACCACAGACATAGGGACTGCAATGACTAGGCATACAAGCAAACAGCACTAAAAGCTTCAAAGCTTTCAGCACTCTCAAGTGACTCAGAATGGAACTCATACATGGTATGCTGGTGACACCACACAGAGAAACATATCTATGATACATGGCAAGAGTTGTATGAAGAACATCGTTTACTGGAAAGCTTAAAATTAAAGGAGTATGTGAGGGCTCTGGGTTTGTTTTTATTTAGTAAATTTTTAATCACAACATAAAATACTGCATTTAAGAATTCGAGTCCCTAGTCTATCATATTCCAGCTCTTAATTAAAAATGAAAGAACAACTGCCTAGCATTTGAGCAAAGACAGAAAGGGCAGCATATAGTTCATATTCAGAACTATAAAAGAGGTACAAGGTCCTCACTCAGGGTCAAGGATTCACGATGCTAGATTTTCTTCAAAAGTACATGAAGGCATATGCAAAATGCACTATTTTAAAGTACTCAGAAGGTGTCAATTTCTATTGCTTTACTAAAGCTAACAGCAGCTAAGTTGGGATGTGAATGCAAAGCTCATGCACTATAAACACAATTCGTCTATGGACACGTGCATTATGCACCATCACTGTACTTTGGGTTTAATTGAACTGTAAACAGAACAAAGATGAATTGTGTGCAGTTCATGGGGCTTTGACCCACGATTTTCCCACAAACTGCTCATCAGAACTGTCCATACATCATGAAATACCCTTTTAAATGAGTAAAAATTTTAGTGAATTACCATCTCTTCTTAAAATCCCAGAAAATAGGATAACTAATGCATGCTGAAAGGTATCTTCGCTATCTTGGTGGTTTAATAAGCTAAATTAAGAAGCTTGGTTACAGCCTCTGAAATTCTACAGCTCATGGAAGTATAGGCTCAGTGAGGATAAAAAGCATTAAGGGATTGTGCAGAATAATTACTCTGTTCATTTTCCTACTTAGTAAACCTCTTAATTCAGCTGATATTCTTGTGAGGGTTTAGATTGCACTGGTCAGCCTTTATATGTTTTTGTGGCTTCTCACTTTTGCATTCTGTTCTTAGCTAATACAAACATAAGATCTCCCCAATTTCTTTCTCATATTTCACTGCTCACCAAATTCCAGTCAAACACAATCATGTAAACTCCCTGTCTACTCTGGCATTCACGTAACTTGTCTTTCATGACCTTTATGACCAGTGATCACATATGGGAGGGAAAGAACAGAGACTGCCTCTCAGGGCCAGTTTACCATAAGACAAGAAAACCCTGTGTGTGGGCTAAAGTGCTCTATTGAATATTTTAGCTTACATCTGAGAATTTTAACTACATCTGAATGCCTTTACCAACTTATAACACGCAGAAAGACATGAGACTGAACTTGATATCATCATCTGATGCATCTTATGTTTCGGCGATATGAGAGACGTGGAATTCAAGTCCAGGAGGAGCCTTTTGGACTTGTGTATTACAGATAGTTATGTCTGAGAGACATTCACATAGTTCTATGAGAATACCCATTACTTGTTCTTTCACTCATTGCCTAATAATGATTTCTCCAAGGGCCCAATCAACCCGGTAGTGTGCAGAAAAAAAACCCCCTCCACTATTTAAATACACTCAAGAGTTACAATTTTGCTTTAGAGGGTCCCACAGACAAGTGCAGCAGTATAGAATGAGAGTTATGATACATGCAGGCATCTTTTCTCCTGTTTGATGCTACAGCCAATACATAAACCAGCTTCACTGATAAGGGATGGAAGCAGCATCAAGAAAGGCTGTTGTTATGATGAGACAAAAGAGAGATATGTTATCCAGCCAATACAACACACTGGCATCTTTAGGGATCTGATTTGTTTTGATTCAAGAAAGAAAAGTATGAATAAAGATGTTTGGATCAAATAGAGTCATTCACAGACAAACTTGTAAACCTGCTTTTATAAAAATCTAAAGGTACAGACTACCACAAGATTTTTTCCTATACTGAATGCCTGTGGCCAGCAATCAAAACATACAGAGCAGAAACTCTGCATCTGAACAAAGAGCTGGGCTATTGCCATGATGAAACAAGTAGGCAAAACTAGTAAGACAGCAGACTTTTTTCATCACTGATCACACATTGGAGCCCTCTGGACCATGCTGGAGAAGCTAGATAGATAGCTCAGAGATTTGATAAGCTGAGGACTGTCAGCAAAATGGTTCAGAGGTAGCTGCTTCCTTCCTTTGAAAGAGCAGGACATCTGAGGAATCACTCACAATTCCTAGACAGAGAAATAAGTCAGTACAATAAGACCATCCTCATGTCACAGTTAAAAGGAAAAACAAATTCTTTTTTTCACCTACTATTAAGAAAAAACAAACAATTAATCTCAATTGTATTAAGCAAAAAAAAAGCAAAAAGGACTTTCTCATACTTTAAGTGAAATCTGAAATAGTGGTAATACTTTCCAAACAGAGTTTTGAGGAGATAAAACAATGTGTGTACTTGTTTGGCCAGCTAGCTTGATATTAATACAGAAAAATAATGTTAATAGTGAAATGGGATTTAACAGGACAATTAAGAGCCAAGAATACAAGCCATATCAATATTGTATCAAGTAAACCACAGAGGCCTAATGATTTATTGTCATCAAAAGTTTAAAAATTTGCTTAATATAGCCACCTATGCTTGGCACATTTAAGCCTTGAGTAAAACTCTTGGCTTCATGTCAGCCTATAAAATAATCATATGTTAAAGATTAAAAAGTGATTACGTAGTAAGATTAAAAAAGCCCTCATTTTTTTAACATTGAAAGTAGTTAGTCTTTCGGAAAAAAACCAAAACCCTTCTAAGTGAATTAGGAGATCAATCTGCCCTGATTTTAAGAGAAACATTTATTTCTGAAATATTTTCTTCATTTAAATGCAAGTAATTTCAGTTTCAGAGTTGAATACAAGATGGCAAGATGAATGGCCTCTGATGGCATAGAGTCACATTAGATTTAGAGGATGTGTTACTGGCCTTCACAATCCAGACATTTATGGCAAAAGTTGTGTACTCAGCAGGAAGCCCTGGGGATTACAATGTTAGTAAAAAGCCTTGGAAAACACACAACTAAAATACTCATAAAGGGTTGTGGATTGTTTTTTTTTTTTTTTTTTTTTTTTGTGTCAGTGAGAGTGGGACACAGCTTATTTCTTTCTTCATGTTATAGAAAAACTCAAAAA
>JAWWMO010000083.1:66235439-66261966 GCA_035047845.1 Dendrocincla fuliginosa
GTTTTTTGTTTTTTTTTTTTTTTTTTTTTTTTTTTTTTTTTTTTTTTGTGTCATTGAGAGTGGGACACAGCTTATTTATTTCTTCATGTTATAGAAAAACTCAAAAAAGAAAATAGATTATATTTCCAATATGGAAAAGCTGCATCACGAGATAAATTACTTGCACTGTAAAACTGTTTCAACCCAAAGGAAACAAATCTAACCTCTTCTATTCATGAGATTAAGGGATGAAAAGACTCATATTTCTGGCGGAAAAATGAAATACTTGAGTAACTCTTGTAAGATATTAAAGAACTCAGAGGAGTCCACTGTCACTACAATATCTGCAACAAACAGTTATTTTTCAGAACATGGCTTGGCCTAATCAGAGGCAAGAAAGAACCACAGTAAGCAATGAGACCTGCAGCCTTCTCTTACCTTCAGCTGTGTGTTGTAAGGTCACTATAATGCAACGCACACGAAGGTCCAAAATGAGATCCTGGATGATCTGAAGCATATCATTGGGTATCTCCAGTGCAGTGAGTGACTCAGAACTGAGCCTGAAAGCAAATAAAGTTAGACAGGAGTGTAAATCTGCAGGACTTTTAAGACTGATATAACTAACTCAATCAAATTTTTTACAGATTTTCTGTGTACGTAAATACAACAGTTTTTTCATCCTCAGTGTATGTCTGTAAAACAATTACCTCATTCTGAGAAGATTAATTATTTACTTAATTCAGCAGATTGCAAATGCAGATTTGATCTTCTCTAACATTACAATAATGTCATCACGGCAACATGACAACTTTTTCTACTGTTTTCTTGCACTTCCTGGCCTGCCTTTCTGCATACATCTCTTTTCCTACAATCCAAGAATAATCTTTCCGGAGAAGCAGTAGCTTTTCTGCTGTTTTTAGGTGAATGCCTACATCAAACACAAGATCCATAACGGGGTTTCTGAGATATTTTTCACCTGCATGGCAACAGTAGCAGGAATTAAGCTGCTATAAACAGTGATGTGTCCATGCATCAGATTGCTAAGAGTATATACATTTAAAGAGCCAAACAAAGCTACTGCATCATGTGCAGATTGAATGCACTCACTGTTTTGCTTCCAACTCTGACCAGGCACAAAATCGCCGGCTACTTCAGGTGAGGACAGAGACATTGATTCCTGTTTTTTCCTTTAGAAATACTAACACAAGAAGCAGCATTTCAGCTAAATGGCTGAAACTAAACTAAAAGGCTGCAGTTATGCTCAGGGGCATAAACGGAGGTTCACTGCTCCTATCCAACTCATGAATATTTAAGCAAGGCCAATTCAAAGGCAGTCATTGCTGTTTGCCCTACTGCTAATACTGAGCAAAGCACAGGTAATAGAAGAGGAGGAACAAGAAGGCACAAACAAACAAGTGGAACATTTCCAATCATCCACCTGTAGGCTCCAGTTCTATACCCCTGGTGTTGGGCATAAACTATAAAAATCCCATCATTAACTAGACTGCTCTCCACTCAGCACAACTACTGAAATAGTAGATTACAAAAATCTGTGCTATGTCAACCAGCCAGGAAAACAGAATGTAAATACCCACCCGTGAGCAATTTAAGCTACTTTAGACTGCACAGAAGCCCTGTACTTTAGAGTTGATTCCATTTCTTAGGGAGCTTCCAGCTGTCACATCCCTAAGATCATCTTTTTCCTCATATAATTCAACTGAATGAATACATACCTTTTATATTTTTATAGTAAGGCAGAAGTATTGTGAACAATGGCTCACTCGATCACATAACTCTAATTTATTCCCTGGAATTTACTCATACTGGGTGATGACAGAATAGGGTACAAAATTTGCTACCACCCAACTTTAAGCTGTGTGATTCATATAAATTAAGATCACACAGATATAAAGACAACTCCTTGTTATATAATATTGTGAGTTTTATTATTCTTAAATACAAGCAGAAACAAGAAATCATTTGTGAGATGACAGAAAAGGGTAAAATTCTATCATGTGTTTCATCATGACTTTAAGTTACAAACTATGAAAATAAGATTTAAGCCATTACATAACTGTGCAACAGAAGTTTTATGCAATGTGTAGATACTTCTTGGGAACAGCCCACCTTCACCATTGGTGTGAGTCACAAGAATTTATCAGATTGCCAAAGCATGGGGGCTTGAAAATAAAACTACCTGCAGCACTTGCATAAACTTCTGACCTGGTCATCGCTGGTCAGTACCCTATGTCGGTATGTTCAGTTCCTCTTCTCCAGACTGCCCCTTTTCTTCTCTACTTTTGACTGCTTTGCAGTAAAGTCTAGCTCACTTTACTAAAGTGCCATCACAGGCATGGGTAAGAACATGAGGTGGGGAAAGGAGTGGGAGGGAGGGAGAGAGGATTTCCCCAGCTCTCAGTTGAGCTGTTCATTACCAGGGCAGTGCCCGGAAAGCAAAAGGATATTCTCTGAAAAAGAGACTTCATATATCCTATAACCTCAGTCTGGATCTTATCACACATGGCAGGAGTACAACTAACCTTTAGAGAATCTGTTAGTTACATTTCCAAGCCAATATTAAAGATGTGCAAGTGCTAAATTCTAGAATTTTATAATTTGAGTGAAACTGGATTTCTCCTCATAAAAGGGCAACAGTGGTGTCCCTTTACATCTTTTTTTATCAAATCTCAAGTCAGCTCCTTAAATTTGAAGCTTTGCATTAAATTCAGTCAGAATAACAAACTTCACATGGAAATTTTTTTCTAAATGGGTACAGGACAGACAATGTAAGTGACAACAGACTTCGAGAAAGTGTTAAACAGACTTGACAACAGGTATGTATCACTGCTAGCTTCATCTGCACTAAGTATAAGTGATTATATATCCTTTCTTTTCTTCATCTGTGCTTTTCTTGCTACCTGCTTTGAAAACTCTAAGTACAGTATCATATCCAGATATTACTCAGGGTTCCAGAAGATGACAATTCTTGCAGCCACCTTAGACAAAGGAAAGCAAATTCTGTATATTAGTGAGACATTTTTAGAAATTTTATAAACAAATATAAGCAGGAGCATCACCTTCCATAAAACAACTGTAATGGTAAATTATGATTTAAGAATGACACAATAATCAGAAACATATTTTCACCCATTTTGGCAGAGATGGGAAGATGCAGCTAAGGAAGGAAATAGTTGCTTTCTATCCGAAAGAATAAAATCCTGTTTCACTCATTGAGTATCTATGCTGTGCCAGGCAAGTATTTTACTCTAACTTTTTCATACGATGCTATGGGGAAAAAATGAAAATATTATTATGTAATAAGGCTGTATCATAGAAGATTTCACAAATCAGTCTGAATTGGAAGGGACCCACAAGGATCATTGAGTCCATCTCTTAAATGAATGGCCCATACAGAGACAGAACCCACAACCTTGGTGTGATCGTGAGACATCCTTAATTACACTTGCACAGAATCCTAAATTTGCCATAAGCAGGTTTTTTGCAATCCTATTTTTGAAAATGTTAACATCCTCACAACTCAGGGTATTTAATGCAGTGAATTCTTAAAGCACACATATTCCAGGGACAGCATGATTTTGTAGGTCCACAGATCATTTACCTTACAGTCTGGATAACATGTGTTAGCCACTGGCCAGAAAGTTCAGATTTCATCTCCCAGCCACCATACTGTCTTAATTCTCCTTCTCTGAGGCTGAATGGAAGCAAGGCTCCACGGATAAGTTTTACCAGAGAGTGCATCACTTCCTGAATCATTTTCTGCATCAGAAGAAGGCAAAGAAAAATCAAGAAAAAAGCTCTATCAATACACTTAAGAAGCCATATACTTGCTATAGACAAGAGCTAGGAATGCATGATTTGGAGGTAGCTCCACCAGGTAGAGAGTAGAGGAGAAGGATGCATAAAGGCACACAAATGAGTAAATAAATCTGATTTTTGAGACAGTGACGCTAAAGTACCTTGCTATGAAGGATGACCCACAGAAAGTAAAGTTCTCCCTGCCACATCTCCCCCAACTACTTACCTTGAAATCATTTTGTCTTTGCCTAGCATTTTTCTTTGATCTTTCCATTTGGCCAGACTTTTCAGCAGTCTTGTGAAAATGAGAAAATTGAAAAGTGTAAGTATCTTATAACCACTGTTAAAATAATTCTGAAAAAAGGGGGTTTCAAAGTGAAGAAGTGAAAACCAATGAGTTTATGATGCAATTATAAAAACTAACTCATGGCATTTCAATAAGCAAAGACTATACACATGTCAATAAACTCCACTTACTGTAGGTCAGTAAGCTAAAGTTTAATTCTGAGCAACAACATGCATTAAGACAAAGTCTGAGACAAGGATAAGAGTAGCTCAAGCATTACAAACTTCTGGAGGTCACAGTTTTCTCACGGCAGTGTTAGTGAGAGCTAAAACATGTATGGTTCAATTGTGCATCAAGTTTATATGAAAAAACTCTTTTTTCAGCACAGAACCTGATCAGAGAAAGGTATCACTGTGAAGTGGGAGACAATTTTTAGAATGAGGACAACTTGGAATTGCAAGGTACGAGGGAGAGGGCTGGGAGATTTTTGTTTGGTTTTAGGAACAGTATTTTGCTGACAATACTCTTTAAATAATTCAACTAATTGTAGAAGAGACTGCAAAATAAGCAACTTCTGCATTGTCAGTTCTTTGAAAACAGAGGAATGTGAGCACACTTCTCATGAGACAGTTACAGTTGAAGAAAAACATGGTTTGACTAATAGTCTTCCTGTTTGTAGTTCTAGCCTTCTGTGGAGTCTACTAAGAACACAGTAAATTACACTGAAAAAGCTATTTCAAATACTAGGTTAAGTGCAGATAGTGTAGAATTTTACTGCTGGAAGATCTCCTGGTTTATGTTTGTACAGCAACATCTACTGGACAAGAAGTGCAATAACATGATGAGTCTTCTCAAAGACAAACAGTTTACTTTCAAGTAATTAATTTGAAATGCTGTATTTTTCAAAATGAAATGCTGTATTTTTCAAAATCCCTCTTTTGCTAAAGCATTTTTAAGGGAAAATAGATATTTTGAAGTGAGGGAAAATTAGAGAAAAATAAAACTGCTTAACAGTTTTGGAAAATACATAGCTATGAAACTCTTGTACTTAAAAGATTTGAATTACACAGTTTCAGACAAGGAGAACATTCAAGTTATTGCAGCATATAATTCCCACATCTCTCTTCTAAAGCCTTAAAAAGAAAATAAAAATAAAGCTGTATTCCTTGAAACCTGAGATAGCAACTTAAAATTCACAGTGTTTTACAGCTGGATTAAACACAACAACTCATAGATCTTTGATATCTCTTTTTTTTCCTGAGTGGTTTTGCTGAAGACCAATCTTAAACCTTTCCTGCACAGACAGACCAAAACTATCTTGTGGTAAAATCAACGGTTACTACTCACATATGTGACTTCACCTAGAGTGATTCAAAGAACTCAACTTTTAAAACTGTTGAAATACCACATAAATTTTTAACTGACAATATTTCAAGTCATATAGCTAACCTTTCAAAATTAAAAAAACCCACCAGTCCTCTCCCCCCAAAAACCTACAAGCTGAATGAGAGAATATACATCTTGAAATGCAGAGGATGAGATTTTCTTTCTACATTTTTAAAATGTCTTGAAGACTTGAGTAAGCTAACTGAAACAACGCTGTATACCATTTTTCACAGGATATTTCTTAAGAAAACTCAACATTTAGCAATCACCTTGCTTCCTGCTTGACAATAGATCGCAAGCAACATGGTAAGAGAAATTTCTTCATGGACAATTAAAATCCCTACTGTTTCTGATAGAAAAACACATAAACTTTCAGTCTTGAATGCAATGTGATCACAGAGAGTCTTAGGTGTTCTAGAAGTCTTCTAGCTTATGCCACCCTCTCATCTCACTCATCCTCAGCTGACTGTGGCATGCAGAACAAACAGGAGGAATGGAGGACACCATCCCTCCACGCTTGCCAAGAACTTGTGGCGCTTCTGTGAGGATCACAGGAGCAGAAAAAAAAAATAATCAAATATATGAAAATCAGCAGCTCAGGATTTGGCCCAAAAGGAATATGTGTACCTTATAGACTAACAGGGAAACTACATCTCTTGGGTTTTTTAGTACATCGAAACAATGTTTTGCTCAGGTATGACATAAGATCACTACATTTTCCACTTGCAGTCATTTTCATGAGCAGAATTTCTCAACCTTTTTCATAGTTCAAGTGTCTGTTTTTCTAGAAATTGCTTTCTTTCTCATTGTACACAGTGAAAAAAAATCATAGTAACTTAACAGGTGAATTTGTAAAGTTTAATTTGCAACTGTCTGTCAAATATAAAGGTTGTCATTTCCCTTATGAAATTAATTATTTGCATGAAAGTCAACAGTACAAAGGTTTATTCTTGATTCTACTTCCTTCACTGAATGTTAGGTGCAAATGTCACATCTTTCTTTTGATTTTATCATGTAAAATGAGCATCACAAAAAGAATCTATTTCACTAGAGCTATAATTTTCTGCACAATGTGTTCAACACACAAAGGGCTATAGTACCTATTAGCATCACCATATGAAAACAGTATATTGATTTATAAACAGTGGAATTAAATAGAATGAATGCTTGATAAATTAATTACTTAGTTAGAGAAATGGAAAATGAGAACGTAAGCTCCAAATGTCTTTTTTCCAAGGCTTTGGTTTAATTTTCTACTAAAGCTGCAGAGAATGGTAGGTATTATGGCTGCAGCTCTGTTTGGAGTGAAATACTGTATACAGTATGACTTAAGAATTTAAACAGTGTGCATATAAAAAAGGCTTGTGTCATGAATCATTACTTTTGTTTTTCCCCTGCTTCTTGGATTATTAAGATTGCATTTACATGACTTAGAACAACCAGATAACCTGAGAAAGAGAGACTAGAAGCACAGGAGATTGCAGCTGGCTGCACTTCCAGACTGGACTCCCTATAGTGTGCCCGTGAACACTACTCTGGGCCTTGGTCATTTTGCAACTCTGGTCTTGAACCTAACCTAACTTCCAAACACTCAAAACTCCAGAAATGAGTACTCCTTTCCAAAGAAAGGAAGCAATATTTTTCTGTATGACTCTGTTTTTTACATATCTCTATCCTTCATGCAATGTGCTGTTTTTTCAGATCACCCATGAAGGGCCAGCTATGAGTAAGGGGTGGAAGCACACAAATATCGAGTCCAGCAACAGGAACACAGACAGGCACAAACAAACACACACATACACAACCCCCATTGTCAGAATCTGAGGTAATTCCACTGTATGCTTACATTCTTTTAAAAATAAAAAAATAAGTCTTCACTTCTTCCAGTGCACTGTAATACTTCAAACATAATTATTACAGACCACTGTTACTTACAACTCATTTATATAGAAGAATCCATACCTCACTGAATAAACTTCCATTCACGTAAGAAATCCAGAGCTTCCAGAAGTTGGGCAGCTGACTTACAACAAGTTTTGTCAACTTCTCAACAAATACAACTTGCTGAGGAGCTTTGTATCGCCAAGCTAAAAGGGGGACAGGAAATGGAAAAAGCTACACTAAAATTTTTCAATTTTTAAAAATAACAATAAGAATATACTAGTATGCTGCTGCTTTGCAGTACACATGTGACTATACAGTATAAATAAAAGCTTTCAGATATAAATGAAAACATTTAAAGCCCAGTCCATGTACACAATTTGTATATGTATAAGCTCTTTCTTCTCATACGCTTACAAGTTTTTAGCACTGTGACAGTATATGCAGAATAGGTTCCTTTGCAGGGGGTATCTAAGGCAATCCACCTAACACTGCATTATTGAAAGATTCCCTTCATTCCTCTTTTTGCTCAAAAAATGCCCCCACAACCATATTTATAGAGGGTTTTTTCAAGGAAGTCCACAGAACTGGGAGAAGAGTAACATCAAAGCAGATGAAATCCAGAAATTGCTTCATAAAAATCTGCTTTCTGCAAAACAGTATTTCAGTAAGAAATTATCTATTCTGTGAAAAACATTTTTTCTGCCTCCTGTGATGCCACCATTGAGATTAAGTTGTTTGGGCAAGGATGCTGAGGACACTTATGACACACAAGGGCTCAGCTGGTTGTGGACAGACTGCTCGAGCTTAGTCACACACTTTGTTTCCCTTTCCAGTTTTAGGAAATTGAAGACCCAGATATGTGAGGTCACAGAAGGTGAAAATGCAAGGAGAACCATCTTAGCAAACACACACAGAAGGTGTAACAACAGCGAAAGGTGGTACGTAATAGGTGGCTATGCATGCAAAAAAAATAAATCTGGTTTTGTAGAAAAAAGACTTACTACTTTGACTACATTTTAAGAAGCAAGTTTTGACTATGAACTGCTCTTTGCTTGCAAAAAACACAGAGGACTTCTTTAGAAAGCAACAGTAATGTATGAGAAGAAAGAATTGTATTCGGCAACAAATCAAAACAAACACACAGAGTGTGGGTTTCTGGGTTTTTTTGACAACACCACACACTGGACAGTGGGAGCTGCAGCTTTGTTTTTCAAATAAAAAGGACGCCTACCATCATCACGGCCAGACTGAAAGCTGCTGCCCCTTTTCAGTGAAGCAGTTTGACTGAGATGGCCAATCGGTGATGGACGCACATCACTCTCCAGGTCTAACATCGGGCTGTGGAGCAACGAATTGCCTAAGGATAGGGGAAAAAACCCCAAAAGTTAGAATAATTTTGCACATCAGTTGGCATGAAATTGCACACTGCATGTGGAATTCTAATTTAATTCAGAGATGCAAAAGCTATCTTACAAAAACATTCTTAATCTTGGCTTATTTAGACAGTTTGTTCATCTATATCAATGCTGT
Source organism: Dendrocincla fuliginosa (assembly GCA_035047845.1). Classification (NCBI taxonomy): domain Eukaryota; kingdom Metazoa; phylum Chordata; class Aves; order Passeriformes; family Dendrocolaptidae; genus Dendrocincla; species Dendrocincla fuliginosa. Next base: position 66,244,321 of record JAWWMO010000083.1, read on the forward strand.
TCAGTAACACCACTACTTACTCCTATAGCAAAGCTAAACAAGTACCATGTGGAACATACCATGCTTTGTATGTTTCTCTGTTTATAATTAACACCCTACAAGTAGTTGCTTGAAAGCCCTGGATAAATACATATATGCACTTCATATAATAGATACATTTCTGAAAGTAACCATCAAAAATTATTTCAGCATTGCCCAACTGAGCTGTAACAGCTAAACTTAAATTAATCTCAGTTCACAGAATTATACTGCACAGCCCAGGCTGGAAGCATTCATGGATGATCATCTGGTCCAACTTTTCATGGAAGACGAGCCAAACTGAGATTATCTAGCACCCTGAGAAGTTTCATCTCGAAAACCTCCAATGATGGGAACTCTACAATGTCTCTGGGGAGGTTACTTCAGTGATTGATTTTGCTCATGGCAAAAAAATCCTTTCTTATATTGCGATGAAACCTCCTCTGGTAATTCACACTGAATTTTGTAGTGAGAATGTCACATGAGTTTATATTGTTGATATGTTCCATCGATACCTACATTCATTGAAAATAATAGGAAGGTCACAGAGGAAGAGCACCAGCTGTAACACTGCAATACTCAGATTCAAGAGTAACACACAGTAAAAAGGTCTCAAATCACATTTATCCTGAATTTGTGCTGGTGTCAGACTAGCATGGCAGAAAAGATACACCTTGTCATTTTACTTCAACAGCTGCAGCTTAAAGAGCAAGTATTGTAGAACTTATCATAAACTTCCAATAGGTGACAGTATTGGGTTTTAGTTAATTTTGAAAGTTCTTCCAATTTTAATACTTTTAAAGGTTTTCAAAGAAATGTCCTATGGCCTTTCACTGTGGCATTGTCATTATCAAGACAACTCCACTCATCTAATCACTGATTGTACTGTAAGACACCAAAGCAAATAGATCCAATTTGCTACATCATTCACAATTGTGACTGAAACACTGTATTAACTGACTTGGTGAACCCATCCTTACTATCTTTAGTCTGTGTAATGATCCTGCTCACTGTTTAACTCCTTACACCACTTACTATAGTCATATTTATGACACCTTTAAAACTGATGAGTTTTCAGCAATATAGAATCTGCTGCAGTGATTTCAGTGCATTATCCACTGTCACCACAGACGAGATCTACAGTGAGTTTTAAGAAGAATTTGTGGAAAGACTTTTCCTTTGAAAGAACTAAAAATACATAATACTGAAAAAGCAAAAAACTAAAGCTTTGCAGCAATTAACATCCATTAAAACAATCCTTACAGAATGAAGTAAACCCAAACCAGTTTGATTCCTCTCCAGAGTAAAAAGCCCCACACATTCATTATCTTAGAGAAATTCTATACAGAAAAAAAAATGAAAATTGCAGAAGACCCTGAAAAATTAAGTGCCTCACACAGTTGCTGAGCTTCCAAGAGCATTTGACTAAGATTCAACATATCTGCATTTTATTTTGGGAGGAAAAAAGAATGCCAAGAAGGCCAAGCCAGAATTGTCACTGCATTGCTATTTAAAACATACATTATAAAAAAACCCACGCAAACAACAACAAAAACACAAATCATGAGTGTAGCAATGTTATTTTCACAAAAACAACAAAGAAAAAATATTCCTCTTTAGTCTATCTGCATAGAATTTAAGTTCTCAGCTTTCAGACACCTTGTTAACATGAGGAATGCCTTGTAAACAGATGGTCTCTAAAAATGACAGTGCCAGTTAAACCCCAGAATTAAGAAAAACAGACACACTTACCAAAACATCTTAAATGTGAATTAGTTCAATTAAACCCATTTGCTCAAGGTAGCTGAAAACTTGCAAATTCTGTATTGCTGCTGATACACTAACCCCGTGCAGCCCAAATGGTTTATATATTCACCAGTAACAGAAAACATGTAAAGAATACTCTCTTGTTCCACCAGAAAAACCACATCATCAGTTTGCAGGCGTACCAGGAAAAGAAAGTTTAACATGAACTAATTTCTTAATTGGTTGTCTAGCATTACAAGCAAGTATAACACAGCAGCAGGGAACTACAACAGCTCATATACCCTGAGGACTAATAAACATCTGGACTACATTAGCGAAGCTGATCTTGCTTTCACCCTGCCAGAAGATAGCGCTTGAAGACTGCACACCAACGCATAAATCTTGTAAAAAAGAGTGAGAGTTAACTTACAAACAATTTTTCTTCTATCCCAACTCGTTCCCTCTCTGGAGCCAGCAGCTTAAATTTAGCAGCATAATGTAATACAATGAATTAACAGTAGTATGGACTGTAGACAATAATATTTATAAACCTAAATAAACTAACCAAATAATAATTTACTGCCCATTCACTATTTGATTTGTGTACTATTTTTACATTCCTGGATCCTGAATACAGCAACAACTCATAGTTTCAAGAAATTAACTTTTTACTGTGCTGAGAGGTTTTAAGAAGTATAAACAGCATGAACAATACATTCCTGGTAGATCTCTACTTTAAAAAAAAAAATACACTGCATCTTTGAAGTTACAAAAGTATTTTTTTCCAAAATACAGCATCTACATGGAGCATATCTGTCAGTGACTCCAGTGACAAGTATATATTTAAGCAAGGAAACACAGGAAAAATAAGGGTACTACATTCTCTTCTTCTACCAAACAGTCATCACAAACCATAAGTATAATTAACACCTTATTACATATATAACTGTACAATCATGAGAAGATCAAATACAAAAAAAAAGTTTTAAGGAGTTTAATAATGCTTTAATTTTTTTTTTTTTGAAAGAAGGATTTTACTGTTTTTTCAACTTTTTGTGCAGGTATTTTGAAGGTGCATATATTCAGATACTTTGTGAAAAAAAAAAAAAAAAAAAAAAAAAGGCCTTTCCCTGTCTTTGCCTTCTACTCTAGAGCAGTAAGTTCTCATGAAAAGAAGGATCTAGAGAACACAAAAAGAGCACAATTCTTTTTGATGTTATGTATCTAATTTTTGCGTTTGCTTTCTATAAATCAAAAGCCACCTGTGCTGTCCCCTAATTGCAGGCTTATCAGTACTGGAGTTACTATAGGGTACTTCTCTTCCTACAGTACCTATGGCTCATGTACAACCATCGACCCCAATTTTCTGGAATCTTCTTCGCATGCAGCATGTTACAACCTCCATTAAACAGACAACTAACACGAAATTTGACTAAAATAGATTTTTCCATGATATGCAAACCAGACAATGATTTAAACTTTTAAAAGCTGCTTTAAACTGAGTGTAAGAATTGTTCTGTAAAACCTGTTGCTCCACAACTCTGCTTGGATTTTTCCCTCTTTGCAGTCTGGCAGGTGGAGGTTTCTTATGGGGTCATGCATCTCTCTCCCCTTTTCTATAACCCAGCACCAAGCACTCTGAAATTCTGACACTCCAGTGCATCAATTATGTGACATTCAGCAAAGCTTTTTACAAAAGCTGCTGGTGATCAGGGGATAAAATAGTGCCAGTACATTTGGTAGTGGCAAAGAAAATTGTTGACCTTAGGCTAAGTTAATTTTTCAGTATGATTTGCCACGGTAAGTCAAACGTCTGTCCTTACACAGACACCAGCATATATGTAAGATTAAATTTAAAAAAAATAATAAAAAAATAAAAAAGATCCTACAGATGTGCAACCAGGTGAATACAGTTACTGTATTTTCTCATGCATTATGTATCTTACAGTGAATTTTCTCACAGGCTACAATAGTGAGGGAAGGCTGATCTGCAGCCTCTGGACCCTCTGAAGGGCGGCAGACTTCCTCACCAGCCTTGAACACCTTTGAACATTTTTTCCTGTGCACAGCGGGCCCTTGTCCTGTGCTACAGCCTGACCACCCACTGTTGCTTGCTGACCAAACACACAGTGCCTGGAGCCTGCACCGACACGACCAGGATAAGATTCCTTTCAAGGACACCGCGTTGAGAATTTCAATTTGTCCAGGCGAGAAATTAGGCGAGCAGGAGAAATTACTGAAAAATTAACCTGCTCAATAGATGAATGACTGCATTTTATTCTTTTGCTCGAATGCTTTTTCTTTCTAACTTCATGTTTTATAGGGAGCTGACGTTTCTAAGTGATCGAGAAGAAAATGGGTTGTTTCTCTGAAAAAGTGATGAGTGAAGACGATTAAAAATGATGCACACAAAAGATGTTTTTGCAATAAATTTAAAAATCCTTCTTTAAATTTTAAGGATAGTGTTCATTATAGTAAATATTATTTTTAATGAAACTGTTTTTCAGTTTACCACAAAAAGGATAATTGGGCCTATTCATTCTAAATATTTCACAGCCTAAGGATAAATCTTATGGCCTATCCTTCAGGCCAAAAAATACTGAAGCAAGAGCCAAACACTTCAAGTTCAGCACATAAATAAAAATTACATCACTTTACTAGCACTAGCTCCAGCAGACATTAAGATCATCAGCACCTTTGGAAACAACTCACTTTCACTTAATTGCCCAAATAAGGACTCAAAAGCCTAGAACAGACACAAAGGTAAAATTCTAGCCACTGAAGAGTTTCACTTTATGCTCAATAGTACTAATCTTTTAAATTCTGATTGCAAGCTCTCTGTGCTGCCTTTAAATTGGAGTATTTATTGTCTTTATCATACCTTATTACTTAAAGTAATATATAAAACAAAAATGCCCCCTGCACTTCTGAATGTGACTGTCAGATTCTACTAAAATTTCTAAATAACAGCAAAGTTACAAATACAGGCCGTAAAAGAGGAAAATGAATCCACTACCAAATTTTGTATTGATCAATTTTTATTATCTCTCTTTTTTTTTTTAATTAATAACCCATTAAGAGTTTGCTTGACAGCTGCTGTCAAAAGGGTATTTCTGCTATGGACAGGGGATGTGGTTTAGACATGAAATGGCTCCCAGCTGCAAGAATTCTTCTTCCAGATGTACAGTAAGCAAAGGCAATGGAAGAGAACCAGCTGCTAGGATAACAAATTGAAAAGGCCCTTTTGACACAAGCCTTGCTGGCCTGTCTGATCTAACAAAGATGGATCATTCATTGCAAGGTGAATAGAATCTCAGTGTAGCACTGAAGAAAGAGCAACATGGTCTAAGCGTCCATTTCTCTCCTTCACACTAAGTACAGCTGCTGTTACTCTGGCACAAAAAACCCCTGCATAGGTTTATACAATATCTGGAGAGCACTGCATCATACTCAGTGCTGCAAAAAATATACTTTCTTCCAGAAATAAGAACTAAAAAAAAAGGGGAAAAAAAAAACTCACAGTGACTGAAGTAGCATACTCCTATCTAGAGAGCTGGCTTCATGTTGGAAACTTTAATAGGTTGCATATTGTGTGTTTTGCAACACAGAAGGCAGAAAGGTCACACTACAACATCAGTGTTTTAATTTACAGTTTTAGTTTCTAAAAGGTATTAACAGGTAGCTTATTTGCAATAACATTACATAGTATCTTAGAAAGACCTGTGTCACAGGTGAGTGATTTCAATCACTCAAAGAATCACCACCAAAGGTATTGGCAAAAGTGGTTTTAATATGAATTTGTTAAAGTGCAACTTAAAGTCTGCAACAACCTGTTAAAAAATGAAGGCTTTTTCAGCCAGTTTGATTATCCATTTTAGTTCAAAGGATCATGAAACCTACTAAGCTGCTATTAAAGTCTAAGCAAACAACCACTGGCCACACAGAAAACAGTCTCAACTTCCACAGCATCTATCCTTGATACTCACATTAAGAATCCCATTGCTTAACTCACTTTGGCTATCTGCCCAGTGCCCCAGGCAAATTTTAAACTAAACCTCATTTATTTACATTTATTTTCATGTCATTTTACGTCATTATATTCTCCATGTTTCCTGCACTCAAACAAGTCAGTCTGGGAAGCATAAACTATAGTGAAAAACTACAATTATGCCCTAATGATAGGTGAATTGCAAAATTAAGCTAAAAATTACAAATATGTAAAATCTTAATTGAAGGAAGCCATTTAGTATCCAGGTACCCGGCTTGAAGCCCCTAGATTCCTACAAATCATATGTTCAAAGTTCAGAAGCAGCAATTCACACTTTAGCCAACACCAGGCATAAAATACTAGCACAGTTAAGTCTATAATTCAAATATGTCTTATTAGAGATTTAATAAATACTGATTTTAGTGAGGATATGCTCTTCCATGTTAAACTTTGTATTCACAGCCTGAAAAAATGCTCTTTTCCCAGTCTATTCAGTCTCGAGCATCTCTTTCTCTCTAACATAAATACATACTAGGTAACTGCAGCAAGCTGGCTTTACCCATTTCAGGCCCTTTCAGTGGACAAAACCAGCAGGATGTGACCAGATTCATAACAGGAATTAATCTATGTTTCAGGAAATAACTTCATAACCATAAAAAAATGTTTCAAAAACAATAAAAGAGTACAACTACCTATTCAATGAGTAAGAAAGAAACTTTTAAGTATTCTATTTAATGTAATAAATCTACATATTTGCATCAGCAGATCTAGAGCTCCAGTCAGTTGCACATGGGTCCCACATCTAGAGTTGCACCTTTCATGGAAGAATCTGACCATCAGAAAGCAGGAGAGTGGTTTAATAAAAGGACAGAAGCATGAAAGCTTCGTGATTTGGGTATCCCCTGTACTGCCTCAGGCTTTCACTGTGACTGGCTATGCTCTCTGGTCTCTTTGTCCTGGCTACTCATGCTTCAGAGCAGGAGAAATTTTGGTCTGCTCTCAGATCTGCATTTTCACTCAGTCCTTAAAACCTGTGGGCTTGGATTCAAACAGTTTCACATAACATGAACATCACCTGCCTGCACTTTTATACCTCATCAACAAGAAAGGTCTGCTATGGCTATAGGGAGCAAGAAATAGATAGGCTAAAGGCAACAATGGGTGAGTAACAACAGCCACCTCTTAGCACATAATGAAACATTAACCTACACAATGCGAGACTAATCAGCAAACCAACAGGCTTGTTTAGACTGAGGGGAAACAGCACATTCATTCAGAACATACAGAGTTATTCCTCAAGAGAAATAATACACTCCAAACCACTGCTGTAAAGCACACCATACACAGAGAATTGCCCATCCTACTTGTAGCCATAGAAGTAAATACAACCAATTAATGATCAGATTACTGCATCTATTATGGTTAATAAATGTCTATTAAAATCAAAGGAAAGAGCAACTGAACAATTTGCTGTTGGTAGTTGTCAGGTTTTTAAGTCATGCTGCCAAATTATTTGACTAAGCTTAGCACAGCTTGATAGACCTTTTCAGTTTTTGGAAATAATATTAACAGAAGTGGATTAACTGAAAGCAGACAGTATTTGAAACACACGGGATTCCTGCTAATCCCTGAAACAAATTCTGAAGGAGAACTCCAGGATCACTACAGCCCTGTGAACCTGCCACAGTTTCTTCTTATAGGTTGCATCAGAGATTGTACTATGTTAGGTTACTATGATACTTTGCACTTCTAGGACATGATTACAACTGCGGAGTATATCTACAGAATGGAATTAATCTCTAGTAATATCCAAGCACAGAGGTTTGTTTTCTTAAAAAAAAACTTTTCATGTGTACTACTGAGACTGAAGGATTCACACTTAGACCAAAAATAGATACAAACCCAAATCAAACATGTATTTAAATGCAGCTCTAAAACACAATTTTCTGATAGCTCCTTCTAACACCTTGGCATCCAAATTAGCACACCCTTCTCCTTCAATCCGGAGATCCTTGAAAATGCAGATATTAATAAAAGGGTAATGATGAGATGAAGATCCTACAGAGGATGTAGAAAACTAGATTTACTTTTATCAATACTGGAGATTATTCCTGACTGCTATTACTATTGGCATAGATGAGATGATATGTCACAAAATGTTTTAGAGAAGAGAGGAGAAGATGCTAGTCTATTTAAGAAAATGAAATTATTTCAGTTCTAATGACTAATGAATGGGTCAGCCTTCTAGTTATGGAGACAACTGGAACCATTTGGTCCCACAGAATACACTGTTGGCTTGTCATATTACTAACTAAGTTTGGACTAAGTTCTCCTTAGAATTCACTTAGGATTTTTTTTTAGCTTGTTTTGCAAATAATTGCACACTTAACATTCCCTTCCTGAATACATCATGGCCAGCAAATAAATTCTTTAAGAATATTTACTGTTTGACAATGAGCTACAAAGATCCAGAAAGCCTAATGGTTTTCAAAAAAACAAACTTACCCAGGTAAAAAAACCCAGAGACTTTTGCTTAATTCCAAATGCATTTCAAATAGTAAAATTCATGTGTAGCCACTCAGAGCATGTCTCTGTTTGAAACCTAATAAAATAGCAGCAAAATGCTTTGGCACAAGCTCAGTTGAAAGTTGAAATATTGTGCACAAATGCGAAAACAGATACAATCTGCTACTGATGTTTAAGTTTACTATGCTGAAAAGTTTTGACTCAGTCAATTTGAACACACAGATTCAGCTGGCAGAAGAACTAAGGTGAGAAGGGCCAGAAATAGTTGGTATGCTCAAGGTAGAACTATTATCACTGTCTGTTTATTCCAATATATGCAATATGAAGATTGCCATCTGCTAAAAACCATTTCCATTACCCCTGTTGAAAAGGGAAACCTAGAAAAAAATTTAATGCCCTTCTCACTGGATTATCAGCTTCATGATCCAGCTCTTACACCAAATGCTTGATATACAAACCAAATTATTTTAGGAAGCCTGTGTTAAGTGGAGGAATTTAATGTTTGAAAATTTATTCATATTTTCTCTTAAAAAGAGCCTATGAATTTATGAACGTATAAATAACGTTTGTGACTTATTTGATTAGATCCCCCAAAGTCTTGCATCACCAAATTGATAGCCATGAGTAAAACCCCGCACTTCCCTGTTTGAAGAGTATACATCTGTTAAAGTAGATTAAAATACATTCCATGCCTCTGATCACAATCAGCATTGTTCTACTTGGCACTTAAGACCAATCCTTCTGAGTTTTCTTTTTTCTGTCTCGTATCTGGTGTATGCCAAAATTAAGGATCCATGGAAAGGAAAAAATCACACTTTGCAACTTTGCTTTGTCCTATTAAATACTAAGTCAGAAGTTCAATTAACTAGGCTTGATTCTTGAGTATTTTAAAATCTGTACAAAAACCTACAGTCACTAAGGACCACACAGAACATTGGAAGGAAAACTAATGAAATTCAATATTTAATAAAAATGATAATATATTAGCATTTCTTTCAAACATGCACAAAATATTAGCTATTGATTTACTGGGCATTCAAGTTACTTAAATTCTTTCTTTTGTGAGCCAAACAAAGCTGCTAACATAACAGCCCCTTTGATATTAAGGCTGAGGTAAGCAAATTTGTTGCAGGAAAAATACCAAAAAAGTTGAGATTCTTCAAGATAAATGTAGGAATTTAGACACATTTCCCATTTATTCACTGGACTCTGCATATCAAAATTATATAGACTCCTAAGACAAAAGTATCAAGAACAAAGCATATTAATGCCCCTGTTTTTCTTGCTAGAAAGCTGAGACGCTGCCATACAATATTTTACAAGCAAGAGAAGAAAAAAAAAAATCAACTTAGAATTATCAAACATGGCTGTTTTTTGGCTCCTGATATGTGTATGTTGTGAGACTGGTGGCAGTGTCTCAGGGTTTTCATGAGGAGAGAAGGTGGGGAGCTTTTGGAAATGTTCTGAATTTTGACCAAGAGGCCAGGAAAACAATTTGGTATTCCAGCTGGTTCCACTGCCCTTCACACCATGTAGTGGAACAAAGATGGTCTGTGTGCACACTTTTAAGCCAAAACCTACTGACATGGCTCTCATACATGATGCACCCTGTGAACTCTGCACCGAATGTCACGACCTCTGTGACACGGAGTTTAAACCTCCTGCAGCAATTTTACAGCACATTTCTGCAGTAGCTCCAACTCAGTAGAATTTTTGTGGTTTCTGAGAATAGAACACCTTATTTAGGATATGCATGCACTAACACTAAATGTGGGAGCTACCTATAAGCCAAGGGATGCCAGGTTCCAATACGCCTACTCACTTCAGAACCTGCAGCAAACTCTAAGACTTCTTGAGAAACAAGACACTGCTTCTCATTTTCCAATTTGTAAATCCAGTTTTCAGATTTTACTACTAGAAACGTCAAGCCAACAGCCTTCCACCTCTTCTCCTAATGTTACCTTGTAGCTAAGTTCCTGCCACACCTGAAAGCAATACCTATACTTTTCCTTGAGGAGCAACATTGGCAAAGGCAGAATATGACCAGGTACTCATATTGGTCTAAATATCCCAATTGTTCAGCTCATAGATCTGCACAAGAACAGTGTAACTTGAATTTTGAAACAGCACACAAACAAAGAACAAGAGAACAACATATTATCATTCACAGTGTATCAAGAAATTGCACATTATTCCACTGTGCCTCAATTTCCTGTATATTCATACACTAACAGCATATCTTGTGACAAAGAAATCTAACTGGCACATTCAGAGAACAATCCAAACTTCATGTGACATCAAAGAAATATTTCAAGAGGACAGTAAATGACAGATAAATGACTGAAATTTAATGCTTTTCCCAGGTAAAAAGTCAAACAAAAAGCAAACTCCAACTGTTGTTTTGTTTTTATAATAGAATAAAGAAAAAATACAAGTCAGCATTCAACTTTGTAAAAAGCTATCAAAATTGATGGGAAAAAACCCAAATATCATCTGTACTTGTCAAATAAAAGGCCATGCCAAACTCCTACATGTCAAATATATATATATTTAAAATAAAAATGTATCCTTGCCTTTTTGTTCTTTCACATAGCTCTCCTTACAGTTGTGCATGAGCTGCAGAATCCACTGATGTTGAGCACCAATGCACTGCCAAGCTGGGTCCCCAGGCGCATGAAGATCAGAAAGATATCTGTAAAACCCAGTCCAAAAATCACAGCTCTGACTTTACACACTGAAGGCCTCATTAAAACAGACCAAAGACATCCTAAGAAATGCCTTTTTTTTTTTTTCACATAATTTTAAAAATTCAAGAATAGGTATTAAGATACATTCATATTCTCCCTCATTTAGTGAGGCAAAATTCCACCAAAAAAACTTATAGAAATAAACAAAACCATACCTCTTTAACATCATATTAATATGCATTTTCAGTTGTGCCTCCTGTAAAGTATGTGGGAAACCAAACTATTTATCTGCAAGGTTGCAGTTTAGTGCTTCATATTTCATTTGGAACCAGTGATGACATCTCAATCATATAAAATATGGTATTTTTCTTCCTACTGTATATGTTTGCATTGTATCATCACATAATCTTAACAAGTAATTACAGAAATAATTAATTTCTGGCAGCTCATTAATTTTAGCACATGCATGCGCAAACAAATGTAGACCAAGCTCCTGGTTGGGTCTTTTTGTTTGTTTGTTTTGGTGTGGTGTTTTTATGTGCACACATGGTCTGGAAAAAAAAGGAATGGGGCAAGATAACAAAAAGGATTGGGGCTTCTAATTTGCAGAAGCAAAACACCGTCTGTCCTTGGGGAGAGAGGAGAATTAGAAGGCAGCTGTTGTGATTTCCAAGGGAACACAGAAGGAATACAGTCTAATGTATGGCATTCAAGACAACAGTGCTTTCAAAAGAGTGTTTCCAGAAAGTGGTAGCTCCTCTACTATTCAAGGGACTCCATTATATTCTGTGTTAATGAGGCACGGGACAGATTAAAAAACTTCAAGGTGCTTAAGGTGAAGTATACTGATATATTAGCCCAAGCAGTGCAGGGAGTGTTCATGCAACTCCCTCACAAAAGCTGTATGACTACAGTAATACCTAATGTTAATTACAACTGGGTTGCAAAATTCTGTCTACTTTTGAAAACTGTCTGCAGTGCTTGAACATAAAATGAACTGTCAAAGTAGGATTGGTTGGATGGATGAGAAAATTACACAACTAACCAATTTGAGAGGGTGACATTTATAAATTATGAACTCAAGCCCTTCCTCAGTGTTAAGAAGGCTTTTAGACAATCCTTAGGCACAAAATAAAAGAAATTACCACTGCTCTTGAAAGAAATATATCTACTTGGCTGTTAGTGCTATGGTAAACTATTCCTGAACAGTATAAAATAATTAACAATGTGAATACCATAAGACACTGAGAGAAAAACATGAACTGAAGGCTAATTATAAACATTGAATATCTGAGGGAGAAAACCACAATATTTTAGGTCTTTCTCAGCCTTATACTTTAGAGACATAGAAAACAAACATATCAAGGAAGAAAAAAACCAATTTTAGAATTAGGATTTTGTTAATTTCCTGAAGTGCCCTGAAGAAAATTTACTTCACACCTTGCCTCCAGAAAATTTATAATAGTATGGACACCCTAGCATACCTAGAGTAGTGAAACTAATTTAATAATTTTTTAGGCTGGGATTCTGTTAATTCATTAGAACTAAATTCTTCCACATTCATCCACTCCCTGCTCTCCTTCGTGATACTCTTCTACACGAGGAATACATTTGGTAGTTATATTAACATGGTCTGCTTTAATGTAGGCTGGGATATTTTTAAAGATTCAATTTCTAAAAAATTCAAGGTTACAGGCTAGCAAAGATACTAAAAAACAACCAAGTCAAAAAATTGTCCCAAAACCCCCCAAAAACAAAACAAGACAAAAAACCCCAAACAAAACCCAACCAGAATCAACCACATGTACAACTATGATCCTTCCAAAGAATCCTTAGAGAAGGTAAAAAGACCTGGCTTAGATATAGCTGCTACTCTTTAAAGTTTTCAAAACTGACAGAGAAAGAAGCAGCAGTGGCTTCTTCACAGACACAAAACGCTAAACTATTCATCTTAAAATGCAATTCCAATAAATAGGCAATGTTTACACAGCATGCAAAAGAATGAGAAGCACTCTACATAAATGTACACAGGTCACTGTACTCATAAACTCACAAAACATAAAGGGACCTAAGATAGCAACACCACACTTGGTGCTGTGTCACTGGGCCTGGTGCACACACAAAACATGGAAGACCTCGTGCAAGCATCAGAATTTTACAAGTGCTTCCCACACAGCACATTTGGTCCACATCTTTTAAGATAACTGAAAAAAGCAGTGAGACTGTCAAGACACACTAGGAGCCCTAGTAGCATCCAGACCCCAAAAGCTTTCTAAATAAAGCCATCAAATGTTCCAAAGCACTCTAAAGTTTGGCACCAAGCACTGTAAGGTTCAAATCTACCAGCACAGAAGGTCCATCCAGCTCGTGTCAGTATCCCTACAACACACTTTGATATCAGCTTTGTGAAAACCAGAAAATCTACAAATGTTAATGAAAACTTGGGAACAAGTTCATGTTCATGAAATGTAACTATTTTGTTTAGCCTGAGCAGTAAAAGAGCCAACACCAACAACAGTCTGGATTAAAAACTCCCTGTTGTCTGACTTGGGATGATTCTACTTCTAAAGTGTAAGACAAGTTAATTAGGAATCTATTTTGAGGTATGCAAACTGTGAGTAATCATTTCAAACACAGCTTGCAATACGATGGTTTAGAGAGAGCGACAGAACTTAAACATGTCTTAAAGATTTTAAATAAATTAAATTCAAATATCAATTATGCTTCATTAAATTATTGTCATTCAAGAACTGATTTTTCAATTATTCAACAAACAATCAAATCCAATTCCATTGCCATTATTTATATAATCATAAAATCCAAAAATACTCTAGTTAAAGCTTTAAAGTCAGTATTTAAACCACAGTAAAACTAGTCACCACCCTATTTAGGAAACATTTAAATACACATCTAACACCCTATGTCTGATAAAGACACTAGTCAAATGATTACCTTATATAACGTTTCTGATCATGCAATGTTGATGGAGTTTCAAGCAGCTTATCCAACAAAAGCTCTCGTAAAGCTTCAATTCTGGTTTCAACTTCTGCATAATCTAGGAGTAGGGAGCAGAAATAAACCCAGTAAATAAACTTCAGCAGTGTTATGAACTGAAAATTACATTATTTTCCTAGAATATCAGCCACTTCTGCAGTTAATGTGGAAATCAATATAACTCATTTTATAGTGAGCCATGTGAAAACTTTGTACACGACAGTTCTACAAACCCAGAAAATTAGACTTTCAAGTGTTTCAACAATATGCCAATACCCAGAGAATTATTTTAATTCCTGTAACCTCTTCTTTTTTTATGTCCAGTAATACCAAGCCCACATAAATAAATAAAACAGGCTGTGATTTCATATTTTGTAGTATACACCTAACTCAGAAAACCTACCAGAAATATTGCATAGAGTAACTGCTTCCTATAAATCTGTAACTTCTATGGATGAAAACTCATTATGAAACCCACATAAAGCCCAAACCCATTAAATAACAGAACCCATATCTTACATTTTTTGAATACTTGAACCTCTGTCTTTCCAAAGAGGGATTTTGCTTTTTCATAGTCATTAATAACCACATCATAATCGCCCTTAAAAACAAAAATAAGCATTTATATTTGTCAAGAAATAGACTAAATTCAACAGACTGCTTTCAGCAAATAGAAAATTATTTCTAAAGGATTATACCTTCTGGATATTTCTTTCAATATTTAAGGGAAGATTGAAAAGAAATTTAAAACGCTGAAGAACATTAAGCGCGTTTCTCGTTGAATCAGCTTTGTCCTTGCGACCCAGCACTTCTTGAAATAAGGTATCTGCTGTGTTACTGGCTCCTATTTCAAAAAGGATGACAATAAGAAAAAGTAGAGTAAGTAATCAGTTGAAATCACAAACAGATTTTCTTCATTTTAATGAGTTATTCAAGTTTTTTTAGAGCAAATGAGTAATTATTGCTGATTCTCATACTTTTTTTGTGGAACTGTATTAGTATTTTACAACTGCTGAAATACTATTTCAAAGTGAACCACTTAGCATTTTAATGTGGTAAGACCCCTGTGCAATTAAAAACAATCACTCTTTCCTATTTCAAATGCTTAGCTTTGCAGCAGATATTTTATAGTTTGCTTTGGCTCCAGATGTACATTTTACAACCAAATTATGCATCTCAGGATGTGGAAAAAATCATAGAAAGTTTTATTTTTAAAAAAGTATAATTTCATGATGATAATATCATAGCTTTAAAAGCTAGGTTTTGCAAACAATTTTTCTGTGTTTTCAAACCTAGTCTTAAAAATTATTAGCAATATTTGGTATTTAAGTGAGTCACTAAAAAGGAGCAATGACTAAGACCAAGACAATGTCATGACTGATAAAAGTCTAACTAGCTGGTCACTGCAACAGAATAAATACAAATTGTCTTCACATTGCATTAAAAGTCTTCATCACACACAGGATCAAGCTTTGGTCAACAATTTCATGCATTTGAGTCTCTATATTAACCGTGAATACTCTTCAATAAATATACCCTAAACCCTTTTCTATCCAAACTAAAAAGCATTTTATTTTCTAACGAAGATTACTTTTTTACACAGAATAATAAAATTTCATTTACGGTAGAGAAGATTTACATGCTGTGCAAAAATATTTGCATTTTTCAACTTGTGACCTACTTTTAATTAACAAAAAAAAAAAAAAAGAAAAAAAGGAAAAAAAAGTGGAACTGTTTTAGCCTTTTTGATCGTTGCGTGTAGAAGTTTCTACATTATCTGGTCTACTGACTATACTTTAAGCAAAGATGAAAAAAATTACATCAGTCTCACTGGGTGGCTTGCATGCCATTTTCTCTAGTCAACACTGTGGGTGGCCTGCTCATGTTAAAAGTAGTCTTTGTAAAATAATTGTTATATCTAAATAATGTTTAAACTTTGTTGAAATTTTGAAGCCTTGATGTAGAAAAAGTTTTGTCAGGACAGCTATTTCTACTGCATACTATTCAGCATAGAATACTTTAATCCATTAAGGAGAAATGCACAACGAAAACAGCGAGCTGGACATTTAAATACAGACCGCTGATAAAGTATGATTTTTCTCAAGGTTATAAAAAATGCTTGCTTTGTAAATTCGTCTAGTAAGTTACCATTTGCTTTGTTTGAATTCATAGGCATTCTTTTAACAGCCCAGAAGTAATTTACTGTACCTGGGAACTGAAGTTATATTCAAAAAGTTGTTGTTTTGTTGTTTTTTTTTTTGTTTGTTTTTTAAATTCATTGCAAATCTTTTTAGAAGGTAATTGACAATTGTAGGAAGAGCACAGTGATTTCTATCTTCATCTCTTTATGAATTAACTTGTACCATCAATTCAGGTAATTTTTTTTTTTTGTTTAAGGGTACTTTTTCTGCTTTACAAAGAAATGGAAATATATCAAATTACTTATTAATGTCTTAATGAAATTCAATTGTTCATGCAGGTCTATCTTTTTAGAATTAAAGTATTGTAAAATTTCTTCCCTCCTCATCCCTCCAAATCCTTTCAACATTTACAATCTTTATCTCTTGATTACTGATGAACAATCTAAACCTAAACAACCCATGGATAAAGTTTCAGATCTCATATTGACTAGCTCTATTTTCAAAATTGATGATTCATCTCTGGTCTGTGAATTTTTTTACTTCAAAATAAATCTCTATTTATCCAACAGCCATCTGTCATAGAGCCTGACAAAAACATCACCTAATGAAATTTGACTGACCCCCTTTAATGTGCAATTCTTCATTAAACTCATTATAGGACACCATATGTTTTAAATAACATATTTAACAGCTTCTTTAGCAATTAAATTTTGCAAAAACTCCAGACATTTATAATTCCACCTGTAACACCAAATTGTGCTTCTACTACCCCATGCCATTTCATTTCAATGATTTGGCACCCTCTTAACATCCATTTAGATACTGTGGAAAATATCCTTATTTTTAGGAGTTTGTACCCAGTTCACAGCACAAATTGTCTCTCAAAACATGCACCTATAATCCATAAAATGTAAAATTCAACTAAAGAATTGAAGTCATTTTTGAAAGCAGGCCCTGTTACTCATGGATTATGGAAGCTTTTCAATGGTCAGACAAGAAACAAAGCTTTGATCCCAAACCACTTTGCATAATATTATTTATTCTTTTTAAATCCTTGTATTCCTACTTCCCTGCCTCCCACCCATCATGACTTGCAAAGTATCATGAGGAAAAGCAGTCAATTCTTTTCATAGCAAAGCCAAACTTAAAACCACTCTGAAGTGTCTGGCACAAGTTCCTCTACAGATCCAGCTTGAAAAAGACAATCTGCATTGTCTACATACAGAGTTCAGCCACCATTTATCAAATGAAACAGTCATTATATGTTATAAGTAAATTTGTCTCAGTGTATATAGGAAAATATCACACACCAACATTTTTGCCTTTTTATTTAAAATCTTTCACACAATTTTGTAGATGGGAAAGGAATCTGTGGTTGGTGCATGACATGGCATAAATACAGGGCACTAAAAAACTTCAGCAAATGCTTCTTTCTTCTCCTTAGATGTACCAAATATTCTGCAGATACAGACACATGCTAAAGTCTTTATATAGTGGTGTGCGGGGGAGTTTTGTGTTTTGTTTTTTTTTTTTTTTTTTTTTTTTG
>JAWWMO010000083.1:66262066-66284965 GCA_035047845.1 Dendrocincla fuliginosa
CGATCTGGGTGCGGGGGGGTTTTGTGTTTTGTTTTTTTTTTTTTTTTTTTTTGTGATTTTTAAATTTTTGGTGGGTTTTTTCATTTCAGACAATGAGATGAGGGAATAACAATGTCCAAACTACACCTTTATTAGGAGTATTAATGAATTTCTACAGAAAGGGCCAGAGCTGTTCACAAACCCCTCTGCTTTCTTTGTGCTCCCCACACAAACACACATACAGTCACTGCTTTCTTCCTACAAGACAAGAAAAACAGTGAACTTCCATGTCACTTTCTTGATTTCATAAAACACACTCAGACTTTCCAACACTGAGTCAGCTATCTGCATGTCATTCCTGCTTATTGATACAGCACTAAGGGAAACATCCCTTCCTCTGTGAAAAAAATCACAATGAAACAAAGTAAAATTATCTTGGCAGAAGTCCCAGAGTGAAAAAAAAAAAAAAAGAAAGAAAGAAAAAGAAAAGTAACTTTTTTGATCTGATGAAACACATACCGAACTGCAGCAAATTCAAGCCATCTCTCTCAATGCAACCTCACAGCTAACACAGAAAAACAGAAAAGAAAGTACTGACAGCTTTTCAAGGTTTCTAGAAAGAATGCTCATGCCAAAGAGTCGACATGCCAGCACATTAAGTGAAACAATCTTGTTAATAGATCTTGTTATTGCAAACAGCTTATATTTGGTGGTTTTTTTCTGCTTTTCCTCCAACATCTTGCTGGTATTTAGCTCCCCTCATCCTTCTACAGTTCTGTCTCTCCATATAGTTCCTCTATTTTCTTTGTCCACTAAAAAATCAGATGCCACCAAAATTAATTAAAAGTAAATCCTTTAGAACATCTTTATTTTGATATTTATTCTGTTACCACAAACACTACTGAAAGGAGGAGCTTTTGCCATGACTTATTTCAAAAGGTGTATCAGCACAGCCTAAAAGCACGATCACCAAACAGGGAAGGGCACGAGAAGCTGCACTATTTTCTACATTCTACCATACTCCTAGGAACATATTAAAGCTTGTTAGAAAGTCCAAAGTCCATAAATAGTTGCTGCTGGAAGGACAAAACTTACTGTTCAGTACATTCTCCAGTTTTTGCGTCATGGATCCTTCTACTTTTTCCGTTCCATCCGCTTCCAGTTTTTGATGGATTGCTGGAATAAAGTGTCTAGTTAAAACGCAGAACATTTTAATAGGTGGGAATACATTACATCAAAGTGACGCTTTTAAACATTTTCAAAATTAAAAATAAGCTGTTATTTTTCTTTTTAGACATAAAAAAATACAAACATGCTTCACAGCAGCAGAGTCTAGTGAAGTACAGGGCTTAGAGCCAGACATTGCAGAATTTTAACCATTACTTTGACACAGGCTCCCTGTATCTTCTTGAACAAGACAGTAACACTTAAGGAAAAACACGTGGACAGAATAATTTATTAGTGATTACAATCTAAATTAGCTATCTTGTAGTACAGGTATTATTCAAATTAGTGTTTTGAAAAGCAAGTATCATTTACGCACAAAATACTTCTGTTTTGCAAATCACTGATCTCACCAAAAAGAAATTACCAATAATTAAAGGGCAAAAAGCAAGTAATGGGAAATTTGGATGATCTCAAAATCAAGTGCTAGAACATTCCCCCATCATTTGTTTATATCTATAAAAAGGCACTCTCAAAACACACAATTTAAGGGTTTCTTGGAACATTAACCATTACACAGAAACACACATACTTTTGCTCAGAACAACATGAAAACAAAGGGGAAGTTGCTGTATTTTTTTTTTAAGATGCTATTTTTCTCCTGTCCTAAAATGCCAAAATCCCCAAATCTTATTTCTATGTGGTGCTACCAATGGATGTGGAAATGCATAGTATCAGCATTAATTTGTTCTTTCATTATAATTTCTTTTTCAGGAAGGGAGAGATTTACCAGCACAGCATGAGGATATTATACTACTCTGAAAATATGAACAGTGAATGCATATTTCTACCTCCCCTCTCTTACACAATCTTACTTCCCTCTTCTTCCCTGTTTAATACAGCAGGCACAAACCAGTATTCCATTTTTTTTTAAAATTTTTTTTGGGTAGCATTCCTGTATATATGGAGCACATCTAAAACAATTATTTAAAAAGGTAGGGAGGACAGGTGAGAAAAGGGAGTGTGTGATTATATTATTCTCAAACATCTAATTTTACTCCTGAATCCCCCAATCCTACACAAAGAATTCCAGGAAGTCTTGCTTTCTTGAAAATGCAAGAGCAACTCATTTTTTTTCTTAAAGCCATCAGAGGGGAAAAGAAATCACTCTAATTTAGGACAAACTGTAAAAGTCTACACCTACTTAAATTACGCTGTGTATACACAATAAATTTGTAGTATTTCCTTCTACATGTTTACTGTGCTACTCTGTCTACTGTAGCTATTTTTGCACATTATAATCAGATTTAGCAATAAGTGCATTCATTGTATTCCAAAGCTGAGTTACAAAAAAAAAGTCTTAAGTTTTCACAGCAAAAAATGTTATGAAAAATACTTTATCAGAAAGTCTCAGCTTACTTTATTCACATCAAATGATTTTCAAAAAGCTAAGTGTATGTTCCTTCCATGGGGACCAGACAAAAAGTCTTTGAGTTAGAAGTTTACACAAGCAAAACTACATGCAGTCAAGAAAAATATCTGCAGACCTAATCTGGCTGGAAGGAATCTAGAGATATTCAAGTTACTTTTTCCTCTTAATACTAAAACCAACCAACAGCAGGATGATACTGTTTGGGACAACCCCTGTCCTCCTGCACCCACGTGCTTGCCTTTGCTGGATCTAGCAATGACACAGCTGCAGGGCAGCTGCAGTGAGATGATTTGGTGCAATACTAACTCACTAAGGAAGAAATGTTTCTTTACTCATCAGTGAGCTTGTCTAAATCTTGCCCCAGTTGCAGCTCTGCAGTAAAAAGAAAAAAGCACATGGCCAAGGGCAGGTGGAAAGCCACATTCTTCTCACAGTAGCCAGGACTTAAGACAACCTTCAAATGCAACTTCATACCCTCCACTCACCACTGGCTGCAGAAAGATGAGCAAGAAGAAAATTCTAAGTCTTCCAAGGCTTGAAGTAAAGGATGGACAGGATTTTTTCTTGAATTGCCAATTGCCCCGGATTTACCCAACACAAACTATACAAGCTGGAAGAGCAGTTGGGAACCTAGGAGAGTCTGTTCCTCATTTTTGAGGAGCTTTACTGTAAGAAGCATACAATAAATAAAGATGAGGATAGACAAGGTCTAGATGCCTCAGAAAAGGCCAGAAAATTAATTGTATTTTGTATCATCTTAGCCAATAAGCACTCAAGTTTCCCAGTGTCCAATTTTCCCAATAATTAAAGGCTTGTAGACTTCACAGCTGCAGTGAGTTGGTCTCTTCACTATTATTAGTTAGTAAGTTCAGAGCTCACCATCTCTATGCTGTGACTAAATACACCAGAACACATCCAAAGTTCAATCTGGCAAATAAGCCATAATATATTGCAGCTTATTACATTACATAAGGCATTGTAGTAAAATAAACTGCAATTAATCCATGGCTACTTGCGTTGAAAACGATTTTATTTAATCTAAGCAATGATATGGAGTTTTTTAAGATTTATGGCAGCCATAAATCTTACAAATTAAACCACCTTTGCCAGGACCATGAAGCTTTTGACTTGCATATTTCATTCTTGATTTACTCATTCAAGATTTTAAAACATTTTGAGATAGGCATCAAGAGTGGTACTCTCAAAACTTTCTCCAGCCTCACTAAGCTCAAAGCAACAGAGAAGCAAGTTTTCTATCATTTTCTCATTAAAAGATGATGAGAAATGCACTTTGCATATCTGAAAAGCTTATCCATTTCCACAGAAATGTCATTAAAAAAGTACCTGAAATAAATCACATCCTTTTAGTCAGATGTAGAAAATCGGAGGGGAAAAAATAGAAAAAGTGAAAGACCGACTCAACAAAGTATTTCTGAAGATCTGATATGATAATAGTCAAGAACCTGGCACCAAAGCACAGTAATAGAGGAACAAAGAACACATGCTAACGTGCTGTCAGGATTCATGCCCAATGCAGGAATAAAAATGCCTTTGCCTTCCTTTATCAAAAGATTAGCGATTTTCTGTAGTTTGAACTAAATGTAAGAAGTTATTGATGAGGATGGTACCCCTATGTAGGGTAAAAACTCTTCTGAACATATTCAACACAAGTGCACAGCTGTTTATAATGGGCAAAGCAATAAACAATGGACAGCAAGCCATGACCAGAGCTCTTAATACATTACACTATGAAAATCTGAAAAAAAAATAATAAAAAAAGGTTTCCTAGTCAGTAGAGCTAAGTTTAGTTGGATTTGATCACCCTCTACTTCCCCCTGAGATTTCTACATAGTTTTGCTTTGGCATGGCAAAACTTGGCTTTGTTTTGATAAAAACAGAAGTAAATGTAGTATTGTCTTTAACTGCCTTTCTGTGTTTTGTTTCACTAACACTTACTTCCTCAAGCTTGTTTCCCCAACACAGTGGCAAAAATCAAAGAAAATGGACAGACTTAAGATGGTAATTTAAGGCAGCTAATGCACAGTGCTACGAGGGGAGGCTTTATGAAAATAAGAGACCAAAACTTTAACAACATTGTGAGGCCTGATAACTTGTTCTCACATGGACTTTTATTTAAGCAAGTCTGATATCTGTAGGCAAATGTCTCAGAAATAGACAGGAAAATGTGGTTTATTATTCTGCCTATGGATCCACTAAAAATTCCATAGCTGGACCCATGCCTTTACCAGAACACTTCAGAATTCAAGAGTATGGAACATGCCACTCTCTTTTTACTGACACAGTGCTAAATTCTGGATCTGTGAAAGATAATGGCAGAAATAAAAACAGCTTTTAAACATTGCATGCATTTAAAAAGTGGTATGGAAATCAAAATGGAGTAATGTATCATGAAATTAAGCTGGTTTTATGGCTTGCAGATTAAGGTTGGCTCAAATTTAATTATAGGTAATTTTTTGCACATTTGCAATCGATTGCAGCACTTGCTAGTTGGAAATTTCAATTGCAAATTTTCTCTTTCTTCTTTTTGATTCTTTACTACTTTTCAAATGCAAACAAAAAAGTTAACTTACCTGAAAAACATACATTCATGAAACACAACAGCTACACAGTAGCTATAAGCTGTCATAACTGCATCAATTTTGATGAATTCCTCTAGTAATTAGTTCACATCTCTAAAACAATTACTGATTTAAATGAAACTATATGAGCAGTCTGTATAAAAGCCTGGGGCCATAATTTTCTCTATGAACTGTGACAACTCTTGCTGTTTCACACTTTCTCAAATCAGATCAATCTCTTGCTTGAGACAAAAACCCACTCCTTAGACAATGCTGTACTAGAACCTGCATGAAAGGAAAGTTTGAGCCTTTTATCAATCACGATCACACAACTTGTGCTTTTATAGAGTTGCAGCAAGGTAACAATTGATTTGCTACAGAAATTAGTCATAGGCATTGCATGAAGAGGAAGCATTCACCCAACACTAAACTACCTACCACTTAACATACTTTACAGGCACTCCTTTGTCAGGTCATCTCTCTCTCAGAGTACATCACTCATTTCAATGCCCCTCCCTTGTTATCTAGTGCTGCAAGATCAGAACATGAGTTTTCAACAAGCAAACTTAACTTAGCATACCTACTTTTAGAATGCCTAATTTAACTTTTTTTTTAATTTTTCATTGTGATTACATGAGAAGGCCTATAAATGTAAGGACAAAACATGAAGCAATTAGTGCTTATCCTTCTCATTCAGCTTTGCTTTATAAGTGCAGCACAAAGATAACTCAAGTCTTCAAACAGGAGCATCCACTTGGAAAGCTAGACAGCAAGTTGAGAGCACGTCAGATACTGCTTCATGACTACTTGGAGGCATTATCTTAATTCTTAATAAAAAATAATCTGACTTGCACCTACTATGGGGCACATACATTCATTGGAACAGCTATTCTGAAGTGACTGATATGCTCTTACATACATGGCTGATAAATGCAGCAACTTAGTTTATCCTTGCAAGCTTGTTCCCATGGCCCTGTTCTTTCTTAACCGTTACGAATGACTGCATTTAAAATTACCAGCTATAATAGCTAGACTGTTCTTAGCCTGCAAAGACAATATTCTGTCACTTGAAGTGGAATGAGAATGATAACATTAATAGACACACACCACACAGGATTAGACAAAGAGCTATTCTAGACATTTCAAGTCAGCTGCCTACCATTTAGGTAGCAATCATATGTTTGAATTTGATTATTTGATTAAATCTTCATATTTAATAAAAATTCATACTTGTGGGGAAAATATATGAGAGACTGAAGTAAAGCAAAAGTGTGAATTGTATTTGTTACAAACCAGCAAAACCTGATACACCATTCTGATGCCATCCTACTGAGAAAAATGATAGTCCATGATTGGTTTAATTAGAAAAAAGAAAACCACTTCAAAATTAGCCATCACTCTAGTTCCCAAACAGAATCATTAATGAAAAATTGGCTCTATATACTCTCTTTAAACTCAAACATGACACTCAGAAGTCAGAAGCAAAGGGACATTATATGACAGACAAGCATCGGTTTTTAGGTTCTCAAATTCCCAGTTGGTCTCAGAATAGAATAGATCTCACGTGATTTCTTTTGTTTCAGTTTTGGAGAAAATTAATTTAACAGACATAATGGCAGCAGTACAGGCTAATTCAGACTGAATCTGATCCTAGATCTTAATGTGCTCATCCCAGAATGGGCCTTAGGGGATGAACTGAAAATATAGGAAGGAAAAAAAAAAACAAATCAAAAAAAACAGGCATTGACCAGATATAGGATCATTTCAGCCAGGTACACATTATCCTAGCTTATGAATTAAGTAAGGTAGTAGACAAAAGGCCAACTATAGTCCAAGTTCCCCATCACACAAATCTTCCCATAAATCACACATCTGAACAGGAGTGGGAAGAAGAGAAAATGAACAGTACTGTAATAGCCAGCAGTGCTTCTTTTGTACAGATTTCTTCCTGAAAATCATGTAAAATGAGTTTGCAGTTTTAATTGCACAAGAATTGCCATGTTGTCATGGCAAACTAGAGAGTCAATCCTAAACCTCAAACTCGTTCAAGATATCCATGTTTCAAAGACAACACAGCATCTTCTTTACTTGCCAATACAGCTGTCATGTGTGCATGTTTTTACCTAAGTGAGCAACTGAAGTAGTAATTTCCTATTTTTTTCCTTTCACTTAAATAAGAAGAAACTGTGGCCTAAGATTCCTTGCAAGGAGCATTTCTGAAGAAGTATATTCAAAGAAAACTAATTTGCTGACTTCCCAAATACCTCTGTGCAGGACATGACTTGCTCATGACAATAAAATACATCTTAACTACAAACACATAAACAGCCATCCTTTTAGGAATGCCACTTTGTAGGCTGCAATTAGAATTACAGGAAATAAATCAGCTGAACTGCCCGATGCTGACAAGTGGGTCAAGTTGAGGTGAGCCCTGTTCCCCTCAGCTCAGTTTACAGCTCCCTTCAGCTGATGAAACAAACTTCCTGTTGAACATCTCTGCAGCAGAGTCACTGTCAAACTGTCAGCCAAGCTAACAGGCAGACAGACAGGAGGATCTGATAAGGCAATTCCATTTTCCCAGAAATTAAACCAAACAAGCAAGGGTTCTGGCCTATTTGAGCTCTTATTTTCTTAGTAAACAGTTTCTAAATCACAAAATATAATAAACATCTTAGGACAGCTTTTTTTATGGTTTCCATTGCTTATTTGTGAAAATATTAATACTCATTTAAATGTGTAATACAGTCTGATAGCACACTTAAGATCAGACTGATCTGACTGGGTCCCAAATAATGAACAAATCTGCACAACAATCAGTAATTCAGGGTTTTCTAGATCAAGGTAATGTATTTGAAACACATACTGTTAAATGTGTATGAGTTAAAAAAAACATGTATAATATAATTTTCCTTTGAGTCCCTTTCCATCTGTGACAGTTGCATGCTTGGGCTCAAATAATAAGTTGGCAGAACTTATTGGCTATGTCCCTAAGAGTTTGTGCTGAAACAATCTTTCAGCTTTCAAAT
The DNA here is from genome assembly GCA_035047845.1 of Dendrocincla fuliginosa. NCBI lineage: Eukaryota > Metazoa > Chordata > Aves > Passeriformes > Dendrocolaptidae > Dendrocincla > Dendrocincla fuliginosa. The sequence continues at coordinate 66,270,247 of JAWWMO010000083.1, forward strand.
ATGAACTATTCCTCTTGTAGCTTCGCTGAAATGCATACAATACAACCTTGTTGAAATGCATCTTTTGAAAGGAGAAAATAAGACTTATAAATTCACCCATACATGTGTAAGGGCAGGAAAGTGGCACCATATGCACAAACACTGACTAGCCAGAGTATAATTGAACATTTAATTTAATCTTCTGTTAAAGAGCTTGCATTTTATATCTGTATGCTGACAAAATTGTTTTGAGGGTTTTTTTAAGTTATTGTTGAGGTTATTTTTTAAAATTTGCACCTGAGCTGTTTCTCTAGAACAATGCTAATAATGCTTATGCTTAATTCTTGTCATCTTCCATTTGAGAAAACTGTAGTGATCAAATGTTCTGGAGAAAGCTCTGACACCAGGTAGAAGGGCTGGATCAGGGCATCAAAGGTATTCTTTTTTCTTGCCACTACTGGAAGCCCCTCCACATCCAACTTAACAGTTGATAGTATCTACTACAAGTTCAAGTCTTTCAAAAGTTACGCAATTTTTCCAGCTACACTCTCTCAAAAATATGCTGCATAGGGAGGAAGAAAGGGCAAATTCCAGGCTGAAATTCATATGCAATGAGTGTGGGGTTTTTCACTGAAAAGAAGAAAAAACATTTTTGCACATGATTTAATACAAAATTTCAGAGAAATATGTATTAAAATGTTACAGAAAGCAGCTGCAACCTGTACTGTGTCCTCATTTGGTTTCAGAACTTAAAAACTAAGTATTGCATTGATAAGTCACCTGAACTCCAGTGTTACAATTTTGAATTTTATAAGAGATTAAGGCCTAAAGTCTCTAATTTTCTTTTACAAGAGCATCAAGACAGTTCTTTCATTGTACCATTTTAACTCAATGTGTAAAAACACAAGCTATAAGTTTGCTTCCTTTTGAGCACTTAAGCGGGATCACTGAGGGGAAGAGAAAACAAATCACTTTGGTTACAGACAAAAAGAAGAACCAAGAACCACTTGAGTCATCCCAAATTTTGAGTTAACAATTTCGCTAAATTTCTGCACTGATAAACTCTAACTTCAGGTAAAAATAACACTGATAAACATGAAAGATGCAAAGCAATATTACAGCTATTATATTTTTTTTTAAATCAATAGTATAGTAGTTAATAACTAAATTTGCTTTCCCTACCTTTATTTTATTGATATTTTTTAAATTTCTACTTGCTCTCTGATCTCTTCATCAGAAAACGAGTCTTCAAAGGCAAAAAGCCTACCCTTTAACCTAACAAGAGAAAATTACTTTATTGTGTTCAGTCATTCTAAAACCTTTGGTTTGCCTTAGCTTTCTGTCAATCCTGCTAAGAATTTGCTGATCCAAAAAATAAACTTACAAAGGAACATATTTGTCTGTCAGCACTCCTTTTTTCTGAAGCAGTGTTCCTAAAGCCAACAGAAGTGCTAGCTTGGCTGAGGCCGTGCCTAGAAATAAGCTTTCTTACTCCATGGTACCTGTCACACAGGATCAATGACCAGGAGAGATAGTCAGGAGAGTGGTAAATGACAAATCTGTTGGGAATGGTTTACTGGGCACTGTTGCTTTCTTATCCAGCACAGAGACTAACCAGACCAAACTACAACAGCCCACAATGAGCTTTTGCCTGAGCTTTTACCTTAAAGCATAAAACATTTTATGCTTTAAGAGCATGTGTATAAAATGAACATAAATATATATATATAAATGGCAACTAAGATAATCTCAATAGTGTGCTGCATTTTCCCAATGGCAAGCAGAATATAAAGACTGTCTGATTTTCCAAACTAAGAATGTACTTAATATCCATATAAATATTACAGACTGACTATTAGATAAGGCATCATAAAATCAAGTTTTTCTGTTGCTACAGTTTGCAAGTCATCTTAGTATTATCTCCAGCCTATGACTTCTTCTCTTTCCTGCATTTGTGATCTAAGCAGTTTCCTCAAACACCCCAATTCCTGTAAGGTACATTTGGTGCCGTCTTTTGCAAATATATCACAACAATCAGCTAGCCAGTTCCAGTAACACAACACAGATTTTGGGCTTATTAACACTTCTGGCATAGGCTGTGAGTATGAAATGCAACCACACATGCACAAAGTCTCTCCTTTCATTCTGTGTTTAGTAACTGCAAAGCATCTTTACCTGACAAAGCATCTTGTGCTTCAAAAAATGTGCTGAGACCTCCTTTCACATAAGCTAAACTCCCCTCATTCTTCTTATTGGCTTGTTTCTTCAAATTCACAACAGCTGTTTTGAGCTGATCAAAACTGAAAACAAACAAGAAAACCTCAGAAACATTCAGAAAACAAAAAGTCAACTAACGAATAAACAGAACAAACTACTTGGAAAATAAAACCAGTTACTTTCAGAACAACTATTAAGGACCAAGTAATTGCTAACAAGTGTGCTTTTCAATAGTGACATTTCATTTAGTCCACAAATCTCGGGTTTTTAGTTTTTAAAGGGAGGGCTACTATCACTTGTGATGGAAGAGGCCTCTTTATAATACAAATTAGTCATTAAGTTTCTTCTAAGCATGCAATATTGCTCTTAGTGAGCTGTCTGTGCTATACTAAATAGACGACAGTATAATTCACTACACTTAGTACACTAGATTATCTACTGAAATATTAGAAGTCTCTTTAATAATGACATCTGTTTAACTCAGCACTTTTGGTTTCTCAATTAATCAATATTTTTATGTTGGTTTGAACATACAGTTCAGAATTGAATGCAATATTAGTGCAGAAATAAAGAAAAGCTAACCCCATTCCTGATTTATGAAAATATGTTTTTTATATGTAGTCAACTGAAATAGTTTTCAAAGACACTTCATACTGAAATATTAATGGCCAACTCATCATTGTTGCTTGTATGGTAGTTTTTATCTTAGTTTCCTAATAGTTCTCAATTATTGCCAAGTTCACATTTGATTTCATATTTTTATTTTTTGGAAGCAGCTCCAATTATTTGAGAATTCTTATGTCCTGAATAAGTTTTTCTTAATTGCGTATCATTTTTTTTGTTGTTGATGTGAATATGACCTCAGTAGTTACACTTCTGGATTCACTATAAAAACACCATCATGAGCAAGCTCAGAAATACAAATACAGCACCATGATTTTCATCCTTAAGGCCTTTCCACCTACCTGCAGGTCAAATCCATCTCTCATACAAAAGAATCAAACTAAAAACTGCACTATACCTCAGTGAGGAGGGGAAAACAATGAAGTAGGAAATTAAGACACAAGACAATCCCACCAATACTGGGCCCAGTCTAAAAAGGGTTGGTAGAAAAAGACACATTAGGAGAACAACTGGAAGTTTAGCCCAAGCAGCAAGAAGGTTATCACCATGTCACAATATATGCCTTATTTCCTGTTTCCATCTGCTGGACAGAAATCTCATTACTCAACAGCTGGATTAGTCTAGTTGGGCATACAAGAAGTATTACCAGCAGCATTTGTGAACTAACAAAAATATGTATAGTTCTCCTTTTAAACACTGTTTCATGACATCTGATGATCTAACAGTATGTCTAAATAGTTATTTATATTTGCCAGGATATTGCCAGTAGTAAAAAGATGTTATACTAATTTCTTTAAAAGAATGTCCCTCAAGGAATAAACAGACATGGGCTAACCAAAACATCAGTGCACCACACATTTAGCACTCCCAATACCTGAGGTTACATAGAGGAAAAGAACTAAACCATTGCTGTGTTCCTGGAAAAACAGCACAAACTATATGGGACAGATACTTATACAACACCAGAATATTTTTGAGATTACACATTTTGAAGTGGGAAGAGAAAAACATCAACCAAATATTTGCTGCCTCTTTACTTAAAAAGATGCTTATAATAAGATTCAAAACATGACTGGATCCACCCTACCCTTTGAGCACTTATTCCTGTTGAGTTTCACACACCTTTGCACCTTTAACACTAAGATTTGGATTTCATAAACCCATACAAACTGAATTAATATGCAAAAAAAAAATCATTTGAAAGCAAAAAATAACACTTTTTATTCCACTGGACTGATGGGGCCATGACTTGAAACTGTTGACATGCAAAGACACAAAATGATGACATTTTTTTCAGCAAGAAAGATGAAGTACTTAAGCTGACACAAGAAAAAATGATAATTTCTTCTTTTATTATTTTTCTAAAAGCATCTAACTCATTCAAGCTGTACAGACACTGATATTTATATATTCGAGGGCTTGTGGATCAGCTCTCCTAGCTTTCTTAAAGTAGTGGCCATAGTTGGGCAGAGCACTTCAACTGCAGCTTTAATAATGCCAAGTAGAATTATTATGCCTGCATCTTACCTAACACATTCTTGCTGATACACCCCATAAGATGATTTGTACTAGACAGTCAACTGGTATTTATGGCATGGTACAAACACTGGACTGTCTTTTATATGACTGTTGTCCAATCCCAGATGTGTACTCTGCTGTTTGCCTTCCCCACACCTCTTTGAGTCTTGTGCTCAACTATCTCACAACTGCTACAGCCAAGGCTGTCACTGGTTATCACATCCCCTGCCTTGCCTTCAAGAATCAGAGTTAGACAATTATCAACCCCAACTGTCACATTTAGCAGCTAAATTAGCAGTCATTTCCAGCACTCTTCACAAGCCTCTTGGATTTAGTGTTCCTGAGGGACACTAAAATCTTGTACAAGAACCAGGGTCTGCTCTCTGCCACTTCCTCAAGTTCTGCAAACTTCCTCAAGTTGCCTAAGGAGAATTTTTGTTCACTTCCTCGTCCCGCTGCAATGTCACCCTTTCCAGGCTCCTGAACAGCCATCCTGTGCATAAGAGGGACCACGTCTCTATTCAAGCTGTTCCTTCACATGCTTCTTCTTTGCTGGATATCTTTCTTAGGTGGCCTCTTCCCACCCACCACAGAACACCAGGCACATGAGCTATCCCACTTTACTCCAGTGATATGTTTTTCTAATCCCACCTGTGGAGCTCCATCTCCTCTTACTTGTTTCCTTGGCAGCCATGTGAATGTGTAAAGGCACTTGAGGTCAGATGCTTCCAACTGGTTTTGCAGCTACAAACAGTACTCTCAATGCCGTCACTAAACCACACAGGTAGCCCTCTATCCTTCATTTAACTGCAAGCTGTTATCAACATCCCTGATATTCTGAATTTGAAGTCTTTGTCACCAAAGTGCAAACCCACTGGCACGGATGCTCCCACTCCACTTTTTCAAATGAATCCCATTTCTCACCAGCAGATTTTATTGTTTAGCTGTGAATCTGGCTACTGAAGTGAAAAAAGCTGCCTTTGAAACCAATGGTACAATCATCTGTGATTCAACAAGATGAATCTCCAGTTACATGAAGCTTTTCTCTTCAACAGACCCCATGTTCTCCACTTTTGTCTCTGGGGCTCTGTAACCACTCTTGATCTGATCTACACCTCTCCTGGCAATGTCACTGGTACCCACATGAATGAGCAACAAAACAGCAACAGTCCAAGGGCCAAACATAAGGAAGTCTTTTTTAAGAACAACTACATCAAAAGCTTTCTCAGTTTCAGTTCTTTCTCACTTTATTATCCCCTCACCTTTTTTAAAAACTTGATGGTCCCTGAAGATTCTGACAGATACAGTAAGTTTTTCATCACTCCTCTTATTTACCTGACTTAAAAAGATGCTGTCACCACATGCGTACTATGCAATAATTTTCTTGGGCTGTTGTTCTGGCTCTTCAATGTACCATCATTTGTACATCATTTGAGTACTTCCCAAGTAGATTAATGGTTATTTTTAGAGCTCCTAAAACCAAACACCCTCCCACCTCAGATAGATAGCGGTCTATCTACCATTAAATAACAAAAAAAGTATGTTAAATAAATTTGAAAAGCGGTATTTCCTTTTAAAATGCTAATCAGAATACCAAGCTGAAAAAAAAGCCAACAAAAAAAGCTCTTCCTCTCTACCAGAAATGACTTTCTGTATTATCCAAACACCAACAGATCAAAGTTTCTGAACCCAGTTACAGATGCAAAAATATATTTATGTAATGCATTCATGTAAGTATATATTATGAACTATGTTTAAAAGTAAGATTTAATGGTCAAGATTTCAAGGGATTTACATCAAAGATCCTATTCACTTTTGGTTTCTCAATTAATTCAATATTTTTATGTTGGTTTGAACATACAGTTCAGAATTGAATGCAATATTAGTGCAGAAATAAAGAAAAGCTAACCCCAAGCTAATTCACTTGTCCAACACTCCTTATTATAGCATTTTTCCACAAGCATTACCTGTTAACTAAAATCTAATTGATACTAGGAACAGTTTTAGTCATCTGTTCAGTGCCCTTATCCTGTGCCTCTAGTCATGACTTAACACCTGGAGTTCCCACTCTAGGCCAGGTGCCTAACTTGATACATAAAGGGCTGTATTCTGAAGAAAGACACTTCCATCTGACATGGGGGAACAGGTTGGGGGAAAAAAAACCTGTCGTAAATTAGGTGCTGTTCAAAATGAAGTTTTTCCTCAAAGCACATTGAGCAAACTGCTTGATTCAAGTTTCTAATCAGGCAGAAATACCAATCGGACAATCGTGACTACAGGTCTGTTACTGTAAATGCAAACCACCAATGACACACTGACTGTATAATGAAATACCATCAAGTGACTTGAATTTAAAACAATTATGTCTATGATAGCAACAAACCTGGTTGTTGAATGATTCTCAATCAGGTACCAGGCAGCAGAAAAGTTTTCACTTGTGAAATCAGCACTCATCCCAGGAAACAGTGACTCTAGATCTTTTTGAGGAAATCTGCCCCTGAAAAATGAACATTCATTTCTTCAGTGAGACAATCTCATGAACAGTTTACAATTCAAAGTTACATAAAAAAACCACAACAAAAACAAAAACATAAACCCCAAATCATTTTCCTTTAAGATGAAAATATAAACTTGTATGTCACCATGAAATTAAATCTGCTATTGCAGACACATGTAGCATGACCTGGAAAGACTGAAATCTAATCTAAGTAAAACTAATTTTACCATTTTTACCATTTTGATTTCACCATTACACATATGACAGAAATGTTGTCTGTATAAAATGCTTCTATTGAACTTTGAAATGGCAGGACATCAACAGGTTAGCAGCTTGTAAGTTATCTCACACCATCATTGCCTCTTGGTCCCTGTGCAGCAGAAGGCACAGAGGAACACGAAGGGAGATACACAGAACATACTTCCACTATATACAAACATTGAAAGAAATCCTCAGTTAAAATAATTCTCTAGCAAAACAGAATACACTGATCTGTCTATTCATAGTACACAAAACACAAGAGAAACAGCATATTTCAAGTGACAGCCAGCACATTTTGTTAGTTTATATTCAGTTTTTTGAATATATAAAGAAAGCATGTGAGCCAATTCCTCATGAAAACAGATTCTCTACAACATTTTTAAAACTACAAGTAATTTCTATGATACTCATACAGAAAATGTATTCCAGTTATTTTAACACTGCATAATAAAAAAATTTATAGCACTTTTTGTAAGAACATGACAATCTTCATCCCTCAGTCCAGACACACACTCAACACTTGGCCATACTCATTCCATCACGCACTGGCAGGACATCACCTGGTGCAGTCCCCTTCTATTCTTTATCACCAGCTGCATCCCGTCCTCAGAAATTAATTGTGCAAACAAGTTTACTTTTGGTCAGCCCTGAACTGATCAGCCAGTTGGACAGATGGAGTTATGTCCCTTCTGACAGAAATACTCTCATCTATTCTAAAAATTTATTATGTCATTTTTGGATCACAACATTCAACTCAAAAGTCAATAAAACTTTTGACGCTCCCAACGCTCACAAATTAGGTGAACTTCATTACACAAGGTTTAATGTATGCAAATGCAAATCTGTCACACTTTACATTTGAGAGCAAACTTGGGTGGTAGTAGCAATCCAGAGTCTGTTATTAGAATTACATTTAATACATATGAAAAACTATTTATACGGCCACAAATGCAGCCATTTGTTAGTTTTAGTTTTTCTGTAATCTAAACACGTTTCAAGATAGTTAAAGCTGTTTTTATTACAAAAAGCAAACAGCAGATTAAGTGAAACCAATCTAAAGGCATGGGCACCAAAAAGCACAGTTATATAGAGGAAGAGTTGTTTTCTGGTAGTTTCTTTCCATATCCAAATGGCCATTAGCACAAACAGGTACAGAGGACCTACGTACATAATGACATGGCACAGAAGCCTTTCATCAGTAACACCTGATTACAGCAGGGTATGAAACAAAACTTTTTAAAAAACAGAAAAAAAAAGCAAATGGAACAGTGATGACAGATACAAAGGGTAGAGATACAGGGGAAACAGTGTGAGAAACAAATGTAGCAAATAAAAATGAGGGTCTTGGCATTTCTCTGTGTTCGACGAAAAAGTGATAACGTTAAAGCTAAACTTAAAAACTTAAGTAGCAAGATTCAGGATTTCCAATGACCTTATATTTCATGAATGACAGTAGGCAGAAAATGCTGATTTATGTAAGAAGGAGAAGAAACTTTCAATTTAATCTCCATTTGAAGACAATTTAAGATACCTTATTTTTCACTGAAATTAGTCAAAAGTGCCCAGCAGGCACATGAACTTCAAGGATAGTACTTCACATGAGATATATGGTACAGCTGTACATAAAAGAATTTATATTAGATCCACACATGGTGACATCTTATTACTGCAAGATTATAAGACACAAGCATGACAGTTTAAGCTTATGCATGAGCTATATAATGCCTAGGGGAAACCCCCCTATTTTTTAATATATATGTATCTTGAGAAAGACCATGTAATCAATTCCTGCAAATGCATCTTGTCCACACACAGTGGAACAGTAATGAAGGGATTTTTTTCAACTTGATGTTTGACTACCTTGAAAAGTTATTAGGAGCTTTTTTCCAGCAGATGTATTTGTGTAGAACCATAAATTAACAATGCTTTTATCTCTGCAGACATATTTCAGACATAGTCACAACAGAGTAGAAACATGAATGTGAATGTGTGAGGTATGTTAACAATATGTTATACTCCATGGTGTAGTATCCTTATTTTTATCGTAAATTTTACCAGTAGTTTTTCCACTAACAGATTTGGGGAGCTTGGAATGACTTGCTGCAGCTGTCTTCACAACAAACTCAAACTCCTCACTAAAATGCTCAAACTGAAAGCAACTTATTTCTAGAATGTCTGGCCAGATGCATCTAAAAAGAGACTGACTGACTCCTCAAACACACAAGTTTGTTTCATTAACTTCCATTAGTAAATTAAATAAGTCCGGTTTTGGAAGCTGTTCTCATGAAAACTTGCTTACCGTTTACTTATAAATAAGCCCATATGTGACTTGAGAAAGTATTTCTATTTTACTCTTTTCAGCGTTACAGGGTGAAGATGAACTAGTAGCAAATCTTAAGACCATGCTGACACGCAGTTAAACTACTGATCATTTTTCTGTTGATTTGCTCATTATACAAGACTCACTTCAGGAAGCAACTCTGAATACTTAATCCTTATTAAAACGAAATCACTGTAAAAGAAACTGGGAATCAAAATTGAATCCAGAAAACCTCAGAGAAAGAAGAATGATGTTGGACATCCTTGACAACTCTTAAGTATTTCACTACCTTTACAATTTCAACAAAGGTACATATATTGGATTTTATAGTAGCACTTTTTGCTAGGCACACTATTTCATCTAAAACAGAACCAGATCTGCTACTAGACCTATAGTTAACATTTTAAAACAGTCTTATTCATCCCTCAGCAACAATTTTAAATACAAAAGAAACTGAGATTTTGCATACTGGTTATATTAATGAGAAATGTAATAAAAATGCATTTGGTTTCAAGCCACTATACATTTCCACTTCCCTCAAACATATTTTGTCTATATCTAATACAATCATACAGCATTAATGTAGTGGTTGCTCTTCCAAGTAAAGGTCATGCACATCTACTTTGGATTCAAAACATGCAGCTCACAAACAATTCACTTGTACCTCATGAGCCCATCAATAGAAGTCCCTCCTTCCACTACCCCAAACTTCAGGTTCTGTATAGCTTGATAGTCAGTAAACCTAAATTAACAGCACAGCGTATGTTGACTTTTACAAATTCTACTACAGAACTTATGCACAGAGAGCTTTCATATTCTCCAGAGATTTAAGATTAGTTGGAATCTCCATGGGTAAATCATATCCTCCAAGCAGTCACAGTCAAATAAGAGCAAGAGGATGCAATGGACACTAGTGAACAGAGCCTGACTATGAATGCAGTTTAGCAAGTTGCAATTTTTCTGTAAAAATTATTTCGCTCCCAGAATTTCCGAATCTCAGAGTGCTTTTCAGCATATATGACAATATTTGCAGATTAAAGGTGGGTCCCAAAACAGGATACAGCCACCAAAAGGTACCTTGAACCTCATTTTCACAGGAGTTTAGAGGTCAAAAGGAGCAACTTTAAATAAACACAGATTCTGAGCAGCAACCAGCATGAACAAGCTCCCCCCTCTGTCTGGTACCAGCCAGACTCCTGGCTTTGCACCAGCTGTACTGTGTTAATAAAGCGTGCAAGAAGACCAGCATAAGGGACACTGGTGTAGACTAAACACGACAAATCAGAAGGCGTTAACAAAGGTCTCTCCAACAGCAACAAGACAAGGATGCTCTCTGACAATCCTTCTCTAGTAGCCTTGGGTTCATTAGAAATATGAAAACAAAGTAGCGATCATATTTGAGAACTGGCAGAATGTGGTAAGAGAAATCTCCTAAAAGATTGTAGGCTGGTGGCTGTAACTGATGCATCAGCCTAATAAGCACTACGTGCTACTTTATCTTTTAATGTCATAAAGCTAGGAATGCATTCTGCAAATCTCTTCTGCAGCTTTCACAGTTTTTCTGCATGCATCTCTCTGATCAAGTTTCCATAAGCCCGTCACATCAATGATGAAATTTACTGCATTTCCATAGAGGCCATTTAAAAATAAATAAACATCTCAGTCTCCAGAAAGTCTTTTCGTATCTCATGGTAGCAAGCTGACGCTTGCCATTAGGTGGCAGCGTAAGATCATCTGTTTCCTCCTCCCAGATGAACTGTTTTGGAAGCTGGCGTGGGAAGAGGGAAGCATCTGTATTGAGTGGGTGAATACAGATGTGGAATGTACTTAGCATGTCAGCATTTGCTTTCATGTTCGAGATGGATCCACCACAGTGACCTCTGCTACATGCAAAACAACAAACACTGTTTAAAGATTTTCTAACCACCACTAGGTCTGACCGCTGTTACTGCTTTGCAGAGAATGGATATTCTTAGTCTGACAGAGTAGTTAGAGGAGTCAGGCAACCACTGATTAAATAAGGACTTATGCAGGATGGGAAAGTTTGTGGTACACTGGAACATGCATTTCATTCATAAATCTTATGTAGATCTGAATTTCCCACCAACAGATTTCAACCAGTGTCTTTAGGACACAGGCATTACGTACTCTCTCCCAGAATTGTTCATAATTCTGAATGATACTATGTTGATAGGATATAACCTACCCATCTCTTCCTGTAACAGCTCTAAACTGCTAAAACCAACCCAAGTACTGACACATCGCTGCTAAGGTCCACATTTTCATACCAAGTTCCACATTTCTCAGGCTGAGACAACTACTCCGTAAACTCTGTTTCTTCCTGCAATCTATTTAAGATTTCTCCTGGAAAAGCTGGCAGCCCACGACTTGGATACGTGCAGTCTTCACTGGGTTAAAAACTGGCTGGATGGCTGGGCCTGGAGAGAGGTGGTGAATGGAGTTAGTTCCAGTTATCAGATGGTCATTAGTGGGGTTCCCCAAGGCTCAGTATTGGGGCTAGTCCTGTTTAATATCTTTATCAATTATCTGGACGAGGGGATTGAGTGCACCCTCAATAAGTCTGCAGATGACACCAAGTTGGGTGGGAGCACTGATCTGCTGGAAGGTAGAAAGGTTCTACAGTGGGATCTGGACAGGCTGAATTGATAGACCAAGGCCAATGGTATGACGTTCAACAAGTGCCAAGTCCTGCACTTGAGTCACAACTATCCCATACAATGCGACAGACTTGAGGCAGAGTGGCTGGAAAGCTGACTGACAGAAAAAGACCTGGGAATGCTCATCAGCAGTGGCTGAACATGAGCCAGCCGTGTGCCCAGGTGGCCAAGAAGGCCAATTGCATTATGGCCTATAAGAAAAACTGTGTGGCCAGCAGGACTAGGGCAGTGATTGTCCCTCTGTACTTGGCACTGGTGAGGCCACACCCTGAGTCCTGTGTTCAGCTTCTGGTACCTTAACTGCAAGAAAGACATTGTGGTGCTGGAGCGTGTCCAGCAAAGGGCAATGGAGCTGGTGAAGGGTTCAGAGAGCAAGTCCTATGAGGGGCAGCTGAGGGAGCTGGGGTTGCTTAGCTGGAGAGAAGATGACTCAGGGGTGACTTCATTGCTCCCTACAACTACCTGAGAATAGGTTGTAGTGAGGCAGATGCCAGACTCTCCTTCCAGGCAACTAGTGACAGGATAAAAGGAAATGGCCTCAAGCTGCCCCAGGGGAAATTCAGATTGGACATCAGGAAGAATTTCTTCACCGAAAAGGTAGCCAGGCATTGGAACACACTGCTCAGGGAGGTGGTGGAAGTGTTCAATAAACAACTGGACATGGTAGTGATTCAGTTAACAAGATGGTGATCAGCCAAAGGTTGCACTAAGTGGTATTGAAGACTTTTTCCAATCATTATGATTCTATGATTCTTTAAGGGTTCTTGGCTACATCTGCATAACACCCCAGCTAGGAAGAGAAAGGTGGAACAGATCTGCACTGCACTTAAAGTCAGGATAAAGATGTTCTATCACTAAAGCTTTGTATGAGTCTGCATTATTCTGAAAATTAAAAAAGTAGAACTCAAAGATTAATTTTAAATACCTATTTGCTAGTGGTAAATAACTCGTAGCACACCCACAACAGGCACTAAGTTATAGCAATGCCAAACCCCCCTTATCTGATTGGATCATTTCTATGTTTTAAAAGATAAATGAACAACTGCTAGGAAGGCAGGAGAATAAATGTGCGCAAACACTTCTACAAATACATTTGTGACTTTAAGGATCACTACCAAAATGCAATAACCATAACCATGCAAGTTCATGTTTCCTTACAATATAAATTATTTTTTTATTTAGCAGCTGAGATTCTTAGTTAGTTGCATGACAAAAGAGCTGCAATTAATTTCTGGAAAATATGGAGAAATTATCAGCCAGAAATTATGTATACTTGTATACTTGTACATATATTGTCAAACTTGTGGGCTGAAAGCTGATGGCCTGCATATTGTGTGTACATATAACATTTAAAACATCTTAACTATGTAATAACAGCCAGAAGGATGAGTGTATAGCCACAGTTCTTTCTTTGCATCCTTCCAACATTTAAATATGACAAAGAGAATTCCGGTGCATATTTTGACCATGTATGTTACTTTACAATATATCTAGAGGCAGTATTGTAATTATTAATAGAACGTGTTAGACCCACTATTATCTATTTCCCTTAATTCACAGTTCAAATCTTTTATTCACTTAAATCCCAGTCACTTCCAATTAAACTCCAATCTTAGGTCTACTGAGTCAGAATAATTAGGTTTTTTTGTCCCTCTGCATGCCTAATAATTTAAGGAAATGCTGTACTGAGGCACTTCTGTTCATGAAAGGATCTTTTTTTCACCTATTTCAGTGTCTCATTTTCAACACCCACCTGAATGGTTCAAAAGCTATAATTAACTTTAAAACGTTTTAATTGGACAAAGTACCATAAACAATGTTTAAAAAAGCCACAAAAGGAACTTTCAGACCTAGGCATAACCCATATAAACAAAAAAACCAAACCAAAACAACTAACTCTTTTCCATGCTGCAGACTGTGTTTTCCATATCACTTGCTGATGACTGATAACCACTCTCTACAGAGAGGGCTTCTTTTTCAGCCTATAGTCTACCCACCTTCCTGCCTTCTCTTCAGTATACTCCTATCTAGCTTATTCCTGTCCTATATTCTCACATTTATTTTTCACTGCCTTTCTCCTTCATCTTCCCTTTAAATGCTACTTTTGTTTACCAATTTACCAATACAAGGCACTTCTTTCCCTTCCTTATTGGCCATCAGGCTGCAAAGGTAAATCCCACTAAGTCAGACTAGTGTCAAATGCTTCAGTTTCAAAATTAAAATACATCCCAATTTGTACATCTTTAAAAAAAGTTTAAAGAAGCCAAAGGTATGAATAAAAGAGAGATCCCTTATGCTGCAGTTCTATCTCCTTGTATACACAACTGTGCTTCATTATATTGGGTCTTCTTTTACTTTAAGGAATCCTAACAATTTTTATCATTTCCAGTGACAAATTGCTAATATCTTGCTTATTCTCTCTCTTTCTAATTTCCTTTTTCTCACTACCTTGTACAACTTCTCATTACTCACCCATTCCATACGTAAAGTATTTACAAACATGTGAGTTTAGTTAAACTATATGGTATTAGAGATTATTTTAGAGCACTAAACATCAGACGGCTCCAATTTATCAAGTAGGTTATGAAAGCTTTGCCATTGAGAAAGCACTTTTTAATTCAACAC
>JAWWMO010000083.1:66285065-66295398 GCA_035047845.1 Dendrocincla fuliginosa
TAAACATCAGACGGCTCCAATTTATCAAGTAGGTTATGAAAGCTTTGCCATTGAGAAAGCACTTTTTAATTCAACACAAGAGTGTTCATCTGTAGCCACAACTATTAACTTTCATTAAAGAACTGCACTCTACCTCTATTAATATTGTCTCAAGAGTTTTTTGTGTTGATTTTACTCAACACCGTCACCCCTAGCACGAGGGCAGACCAGGCTTTTTGCCTCTTTCCCCCCCTCCCTTCCCTCTCCACAACACACCCACTCAAACCCTCTACACAATTACTTGTTATATTGACAACATTCTTCCTCTCAAACTGGTCATCTTCAACACCAGTGCTTGCCATAATCTTCATGCTTCATCTGCAATGATCTTGGAGATCAATGAACTAGGCTCAATATGCTTGCTCAAAGATTCCCCTATTTCCTCCCTCTTCCTAAAGGTTATTTACATGTTTCTGATTTATTTCTTTTCACAGAAATCCAGAGGCTTCAGTAACATACTTTTTAATGCTTTCAGGCAAAACATTTAAAATATAACATCCCTGGTTTTCTATTTAAGCAACATCCCAACAGATGACTCTAAATTAAATAAACTCTAAACTAATTCTGTTTAGGTTTCTACAAGATAATTCTTAATCTATCATATTGACACTGTCTTAACTGTAAGAACTATTGTTTTTGGTTATGAAGTCAAATACTATATTAGAAGTTTTATTAAAATAAGAACAAATTAAAAGTAACTGTGCCTTAAACTCTGTACTTAGAAAAAAGTGTATGGTGAGAAAACTATGGATCAAGGACTATGAAACAATACAAGTTATCTTGACTTAAACCTCAGATAAAATGTTGAAAAAGCTGTTGTTCAAGGAACACAGAATTAACAATGGAGAAAAAAAGTTTTAATGTAAGCCAGTCATGACTGCTTCTTACAATGTTTGAGAATGTATTACATGAGGTTTGAGATTAAGTGCTTCATTGAAAAAAGGAACCAGACAAAACTAATCTATAATTTTAAAGGAGACTTGATTGCTTAAGATTGATTAAAGCTTAGTTTTATGCACTAGAATACATCACATGGGTTAAAGAACCAACTACAAAAAACACAAAACAAAATAAAAAAACAACCAACTAAAAAAATTCATGGAGAAGTAAACCTGAGAACATTTGTAGGTAAAGTTTCACTTAAGCCCACACTACTTTTTCATCAGTATTTAACAGATCTATCGTCAATAATTTTTTATGAATAGTTGGTAAAAACATTAAGAAGAAAGACTGTCATCTGGACTGAGAAGACAGACTTGCTGAGGAAGCAACAAACATAGCAATATGGTCAAATGCAAGAAGATACAGTTAGAATAAAGGAATCCAGAGAATTCTTATAGAATAATGAGCAACCATACCAGCAGCAAAAGCAGCAACTCAAGAGAATCAACTAACAAACCACCCACTGCTAACTGCCAGTGCAGCACTCTGCTAAAAAGCATTACTAGGGGGCTTTTAGTTTACAGACAAGGCAGGGAGAGCTGAGGAATGACAGGAAGTCTTCTAGTAAGATGTTGGAATACTGTCTACAGTCCTAACGTCCATATTTTATCAGGGTTTGTAAAACTGAGGAACATGAAACAAGTACCGGTAAGCAGTTCAATCAGAGGGTAGAGAAAAAGACTTACAAAGAGAAAAAACCTTCAGCTTATTACAAACAAGTGGGTTAGTGATTTGAAAACAAAGAAAAATACATATTCAAACTAGGAAAGAAATGCATAGCCAGAGGCTGGAAGGTGATGATGGACCCACTAAAAATCCCATTGTGATTTTGGCAATGTGCAGCTTTCCTATCAGAACAAGGTAGCAATGGACAGTGCAGATTTTCTCCCATGCACTCTCCCTCACAAAGAGTATTCAGCAGATGAGACCTTAGCAATAGTTCAATTTTAAATAGCCTGTGGTTTTGGTAGAGCTGGTATCTTGATCAAGATAAATATTATTCCTAATGCTATTTCTAGGAGTTGGACAGATTTGGAGTCCTAAGAGTGTCCCATTTAAAGCCCCCTAATTCCATTTATCATTCACTATAAAGTTTCTATTTCAGAACAAAAATTACATAAATTCCACCATACTTAAGAACAAAAGTAAAGAAGACTGTGGGTTGGAAAACAGTATTAATATTTCAATAAAATAAACTAGCTGAGGTAGCATAATAAATCACATTTTACCGTACAATTTTAGCAACAGATAGCGATCTAAACATCCTTAAAAGCCCCGTGAAACTCAAATGCAACAGTAGGTATTCCATAACTACAATGTATAAATCTGAAGCCTCAGGTTATTTACCAACCCTTAAAATCTAAACATCACTGGTGTTCAATATATCAGGCTTCTAGATTACCTACAGCTCTAACTGATGGTCCAAACTAGAGGATTATGAAGCAGGATACAACGTGCACTAACAACTCCTTTCAGTACCAAACAGCATACCAACAGCTAATAGATGTATGCATTTTTAAACCTTTCCCTGCCCTGTAAACCATTTAACTTTCCTGGAATTCACAAAGGCACATATAGAGAAAACCACTAAAAAAGTGGATTAAAGGCATTTGGTACTCACTTGTCTATCTCAATACCAAGAGGATTAGCTGGACGTAGGGACAAGGGGGGAATCCCTTTGTTCCTGTCAGTGCGCATGTCATAATAGTTCATTTCATCCACCCAGACAGCAGACTGATCCAAGATACCTAGAGAAAACACAGTGCAGATCCTTAAAACAACAAGGGCAGTCCAGCACCATCAACTTCTAACATACTGAATTAATTTGAAAAATCCTGATAAATATAAAATGCATGCCTAGGTAATATATTGGAAGATACACGGCAAAACAACCTGGATGCAATTATGCTAAATTATTTTATTACAGCTGCTGAAAAGGCATTCATGGCTGGGCACGGAACATTACCTTCTTGCAGACTGCACAGTTTCAAATACATTAGGAGCATTTTCCTGATCACAGAGTATTAGCAGTTTCATTCCTGCAGGTATTTTGGTGTCTGTTCAAGTCTTGCCATCTACTACTTTCAAAACGACCTGGAAGTCTTCTTATTTGCACATTTTAGGGAAAAATCCATTTTGGTGCCATTCATTATCCAAAAGGTAAGTGAACTTTGGCCACACACCAAGACAGCTGACTCAAAGGACACAGAACTGACTTTGTTTCCAAAGCCTTAGTACAGGCAAAGCTTGAAGGTGAGGTGCAATGGGGCTTGGACCTCAGCTGAAAATGGAGCCAGCCATAATTCTGGCCTTGCCCTCCTTTAGCATATCCATCATATACTCAACACCAGAAATCAGTCTACCCCCACACTTACCTGCTTTTTAAAATACAAAGTCTCCCCTCCCATCACCAAAAGCTTCACTGTATAACACTTGCACTTGGTCCACCTTTCTATTATTAAGATCTTTGTGCAGCTTGGGAAAAATTATGTGTTATTTAACTGCCACTAAACTGCTGAGAACAAAAGCCTAAAACACTTCTCGTGGGAACTCCTGTGTTAGAAAAGATAAGTATCTAACTTCATCAATGAGGGGTTCTGAAAGAAACATTGCCAATCCAGAGGGTATTTAGACTGGATTCTAGATTAAGCAGAGGTCCTAGCCTGCTTGGCAACACCATTTCAATGGTTAAGCATCTCAGGAGAAATACTTAAGACTTTCTGTCTTGCAGGATGGTTTGAATTACCAATAAGAAACAGCACTGATAACTCAACTTTCTTTAAATGATTAACTGTCAGCTTGGGATTTAGGTGTAAAGCTCATGAGCTGGTTTATATTTTTTATTTATCTAGTACACTTTAGAGTAATTACTGGATCTATTATTGCATTTTTTTTAAAATACAGAAATTTAGTGCTACTCCTTGCAGAAAAATAAAAGGCTTATTTTCATTAGTTAGTGAGGGTTTTATTGGGATATTGAGAAAGGATTAAATTTACACATACCATGATTTTCTCTCTACATACATTTGCACATTTTATTGGTATATCTTGCTTTTTCTAGACAACTGAAAATCATCCTGAGGTGGATCCATTTCAAACATCGATTTTATATAAAGAGGCCATCATATATTTATTTAGCAAAGAAAATAGATGTGGATTTGAACAAGATATATACCTATTTTCTCAGGTTTAAGCAGTTTGAAGGAAACGGTTGAAGTCCCTCTGCCACCAGACTTTGTAGTAACAATAATGTCTCCCTTGTCATTTTTAGCCTGTCCAACTCGACATACAATTTTACTTGCAGACATCCATTCAGCAGTTAGCAGACAGTTGTGCCCACAGATTGTTAAACCTGGAAAAAAAAAGAAAAAAAAAAGAAATACTCTACTGTGAATAGAAGTGTCTTTTAAATTCTATCATGCAAACACATTTATGATGCTTCACGTATTTTCCATAGATATATGACTCTTCACTAGTCCCCTAGTCAAGGAGTCACAAAATAATTTTTTAGATGTTCCCTGGGTGACTTCAGGTCTTTTGTCCAGTGACACTTCAAGAGACACAGGCGTGCTGCTAGAAACTTATTTTAATCTCTTCCACCAGTTGTGCGTTACTGTAAATTTTACTTCATGTAGTACAATAGATTTTTCTGTCTGCAAGACAGTAAACCACTGCTGTTGAGTATTGTCCACCAGAACTGCATGCAACAGATGTTCCATAAGTTCAGTCTATATGACTTTGCACAGAAAAAGACACTGTAAAATATTCATAGTGAACAATGTTTCTTCAATCTTATTTGTTTAGTAGTACCTCTGTGGACACAGAAGGGTTTTTTGGTTGAAGTAGTATTAATTGACAAATATTCTGCCCCAATCTCTTCTGTACAAAATCCATCATGCAAGACTGATTCTGATGAATAAATTGTGCTGGTTATATGAAAGAATAATTGTGTAATGTTCATCTATTCCCTTTTCTACTCTCTGTCATGACAGATGTAAAAATTACAAACTATGAAATACAGGGAAGTCTTTCCTTGCAGGTAAAGAGTGTTGTATACTAAAACTTGCCAAGTTTTAGTGTTTAACAACACCTCTTAACACTTAAAAATCAAGGTACACCTTAATATAAGGTCCAAGGTTTTCTGAGTTTTCATGTCAAATCAGTCTGACCAATACAACCAATCAATCTGACTGGTTCTGGTCAGATCAGGACTCCAGACACTGGAATAGATAAACTCTTTTCTCAGATCTAGAACCACAATTTCCATATTCCTAATTGGAGTTTTACTGCCCCGAAAAACAAGCAAGATCCTAATTTCTATAGTATCAATTTGGAGAACTTCATAAAGTTCTTCTTAAATAACACCCTTTCCTAGAAACATTTTGCCTTGTGTCCCAAAGGACAAGGCTGTACTAGTGTGTTGGCTGTACTGGAGTATAAATTAGTCAGGAACAGCAGTTCCTCCCCTGTTGGCTTGGTTTTTGTTTTTAATTTCTAGAAAGCTTTGACCAATTTAAAAAATACTTAGAAAAGGGTCAGCATATGTGGCTCAGTACCAGAGCTTCACACTTTTTCTCACAATTTAAGCCTCTGACATGACACAGCAGACAAATTTGGCAGTTTCCATGGTTGTCAGACATAAAAATGTCCTACTCCCTGCCAAAAACTATTTTGAAAGTGAAACCCAAAAAATAAAAAACAAAGAGGCAGTGAATCTGATTACAACTGAAATTAATTTTACTTGAGAAAGGACAGTAGATCTGTTTCTTACAAGATGCCTGAATAAAGTGTGGGGAGTGGGGTGAAACTGGATGCACATACACAAAAAGAAGCCTTAAAATGAAAAAATATTTTGGTTACTTACTTGCAATGTTTTAACCAAGTCAGATTTTAGTTTTCACAGGGGAAGGAAAAAACCCTTACATTTATGATGCATGGGTTCGAACCTTATATTACTACATCTTTTCTGGTTTTATGCTAACACCTTCTCTAAAGGAAAAAAAGACTGTGGGAGGAACCAAGACTAACTGAAAGAGTTTGCCTGAACCATTTATAAACAGGTTTTCACCCTAGAATTTCAAAGGTCTGAATTCATGCTCAAACTAAGCAATACTTTAAAATCAAGAGCTGAGCTATAGCAATTTAGTAGGACAAAAATTTCTGAACAATTTTTTTAAAGATCTTGTATCAATTATTGTCTACTCGTTGAAGGTTCCAAAAGCTCTCAAAAGAACAAGATCAGAAGATCCAACACTTCTGAAATGGCAGGAAACAGTCTTTGCCTGCCAACAGAAAGTTATATCTCTATTAACATTTTATATATCATACTAAATATAATAATGGCACAAGACAATTTCTAAAACAAATAGAGGGATGTTGGGAGAGAAGTTTTGATAGTACAGGTATGACATTTCTTTCTCAAAAAAGAGAAAACTTCCCTTTAAGTAAAATTTAATTTGAACCCATTGCATGGTCCAAAGACCTCTGAGAACATCATACTTGGGTTGTAGCTTTCATGTGCCTTTCAATAAATGGGCATAAGTAATTCTCTTACTAAGACTTTCCAATTTTGGTTAAGATTATATATGGACAATTTTACAATGCCTACAAAATACAGCTGCAAATGTCTTAAAAGGCAAACTAAATCTCGAAAACACAAATGTTACAGCTATCTCCTGGATTTGACTTTTTGTACCATGAGCTATAGAGTTACAAATAAAAAGTTTATTTGGTTTCAAAGATACAAAGAGATTACTAGAGGGGCACTCTATTAAATGAAAAAAAAAGCCATGTTCTAATATGTGATACTCTGTTTATATATAGAAAAGAAGTTTCTTGCTTTTCATTTTACTCTAATGCATCTCAAACTTTATAAACTTTATAAAAATCTCACTCAGACTTGCTTTAGCTCATGCCTACAAAGCCTTGTTTTTGCAAGTATTTCCACTCAAATCACAGGAAATATTTACATGCCTAATTTAACCATTAAAAGAAATCTTTAGATGTCTTGGACCTGAGTCACTAACTGGAGAAAGCTGACAACTGAGCTATGAAAAAAATAAGACCATCTATTATGTATTTTTACCTCAAAGCATAAAATTATTAGCAGCTATTTGTTACTATTGTTACTCTGAAGACATACAAGAAATACAAGCAATTGGTCAGCTGTACTACTGAGGCACAGTTCAGGAGATGCTTTCCTTCCAAGAACTTAGCCCTGATAATTTGTAGAGGATCACACCAATGAACTAATGAGGTTACTGAAGTACATCAACCACACAAATACACAGAAAGATACTTACCTCACACATCATCAGTTATTTAAGGATTTCTCAATAAAGATTCATTAGTGTACTGCAACCTCATCTAGCAGCTCAGGAAAGCACTACTTCCCCTTTTGAGAGACAGCAAACTGAAGTGAAGCAGAAAACTGTAGTAGCTTATGCTTGGCCATAAAACTCATTGTGGTGGCCATGAATGGAATTTGCAAATCTTGGTTTACAGCCATGAAACGAAATATTTTTTCTAGCAAAGCCAAACAAAATTCCAATGGACTTCAGAGGAGTCATAATTCCACAACAAATTAGACAAATTGTCTCTGACATGACTACTAAAGTACACATATGCATAACTTACAAAAGAATTAAGGAAAATTCCAGTAGTTATAGCTAACTTTGATTTCCAGGAGATTTTACGAAGTCCTTCTTGAAAGGCTTAGGAAAATTAAGCAACTATAGGATATGAACCTCAAATGGATAAACAGCTTGTTAAGACAGACACAAGGTTACACTATTTTGACTGAGGAAAGTTTCCACAGGATATACGTTGAGATCACTTATGTTCACTCCATTCAAAAATTACAAGATAAAGAGGTTACAAAGTTTGCTGATGATAATACACAAAAAGAAGGAGAACAGAATTTATGAGACTGAGTGGATGCCACTGTGATGTCGCTGTTATCATACGACAGCTGAAACAAACAAAGACATGACCCACACAGGCAAGACCTTAAATTCACAGACGACAGGCTCAAATTGATTTCTAACCCTCAAGCATCAAATCATGGAACTACAGTAGGCAGAACAACAAAAAGCATTAGTTTGATATTTAGTGGAAATAATACAGAAAACAGAACCCGATGGAGAAAACACAAAACGAAAGTGAAAGTACAGCGTTATGCCACAGTGCATACACATCCTGAACACTGCATGTAACCAATGATGTTCACCCAAGACCAGTAGTGAAATCAAGAGAGACTCACTGAAAAGCAACAAGGAGGGCCAAAGACCCATGCAGAAAATTAAAAAAAGCTTCGATGTTTCACTTGGAAAGGAGGCAATACAAGCTCTGTATGGTCAGGAGAATCAGAGAAAACAGCTTGCTCCCTGTTTCAACAATGAAGTTACCATGCTAAAAATCAAAACAGCAATGGAAATGGTTCTTCATGTAATGTGTAGCTAAATCACTGAACCTGCTCTGCCATAACTGTTGCAGATACACAAACCAACCTTACAAGGCAACCCTCAGTGACTTTCTCACTACATTGAAAACATGTAGTGAGAAAAGGAAAGAAAGGAAAGTTTGCATGCAGAAATTCTCAACGCCTGGGAAAATAACAAAGGTGCACCTCAATTACATCTACCCTCCTCTAGTACACTCCAATGAGCATTTACTCTTAGTGTTCACACTCAGCACAGGTTGTTGAGTCAGGTTAAAGGTTCATCTAGCAGGTCTGATTACTTACTCATTGGGCAGCACCCCTGAATTTATGGATTCAAGCACATATTTGTGTAAAGGGCATTCCTCATACCATCCCACACAGATTCTACCATGCAAAAAAATTTACCTCTAATCATATCTAAAATGTTAACATTCTTCAGTATCAAGAGGTTTCTTTTCAACTTACCTATGAGATCTGTAGGCCCAGTCCCCAAATTTTCTCCTCTAATTGTCACTTTTGTCCATGAGATGCCTTCATTGGGAGAGATGCCAGTTACAAGCGGTGGCTGCCGTGCTCGAGACATGATGTCTATTCAGTTACTGAAATCTGAGCTGCTTTTATCTGTTCAGCAAGAAAAAATGAATGAAATAAGCAACAGTTATATTGTGTAAAATAATTATTAAAAACCTTTCAATTGCTTCTTCTACAATGGTAGGGAAACATAAATGTGAATATGGAACACCACTCTCAAAGCCTTCTTTTGCCACAGTCATAAAACAACAAACAACACCTTTTTTGCACTTCCTTTTTCATAAATATAGCTCCAGTTCTGAACTATATTCAGAAAAGATTAAACATTCCAAAATGCTTAATGAAACTGCATATACACACTCCAAATCACTTATGTTAGAATTCAAATGACTCTATTCAAACCTCTACTTGAAAGTATTGTATTCCTTAGAAAGTTTAGAGTTGCTAGGCTAAACTAAGCAGTAGACTATGATTATATTTTTGGATAATTTCTCCATCAAATTTAAACTTACTGGCATAGACAATCCCATGTGAAGAAGTCCCCAGCACTTACTTGTATAAAGCATCAACATTTACATAAACTGAGAAAACTGAACATGGCTTACAGACACTAAACTAGCAGAGACCATGAACAAAACAAATAATATCCCAACAGATAAAAGAATTTTAAAAAGTACACAAAATTACTGAAGAAGCATTTCCAGATTATTCCTTTGCACCTGAAATTAGGAGCAACTCATACCAGCTTATTAGTTCTGGCATACAAACACCAATATGGTATGCATGTTATGCATTTAGTTTACTATGGAATTGATCACAAATTCCTGTGGCTTATTAGCAGCTTCCTTTGTGCAGCTTTGCAGCTATAAACAGCTGACAGCTCCCACTCACTTCTCAATTTTTACAACATTTGCTAAATACAATCAGTATTGCAAAACCTCAGTTACACATGTAGAACACCTTACTGTAAACAATTTTAAAAGTTCAGGTTGGTAAAAAATAAGCCAAGGCTCATAAGGCTTCTCTTATCCATTCTTATTTTGAATAGAGATGTATTTTCTATTTTTACTTGCAATGGTCCAGTTCATGAAAGCCAGAAGCCTGTAAACTGTAAACCACCCCTAACAATAAATTGCAGCAAAGCTGCAATTTCCAAGCACTTGTAGAAAATACTAGAATTAAGTAAGACATATTTGTTTCAGCTGCTTCTACACATAGAAAATACATTCATTGTACCAACATACACCATGCTTCTACACAACCTCTCCAAATTTTCCATGTTACTTGCTAGATCTGACATGGACATCAAAGAAGCTCCCACTGACTGGTTCCCTTCTTCACATTCCAAAGTTGGAATGCGCAGTGAAAATGAAGATGGAA
>JAWWMO010000083.1:66295498-66309479 GCA_035047845.1 Dendrocincla fuliginosa
CATCAAAGAAGCTCCCACTGACTGGTTCCCTTCTTCACATTCCAAAGTTGGAATGCGCAGTGAAAATGAAGATGGAAATAGAAGAGGAAGATCTCTTGGTGAAAGTAATCAAATCCTGCCCCCCAGAACAGGATCCTGTCTTTGTCTGTCTATACCTTAGGTGCATATCAAATCACAACAAAACTATACACTTTTTTCTGGTCCACTTCAGAGTCCACAGCCACAATTGAATTCAGTGTGAAATGTACCCTGAATAAAGGGAATGCTGCACAATGCTCTGAAATACTGAGGTCCTAAATAACCCCTTCAATTTTATAATTACATCTGTTTTTCAGTTTCACATATTTACAATAAGAATGCTATCATGCTTAAAAGCTATTTTTGAAGACAAATTTATTAATACAGAAACGGCACTTAGATACTCTGAACATAACAGAACCATTAATATCTTCAGAGAATTTTTGAGACTACTTTTGAAGAGTGTGCAATCAATAAGAGATGCAAATTCAGGAGGAACAAGGAATATTAAGTTGCAGTATGTCAGCCATGTCCAGGACAGTAAGGAAGTCTGGTAAGAGCCCACAATAACATACACAACATAGGTTTGGTTTGATTTTGTATTTTTAAGTGGTAAACCTGGTATTTCTCGACTGGTTTCCTTCACAACATTACAAACTACATTACGTGCCTAATAAAACATTAGTTTTTCTGGGATTTTTGGAAATAACTGACAAATAAGGACTTAAGTTATATAGTATCATATGGATGCACTTATTGTCTTATATGTAGAAAACTGGAACCTTTGACATGAACCCAACATGAGGCTAGAGAAGCAAGCAGACAACAGCTGCAGAGTGTAACACTCTGGGTAGAAGAGCACTGAAGGGAAGGACTGTACCAGCAGACTACAGAGGAATCAGCTGACAGTCATCTCCAGCTATGGAAGAGAAGATTGTGCTCAGTGCTCATGCTCTGCTCCTATTTCTTTTCCCAGCAGGGGCTTTTCCCACTCCTTGCACAGAGACAGTCTCTGCTTCACTTCAAAACTGAGGCCAGGTCCTAGTCTTGCAGGCAAACTCTTTCCTGCCCATATCCTGTCAATTCTCCCTCTGACTTGATATCCATGAATTCAAGCAGGGAGGGAGAGGAGTGTTACTATTCTGTTCTCCTTTTAAATCCAGACACCTTGATAATTCCTCTTCCTTACCTCCCAATCCCTACTCCAAACTGCCTTGTCCAGATACCTCACCTGCACTACTACTGATCCACTTTCTTGCCACAGATGAAAATTGCAGACCCCTTCTTCTGTCAACATCCCTAATCCTGGCATCACAAGGCTTGCCCAGCTTTCATCTGTGCTGCATTCCAAACTACATTACTGCAGCATCACTTGACAAAACAACAGGCAGCACAAGAGGAATAAGCTTCCCGGTTCTCGTTGCTAAACCTAATACCTCCTGGAGAAATCAGAACACAAAACTGCAAGGTAAGTCTTGTTTATTCCTAAACAAGATGCACATAAACAGAAGATCAGACCTTTCAAAATCTGAGGTTTCCTTCAGTGAAGAGGATGTTAGAGAACAATAATGTGGCTAATTTTACCATGAGGGAAGAGACAAAACTCCATCTATTCCTCATAATCTTATCTATGTGGTCTTCACAGCTTTTCTCACAGATCCTCAGCAGAGTTCGAAGATACACAACAGCTGTTAAGGAACAGCTGCAAAGTGGCACTGTGTCCTCACATACAGACCTAATCACCTTCTGCAGGAAGCACCATGTGTCCAGATAGCAGTTAAGTCAACATAAAGCACCTCTTTTACTTTTGAGCAATTTTTTGTAAAGACTTATGTGCAAGATTAATCAGTAATAGAGACGTAAAAAAGCCATCTTCAGGAATGTCAGGCAACATGCAGAGAAAGAACCCTTGAGGAAAACAAGTAAAATAGGAACTACTGTGGTATTATTTGCTCGATTCCCTCCTCACACTGACACAAAATGGTATAGTTTTCTTGCATTGCAGCTATTGTTTCTTTCAAAATACCTAAGCACACAGGTAATTGGCTTGTTTCAGTACCAAAACTCAAAAGTAATATTACAATGTATTTTTCTGGATTTCAGAAAATGGCACTAGATCCCCCTTCATGATGAGCTAAATAAATGTAATAAAACTGCTGAGCCTGCTGAGATCTAATATTTCTTCCAAAGTATTCCTATGCTTACTGCAGAATTGCTTTAAAATACCTCACTGGAATGAGAATACCACAGTAAATCTCAACACATTACAAAAGCACTACAGCACTGAGATGCTCTACTATTATTATTATTTTTAAAAAGTACTTGCTTTCATTTATTTCAAAAAGTAAGTAAAGGAAATCCTTGGAATATGTCATTATTATAAATATCAAGCAAATGTTTGGGAGCCTTCAATTCTTTTAGAATATTTCTTCTCCTTCTTATGACAAACATGTCAATAGCTAAAATGACTGAAGTGCTTATTGGGAAGCCTAGCCAGTATATTCCTACTGTGTTCCAAAAGCAAGTTTTTAATTTGTTTAAAAATATTTAAGGCAAAGCTTTTTCATTTCATAAAACAACACAACCACCTAAATACAAGCTTTTGTTGCAATCCTATACATTGCCCTAAACATAAAATCTATTTTTTACAAATATATATTATCCATAAAATAAAACTCCAGCCTGCTTCCTGAAAGACTCCTTATCGAGACTAGGGGAGATTGCACAGTTTTCTGTACAAGGTATTTCCTCTGAGGAGCCAGGCTCACTGAAGAAGTTGCCAACAAGACTATTTTTTTGCAATGGACAATCTTCCTCTACACTAACCAAGGTCTCTTGCTCTCTTTATTCCTCCCACCCTTCCTTTTCAGACTTCCATTTCCTCACAGTATCTCCCCAACAGTTTAACATGGATGACATCTGTTTGACTGCTCCCATGATCTAGCCCATATTATTCTGTTATTCTGTCATAATTCTTGCTATGAAAGTGCAAAGAGTTAGAAAGCCTCTGCAAAGACCACCTACTACAAAGCCATCTTGAAAAATGCCTTTCATAAACATCATCTTTGTCTTTACATGAGCTTCTCAAATAAACTGTCCTCTCACAAAGGTTTGGTTAAAAAAAAAAAAAGAAAAAAATCCAGACAATTCTGAGCATTACAAGTTTGCTGAAGAGAGGACACTCCATTCTAAAAAAAGACACTTTAAAAACAAATAATGAAGCAATGAAACATGGTCCAACATAAGGGAAAGCACAAGTCTAGATGCTTTTTTGACTTTTGTAAGCCTTCAGTTTAAAGTTGTTTAAAATGAGAGTTCTTAAATAGCTTTCCACATTCAACGGCGAACAGAGAAGAAACACAAAGTAAAATGCCAATGCTACCATAAACTGGTCTGTAAAGCAAAGTACTGCTTACCACTTTGGAAGTATCACTGGAATATGAAATAAGTGAAAAACAAAAATTCAAGATTGAAGCATTAAATTGGCTGGTTAGTTCAAATATGAAAGAAAAAGTGCAAACATCATGAAGGCATGGAACTTTGGAAGGTGAGTAACTATCTGGTGCCACCTTATAAATTTCACCAGTGACATTTTAGGGAAAATTAGCAGCTGAAGTGTTTTAAAATGGAGTTTCTGACTTCTAAAAAAAAAATAGCAAGATGGTTACAGTGACTGAAAATTCAGTAAAGCTTTCATGGTACTTTGTCACAGAGCCTGAGCTATAAAGATTCTCTTGGAGGAAGACAGACTCAAGGTCAATGCAAGTGGCATGGTCATCTAGCCAAGGGAAGCAAAGTTGCCAAGAAGGGAGGGAAGAAAAAGCCAAGTTGTCATCGAGAAAGTCTAAGATACAAGCAAGCATGCAAGTCTTCATGGATCAGATATTTATTTGTTCTCAGTCACATATTTGTAAAAAGTACAATTTAAAAAATTTTGAGGCAGGAACAGCAAAGCATCAACCATGTGCAAATCACAGTATGCCTTGGGTGCTGCTGTTTACTTTTAAAAGAAAACAAAACCAATCTGAAAGCAATAGGTGAGTTACTCTTAATCACACTAACATCACAGCATTACATAATTTCCAAATGAAAAGATTTATTAAATGCCTTTTTAAACAAGCAATAAATACTCAGATTCCAGAACAGAGGTGATGGACTTTTCACCTTAAGCTACGCAAACTTGTGCGTCTACAAATAAAACTAATAATTTGTTCTCACTAGAAAACCCAGAGAGTCCCCTGAGAACAACACACTATGACAGAGTCAGTGAAGGGACATGGCAAATGACCCCAAGAAGGACAACAAAGCAAAATGTTTCCCCTGTGTTTGTACTCAAACCCATTACAAAGGGAAGAAAACCACTATTGCAACATTTTCTGTGCTTTATCTTCCCAACAATATAAATTCAGACAGACAATCCACATAAACCAAGAATTAAAAGCATCCAAAAAGCAGCACTGTGAAAATAACTGACATTTATTAACCCCTCTGGAGATCCTCAGTGCCCTAGAATTTCCACAGCCTTCAACACTGCATTAATAATATAAAGTCCATTCCTGCAAGGCTGCCAGAAAAGACTGGGAAGTGAGTAAGCTAAACAATGCTGAAATTCCAAGTGATATTAAGAATCCATGCATGTTTACTTAAATAATAAAAGACTTGTCAATTTAAACAAGAAATGCTCACGAATCTTATATTTAGGGGGGGAGAAACTCTTCAAAACACCGCTAAGCTACTTATAATGAAAAGATGAACAAACAGAAAAAAGTGGATAATTTCACCGTCACACAGAAAAAACAAAGCCTCATTTGTCTTGCCCTGTCACATCCGGCGTGTTGATTCAAGCCAATATTAACACTGACAAACACGTTAACCTACAGGACAACATTACACGCCAAAAATCAGTTTCAATTTGGGAAGATGTGCAAGTTTTGTGACAGAGAGGGCAAACGACACAAAATAAAAGACTTGGAGTATTAAATGACATAATATGAGTATTAAATGACATAACATGACACACTTTGCTTTTTGAAAGGGCTCCTGAGTATTCCTTAGCTTTTTGAAAGGGCTCCTGAGTATTCCAATCATCCACAGAGGGTATACCAGAGATTTCAGCTTTAGGGCAGCCAAGGAATGAGCGCAGCACTTTTGCTTTCACAATGCCCATATCTACATATTTCCTCAGTATCTCAGGGGTCCCCCTTTCCTTAACCCAGCCAGGTACATCTTCACGGCGATGCATCTTGACAGAACGAAAGCAAAACAACCCCAGCACTCAGCGGTGCCATGAACACTTGTGAGCCCCGAGGGATTAGAAGGCTGGGAGCCCAGGCAGATGCTGCGAGACCCCGGGCAGAGGAGTTCAGCCTGGGCTGCAGCTGCGAGGGGATTGACACCGCTCACGGTGCAACCCGGCTCGGCAGAAACTCCGAGCACAGTTCCGGCATCCGAAATAAATTAAAGTAAACAGTGTTGCTCTCTCTCATCCACCCTGTTAGCAGGCTCTCGGCTGGGCTGGAGACCACACACCCAGACCACACAGCACCAGCTGAACTCACTCGCACGCAACATCGAGAGGCTGTCACTCTGCTGAGGTATGGGCAGGAAAGAGAGGGGGGCCGGAGGGCCGGAGTGTGTGTGAGAGGGTGTTTAGAGAAGCTGCTCGCTCTCTCCTCCTATCATTACAGCTGGTTATGTTTTGTGCGGTTGGGAAGGAGGGAAAGGAGGGAGGGATAAAAAAAGACCTATAAACCTCACTAAGAAAACATACTGGTCTTGGCCTTTTGTAGTAATGATTTGCACTCCTCCTGTACTAGTTTAGTAGCTGATGAAGGGCTAACAAAGCATCCATTTAACATCAATTAACCTTCTATCTATCACATGTCAAAAAAAAATCTAGATTAGCATAAATCCATTTCCTTGTACTATTAAATGACAGCATCCTGTCATTTAAAATGTACAACATACCTATATATTCAACTATTTTTACATCAGGAGTTTTGAGATGTTATTTATTTGGAGAGGGGAGAGATTCCCCACAAAAAGCAATCAACCACACAAATGCACTTAGGACATCAAAACACTGGTTTTTTTCCACAAACATTCCATTGTAAAATGAAGTTTTGTTCATTAGTATCACACACCATAAACAACCTGAAGGAAGTTAATGAGCCAACATATAACACTGAGTTTGTAACTCATAGGCAAAGAGTAAAAATAGCAAACCACTAAAAATAGATTAAAAAGAACAATAACCTATAATACAGATGAGCAGAGACTTTTAAAATGGGAGCTTTCTTTGTTTCTTTTAGTTCAGAAAATCTTTTTATCTGCCAATTATATCACCTGTTCAAACAGAAAAAGCTGGATAAAATGTTTGAAGACTTATAAAATCTATTTTAGTTAGACTGCTTTAAAAAAAGATTTCCTTCCCCCTGCTCTGCTACCATGAACACAAATACCTCCTCCATCAAACTCACCAGCACACAAATTTAATTTAATTTAGGTCCGCGCAGCCCAAAACCACAATCACATTTTCACCTCAGTTCAAAATCTTTTTACTAAAGTGACAATGACAAATCACCAAGTGCCACTATTAAATAAAACCATCAATACTACAATAATCCCAAGGTCAATAACAGCCCTATAAACTTGGATTAAGACATTTTTGTTTGGGAAGACCTTAAGAAAATAATTCCAAAAAATACTTCACCTTATCAAATACGTTTTCAAAAAAGTTAGCTTTAAAGTTCTGTAACTTCACACTGAAAATAAATTATTCCCCTAATTTAATAATTAGGTCAACATGCTGGCTTATACCAGTCCTTGAATGAACACTTTTGCTGGTATATTCAGTGTTACAGCACCTATTCATTATCAAGACTCAAGTCAAGTCAACTAAAGTTTTCTGAATGTCTGTTTTGGTCATACTGAACTGGCTAGAAAAGGGTAATAGCATAGAAGAAAATATAATTAAAGAAAGTCTGAACACAGATGTTTCTCCACAAAATTCCCACTACTCTCATTACAAGTTACATTACAAATCCCCAGAAATTAATTTATCTACTTAGTTAAAAGCTTCTGTATTTATTAGGTGACACATCACTATAATCTAGCAATGTTGTGAAGAAAAGCCCTAAACATCTATATGTAAACATATATGTAAAAAAAGTCAACTCAGCTTTATACAAAACCATATCACAGATGGCTATAAATATCCCATTAATTTCTAAATTCTCACAAAGCACGTCTTCCGACATCTGCTTCTACCTCCAACATTCAGCAACGTTTATTTCATCCAGAAGTCATTATACTTACTGTCCTCCAGTTAAGCCATTCATCCCTCTTTTGTTCTAAAGTTATTCATAATTTTCTGTACATCATTTCAACTATTGGAAAATGGTAAAGAATCTTAATACCCTTATCATTTCTCAATCTTATGTTAATCACAGGCAGAAATTCAAAAACAGTACTTCAAGCATCAAAAACTTTCAAATACATTTATTCAAATGCATTCAGAAAGATCCAGGAGTTCAGAAAAATAAACTAAATAAATCCCAAAGGGATGGCTTTTTTTTTTCTAGAGAAAAGAAACAAGACACCATAGATTTTTTTTTCCTAAACACTGTAACTATACACAATATTCTTTAAAAAACACTATATACCGCTGTAATTACACAGTTCACATGGTTGAAGTTTTAACTTGGGTGCTTGCAGGTAGGACTACAAAACTAACATTTGCTGTGGGACTTTTTTGGCAGTTCCTTTTGTGATAAGACATTCACTTGTGTTACTGAGATTCCTGTATTTTCTATGTTCTCTCCCAAACATCTCTTTCTGGCCTCTGCTCAGGGAAGTACTCAAGACATACGCTACAGCATTTTTCTCAACTCCCATGGTCAAACACATGCTCAAGTCTTTCCCTGGCAGTGTGTGTGCACAGGTATTTTTCCAACAAAAACCTGCCACTGCCTTACATACTCTAAGTCTTCATTTCCACTCATCCACCTAAAATCCCTTCTCCTGGAAGGAACTATCTTGTTTTGAGAGTAGTGAAGTCGTCTTGTGAGAAACAGAAGCTGCCGTGCCTTCTCTGCTAATGAAACAGGAAAATGAGAGGAACTCATTGGCTTAACGGTTTTCCAAAAATCTAATGTGCAGTTTTCCTTGCAAGAAGGAAGGTATACGAGTTAAAACCAGAGTGAAATTCGAAATGTCACAAAACCCAGAGAATTCTTAAACATAAAACTGAAAGTAATTGCTTTTTTAATTGAGACATTTTACGAGTATCTCAAATAAATTTAGTTTGGCCTCAACAGAAAAGCAGGCATTTAAAAAGAAATTTTTGCTCAGCATAGCCCTAAATCTTTAACTAATACAGGCTTTCTGATGAACTTCCAAATACAGGGTACATTACTTTCGGGTTATCCACAAAGTCAAAGAAAAAAAATACAAGTCTAAATATACCTAAAACCTCCTGATTTATATTGTAATCTGATCTACAGGCACTTCTACACTGCCAGAGACCCCACTGGTTTCTGCACAATATACCCTAAGGTCTGCCTTTGAGAACTAAACCAAAAATCTGGGAATCTGCAGTTCCCTTAAGGTCAAGTGAAAACCAGACCCATTAAGGACTTAAGAGATTTTGTTTTCCTTAAAAACAAAGCAAACAAAATTAGAAAGGAAACACAGAGTTTCGCACTCATCACCAGGTGAAATCACAGCATTTTCTAATGAAAATGGTGAACATACTCTCTGCAGAATAACAATGCATGTTGTTTAAAAAAGGCTAAAATTTACAAAGGCACGATTTATTTTTGGAGAAAAATTACTAAATGCTTCCAAAATAATATAAAAAGTACTATGCCAAAGAATCACTCCATAGGAGGGAGGAGAGGTGTTTGACTTGGTGTTGTTTAAAACACTATATACGTAGCTTACTTTTCCCTATGCAAAGCCCATAATGTTGCAATCACACAATTAATAGTTGTTTTTAGGAATTTCTCTCATTACTCAGTTTCTAGGAAAAATGCATGTTTCAGGTTCTTCCCCCCAACCCGATCACAAAAATGAGTTCTCCACCCTGCCTTTCCCTTCTCTTCTAACTCTTGACACTGGCAGAATAATCCAACTGCTTTTGTATTGAAATGTTGACTGAAATCCCAGAAAGTAATTTGCAGGGGAAGGTACAAAAACTTCAGTCAGCTAGATTTTTGAACTCATACTTTGCAAGCTGTAAACACAGACCTTCGCTTTCACGTGCGGCGCAAAAGATGAAACATCAATCTGACGTGACCGTGCTGGGCATGTGCTGTCTAATCATCCCTCTTCCTCCAAGCACCTTTACAAACAAGATTCCCTCCATTACCAAACACCATATTTCTCCCCCGGGAAAAGTGATTTGAAAGAAAATGTTGCACAGCCCAGATTTACAGAACGTAGGTGGTCCAAGACAGAAGGTCAAAGCTAAGCTGAAGAGCTAACATCTGACTTCTGCTAAAAGATACCGATTTAGCTGTTTCCAGATTTTGAACCTTCAGCTAACTTTAAAGTAGAGTAGATTCCACTCTCTCCGAAAAACTCACATAGAAAATAAAGTCCCTCTAACATGTACAGTCTACTGAATACTATTTTCCAGTCACGGATTGCAGAATGAAGTCCTACCGATTTCTCCTGGGCAATTTTCTTTGCCCGTTTGCATACGTAAATTGTGATCTACAGGCATTCAAAACACACACAGGTAGTGTCTGTCTGTGCTTCACAGGCTTTTGTCCTGGAGTACAAAGCTCTAACTGTAGATTATTTCATGGATACTTTCCATGGCTGTCAGAAACTGTGTTTTTAAGTACACCTTTTATATTCAGTCTTCTGTCACCATTCTATTTAGGTAACTACTTTCTTTTCATATTATTTTTTGGTCTTTTTTGTTTTGCTTGTTTGTGTTCTTTTTGTTTGTTGTTTTGTTTTGGGTGTTTTAAAACGAAGTAGGAAAACCGAAAAGCACAGAATAAACAGAATTAGAATAACTCCAAACCGATGTTTAGTTTCAAGTACAGTGCTTAAGACTTACTGAATTTACAGCTAGATATCCCAGTACATTTAAAGAAATTGATTCAAGTCTGGTTTAACATAATATATCTAGTTTTCATCACTAAAAGAGGTCAATGCCCTCCGCCTCTTTAGTCAACCTACTTATTATGCTTTAGTCCAGCTTCTCTGGGAAGAGCAGTATAATAAAGAAAGGACTGTGTCAGTGGATAGAGCTTCTTTCTAATAAGACCTCAGAAAAACAATTGGTGAATCACATATTTTCATGTCTTTAATGTCTGTTTTTTCCTCAAATAATCTCAACAGCTAGCAAAAACCCCTTGCTCATATTCACAAGAAATCCTACACTTAAGAAGAAAAAATCTGAATAGTATAGATTCAAAACTAGTGAACAGTACCTTTTGTACTGAAGATGAAACATTTTCTTCACATAACAATATCCACTGCTCAAAGGGCAGCGTCATGAATAACTTGCTTTAAAGACTTATTTTTAATTTTTTTTAATGTTTATGACTTAGAACTTTACACGGTTGGGTTTTTTTAGACTCCATTTGAACTATTAATTACCTTAGACCCCTATCCAGCTCTAACATACAATAAAGCAATGACAGGACTAAAAAAATCCACAACTATCAAGTCTGTAAAAATATTGTAATTTATTGAAAGAAGGCCATAAAAACACCAGATAACTTTAGATTTTGTCAAAAAAGAAAAAGCCAGCATATGTTTGATGGATAACATGCTTTTAATTAAATAGTTTCACCTCTGACACATCTTCAAATAGTTATGTTTTCCATAGAGAAAATCTTACCATTACAACATAAAATAACTTTCACTAAGAACTACCAGTATAATGAAAATAATTGCATCTGTTTTAAATGTTTCAGACAACAGAAATCCCACCTAAGTAAAAACATTGTTGTCCAAGGAGTGGGCATAAATCATAAAAACTGTAAACTAAGCTACCCATGGCATAAATCATAAAAACTGTAAACTAAGCTACCCATGGTAAAGAAATCAGCAGCAGGACATGCTGTTTGCTGCTTCTTGCTGGGTTAGTGCAAGCTGTGATAAGATTATCAAAACAGGGAAACAAGAATTACAGAGCTTTCCTTCTTCAGTTGAGCAAAAGGTAAAGGAAGAAGAAAGACCTGTTTTCCTAAGCCATAAGTTTGTTTATTTGCAATCCTTTAACTGTTTTGACAACTCTAGCAAAAAGCAAAACCAAAAAGTTTATAGCAATGAAATGCACAGAAATCACTAAAGGAGAAAACAGACTGTTTACTTGTTTGAAGAACGATCAGAAAGCCTGGAAAGCTGAAGTGAGATTACAATTTTAAACTAAACTTTAAGTAATGAATATTTGGAGTTTAGATTTAATCAGATGTTCAGTCACATCTAGGATAGCGCAATATTTCACTGGCTTTCAATTCGAAACTTTTGAGTCCATGCCTAGAAGCTCTTAACCTGCAAAGAGCAAGCAAATTGCAGGAAAAAAGAGAGGAGAAAAGAAACCCAAGGAAAAGCTGACAGTGTAGAAGGAAGACTATTTTGAAAAACTGCTTTTTGGAAACAAGATTATTCCAAATTTCAGACATCCACCCTTTACTAAGTGATCATTTTCAGGTTCCTAACTAGGATATAGAAGAGGTAAGGAGGAAAGACCCTTGGCCATCCAGCTTATGCTCCTTTCTGAACTGCAAATGAATGAGAAATGTAGAACTGAGGAGGAACTACAAAAAAAAAGAAAAAAAAAAAAGGTCATAGAGAAGTGCAACACTTCCAGGGAAATATGATTGAAAGCAACCATCTCTCAACCTGTATATGTTATTTCAATTTCTTCCATCTTCCTTACCCTGGTACTTTCTTACTACACTTGCCCAAGCACCCACTCATATTGGGGGAGCTGTGTCTGACCCTTGACGGTATCACGTAGTTAAAAAAAATAAAGAAACCAATCAGTCCTTCAAGTAACCAGCTCTTCAGACCTCAGACCTCACCTCTTCACTGCTTATTGCCCCTACACCCTCTCTTCACTAAGCTGAGCGACTCGCTCATCTCAGAGAGGCGGGGCTCGATGATCTCAGAGGACTTGCCCAACCTCACGGGTTCTGTGACAGCCCCACACGGCCCCGGCAGCCCCAGGGCAGTTCCGTGCCCCGGTGCAGCCCTGCCCAGGCCCCTCCGGCCGTGAGGAACAGCAGCACAGCCCCCCGGGCCCCCTCTCAGGCCCGGTCACCCAGCGGGACACACCGCGTGTCCCCGGGAGGGCCGCAGGTGACCGGGACTGCCCTGCCCTGCCCCGCCTCCTGCCAGGGCTCTGGAGGCGGGGGGATGACGGAAAAGCTGCCGCAGGAGCCGGGAAGTCACGGCGGGGGCGGCCCCAGCAGCGCAAGAGCCCCCCCCGACAGCCCCGTCCCTGCCGGGGGCCGGGGCGGGGACGCCGCGGCCGGGGGGAGCGGAAGGCAGCGGGGAGGCCCAGGGGAGGGGGAGAGCAGGGTGGAGGGGGCCCGGTGGGGTTCGGGGCAGGGGCAGGAGCAGGAGAAGGGGCAGGAGCAGGAGAAGGGGCAGGGTCCGCGTCATTCACAACTCACCGCTCACGGCCCCGACGGCTCCGGCACCTGCGGCCTCCCCGCGGCCCGCACCGGCAGGCACCGCCAGCCGCCCCCGGAGCGAATCGATGGAGCGCCGAGCAATCGAGGCGGGGCAAACCGCGCCCGCCCTCAGAGCCGGCCCTTTGGGGACAGAGGGAATCCTTCCCATTGGAGACAGCGGGAATCCTTCCCCTTGGAAATCCCGTCCCTTGGAGGCAGAGGGAACCCAGCCCATTGGAAATCCCGCCCCTTTGGGGACAGAGGGAATCCAGCCCCTTGGAAATCCCGCCCCTTTGGGGACAGGGGGAATCCAGCCCATTGGAGACAGCGGGAATCCCGCCCCATTAGAAATCCCGCCCCTTTGGAAATCCCGCCCCTTGGAGGCAGCGGGAATCCC
Organism: Dendrocincla fuliginosa; assembly: GCA_035047845.1. NCBI lineage: Eukaryota > Metazoa > Chordata > Aves > Passeriformes > Dendrocolaptidae > Dendrocincla > Dendrocincla fuliginosa. The sequence goes on from JAWWMO010000083.1 coordinate 66,308,558, forward strand.
TCCCATTAGAAATCCCGCCCCATTGGAGACCTCTGCGATCCCGCCCCACTGGAGACCTCTGGAATCCAGCCCCACTGGAGACCTCTGGGATCCCACCCCATTGGGGACCCCGCTCCTCCTCTCCCTCCCTGTTTTCCTCCCCCTGGGATGGTCCCCTCGTGGATGAGGAGCAAGGGGCAAAAAAAGTAAAACCGTAATAGTGGCAGGGCCAACCCTGTCACAACCCAGGCCAGCGAGGGGCGACAACAGGACCCCGGGGAATGGCCTGAGGTTGTGCCAGGGCAGGTTTAGGGTGGGAATCAGGAAAAAGTTCTTCCCCCAGAGGGTGTTTGGGCACTGAACAGGCTCCCCAGGGCAGTGGGCACAGCACCGAGGCTGGCAGAGCTCCAGGAGCATTTGGGTGATGCTCTGGAGCACATGGTGTGACTCTTGGGGCTGGTCCTGTGCAGGTCTAAGGGTTGGACTTGGTGATCCCTGTGGGTCCCTTCCAACTCGGGATGTTCTACGATTCTGTGATTCTGTGAACACCACCAATAAATGGTTATAAACCCAGCCCTGAGCGCTGTCCCCGCGGGCGGAAGGGAGGGTGGCAGAGACACGACCAGGAGGGCAGTGCTGTCAGCACAGAGTAACACAAATCCATCCCCCTTTTCCCATGAAACAGGGAAAATGTGTCCTAACAAACCTGCTGCCTGCCTGGAGGGCCACTGAACGCAGGTTCTTTTTGTTATGGAAAGGGTCAGGGGATCTTCTTTTTCGCTTTGTGCTGGTATTGTCTGATATTCAGTTGTAAAAGCCAGGTTTGGACAAAATCTTACGGGGAAGGAGAGGCAAAGCCATGAGAGAAAAAAGCACAGATGAACCCACTCCTGAGCTTTGCCAAATCTAACCCAAATCAAAACAGTAGCAGGAAAACAAATTA
>JAWWMO010000083.1:66314158-66385322 GCA_035047845.1 Dendrocincla fuliginosa
GTGTCTCTTCAAAACCATATTTACTTTAAAGGAAATTATACAGGATTTTTTGTGTTTAATATTACAAATAAAGATTCCATCTATTACTAAATCCCTTTTTGGTTTGGGGTTTGTTTCTGTCTTCATAGGTTTCCCTAGGTCTATCTCTCTCTTCTTTCCTCTTTTCTTCCTCCCAACCTCCTGATCTCTAATTTTCCTATGGCAAAAAAGAATTAAAAAATAGGGCTGGGGGAAAGGGAACAAGAATGGCAAAAAGCAGTTAGGTAAACTATGCAATCTGGGCCAAGTATAATTGTTCTTTCAAAACTTAACTTTTTAGATAATTTGCATTCAACTTAGTATCACAACTGTATGCTATTAGCAAGAGGTTGCATTTTACATCAATTAGATATAATTATGAAGCTCTCCTTTTAGAGACAAAAATTATTCTAATATATTAGACAAGCAATTAACATTAAAATGTGGATCTTGATCTAAAAACATATGATCAGAGGTGCCAGATCACACAGCTTAATCTGAAACCTGTCAAACACATGATGATATTTGATGTTAATTAACTACAGTTCTAGTCTTTAATGTTTCGTACTGACATTTATTCTTAGACACAGAAGTCTAAGAGGTGTTTGGCCTTGACTTCAGAACTACAGCAATTTCCACAGAAATTTCTCAGAAGAATGTTGGTCAGTGTTTTAAAACACAGGGGCCTAAATTTAGACTGTTAAATCTGTATTTAGCCCTGCAATGTGCTGAGCTCCTGGGCTGTGATCCAAGAAAGCACTCATGAGTTCCCATTAACTTGAAAACACTTTCAGGTCTATTATTCACTTTACCAAAAGTACTGAACTCAAATACTTAAGCATGCACATTAAGTAGCCTGTTGGACTCAGTGTTATACAGTCCCCAGTCCTGTTCTGCCCAAAGCTGAGACCCTGACTCACTTTATTCTCGTGACTTGGCTATTGTGGTAGTGAGACTGCCAATAACAGTAAAATGACTCAAACACATTACAGATTTCAGGGCTCTTTTTCTAAAAGAGCCAAGTGACCATCAGATGCACTTTCAGAACCTACTTTGAGATTCATTTTAAAATATGGTCAATATCTCAATGGGTTTATAATTGATATTCTGATCTGTTTCTGCATATTGTTTTTACTGTTTCTATTGTTTCTGTTATTGTTGTTGATGTTGTTGTTACTATTAGTAGTAGTAGTAGTGGTTTGCTCATCCAAATCCAGCTTGTGGGCAACATTCACCCACTAATAAGGGCCTGATAATAGTGGTTAAGGGTCAGTTTTCCATATCTGGGAGGGACAGGATGATGAATAGGAGACACTGCAGCAAAGAGCGTTAGGAAGAACTGTAACACTGATGACAGTGAAATATTGGCATGGGTTGTTTAGAAAATCAACTGAACTTTGTTCACTGGAAGCCTTTAAGAGGTGGCTAAAGCACCTACAGGAACAATGCTATTCTTGGAGCTGTAGCCTGTCCTTCCTTAAGACTCAGGATGTACTAGGCAAGTTCATAAGGTGCCTTATAGCTGTGCAATTTTTAAGTTTCAACATCAGGCTTGTGTTTTGCTCTTGCTATGTACTGGCTAGCCTTCTGTGGTGATATCCTTATATTTGCCCACTTAGGACCTGTGTCATAATTCAATTATGAGCAAGTGGCAGGATTAGACAATCTTTTTTGATTGTGTAAGTATTTCTAGCAAGAGAAAAAAGAATGGCATGTGAAGACTGACTAGAATAATTTCCATTCTGCTTTTCCATTTCCCAAATGGAGTGAAAGACAGCTGCAGTGAAAGACAGCATCGGTCACGACCTGACAGAAATCATGTTGTTTTATTTAAAGGCATTTGCAGAAAAAAACCCCCACAAAATCAAAATTAGAAAAATTAGTACACTGATGGTCATTTTTGAATGTGACAATCACTATTGTTCAGGATTGTAAGAGATCTAATCTGCAGCTAAAGTATCTGCTCTCTCCTCCAGAGCATAACCAGCAAAAACCAATGCTCCTTGGTTCTGGGTCTACCAGAGGTAAAGGGAAAAGCCTGAAGGAAAGGTCTTCTAGGGTATATTATTCTCCAGGGATTATACAACAGGAATTTCCTCTCTGTGCAGTAAACCCACTTTTAAAACTGCCCCTTGTGCCCACCACAAGGTCCCTCCCATTCTGTGCTGTGTCTCAGTTGTGCCAAATGCCAAGCTGATGGTGTGGCTGTATCCTTGACAAGGCAGAGAAACCCTCACGGCAGAGAAACAGGGCTGGGGGAGCACTGTCTTCTTCCATTTTAACCCATCTTTCCCAGTTGATTACTGCTCTCATTTACAAGGCAAAATTAACCAGCCATAAGTTTAAAGGGATGCGCTCATTTACTCACGCTTCGTGTTACACTTCGTAGAATCACAGAATCATGGAATGATCTGGCTTGGAAGGGGACCTTGAAGATCATCTAGTTCCAGCCCTCCCTGCCATGGGCAGGGATACCTTCCATTCTTCCAAGTTACTCAAAGCCCCATCCAGCCTGGCCTTGAACACCTCCAGGGGTGGTACCTCCACAACTTCCTTGGGCAACCTGTTCCTGTGCCTCATCACCCTTACAGTATAGAATTTTTTCCTAATATGAAATCTACACCTACTCTTTTTCAATTTGAACCCATTCCTCCTTGTCCTGTTGCTACATGCTCTTGTAAATAGTCTTGCTCCATCTTTCCCATACAAACACTTCAGGTACAGGAAGGCTGCGTTTAGGCCCCCCACCAAATCCTTGTCTTTTCCAGGCTGAACAATCCCAATTCTCTCAGCCTTTCTCTTCAGGGAATTTATAATATCCAGCTGAAGCAGAATTCAGTGTTAATTGTAAGGAGACACAATATGCACATGTGAGATACACTTTGATGGATTGCAACACTCCCTTAGCTCGGGGCACTTTTTAACTGCCAAAATTAACCTTCTCACCGGGAAACCTGTAGTTGAGGGAGTTTGGAAATAGGATTTGGAACAGGCTGGAGAGGTCCAGTTAAAATCTGAACTTCCCCAGTGGGGAGATCTAGAATTTCCAAAGAAGGAAATATGGAGGAATGCTAGGTCTGACATTTTCATATGTTAAAAAAATACAAAAAACAACAACAAAAGCAAACAAGCAAACCCCCCGCCCCAAACCCCCTCAAAGAACAAAACCCCAAAATAAAATCCCATAACAAACCAAGCAAACAAAATCCCCCATATTGCTTACTTTGTTACTTCACTTAATTACAAGAAATGTTTGGTGCTTGACTAAAAAGTCTCCGAATGTCAGAGTTATAAATAAAACCCCAAAATGGCATCCTGAAAACTCCGAAACGGGAGCAGACATTTTCTTTTCCTTTCAGCATCCAGTTTTATCTGCATTCTGAAACATCTATAAATTCAAATAGTTTTGGAATGCTAAAGGTGTGTGCCTGAAGGTAAAAAACAGACCCCATCTTCAGATCACTCTTCCTCCAAATAATTTCTGAGATAGAGATCAGGATCTTAATTGCTTATTTATTGTTAAACATATCCTTCTACCTACATTCTGGGGAACAAAGCATGATCCCAAAAGACTTAAATAGTTGCACTTAGTGTATTAGAAAAAAAGCAAACAGGATAGAGGCAACCTTTAATTTTTGCACACCCAATAAAAAATTGCTATACAACAAAATAATTAGGCAAGAAGAGGAAAAAAAACAACTTTGTAGTACAGTTTGAAATTTTGTCAACGGATTGGTGAAATCTTTTAATCAAAACTTGAAAACTAACACGCATGCCCAAGCACATGCACCTCCAAGCACAGAGGTCACAGTGACATACTAACCCTATCTGCTGTGGACTTACATTCCTGCAGAAATCCAGGGAGCCAAAGCACGGCACTAGTGCCAATGGCACATCCAGACAGAGTTGGAATTCTCCTAGAGAGTGGAAGGGGGGCTGCTGCTCTCTTCCTTACACACACATTATGAAGCTATTGAACTCTGCAAGACTTGCAAAGAATACACTTTATATTATCTTTTCATTTCCATGGCATCTGTACATTTAAAGTTTCATGCCTCATTGTGTCTGCATGTGATCGTCTTGTACATGTATTTAAATTGCTTCTCTTGCCTCTGATCTTGAGACACAAAAGCAACGCTGAATTCTTTTTCCATTATATATTTTCACAAAAGAACTACTGTAAAAATTAATCAAAGATATGCTGCTTTTTATTGTTATTTTTTTAATTTTGGGGGGTACTTTTCCTCATATTGCAGTGGTTTTGAAATTGAAACGTTGCACTGCTGAGAAAGTGCCATGAAAATATAACCCACTACATTCCAGGAAAATAAATAAGCAAGGCCACCCAAATTTTCAATTAGTGCTAGTGCTGTATGCAGGAAATGGCTGGAGAACCGTCAAAGGCAGCCTTAGGCTGGGTCGTGGATACGGAACAGTGACAGGAAGGTTTGAAGCAGGAATACAGGCTCAGTGTGAAGATGGCTCTTCTCCAAGGAAAACTGCATACTAATAGGTTAATACTGATTTCCTGAAACATACAGCCTGGGTATTACACGCTGGAATTTACATTCTGACAAAGGCAATTGCTGAGCCTCAAGACTTTGCTTTTTTGGTGATGAAATAACACTAGAAAGTTCAAACTGCATTATATATTTCATGTTTTAAGCTTATTAAACATTCAAAGTACAAACTGTGCACATATTTTTAAGCCACCTGAAATAGCAACAGGCTCGCTAGTTTGGGAAACTAGTATGAGAAACATTACATTTCAACAGGTCAAGCTTGTTTAAAGTAATCCCAGCAAAAGATACTGACCAAGGTGGGGTGATACCACTTTCAGAATAAATATTCCTGGAATACAGAAATATTGCCCAAGTGGGCAGATACACACAGTGTCAGGAACGAAACACTTTTCCTTTAGCACAGCTTTTGTAGACAAAGTGGTATTCGGAAGATATCTGAAGACTGACTTGGACAAAGCACTTCAGAAAATGAAAAACTAAAAATCACAAATGAAAACAACTGTATCCTTTCTGCAAGTCAGAGAGAGGGCTCCCATTGATGACAGAGAGTGCTGTGCCAGACCTTCATCCTGAAAGTACCTGAAACAAGAACAAAACGAATAAGGGAAAGAAAATTAATGAGAAAGACCAGTCCAGCCAATCTTTCCCTACAAATGTCCTCATATTTCATTCTGCCCCACTGATGTCGCGATTGTCAGCTGATGAGACCCTCACCCCCTCCACCAGACCCTTGTGCTACATTGGCTGTCTTTACAGAGGCTAGAAAAGCACCACCAGGTGCAGCCACAAGTGGAAGTGGGGAAGAGATGATGGGTTTCCCACCAGCATCCTCAGGGCCTAGAGTTTTCTGTGTTTCCACCTTAATATCCCCCAGAATTAATTCTTTATTTCCAATCATGTTTTCACAATATTTTCAATCATGTTTTTACAATGCTACCAGTGTGGGCATGATCCCGTGTCACAGCAAGCAGCCAGTGGTGCCCAGCTGTGCTGCCCTAACCCCAGGCACCCATTTAAATCACAGGCTGTGCCCGTGCTGGTCGATCATATTTATGTATGAGGTACACACCATTTTCATTGTCTTTCACTGTTTGGAGAACTGGAAGCCATCCTGCAAGTCTTTTTAATACTGCAAATTGCACTAAAGTCGCTGGGAATTCTGCCCAGATAGAGCCTGGAAAAACTGGGCCACAAAAAGAGACCCTAATTATTTGCAGTAGGAGGCAGAAACAATCCCCTTTTAGTTCCAGCCTCTCCCTAGGAAAGATTCTGTGGGATTGAATTTGCTGAGAACTACTTGGGGTCCATCGAGTGATGCACTTTCCACTTCTGCTCAGGGAAGCTGTTTCAAATAAGCTGTGTAAAAAATTTAATCAGCACAGAATATTTTAAGTTCTGAGTACCATACCTCCCCTGGAACCATTTTAATTTAAAGTCAATAACTGTGTCACTTGCCTATAAAGGAGAAATTAGCAGAGCAAGGAAGTGAAGGGAATTTGGGGAGTTTAAGTTTGTGTTCACACATAATGGTACATTTTTTGGTCTTATGTGATAATTATTTAATCAAATGGAATTTGCCTAGTGGTGTTTCACATGACACCACTGCCAATCACCCCAAAGCAAACAAATCTTTCAGGTGATGAAGGGAGCATTTAGTCATCTGTCTTCTGGAGAGCCGCATGCTGTGAATGCCATATGGCACATCTAATATTGTTGAAGTGGGCAGCTAACTGGAACAGGCACCAAATCAGCATTTTTTGCCTTTTGGGGTGTCTAGACAACCTTTACAGAAACCTGGACATGTGTGTAAGGCTGGGTATATACTCAATTATTGTCCTAAATCAAGGTGCTCTGCTGAACTGAGGCCACAGCCTTCATGAAAAGGTACTTCTTCCCTATAGGAAGAAAGTGCCTCATTTCTTTTCCATGTGAGCACTTGATCCATGATAAATGTTTATAAAGTTCCCCTTCACCAAGTTTCTTAACTGCTGAAGAGTAAATATTTAAAGAATCACAAATGCTATAATCAAAACCACGTAAGATGCTGCAAGAGTATTCCCTTTTGTACAAAAAAACAAAGGAGCTCAAGCTTGCAGAAAGCTTCATTTTCCTGGTTTGAAAACTGATCTACTGTATGATATAGCATGTATTATCTTTGTGCAGTATTTTTAAAACAATACCTAAAATGCCATTGGCTTAATTCTTACCATATTACTATAACAAAACTATGGAAGCTCTGCAGAAGACCAATGAAGAGGAGGTTTGGGGGTCACATCTGCAGGGTACTGAGATCTTTAGCTTCTATTTGGTGAAGTCCTGGGGATTAGACCCATGTTTAATCTTAAGGATATGCCTAAGTGCCTTGCTGGATGGGAACCAGAGTGTTGAGCACCTTGCAGGAATGAGTCCTTTGCTGGCACTCAGGGCAGCAAATTCTTTAGGGGGAATAAGTTATTATTAATAAAAATAAATAAATAACCCCCCTACAATTTCCTAATTGTAATAGGTAAATAACACCTCTAATACCTTCAGAAGCAGGAGGCCACTGGATGGAATGTACCAGCTGATTTCAGAAATATAATTATATATATACATAAAGTGGAACAGCAAGACTTTTAGTTAAGTCATTTGGGTTCCACCAAAACCAACAGGACCATTGCCATTTTTGACCCAGGGCCAGGATTTTTCTTCTCCCTTTTACATGACACAGGGTGATTTGGAGCCTTCTTCTGACTCTGAATTTGTCTCTAATATTAATTTAAGTGGTAATTTCCTATGGCCAGTGATGAAATTACCCAATAATATCTACTTAATACAATCAAAATAAAAAGGGTGAAAGTCATGTTATTTTAATGCAAATCATTTTTTTTCCTGAATTTTAATCAAAAGGGACAGAAGGATTAAGTTAATCAACGGAAAAGTTACAGTAATTCAGAGGTATTTTTTAACACAATCACACACTTTTGCCCAGATAAAACTCCTCTAAGTCTTCTTCCTTTCCTTCCTTCAAGTATTGGGAAAAAAAAAAAAAAAAGAGGAAAGAAAAGGTTTTCTACTGAGGAAGGCAGAAAAATCTATAGGAAGTTTAACCACAATGCCTCTGGACTCCTGGAGATCAAAGATAGTTTCCTGCTTTCCACTCCAGACCCTCATACAACTGATGGTAAAATAGTAAAAGGTAAGGGGACTGTCCCAGGGACATGCCTGGGCTCCAGCAGTCACCTGGCTGCCCTACTGCTCCTGTAGCTGTCAGACATCCAAGCAATCCCAGCTGCAGAGTTTGGGCTTCAGCCCCCGTACCTACACCTGCCCTGAAATTCTAGCCCACTGCCAGACTGCCTGCAAACCAGCACTGACTTCAGCAGAAGAAGAACATGATCAGAAATTTCCGCCTTGCATGTTCTGTACATTTGTAATTAGCAGTGAATTTGTGTGGAACATTCCTATACGAGTTCTCTTTTCACAAGCAAAAGGTGTATCCATGTGTTTGAGCCTGGGGAGGAAGAGAAACCTGTTGTTGAGGTCAGTGTTTTATTTTTTTTTGTTTCATTTTCAGCCTCCAGACATAAATGGTACATTGAGAAAATGATGGTTTAAGAGTGGGGTCTGACTGTCCATTTATGTTATCCCTAATTTTCAAAGTAGCTACCAGAAGTAAAATAAATTAACAGTATTTTCCACAGTAAATACCTACAAATTCATTTCAAGTCCAGTGCAGGAGCTGAAGAACTAATAGAAGAAGGAGGTGAAAAACTAACAGACACATGCAGGTCTTGTTCATGAATCCACTATGAAAAGCACAGCCCCTCAGCGGAATTACCTACCTTGTTGCTCTCTGACATATCACTGTGCATTTCTCCTTTCTCAAGATACATCACCACAGTAAAAGACTTCTATAAAAAACTATCTCAGCTTAAAAATAAGTGTGGTAACAGACAGAGGAGGATTTAGGCACACAGCCTTCTGCAAATGATAACTTCTTATGCACAAAACTATTGTGGTTTTGATTTACGTTCAAGTTTTCTGGTTTTCCAAAACCACCAGAGGGAGCCCAAAACCTCTCATAAATATAAGAAAAGGCATGTTGGGGTCAGCAATGAAAAAAGTGGAGTAAGAATTAAGATGTCTTTGGGTTTCACGTAAATACACTAATTGCTCATTCATCAAGATCCACACAGATGCATCTGGACAGTAATGCTTGAATCACATAGAATTACATTAGAAGAGTCTTTTAAATTTAGTCCTGACAATTATTAATACAACTCATAATACTTTGAGCATGCCAAAACATACAGATTAGTGGTGAGGATGAAATGCTGTAGGCAGCCATATACCATACAATACATAATCATTCAGGAACATACTTCTGAGCTCTGCTGCTGCATCAGTGTAACACTGTGGGGTGCATAAACTGTAAGTGAAGTTATATACAAGATACCCTAAGGGGCTGCTTCACATGGTTGCCAGTGTTTACTCCATTATAAGTGCTGATGGCTAAGGTAATCACTGGAGAAAAGTGATTTTTTTGGATAAAAGAGTGAGGAGCATGATGTCATGAAGCACTGATTGTGTGACTATCAGAGAGAAGCACTTCAGAATCTGGACTGACATACTGTGTGACTTGATGCTGATTTGGCTCTACATCAGCTGCTCACTGACTAGAAAACAAAATAAATAAGGAACTATGTGGATGGTCCAAATGGACTTAACAGAGTGCTTTTCCCCAGAAGGCCAAAAATGTCAAGTGTAAGTCATGATTTTTTTGCTACAATTACCTTATAAGAAGGTTCTTCCAAGACGGTTCAGTAGGGTCTAACTAAACCAAAAGTAGATTCTAGAAAAATCCCAAGAAGTTTGGCATGATGATACAGCAAATGGCATATAATTTGTTCGCCCTTTCCGGGTCAATATCTTCAGGATGCATGTCCTAGTTTTATAGATATGGGGAAAAGTTAGAAGCTCAAAGGACAGAAAACCCTAAGAGAAAGATGGACAAAAGATAAGTTTCTATAACGACTTGACACATAGAAACACTCTTTCTTTGAACAACCAAGTAAAATTAATGAAGATTAGATGAGCTCCATTTGCTGTAGCCAAGAACTGATTCTTAACCTTTATTAACTACCATGAAAGGCTCTACAACACACTCCTTTTTTTTCTAGGCATAGAAGAAAAAAACATTTTTTAGCAACCTGATCTAGTGGAAGGTATCCCTGCCCATGGAAGCAGGATTGAGACGAGATGATCGTTGAGGTCCCTTCCAAGTCAAACCATTCTATGATCCTATGATACTGTACACATCTTTCCCTTGATGAATAGTCACAGATCTTAATTGCAACATTTTTCAAATCAAGCTTCAACTCTGGTTCTGGAGGTGCACACAGAACATAATTACCTACAGCTTTAAAAAATATACTTGTAGAGCATTATTTTCAGCTTTTACAGCAAAATCTTGCCATTTGTTTTAATTCCATTCCTGTGACCTCAGCAATGGAGGAAATAGTTCTTTCCCAGTTCTAGCACTGTAGGGCTCTGGGGAAGAAGATGCTTTAAATGATGCCTGAAGTGCTTGACTAATATGCAATTCTGTTTACACACACATTACAACTAGACTAGTCAATGCCACAAAGCAAAAGCCAGTAAAACTTGGACTGGTAATGTTCCTGCAGTGCACATCTCAACTACAGCTATGAGCTCTGTAACACTATTGATCTCAGCAAAAAAAGGGTCTAATTCAACAGTAAAAATGAGCACTCTATCTGATCTACCTTATCTGGTCCATAGGATAACTCATTAAAGATATTTAAATAAATAAAAGGAACAAAAGGTAACATCATGTTATCTCTGGCTCACTTCCTTTCTAGGAGACACAGCATAGAATCGCAGCCAGTTTATTATTTGACTACTCCGCACATGAGGGATCAAGTAGAGATCAGTTAATTAAAAAAAAGAGGATATTATTAGAACACCATCATTAAGGGGGGAAATTGTTTGAAAGCCAGGAAATTCCTCGTTTAGTGTTCATAAAGTCCTGACTGTAAGAACTTCCTCATTAGGAGAGAAAACTCATTCTACCAGAGGACACACAGATTACAAGGTGCAGAAGAAGGTGCAGGAAAAGTGCTCATGCCTCCACCAGGTCAAAAACAGCATCCCATCAATGGAGACAAGTCCACCCTGACAAAGCTCTGCAAGAGTACACACTAAAACCCCAAACATCACTCTCATGTCACATCTCTCATGAATAAAACCCAATCCACATCTGCTCTTACTGCTTGAAAGTGACAAAAGGTAGCTATTTGCAAAATGTAAAATGGGTGCAAGAATCTCTCGTTCTTTACCCAAATTGCAGACACCCCTTCTCCCCTTGGATCATCCCTGGAAGGGCTGCAACCAGGGCTGGAGTGCTGCAGTGGGTGATGGTGTGCCCAGGCAGATAGGGAAGGCAGTGTGGCCATGCCAGAGGTGCTGCCCTGTTGGCACAGTGCCTGGCATCCCATGGGAAGGACTCTCCTGGCAGGGGTAGCAGCTGGAATCACCTCCAAACCACGTGCATAGTCAGCCAGGCACTCTGGTAAGCCTGGGAGCTGGCTGTGGTGGGATGCATTAAAAATCCTATGCCCAGGGGGCAAGCGTAGGACTGTAGCTGTTCCTGAAACTCAGCTTCCCCAGCCTTAGCCTCCTTCCTCACCCCCATTCCCACGACTCGGCACAGTTGGGGATCGCTTCTGGTGCCTTGGCCGGCTGTCACTCCCTGCCCATCTCTCTTTGAGCCCATGAGTCACTTCCTCTCCTCAGATCCCACCTTTCAAAACTTCCTTTTTCCTTTTTGGGGGTATGTCTGAAAGCCTTTCCTGAAAGTGGGCATTGGGCTTACTTATCCATGGACAAAAGTGCCTCTGGAAAGCAGCATGTCCTCCTGTGTGATGACACACAGCCAAGACCTTACAGCCACATTCGTGTGGTCCCCATCATGCTGGTGTGCACAAATCCACAGTGACCTCCTCCAGTCCTCTGCTCTGATACCCTGCAGCTGTGGGGTGGTGCCAGAGGGCTTCTTGCCCCGTACCCTTCCTGCAGGTGTGGAATAGAGGGAAAAGGAGAGGAAGGAGAGGTCCAGCTCACCCCAGTTTCCCTCGCCAGCCCCAGCTGCTGCCTCTTGTTCAGAGAGCAGCAGCCCTGGGGTTCAATCGCAGCTGGAGAGAAAGCAAGAAAGTAAAATCAAAGGAACTGACTTAAAACACGGAGTTCCTTTCTTTTATCCTTTGTTTTTTTTTGAGCTGTGTGGAATTCAGTTTTAAGGTTTTTCCCTACAGCCTTGAGGGTTAAAGATCTGTTTCTTGGAGAGTAATAGTGAACCCCCCCGAAATCAGTGACAATGTCAGGAGCTCCTCTAGCAAGCCACTAGTGCCATCCCCTGGGAAGTTCCCAGCTCTTCATGATATTTCCTCATATGAGATGGGAGAGTTCATGTGCTCCTGCCTCTCATAGGCAATGAGCACAAGGAAAGTCAAAGGGGGAGGAGAGTGTGGGTGTGAGGGGAGAGGTGTGTGGGGGGAACCTGTCAGGGTTTGAGTGGTGGTTCAGGCACAGCTTGTTCCCTGGGAGATTTCTGTGTTATCAGCAAGATAATCATATTGGCTAACAACTTAATCTGTAGGTACAGAGGCCAAATCTGCCTGCACTCAGCAATTCAGAATGAAGCTGTTAGTTAACTATCCTATTTATCACTGTAGTTTCAGGATTATGCTGGTGGATGAGCGTGCTTTGACTTCTCCAGCCTTCAAACAGTTTGCAAGGCTGTTTTTTCTGCTCCAGGACCTGTGAGATCTGATGTTTTGCCTACATGCAAGGCTCTTATCACTTCTTTACCATGCAGCACTGTTAGGACAGGAAGAATAAAGTTATTTGGGCCAGATTGTCAGCTGGTGCAAAGCCATATCTGGAACAGGGGACTATTCAGGTTCATGCTGGGTGAGAATTTAGGCTATGTTATAATGAGTATTTGCTTGTGGGAGAGATCATATATTTATGCTGTTTTACAGCAGAGACTTGCAGTTTTCATGCTAATTTCATGCCAATTTCATGCCATGCTAATTAAGTCACTGGGCAGACAACTGCAGTGTTTAAATTGAGCACGCAAATGACTGTAGTGTTGAAAGATGCTGTTCCATTAGCATCTTCCATTCTCAAGCATTACAATGCTTTTCATGGCCAAATACACCCACACAGCTGAGAGGGAACTGAGAAAATAAACTGAGTGTATGGATTCCGCTGTGTTGCCATACTGCTGTTTGAGAGCTGAATCACTTCTGGTCAGTGGGTTTTGGTCCTGGCCAGTCTGCCATGTCTTTGCTGTCCTAGCCCTACTGACACCATGCTTGCTTGCTTTCTTTGTGATCTGGGAATACAGACCAAAAGTCACTGGATAAAGAACATTATCTATATCCTCTCCAAAGTATGTGAGTTTTTAACACTGTAGAAGTGATGCAAATCTGTTGTAAAATTTGTTTTACTCACTTTCCACAGCAGGTATGAGAAACAGTCTGTGCCCCAGAGTTCTTAAAGCCCACCCAAACTGCTGTGGGTGCTTAGGTAGAATAAATATAGACAGCTCTGAAATGTACAACATGGTGTAATCACTGAGAGTATGTCCTCCACTGCTAAATGGAATACCATGGCCATCCGCTGTAGTCCCCGCTCTGAGTTATCCCCAGTGGAAAAGGCGCCCAGAAGCCAAACTAGTCAGAGGGCATGAATTAATAACACGGTATTCCCACTGAAGCCTTGTATGCCATGTCACCTAAAATCTGAATTTGTCACAGAACACATTTCCTTGGACCCTGCTATGGGACAAGATGGTAATTTTTTTTCCACCTGAGAATAAGAGAAAATCCACAAACTGGTGAATTTTGGGAGATTACTTATTGGTAATAATGCATTCTTGCCTTGCTGAAAATTTAGCACCATGCGTTCAGGTCACTATATGCAGTTTCCTAAGGCAGTAAATTAATCTGTCAGGAATTAGAGAATTCTGTGGGCCTTCCTAGGTAGGAATAAAAAAGTAGGAATAAGCAGTGCTTGCTAGTAGCATTGGGTGGGCAACACTAATACAGATAGGAGCAAAATTTTCCAGGGGAAAAAGTGCCAATTTTACATAAAAAGATTAATAAATAACCATAAAATCCAAATGGGAACACACACCTCCTCCCAAACTTTTAAATGTTTTTATATTCACAATATAAGTGACGAAACCCACAAAACTCATCTTTACTACTAAATCTAAAGAAAGATTTATATTTCACTATATATTTTATATATAGTTTTGTTCCAACATGGCATTGCTGTAAATTCCTTATCAAGAATTAAGAAAGAAATGGATTTCTCTTTTCAGAACAAGGGAGCAGCTTTGGGAATGCCTGTATTCATTCAGCTTTTCATTCCAAACATCATCCATCATGCCTTATATCCCTTACACCCCTTACACCAGACTGCAGAAAACATACCAAAAATTCTACTTGGAACAGCAATACATCTTGAACAAAGCTGACTAAACTCCAAATTAAGTTTTCAACAACTGCATGTAAAAAAGAAAATCAATGAAAGAAAAACAGCGAGCTCTACTGAACAAACATCCCGCAGTTAAAAAAAACATCTTTTGATTGATGAAGGAAAAAGCCACGACATATTAGGTGGCTTAAAAGAAATTTTAAGGATCATATTAAAAAGAAAGTTGGCATTGTATTAAAATCTTGTTATCCCAAGAGATAACTAGAATATACTGGGAAACAAGGACATAAACTGGCTTTTCCCATTTCTCAAAGCAGTTCATTAAATCTTCCTTTCTTCATCTCCTGTCCCCAGATGAGGGAGTTTACCTTCTGGATCATCAACTTTCTTGGTTGTGGAGCAGCTCTAATCCGCTTACTTGATCCTTCTGCAATCAATTAATGCCATGATAATCCTGTCCTGGCCAGGCACAAGATGGAAAACTTAATGTATCACATTATCTACAAGAAAAGTATTCAGGAATCTAGATCTGAATCCAAGACACTTTTACCTCTATGGAAAGGTCAGGACGAAACACTCAATAAGATTTATGATATCTACAAAAACAGCAAGGTAAGCTCTGAGGAAAAGCAATATCTTTCATCAGATCAACTGATACAGCTGGAAAAAGCAGACAACCTTTCAGGCACAGAGACCCAGCCATGGGCAACATCTGAAGTTTAGTTTAGAATAGCCTTGCAGTGACAACAAGTCTTTTGGCATTGGGCATTTACACAAATAACCCTTACGAAGGCAATGTTTTTATCCTCTTTTGGAAAACCTTTTCATGGTGTAATAAGAAATAAATTTCTAGCTTTTATTTTTATGACAGCAAAGCCCCAGATATTTCCATAGGACTCTGTATGCTAGAACTAATAAGGCAAATGCATTTGTCAAAATTAGTTATATTTTTAGTATTGGAAGCCTCTGCCCAGTCTCACAGGTTATTAAACGGAGTGCATCGATTTCAGGAAATTGATGGTTCTTTTCCAATGGCTTAATTTCTGTCCTTACAGACAGCATGAATCACATACTTTTATGAGAAAGTGTAGGTCAATAGAATTACTATGCAAAATGCAACTTCTTGAATGAACTTGCCAAGGGAATGTCTTCACTTGTAGTGCTTTGGATGCTACTCTGAGTGGCATCCTTGCAAAGCAGTACCACTTTGGGAGAAGCTACCTGCTGCTCTTTCTTGTATGTGCCTGGGCTTGTTTATCTACTTCCAGTCATTTGTGGAAGCAACAAGATGGCACAGGTGTCCCCATGGGCATATGATGTTTATGTATGTCATCTTTGTGTGGCCAAAACTGACCTGAGAACAGAGTTCCCTGAATGTTTTCCTGAATTTCTATTACTTATGTGCATTATTAGTGGGATTCTTGAATATTTATGCAATCCCAGTTTGCTATGGCTGTGCAAGCCCATGGCAAGTTCCTCTTCTGTGTATAGGAGGTGCCACTGCTGTACTATATTGCATTTTACTTGTCTTTCAGATACAGAAAGAGGAGTGCAATGTAAAATCATGGAAACAAAAACAAAAGAAAAAGCCACCATGAAAAAACTGAGTGGCTCACAATTGTATTCACAGACAGCCTTGCCACCACCAAGGAAATAATGTGTACTCTCACTGAAAAGAAACAGGCTCTCCAGCATGGCCAGGGCCCCTGGGCTTCCCTGGTGAGGCTGCTGGTGCTCATGGCCTGGGCTCTGGAATAAAACTGCTGGGAGCTTCTTGTCTTACCTCCCTCCTGGGCAAGCGCAGCTTCCACCTCTCTGGGTGGTCTTTCCAGCAATGGAGGGCTTGTCCTTCTGCTCCTGGTGTGACCCAGGAGTGAACTTAACTCATTAAATGTACTTGCCTTTCCTTTGGAAAAAAAAAATAAAAGGGAATAAAGGAAGGAAATGGATTCAAGAAATGATACTACTTTTATATTAACAGAAAAAAGACTGTGTACTTGTTTGTAGAGATCAACAGCATTTCACCCACGTGATGCTTCGTTCTTGAGAGACCAGAGCAACTGTCAGATCAAGCATTTCAAGACACGTCATTTCCAGAAGAGAGGAGTTAGACACACTCTTGATCGTGTGCTTCTGTTTATTCTGCGTAAGGGATCTAGGACACCTGTGTTAGTTTTAAAGCTACTACATGTACAGCACTTGACTGCTATATTTTGGCAAGTCCCAGCTGTTATTTCACATGTGTGAACTAAGAAAATACCCAAGGTAAACACAGACTTAGAAGAAGTACCAAAAACATTTACAATAAAGTGCAAGTATAGCCCAGTATGTTAACTTGCTAATATATACAGTGTGTTGGCCCTGATCTATTTCCCTTTAGAGAGGCAAAGGAAAAGAGATGTAACAAAGCCTGTATGAAACACCACAACGGGTTACCAGTTATTTCTCCTAAAGAAACAGCACCAATATGAATTGTTTTTCTCATATATTTCTTTACTTACAGTTGTTACCAACCAAGCTTGCCCAAATGCAGGCAATGCAGAATAGAAACTTTTTTTTTCTGTTCATTTTGTGCATCTGACAGCATTTAATTTAAAAATCAGTTTAAATCCAGATTACTTACATGTGTGCACATGCTTATGCTCCCCCTCTACACACACAATGTTAAAAGGACATTACTGATGATCATTTATTTTTCTCTGCTCTTGCTGCATTTCATAATATCCCTTCTCTCTTGAAATACTGCCAGAGAAGATTGTCTTTAATAGACTTCAATGGTGTCAAAAGAATCTCAGGAAATGAGGACTGAGTTGAACCTAAGGTCCACTGTATGCCACCAGTACTCTGATTATACATACTTCTTTGTACAGGAGGCAAAGATCTGCACCCCCAATGTCTTGCCTTGAAAACCCAATATTCTGTTCACTTTCCATCTCCTCTAATTAAAGCCAAGTATTTTGACCTGCTTGGTTTCTCCTCCAGAAATGATGTTCTATTATAACCTCTTCTTGCCCACACTCAGCTTTGAGTTATGCCTTAGAAACTCTTATATTTCACTGGAAATGAATTTTACTAGAAAAACAGGGTTATTTTATCTCCATGATTTCCTGTATATGGGTCACATCCTTTCAAGTACAATCACCAGCTCTGTAAATAGTATCCTTAGAGGTAAGCTTTCCAGCTGCCTCATGACATATCCTGACATAACACCCTGTAGTCTGGGAACCATATACTCTATGGGGCAAACAAATGAAAAAATGAGCTATTGATTCAAATTAAAAGAGTCAAATAATGAATTTCCAGGCAGCAACTGATCCCAGAGTAACATTCCCTGAGGTGTTTCAGACAGGAGCTTAGCAAGTATGAGAAGAGGAAGAAAAAAAATGTTACTTCTTGATTAGTGACAAGACTAAAATTTTGTAATGGAATGGAAGCACTTTGTATATCCAGGGTCAGCTCAAGCTCCAAAGGAATGTTTTGCAATGTTTTAGCTCTCACTTGCTAAATTCAGTCCTGATGCAAATGAGACCTGTTCTGGTGAAGTTATGCAATGGGTGACTTAGCTTGCCGTGTAAGAACCACAGACCATTTTGTAATTAACTAATTTCTTGCTCAAAAGCTTTCAGGACTAAAAGACAAGTATCATATTTGTCCCATGTTTGACATGGCAATGTTCAATTGAAATATCATGTCCCTCTAATTATAGGTGCTTCAAACTCAGTAATGTTTGGCTTACATCAGTCACTGATCATTCACTACTTCCATTGATCATAGTCCTGGTTTGTTCTAGTTCACTCAGCAGTAATTCTAGCTGGCTTTCATCATTCCATGGAAAACATACACGAGCAATTAAATCTCTCAGCATAAGGAATCAACTTCATTTGGAGATTTATAAAAGCATTGCAGGAGAAAGACCATGTATATATTTATGTGAGCAATAGCAATGAACAATTATGTAAATAGCTGATAACAATACAGCTCATTTTGTCAATGATTAAATACTAATTTGATGTGGCTCTTGAGAGTTTCCTGGATAACTTGAAAAGAAGAAGGAATGGAAAGACAAGGAAAAAGCACATGCGGCTATCTACAGAAATGCATAGATACTAGACTGCATTACAATCTAGAAAACATTCATTTACTATAGTGACATAACTATGAAATATTTAAATATAATATTTAGAAGCAAGAAAGTATATCCCATTACTTTAAGGCAAGGAGAGCACGTGGCTCAGGCAGGGAAAACTTTGCATCACTTGTTTGTGACCTTGCAGGTTTGTGCATACTGAACTCTGACCAGCTCCTTGCACTGTCCATTCAGTTCCACCCACTCTGATGGCTTCCTGAAGGTCTCCAGAAAACCTGAGTGGGGAATGAAGAAAGGTCTTCTTGTCCCATCCTGTAACCATGAGACCACCCTTCTACATAAAAGCTTGAAGACATCACAATATCAGGTTAAAGTCACTTCTATAGCTTTCTGTATATTTTAGTGAAAATACCTTTGCAATACTAGAGAATAATCAGGAAGCATAATGGTTTGAGGGCTGATAGCTCTGTAATTAAATATGTACATCAGGTTGATACTGGCTTAATGCTGTCTTTGCAAGCTCCCATTACGATGATTTATATGTCCTTCCGAGCCTTGAAAGAAAGAAATGAGGGTTAGCACTAGCTTTCTAAACAATAAATTGTGTTTCTGTAAAGAAAGAGCATAAATGGTGGATAGCTGTCTATGTGCAGATAAAGTTAGTAATAAAGAATTGTGAATGGTGCTCGTTTTGTCTATGCATATGCAATATGTAGTAAAAGGAACAAGAGAAAAGAGGACATGCCAAGCTGCAGTAAAAAATTGGCTTGGTTGCAAGACTAAAGAAAACACTCTACAATAGGGAGCATGCACAATAAAATAGCTAAATAGGATTTGATGAAGCTAGTCCACAGGCCACCGTCCTATAGACTGCTGAACAAAAACAATCCCTCCTGATTTAGATTTCCCTCGTGATGGAAATTTTTGTAACTCACCAGCAAAAAAACACTTTGGTATAAAAAGATCATACTTAGAATCACAAAATGATTTAAATCTTCAGAGGCAGGGCTAATGTTAGGTCAGATTTAGCATTCACGCCTGAAGTTCCTAAATCAAGAAAGTCAGTTTGTTTTTTTTTTAAATTCTATCCTCACGTTATCTGTCAGTACTTCAACTGCAGCACAAACCTAACCCAAGCATGAGACATCTCATTTACTCTTGTAGGTTTCATTTGCATGTGCTTCATCCAAACCAGAGACAGTTTCAGAGATCATTTTCTTTACTGACCTGATTTTAATGCCTTCAAAAAAAGCTCTTTTCTTCCAGCTCACATGGAAA
The DNA here is from genome assembly GCA_035047845.1 of Dendrocincla fuliginosa. NCBI lineage: Eukaryota > Metazoa > Chordata > Aves > Passeriformes > Dendrocolaptidae > Dendrocincla > Dendrocincla fuliginosa. Next base: position 66,333,575 of record JAWWMO010000083.1, read on the forward strand.
TTCTCATATTCCTCAAAGAAACATCCTAAAGCTCTACCAACATCTTGTTACTTCCACCATGGACCAGAAACACTGAATTGCTTTTGCCTTCCCAGCAAATGCTGCAGTGTTTGAGAGAGCTACCACTATTCCAAAGATCTTATGTGTGGACTTTGAGCAGGACATTCTCCCATTGGCAGCTGGAAGAGTTGTTTCTATACACATTTCCTCATTACATGTCTGGTTTATACTTATTCTGTATACTGCATTGCATTTCAGGTGCAAACTTGTCTCTGCCCCAGTGCCTACAAAACAACTGAAAATGGATAAACAGCTTGGCTTTCATTGGACTTCCAGTGGTCCTTCTGTTGACTTCAAGGATTGTGTATCATTTGCTCCTTCTAAGACTACAATGTTAATACAGTTAGTAATATATCATGCATGCCTTGATCCTTCTGGCTCACAGATATAACAGCTGAGAGTGCTAAGAAGAGGAATTTTCTTCTTAATTTTCTTCTTTGCACAACATGACAAAAAAGATTCTTCCAAAAACAAGTAGGTCCTAAGAGAAAGCTGTTTTGGAGATACAAAGCCTTATAAGGACTTTTTTAAGGAGTTAGACCCATGCAGAACTATCAGTGCTATGAGAGATTAGTACTGGGTAGAGCAGAGTGGAGATTATGAGTGAGGAAAAGAAAGTGACTGCAGCGTCTTAAAAGAAACAATCTCTCTTTATTGCCTTTTAAATCAATTAGGGATCAGACCACCAGCGTTTCTACATCCTGCTTTTGCTCACGGCACTCATAGATTATAAAAATGTTGACATTTCACTTACACTTGATAACAATTATTTTTCTTTCTTTTAAAAAAGGACATGTTATTTTTTAGATGCATTATTTTTTAGAAGTAATGTTGTAGCTATGATGGTCTAAATGTATAGCCAAGGCCAGAGGTGTAGAGAGAGGTATTGGAACTAAATTTGTGGACCAAGGATGGCAAATAGGCTTTTCACTGCAACCTCACTGCTTTCCTCCTTGACTGGTAGGTAGCACTGTTTAAAGCAATGGGACGAAATTCAAAGTGTAGCATTCAGGGTGGATTTAAGTCTTTGAAGAAAGGAGACCTGAAAGAACAAACCCACTGTCCTTATAAAGCCTGCAGATGGCATTGCTCAGGCAAGCATGTTTGAATTCTTCACAAAAAGAAAAGCATGTCTGAATAAAAACTATCCAGGCAAAAAAAGCTCCTAACAGTTGGCGCCTTCTACTTTACAGTATGTTTTCCCTTGGATTCAACTACACTTAGTAACTGTATATTAAACAAAGCTTTGTATCCTTGAGCCTGACTTTGTATCCTTGCTCTGTAGAAGTAAATAAATAAATAGGAACACTAATGAAATGTTGTTAGAATTTGGATGAGGAGGCAGAGATTTAATAAATGCTACTAAAGTACAGTCTTTTAAAAATAAATGCACACCTTTTGGAGACTATTCTGTTCCCATTATAGTGTGATTAACAGAGATGTGATCACAAGTATTTCCCAAGGACACTAATCCATCCAGGCAATAGAAACAGTGCTCTCAATGGGCCAGCAACAATGAGTGAAAAGGAAGGCAGTAGCAAATGCTGTGTGTTAGAAATCACCACACAAATATATGAAGTTCTGCAAAATGACATGCCAGCCATGATCTGCCTGGAACTATGTGGACAGAAAAGGGCTAGAACTATGGAGAAATTAATAATTTCAAATTTTTTCTCATGGATTAATATAGGGCTGATTTTCTGGAATGCCTACCTTCAGAAAAGATGGCATTTTACAGATTATGGAAACATTGATTATGTTGATAGCTTTTAACATTTCTTAGCATTTGTCACAACTGCAGAAAATTGCTGAGAAAATTGCTTCAGGACAGGAGATAAGAACAGGCACTCCCCTCTGATTCTGGGACTCATCCCATGAGAAACAAGCAGCCACATCAAAATGACAATATATGTCTGTGGTTTTCCATACAAAGGATGAGAAAGAGTGAACAGCCCTTGGGAAGGGCTCCTTTAGGAACTCTGGCAGCCTGTTTGTCAGATTTGTTTCACATCCTGGCAAATACCTTAATTCTTTGGTTTGTAGGATAGCTGGTCAGCAACAACTCAGCTGGTTAAAAAGCTCTTGAGAACTTTTTTAAAAGTTGACAACACATCATCTCCACAAAAAAATGAGCATTTGCTCCAGAGAGTTGAAAATGCTCAGAAACAACAAATAAATTTTTTTTCTCAAGGAGTACACTTAGGCAATTAACTTCTTTTTTTTCTTATTTTTTTCTTTTTTTTTTTTTTTAACCTTTTTAGGTATATAATATTAGCAAGATTTTTCTGCTTGTCTTTCTGTAAAATATATACACACATTTAGGGTGTACATGTATGTGTGTATCTATTAATATAAGTTATAAGATACAAATACAATTATAATACAATAATTGTTATAATGTTTAATAATGATAATGCTATAATAATACAACTTATATGATGATACACTACATGGGATATTTCCATCAAGATAAAAATCCACCAAGAAATCATGGAATTGTGTAAGTTATACCTGCATATGTGCTTGTCATATGCCACTGAAATTAGAGGAGTACTTTCAGTGAGGCATCCTAGAGAAATGAAACTTTTGGGATGAGCTATATGTCTGGTCAGACCTTCTTCTCTATCTCCCAATAACTCTCAGGCCAGTTTCAATCCAATTCAGCATTTCACAGATAATGGTGTTCCTATTAGTTTTATGAAATGCAGAGGATAGAAACCTAAGGCTGCTTTACAGCCTCGCAATTGGCATGTCAGTGCTGAGCATCCAGTCAGCATGGCTGTTCTTCAGGCCTGCCACTTCACACCTCTCCTTTGCCTAACTAAGACATGAGATGAAGGTCTCTAGGAACTTAATAGTTCAATTCCCTGGTGAGTAAACCACAAAGGCTTGCAGTAGCTCAGAAGTTATTTTTATCACTAAATGATTCAATCCTAGGTGCCCGTCAAAACCTCCCATGTAAGCCCTCAGCATCACAAATTTCAGTTTACAAACCACATTTTACATTCCACTATCAACCCAGGAAAAACATTGTGCAGCATCAGTGCTGATGGACACCTACTTGCAGACAAAGGGGTGGCATCTTTCCAAGCTACTTGTCTTCCCATACCCTTTTTAGAGCTGCAGAAACACAGTGTACAGTGTTAAATTACCACAAGTATTTAATTTTCCCCTAAGAGAGGAAAACAATCTACAAAGAACCAACATGTCAGGTCTGATGCCATTGGTGGTACCTCAAGACAAATTTTTCAATTTCTGAGGTTGATGCCTTTTCCAGAAGCCAGCAGGAGACTCACACTGAGCCTGCCAGGACACCTTGTGGCTGCTGGGTAAGCTCATCTGCCCCATTCACTTCTCTGCCACAGGGGCAGGCTAAGATGAAACCATACAACCACTAAAGGGAATATGGAGCAACACAGTGAGTGATCAAGACAAACTTCAGTCTTCACTGGCTGCCGGCTTTTCTCTGGAATCTTTTTCTCTGGGTCATTTATGTTAGCTTTAAGTGGTGGCAGTATGTATAAAACATTACCACATATGTATAAACCACAACTCTCTGGCATCCTGAACTGAAGGACCAGGCTTAAACTCCACCTATCCACATACCTGAAATTAATGTGGGCATTTGGTTGCCTGCAATGCAAGTTTTGTCTTCAATTTGAGCTGCAAGAAAACCTTGCAGTGCAAATACCTGTGCTAGCTAGTCATGGTGTTGTTCTGGGGAAAATGGAGTATCTGAAAACAAAAATACCCTTTTCAAGCTAGGAATGATTTAACTGATATATAAAATTACCTTAGTATCAGTGCTTATTTGTGTTTCTGTGGGCTTGCCATAGTATTTACTGAGTCCAAATACGTTTTTATCATATGCTTAGGTGCTGAAGTGATTTATTTTCTGGATGTCATGGTGTCATTAGCAGGTTAATGCTGGATATGGCAAAGAAGGGCTCATGTTGTGCTCTCCTAATTAATTGCCTCCTTCTCAAAACCTTCTCAAGTCTGGCAAAGTCACAGGATCGCAAGGAGAAAGGTATATTCAGCGAGGCAAAGGAATATGTCCAGCCCCAGGGCAGAAGTGTGCACATTCATCCTGTATCACATGAGTCTGGGAGGGAATGCTGCCAGACCCTCAAGTCATTCTGCAGTACAACAGGCAGATTACTCTATTACAAAAAATGTAAACCACGATAAATGGGAGCAGATTTTAGCTATGATAGTCCATGTAGCCTTCAATGCATGAATTAATTCTTTGATGAAAGTCTGAGCTATTTTTATTATTGACAGATACATTTCTGTTCGTATGGATGGTTTTATAAAAAGTAATGATATAAATAAAAAAGTATAATTTAAAAAGATTGCCTTTTTTCTCCAATTCAGATTCCTCTAAATGAAATATGTCATTTTAATGGGTCAAAATATTGCAATCTGCTTAAAAAATATTGCTACATTCAGTTCCAGCTGAAAAAAAAAGTAGCTCAGGTCTGAGATGTTTAAAATATATGAATTTTGTTCTATTTACTTATTCTTTAAAGAGACATAAAGTGAAAGAAAACTCAAATACCCTAAGTCAGAAAATCCAAAAACCTAGCCAAAAGAAATGTATCTGTCCACTTTTTAGTGAATTAATACATTGTCCAAAGAGCATGTGCTTTGTACACACATAGGTCTTTCTTGCAGTGGTTCCAGCTGTGCAGTGTAGAACCACCTGGAATAACAATGGAGCCACTAGAATTACTTTTTATGTGTATACAGCAGCCAGGATTGGGTCCTATCTACATAAAAGGAAACTGCTTTTGAAGATGTTCCTAGCCAGCAACACCTTTATGAATAGCATAAGTTGCAATTTAAATGCTTGAGTTGTGTCTCACATCTGTTCAGCCCAAGCACATTGTAATTGACTGGTTCTCTTGATTAAATCTACTGCATGACAGAGAAACCCTATGAAAGAAAGTCTGCCTTTAGCATTCCAGTTAGATGGAAGAGTTTTATACGTATTCCTGACTCTAGCCTCCAGTAGAAATCACATTCTTTGAGTTATGGATAGGTCCCAGGGCTGAACGGAGCCAAGTTTCTGTCTTCCATTACCCAATAGGAAATGGGAAAAATTAAATGTACACCAAGTGGTGCAGTTAGCCAACATCACATCTGAACCCTTCCCAGTAATTTGACAGAAAGAGTTAGGGGAGGGAATGAATAGGGAAAATACTATCATACAAAGCTTTATGATGAGAAGAAGCTTGATGGGCAGCTGGCAGGAATATAAAATGCATCTATTTTAATACCTATATACTTCTAAAATATTCCAAACCCCACTCTCACCATTCTTCCCCCTTACACTCCCTATAGCAACAAAGCCACCTTTTTTATAAAAAAAATAAAAAAGACCCTTTAAAACGTCTGTTTCATGCATTCCAGAGTCAGGGGTTTTTCTACTTTTTAATATGATTAATAACTCTAACAGGTATTCTCAAAGCCAAACAGCTGGGTTATTGCTGGAGAAACAGCTGTTTCATTGCTAAATATATCCTTATTTCACCAGCCATCAGCTTGCTGAACTTTGCTGGTTACTTGCCTTTAAACATTTGCTGATAGTGAGAAAGTCCTGGTACTTAATCATAGCTGGTGCTACAAAAGCCGGAGCTACTTTGAAAAAATAATACACAGAGAAAAACATTGGCAGAAGGCTTTTTTCTTTGAGGGTGGGGAGGTTTTTTTTGTTTCAATGCCACACATTAGGTTGCAACCAGATGTTCGTGTTATAGATCCTGCCTGGATTAAAAAACCAAAAAAACCCGCACACAAAAAAACCCCCTTTTTATTCAAAAATGTCAATATCGTTTAACAGCAAATGTAATATAATTACAGTATTCAATAAACATTTAACAAGACACAGACATTTTCTGCAAGAAAGTATTACCGGAGTGAGCCTTTTAGCAGTTTAGCAGTTAAATTAGTAATTTCTTTTATAACATCTGGTGAGCAGTCTCTAATTTCTAAAGTTTTGGAACACAGAGACATCGGGCAGATTTTGAGTTATGAATAATTTGCCAGTTGTTTACCGTCATGCCAATCTAATTCTCCACTGCATAGATGCAATTGAATACATTACAAATGTGTTTTCCATAAAAACCCCTAAAATGCAAGAGGGGGAAGGTAGAGAATGAGTTCAAGCAACTCTGGCCCTCCACAGGCATTGCCCTGCCTGTCACTGTCCTCCTCACCTCTCTCAACACACACATAGAGGCACAGAACCCCACTCTGAACTCCTGGAATTCAAGAGTGCCTCCATGCAGTGACTCAAACCAAAGCAGTTGACCTTAGTAGGAATCTTTCCATAAACTGTGTGGATTTAGGATCAAGTCCAACAAGAAGTCCTCATGGCAAGAGGAGTCTCTCAGGAAGCAAGAGAGCATCAAGGGACCATCTGGGTGGAGGAGAAAAGCCCCAGCCACCTGCTAATGTGCTTCTGGCCAGCCTGGGGACACGACCCATGGAGTAGGAAGGCTTCTTCCCCAAGGAGGTGTTGCCAAGCCACTAACCCCTTTCCTTTGCAGAGAGCTTTCCCTGGGTACAGTTACTCCCTGGTATCCCAACACTTCTCACTCTGTGTTTTAACTCACTTGGCTGAAGATCTTGGATGTGTTTGTGGCGAATACCCTTCCTTTTGCAGTTCAGCTGCTTGCCTGCACCAAGACCAGGGCTGCAGTGTCTGCAATGGTAACCTCCTCTGCAGGAGTTATGTCAGCCCACCACACCTACTGTGCCCACTTCTGTCTCCCACAGGGGTTGGATCCATCCTGCATTACAGCCACTGCAAGCCTGATTGTTGGGAGAAGACCATTAACAAGTAGTTGATGTACATCCAGTGCTCTACAAACCACATGTTGGAAGAGGTGTGATAAATCTTTCTCTAAGTTGCTGATTTCCAGAACACAGTTAATTTACTGCTCCTTATCTTGAATGGGTGATAGTATTAACGTTAATAAAAATTACTCTTTGTCATCATGTCATCCATCAAAGATACAAGATTTTTGTACGTTTTAGATGAAAGGTTTAATTATGTGCCTATTTCTAAATGCTTATTTCTTTAATCCTAAAAATTTAAACTGCAATATTTCTAACATATTCCTAACAGTATATGTTCCATACATGCTTGCAAAACCCCCAAAATTGTGAACTGTCCATAAAAATGGGCTTTCAAAAATATGCCTCCTGTTTTTCAAAGTATCAATGTTGAAAGCCCTTTTTAGTAGCCGATAAGGAATACTTGACTAAAAATCATCATGGGCTCACCACACAGAAGAAAATCTCTTCTTGTGGGTGCTTTTGTTGTACACCATGGCAAAGCATGGCCGGATCTCGTCCACTGTGTGTTCTCCATACAATAAAACCAGCGGAGACTGGTGCAAATATAGGCCAGAATGTTATCTGATGTGAAGCACAATAGTGAATTTTTAACCCATCAGATCCGTTCCTTTCTCTGACTGCTTTCCTTTTTTCCCAAAAAAAGTTCAGAGGAGGCACAAATAAAGCACACATAATTGTGGAGTTTTTGTGTCTTGCTCGATCAGCTAGTGCACTTCCAGTTCCCCTGCAGGTCATGCAAACATAAACAGTCCTAAAAGAGGAAAGCAAGAGAAAAGAAGAAACAGAAGCTTAAGCTAAGTTTTGTTTTGCTCCCAATAGCTCACTTCCACATGTGGGAAGTGAGTAAGCTAGATGATTTCTTTTATAGCCTGCAATTCTAGTACCAGTTACATAGCAGAAAGAAATAACATGTTGGTGAACAAGCAGCATCAGAAATTAGAGGCAGTTTAAAACGTTTTCTCTTCAGGGAATAAAAGCACTTTGGATCAGTAGGGAAGGGTACCCAGAATCCAAAATCTGCTAAGGCACAGTGAGACTGAAGGGCATTTTATGGGTTCGATGGTAAAGAATCAGTTTTTTGCAATGTTAAAAGCACGCAGTCTGTACAATTTCTGTGCTGCCTTCACTGCAGATGGTTCTTGCTCTAATGACTGTGAACAGCCCTTGTGAACCCTGCAGGTAGTGGGACTCAGCCTCCTCATGCCTGTGGGAATGCATCTCGTTGTTACCTGCTAGGTAGGTCAAGAAATAGAAATAGAAAGAGATGGAGTTTAGGATAAGTAATTCAGTGAGATGAGAGATATTTTAATAGAGGAGGTGATTTTTTTGGGGAGTGAGGGTTGTGTGAGGTTCTTTCTTTTTTTTCCTTCGTTATTTGGCGTTTCTTTGCTGCAGAGCAGCAGAGCATATCTGGGATGTGACGCTCTGTGGTAAGTGCTTCATCCAGCTGCAATATAAACAGAGCTTTTCGTGGCACATTCTAAAGCTGTAACATTAAGGAGAATAATGGACGATGCCTTTTGATATCTTTGTGTAAACGAAGAATTTTATTACAGTGAAATTACCATGTTAATTTATGAAAAGTAAACACAACCAAGTGCAAAACTGATTCAATGTATAACCTAACTTTCCTGGTGCCTAATGAGGTGACAGTGATGGAATCAAAACAAATATCTTTATGTTTCATAAATGTAGGGAAAAATACTTCTGTGTTTAATCACTGCCTGAGTCACTGACAATGCTGGCACACCAACACCACAGGTTTTAAAGTAAATAAAAGTCACTTTGTCTAGTGGCTGAGGATACAGGAGGATACACTGTGGACCACCATGGATTGTAGGATAACAAGGACACAGGGAAACAGCAGATAAGGTTCAGAAGCAGTCAGACCATTCTACACTTAAATAATATGCTTTCCCCCTGCCATAGTTCCACCATTCTTCTATAAACTATTGCAGAAGAGAAACTGTGCAAAACACTTCACAGTATCTCCTTTGGGACAAAAAATTCGTTTGACTTCTAAAGCTTTTTTCTGGAAGAAGACATTGAAACCCGCACACACGGAAGACAAAGTGCTAACACTACCCCTAACACATTATCCCTCTCAAGCTGGCAAGTTTCTTCCTGTGATGGTATGAACTAGGTGCAGTTCTCTCTGATATGCCAGTTCCCCAGGAAACTGTGATCATGGGAAAACCTCTAAGCCAGGGTGATTCTTCAATAGGAATATTGTCCAGACCTCTCTGGGACAATTTGGATGGATCTCTTTGCTCTTTACATGTACTCTCTCAGAGGCTGAAGAGGTGTATACATGTTAGCTGTTTACAGACATTTGGGATTTAAGTGTCTACAGAAGTGTAGATTCTGATCAGTTCCAGTCCAGGTGACACTGGTAAGAGTAGTGCAATGTAATGGGAAAGTCAATACCATACCAGCAGGTAAACTACATCTGGCTAAATTTGTTATGGGTCCGAGAGATGTGACATGGAACGAGTTTAACTTTTGTGTCTGTGGATTAGATCTTTATATTCTTAAAAACTGGAGAGCAGCCATGTGTGTCCCCTACAACTTACAAGCTCTTCCTGGGAAAAAGGACAGAAGGCACGACCTCCCTCAGAAACACTCCTTTTTCCTCTCTTGTTTCACAATAGAAATATTTGCAGTGAAAGTAACTTTTTTGATATATGGAAACTCAGCAGAGAAACTTGGGGATCCATGGCAGAGCTGGGTATAGTAATTCCAGTTGCCCTCTACACATCCAAAGATTAGTATTGTACCAAGAACTCTCAGCTGGCAATGACAAAGCTGTGAAAGAATCCATTGTCACTGTTCATACGTTTCTTAGCCCGATTAGGGGAGTCCATGGTGTTGGTGAGATGCTAACAAACAGTCAGGCCCTTGGACTCAGCCTCCTCTGGAGCTGCCAAGACATAATCACTCGAACATCCTGGACAGCCTAACCCTGCCTCCTTTTTAATAAACTCCTATATAGGAAACCATTTATAGATAAAATAAAGGAAAATTATTGTGCTCACTTCATATTCCTGAAGAAGGAAAAAGAAGTAAAGTAAATTAAGTCCAATTTGCATGGACTTTTGAACACGCACAGTTTTGGATATAAGCTATGGAACAGACATAGAATGTTGTAGCCTTTACAGTCAATATTTTATTAAATTTTTCCTTGTAAATTTTGCTCTGTCTTTATTGCATTCATTCAATAATGGGAAAACTTTCCTGTAGCTAATTCTATGCCTTGAAATTTCCCTTCTTGTTAACCTGTGACTGTAGTCTAATGCATAGAGTGTCTGCCATACAATACAATAAGGGTAGACTCAGGTACCAAGGTGACTGTGTTTTTTATTAAAATGCATTTTATATGCTCAAACTGATGACTGCATTTGCAACACCTAATTGCCACCAGTATCTACAAATAGTTTATATTTAATGAAAATATCCAACTAAGGTCCCTTATTTCAGTTGAGCAGCAGGTTGTATTATGCCATGTAAAATCCCATTTTATGAAATTTCATAGAAATACAGATATAACTTTGTGCTCCCCATTCTTGTTTGAACTTTATAGTGCAGGGCTTTATTAATTTTTTCATGGTAAGTCTCAAAATATTTCTGTTGCATCAGAGAACTAGGCAGCTCCATTGTGGCTAATTTAACACCTGTAAATTGCCATGGGTACCAACAAAACACTTTCTAGCTTTATAAGGTAAGTATCTATTTCATATTTTAAAATAGTGGTGGATTTGGATCCAGTGGCTGTATCTTTTATTAAAAATTCTATTAACTTGATTCATCAACACACCATCAGGGATCACTAGCAGCAAGCAACTTTAAGGCCAGGAGGTAATCACTTCAGCCAGCCAAGGCTGACCTTCTTTATACTCTACCACATGGGTCCTCACCTAATAATGGCTGAATTGGATTTTTTTTTTTTTGAAAGATCCAAACCACTTTTACTGCTTACCAGAGCAAAGAAGTAAAAACAGTTGAGCTATTTGAAGCCTTCCTCTAAACAAAAATCAGAGAGAACTGTGTCATCTTTGGTTCTGTCTGTCACTCCACAGCTTCATCAGACATGATTTTTGATTAAACCTAACAATGACCTGAACGTTGTCTTATTTGTGTGCAGCCACATTCTCCACCACTCAACTATACTGCTAATGCAATTTTGGACTTCTTTAAGGTGACGAGCCTCGTCTGCATCAGGTATGAAATGGCAGGGTATTTACAGCCACGTTGTTCAGTCTACTGCCTAAGGAAAGGCATGGAGTTTAACTCACCTTATAAAGCAAAATCAATTCATAGCAACACAAATCAAAGACTTTAAAATTCAAAGGACAGGAAGAGGCTGTAAAAATAGAATTTTTAATGCCCAAGGATATTCTTTATATCTCTGAAATATGAATGTGATGTTCCATAAGTGATGTCTGAGATAAGAGCCTACCCAGTTTACAGAGACCAGGCTGGAACTCACCATCTGGGAGTCTCAGTTTCATCCTTATTCAGCATGAATTATACCACAAGAAGACAATGAAGCTCCATAACTTGCAGGGGACAGAGAGTCTGCCTCCATCTCTTAAGCAAACAGTTAAAGAAACCCCCATTGGTATAATTGCCAACATAAAAGCCTTCCTAATTTAGTAATTTAAATAGCTTTGGGTCAAATTCTGGGTTACATCTTGGTAACACTACCAGTTGACTTAACTCCTCAAGGGGCCCTTGGTATGAAGACAACTGTTGAGAGGGCACAAAGAATGACTGGAAAGGCAAATCAATCGTGTCAAAACCCCCAACCTCTACTTTGTGCTTTGGCTGCTTTTCTTGGACAGTTTTACATCTCTGTAAGTATACATACACACAGTCCAGCTTCTCCTTCCAAAAGCTAGTAGTGTCACTCTAGAGTCAACTATCTTGCTGTACCTGACAGTGGGAGTTGCAGGGTGTAGGCAAAGCATCCCAGAGCACCTTGACCAGGGAATGGGAGAACATGCAAGGAGCAGATTGCACTCTACACAGAAACATGTGCCAAATTCTTTGAGTTTTCCAGGGGCATCAGTAAAGGGGTGGAAACCTGACTTGAACTTACATGGGCTGGGAGAGCTTGGCTCTGGATCAGTCTTGTCCCATTGTGCTTGGTTTTATGGCTTCTCTGTCAGACAAGCAACTTTGGCAGTGTGGAAACCCCATGGATATTGGGTAAATTTGGCACTGTTGTTTTAACACAGCTAGAAGTTTCATATGAAAAATGCAAAAATTTTGCAAATGGCCCACTAGAAGAAGGCTATAACATAGCCAGATATGTTCACGTCACCCTCTGATTTAGTGGGAATTGGTCAGAAAGGTCTCGTGAAAGATATTCAACACTTTCAGACTGAAAAAAAAATTAAAAAAAAAAAGAGAAAGGAAAAAGGAAAAGAGATTGGAACACATTGAAAGAAGAAATGAGAATGTGGGAATACAACTGCACTGGTCTTTGATCATGAATCTAGTAGGAGTATTACTTATGTTTATATTTGTGACAAGATTGTGGGATTTCCTTTTTATCAAGTCCCTTCAAAAATAGAAGGAGCCTGTGACATTACAAATTGGTGCTTCTAATTCAGATGAGGAAGGCCTCCTTACATGTACTGTATCTATCTTGGCAATCCTGAATGGAAATTTTAAAAAAATAACAGGGAGATGCTTTTTGCAGGACACATAAATGCAAGTCCACCATTCTTCCACTGGCTTCAGTTTAGTTCTACAGATTTTCTATATTAAAACCAAAACCAAACAAAAGACCTAATTTTTCTTTCATTTATACACACCATGTAAGTCATACGGCAAATCCACTGAAAGTAGTGTATGTGAGCCTAAAACCAAGTGTTATAGACACATAAGACACATTCAGGTCCCGTGTATCAAAGCAAGACTGTGTCTGGAAGGACATGTATAATATCAGCTCTATATAACACCCAGGGTAATTTCACTCATTCTTGTCTTACTCAGAAAGAAAGAAAGAAAAACCCCAAACTCCTTCCTCCCTGTCAAAAGACAGAAAAAGATCCTTTATTTAGGAGTGCTCAGAATACATCCATAGAACAAATCTTGGTATCAAGGTGTTTTAGTCATCTCACTTCTTTCTACACTTCCTCTCTTGTTTTTTATTTCTTCTTCCTTGCTTTAATTGTTGCTTTGCCTCTTCCTTTTTCTGGGCACTAAGTGTCTCTCTGATTCAAGGAACTCGTGCAGAGAGTTCAACTTCTCACAAATCTGCCTCTTTTGAAAAATTTACATTGACAAAATTTCTTTTGTGATCTTAGGAAAACCAAACTCAATACCTATTGGAAATCTGAAAAGCTTTTGTTTTGGAGGGTCAAAAAGGTTAGGTGAGATGAAAGGCAACAAATATGCATTTTCACCCTATTTTTTTCCAAAAAAACCCTTGAAAGAAGGTGATGATAGACTGTGCAATAGAAATTCTTAAGAGAAGGCACATCATTACCTTGCTACATTCTCTGCGACATTTTGGAGATGCTAGTTGCTTTTAAATTGTAAATATTTTTTCCTTTGCAAAAATAGAAACTTTTTTAAAAAAGAAAAAAAGTATTAAAAAGAAAAACACAAAAATTCCATCAGGACAACAAAAAGCTGCGCAAGGATTCTAAGCCGCCTTTCGCGAACAGGGGAACCCGAGATGCAAAATCGCTTCAGACGATGGAGCGGGGAAGTGGAAGCCGATGGAGATGCAGGCAGGGAGGGGAGGGCAGGGCAGGAGGGGCTGGGGGCGGCCCCGCAGCCACCAGGGGTCAGCCGAGACCTCCCCAAATCGCCGCAAATGCGGCTCGACGCGGGGCGAGGGGCGGTGTGTGCCTGCCTGGCCGGGGAATGGCTGGGATAAACCATCCCTAAGACCTGCAAAGGTGCTAAATGTTTCCGGCAGGTGATTTCTCAGGCTGTTGCGGGCACGGGGAATTGACGCGTCCCTTTTATTCCCGCTGTATTTATGCGGCGATTAATGAGCTGAGCGTATCCACTCGCAAAGGTTTTGGTGACTCGACGTGACTGCAATTGATAGGGACAGCACGACAAGGTTTACTTTTCAATCTCCATGATTCCCACGAGAGAATGTATTTCAGGCTGCTCCTTTGGGCAAATCCATCCCACCAGCCAGCAAATTGTTTGTGTGTGTGGAATGCGTCTCTGTGTCCAAAAAGTTACCCAGAAACTGTGGATGTAACGGGTCAAAAAAGTTATCCAGAAATTACGGATGTGGAGGTACCAGGTGCCAAATTTGCTTTTTCAAAATTCAGTTCACATATAGCTCACTTTGTTTCAGATCAAATGCTTCACTGAACTAAAACTAAAAAAGAAACACAGCTAGCCAAACACCCCGAGATCACAACCCTACAATAACAAGCCAGGACACACACACAATAGAGAAGAAAAGCTTCTGCAGCAGCAAGGAAACAGACTCCAGTCTCAAGCTTCCAGGGGGGTTAAAACAACAGCGAGTTAAACGTGCAACTTTGCATAATAGGAAAATATCCCGGTCTTTTATTCCCTGAGTGAAGAGCGGCAGAATCAGAGCACAGGAATTGTGGATGGTAACTGAAACGGCATTAAACCCTTGGGTTTCTTTGCATATGCAGACAGGAGTTTGCCAATGCTAATTTAAGGAGAGGACCTGAAATTGGGAAGAATGATTTTGCACACACACAAGAGCCTAGGAAAGTCCCTGAGACTGAAAAAAATAAACCAGTATGTATTTGAACACTTTCCTGAACCAGGGCCACTGTCTGTGGTAATAATTAGAACATTTTAATAACCAAGCTATTTTAATTAATATTCAGCTGTTTTTGTTTTTCATGGAAAGAAAATATACGCTTATAAATGTATCCCCACATAAAATTTTTCCCTTACATAACTAATTGTTTTTGAGGATGGGTTTCTTTCCTAAGAAATTTTTATCAGAACAAATAATAAAATGATACAGATAATGCTTGTTAGGATAAATCAAATTGAAAAAAAATAAATCAAATGTAACAAAAATTTTTTTTTTCCCGAATTTTCTGATCAGCTTTAGAATTGCTTCACTTGGAAAAAACAATTCACTGACACATTTTACCATCATTTAGAACATTTATATATTCCCTCCTGCTGTGATACAAACTGTTCTTATAATTAAATACAACAGCACAGTAAATATAATAAGACATTTGCAAGATAATGAGTTTTTCCATGTTTTCCTGTTCTCAGTTATAATGAGTACTTTTTCTGAATAGAACATTGCTTGCTATATAACTTGTTTGTACAGGATGAAGTAATATCCTATCTAACTACAACACAGTTATAGCTTTATTCTGTCTCAACTAGAAAACCAGTCATATAATTGTTGTAGAACTATTTACTTCAATGTTGGAGACAACAAAGGATGACCTCTGGATTATGAAGTTCTGTCTTTGTTTGTAAGTGCTCATAAAATGGCTGTAATTCAGAAACATTTCTGCCTCTTCCTAAGGAGCAATGGTTGTGATCTAAGCTTGAGTCACACAACGCCATATCCAGAATTTCTCAACATGAAGAGGACTGAAAAAAATTCACAGCCATAATTCTATCAATGTAGCCACTGCCAACGTAAAAATGAGGTTAGATGGATCAGGCACCCACCTGCCAAGACTGGGCATAAATTCAAAGCCAACGACACTAAGTAGACTGAAGAGTGGGGCAGCATCACTTGTCAAAAGTTGCATTCAGTTCACTGTAATATATGCAAATTCAGACTTCTTCCAACAGCCATTTCCCATTTGGCATATACATATATGCGTAGATGTTTATGTGCTACACAGCTGTAGAAGTACAGGCAATGAATAACTTCTTTCAAATTTCCAGAAGTAGAACACAACCTTCAGGTTTCTTGACCCTGCAGAAAATGTGGGTATCTCGCATTCTAGCAGGCAAGACTTTGAAACATTACTCAATTCCTCTAATATCCTTGGAGCACTGCTATAAAACTTTGATTCTAGTAACAATGTTAAGGAACCAAGTTCTAGACTGTATTTTTCTAGAAGAGGCTAAGCCAGTTCAATGGAGTTGTGTGGACTAATACCAGCATGAGGGTTGACTCAAATATATTCCCAATCAGACTGCTATTTTTTTATACAGACATAGCTTTTTTCCATGAAAGGCAAGGGACATGACCAGAATACTTTTAGAAGGATATGTTTCATGGGAAGTTTGAAGACTTTACTGGGGATTGTTGTTTGCATAGGAAATTGTTCAAAATTGAGGAACTTTTTGAATAAAATTAAGCAGAGTTTGTATTTTGGAGGACTGGAGCCAGAGCAGAAACTGGTGTCAGAGCAAGGCTTCAACAAGACTGCCTGTGCACAGGGTTTGTAACAGGGTTCAGAGGCAGCTGAACGGTTGAAGAAGAAAGTTTGTTTTTCTTATTTTAACTGCTTGGTCACAGCACTTCTGAGAGGGTAGAGCACGTCCTATCTGCTGCCTGCCATGTGCCTCTATCCCCAAACACACTACCAGACACGTCAGTCATTACTGGCAAAAATTATGAGATTTTTCTTCTACCAGAGAACTCCATTGGCTCTTCTCCACATTGCTCTGCTTCCAGTTCCCTTACACCTTCCCTCTCAGATCTCAGCTCTCTTAACCCTTTCTTCTACACCCAGAACTGCTCCTGTTCCTTGTACTATTCCCCTCTGGTTACAGCTTATTGCAAACAGGAGGTGGTGAGAAAAGAGGTGCTGCAAATGCACCTCTGAAGCTTTCAAAGATAAAAAAATCCATTTGAGGTCTGAAGTGGAAAATTTCAGCCAGTTCTTTCTTTTTTTGCTCAAGGCAACAGCTCAGCTGAACCAAAGCTTTCAGGAGGCCAGAGAAGTGCACAGTTAGATGACAGCAATGCACGCACACACAAATATAAAGATATATACACATGTGTGTGTATTTTTAAGAAAAGTTGCTGCCTTACTTCTCTCCCTCCCTTGGCTGCTGTCAGTGCTCCCAGCTGTGTTCCCCAGACAAGCTCTGTTTCAAACTGACCTCTGCTTCCCATCATCCCGACAAATAGACCCTGCTTCTGAGGGGCTAGGGTAAGGAGTTGTACCTCTCTCCAGAGAATCTGAATATTAGGAAAGGAAGCTGGCAGCATTTAAAGACATCATCAGGAGGGTTGATACATGAGTCCCTAACAAAGGGGGCACCTCAGTGCATATGTAGTTATTATGTTAGTGGCATGTTTGTTGCATTACAATTGCTGCCCAAGACTCCCAAAAAGAGATGTATACTTCTACAGCCAGCCAGAAAATTACCAAGCGCTAAACTGTGGGGATCAAAGGCATACAGCATCCATGTGTGCGTGGTTGTTCAGACAGACAGCAAAGCCATGATGCTACTGGAGCATGAAGCAACTCCAGGGGACTGAGCAGCTGTCAGTGCAACAGGTTGGGAGGCTCTGCCAGGCAGTCAGATGTTGTTGTTGGGGAAATATACCCTGTACAGCTCAACATCTGGGATTCATGATTGCCACTGAAATGGTGGAAAACACTGGGATATGGTGGATAAAAGGCTTTTGGGACTGTACCCCACCCATCTTTTCAATTAATTGAGAAACATTCTTGGAAAGTTAGGGTGCTAGAAAGGATAAGTCTTGTAGCACAACTGAAGAATAGCTTAAGCGTGTTAGTTATATATTTACAAAAACATATGTCTCTTATTAGGACATTTTATTATGAGAGCATTGTTTGAGAGCTGGGAAATATATACTGAAATTAAACCACTCACTACTATTTATATTGCATTTATAGTATGATGTATATGTGCAGGGAGTGAGTTTTCTTATAGATGAGAAGTTTGTGTCTGAACCCACTTCTAGTTGCATCTGGGCAAAACTCCCATTAACATTATTAGCAGAAGGATCTGACCTGGTGAGAGTCAGTAAGACTTCCCCTGAGCTCAGCAGGCCCTGAGTAAAGTCCAAAGGATGACTCAGCTTATGGAAGCTCCTTCAAGTCCATTTTTTCTGAAAAAGGTCTGATTTTTAAAAGCATTCTATCTTTGCTGTTACTATTGAATTTTCCTGCAAGGAGTTCTCAGCAGCCCTAGAAGTCTCTCACGCTCAAACTGAACAAACTATATAGAAAACAACAACCTGATTAAAAAAAGCCCATAACACCTTCTCAAAATCTTACTATTCCTTCCCTGTTCACCCAAGTGCCCCACCACATGCTGAAGTGCTTTGCTAGGAATTGGATGTGTCTAATGCCAAGTATGTCTCATGTGCTTGGGTGGTGGATGCTCAAGCTGAGCTCCCAGAAGGTGGAGCCCACGTCTCCAAGGTGGGCATGGTACCATAGGTAGTGTCCCAGCCTCAGTTCCTGAATGATGTTGCAAAAACCGCTGGAACCGCATGAACCCAGACAAACTTCTCAAGCCTGCAAGTGCCACTGCAGCACAAGAATGGGGCAGCAAGCTGTCTGCCCTGCAACAGCTCGATTTTGTATTAACTTAAACAAAAGAGGGGGTTATGTATAAGTAAATAAATAAACAAATAAAGGGAGTGTGTGAGGGTATGAAAAAAGTCAGGTTTTTATTTAAATTTTACCCAAGACAGTTTGTATTAATTCAAATAGCCTGGGTCTTTTTAATTTGAGAGTTGAAATTAAAACAAGCATAACTCTAAGAATGATTTCAGAGGATTAGTACCTTAAACAGGAACCAGGTAAGTAGCACTGGAGTATTGACTAAGATATTTGTCATGAGTATTTAGACAGTCAGCAGCTGACAAACCACAGGCAGGTAGAAATTCTTGTTGCCAGAAATAGAGAACACTGAGACCCATCAACCTCCAAGTTTTGTCTTATAGCTCCTGAACTGCTAGGTTTTTATGAAGGACCATGGGTTTTAAGAGGTATTCTAGGATAAACCAGCAGTGTTTCATGAAGGGATGTCTTAAATGCTAAGGTTAGACTGGAGACTACCACACAGGATGCATTATTTCACCTGCACCGCCCTGCACATAGTAGAGACCTTCAATGCATCCTCCTTTGTAACTTCAACTAGAGAGGCATACACTCGAATCAAAATTATAAATAATAATTATTTAAAAAACAATAATAGTTTCTATTCATTAGTTCAACAATTTTCTCAAACTGGCACATTGAAAATTTCTGTGTCATTTCTTATTTAAGCTAGTAACATATTTTATGTGGCCATTCTTCCAGATCTTATGATTGCATTTCCACACTCTTCAAAATTACTCTTCTGACTCATAAGTTTCAAGGAAAGCTTGAGTAGCAAGAAACAGAAATTTAAAATAGTCCCCTTCAGAGACATTCAAATATATTAGAATTTAAAAAAAAAAAAAAGCAGTGAGTTTTCCAAGTTGTGCCTCTAGACCTTGATGTATTTCAGGCCCTCAGATGGTTTCTACACAATGCTTGTCAAGTTTTCAAATTATTAGAATCTGAATTGAGAGCAACTTTAAATTATGGTGTATAATGGGCTTTATAAAGTAAGTTAGTCTTCTTTCTTTAAACCCAAAACTGCTTTGGTCTCTGCAATCTGTGCTTGGAAAACATTCTGGGCAAGATGCAGTTGGCTCATGCTATAGCCACATATCGTACAAGCAGACATCACACCAGCCAGTCGTGTATAACCAGAACTCCTAATAGCCTTCAGCTTTCAAAACACTAACCTCTAGTGAGGGAGCAAAAGGAGCTGCCCTACTTGTGTGGAGTGAACCTAACATAAACACTCAGGAACAACTCTGATACTTTCTGGTTTACGGACACTGACAGCATGGATGAAAAAAGAATGCATTGAAACTTTATTCACGATGTAGCCCTGATTTTGAAAACTATTGAGGAGGATGGAAGGTAGTATATGTGCTTTTGCTTTGCTTTCTGGGAATGGAGATTGAACTCTGAAGTCTGATTTTGTTAAATGGAGATTTATGCTACTCAGGAGTGATGTTTGCACTAGAACCTCATGATGTTTGCCCTAGAACCTCATGATGTTTGAGTTCCAGCACAGGCTTAATGACCCGTATTCATAGAAAACTCTGAGTATACAATACCAACCAAGCAGCCAGCCTTGGTGCTCACCTGTCCCCTCCACTGACTGGGGTTATACTTGAAGACAACACACAAATATTGCTTTTGTTCCTGTTTTCAAACATTTTCAAGGGTTCCAGGCACACAGCAACAGGACCATGAAGGCACCAAAATGAATTCATGAGGACACAGAGTACAACAAACCATATAATTGTGCAATGGCTTCAGGTAAAACTTTGTTCACATAGGCAGTAGCCATTATTCCATAGGTTCTTAAAACCCCAAAAAACCCATAACAAAGCAATGGAGTTGGTATGGCACTTTCTGTTTTGAAGTACCAGAGAATATCCCACAAAATAAGCAGCCTTTAGACTGCTGACAGGCAACTCAAAATATGACAGCCAGTTCTGAATCAAGGCAGAAAGGTTAGACCTGTTACAGAAAATAGCTACTGCTTTAAGGTTAGTCCCTCAGAAACCTCCTCTGTTGACCTAATTATTCTGCTTCCACTGAAGCTGATCAGAGTCTGATGGACTTCAGACTCACCAGAAAAAAGCTAAATGTAGTTTTACCCTCTGAAAATCCCATCCATTGTGGCCACATTTCACAAAAACGATTTTGCTCTTTATGCCAAGGCATCTGCACAGAGCTAAGGGACTCCAATACTGGACAAGCTGAAACACATTTATTTTATTTATATTAAACCTACCACATGACATCTGGGCTTAATGTAGAAGCACATCATAGCAGACAAAAACACTGAAATCAGAAAATGGCCCCTAATCTAACCTAGCACCTTCCCCTACACAGAAATAAATTCACCATTTACAAAAAGGCCAGGTTAGAGAAAAGAGTGTAAATGTCCTCTGTTGTGTTTGTCAAGCCAAAACTTTTCAAGCCTTTGAAAACTTATGGCCAGAAGGCAACACTATTATCAGCCACAGTGCTTTCCTGCAAAACACCAAGCCTAGGATTCCACTCCACAATTTTTGTAGGAAATGTAATCACTTGTGGTAGAAATAGAGAGTTTAAGGCTTCGCAGTGAGTAATTGCACTGTTATAAAAATATTTGTCTTGAAATGAACATACAAAGCAAAGAACTTGGGCATTACAGATTGCAAGGAGCCTTAACACTCTTTCTCTTCTTTTTTCAACTTGCCACATTTATGATTGACCCGTTCAAAAAGTCAATCAGCAAAGAACACACCTACTGTGCCTGGTGACATGGTAAGATGTTTTTGTAACATGTACAAGCTGTTTTCTACCTGCTCTTCTTGAATGTTCATATTCAAAAGAGAAAAAAATGGCAAAATGAGAAATAGTTTGCTGTTTCACTTCTCCTCTCAAAATTGCTCTCTCTCAGTGAAATTGATTTTCCTGCCCATTTTCTGGCAGAAAAATAAAATATTTTTGATTAATGCATTCCACAGCTGTTAAACTGTGTTGCTAGTATTGTTCATTGTAGAAATACGGAGTGCTTTTAATCCTTCATGTGATTGAGCCAGCATGACCTAAACATGTTCCTCTTTATGAAAGATATCAGTATGGGGCTGATTTAGAGTAAAAAAATCTTCTGCTGTGCTTTTTTGAACTGATGTGTCTGGGGTTTTTTTTTTGTTTGCTTGTTTGGTTTTTTTGGGATTTTTTGTTTGTTTTTTATTTAAACAAAAGTCAATAGAAATGACAAAAGACATAAAAACCCCAAAACAAAACCCAAACCCAAGGAACTAGAAGTATTAAAACCAACTGAGATTTACACACAGATTCAGGTCAGTCAGGTTCGTCTCAGATGTAACTGGCTTCCCAAGATTTCAAATAGACTTGAAGACTGAATTCTGTGGAATTGGAATCTTTGGTGGTATAAACCAGACTTTCACTTACTTTTATCCCCTTATAAATTGCTACAGTTGATTAAAGTATATTTCAGGCTTCCCAAACAATTCCAATTCTTTCCCAGTTTCTTTGTTTTCATGGAATGTTCTTTATGAGAATGCCAAACCTCAAAGTATACCCCAAATCAGCTGATTCAGGCAGCTTTTAAACGTTTCTTTGGGTCCAGGTCTGTGAAGTCCTCAGCATTGATCTGCAGCTCACTCTAAGGCTTCACTAACCACATGTTGGGGGCACCAAGAGGTTGAGTAGTCAAACCTGTATTTCTGGTACTGCAGCGGAGTGGAAGGCACAGTTTAAACCCCAAGAACAACCCTCAGAAAAGAACCTCAATTACCTTCAGATGCACACGAGTAACTCCTTGGCTCCAGTAAGAACCAAGCCTGTGCATGTGCTTTTGAGCATTTATGAATACACTACCAGACTAAGATGCTGGCAGATTTACAGGCTGGATGCAATTCTGTTGGTAGAAGGTGAAGATGGACATCTCTGATTTTGCAAACAGCAGCTATTCTATAACCACAGGAACAGCTTTTCTCAAGATGCATTCTGGATAATAGGGGGAAACTTCAGATCTGCAACACTACTAGTTTTCTATAAGACGACATTCATTCATTGGAACCTATAAATTATGACAGAAGATTGATATTCCTAAATTCCATTTTAATAGAGTGATATTGCTATAGGCTATCCTGAGGTATGAATATATTTCTGAACTGAGATCTTAAAGACACTTTGGCAATGCCAGAACCCCCCCCCCCGCCCCCCCCTCCCAAACATTAAAAGGAAAAGTTTGAAAATACTTTGAATATTTTATCTTCCCAGCTCAGGAGACATTAAATTTGACTCTGTTTTTACTTCAATATTTGAAAAATATTAATTAAATATTTAATACTGGATAAATTATTGCAGTAACTTAATAATGAAACTTTGACAAGAATTACATGGCATAGTTGAAAAGAGAGGGAGGTTAATTGTTGTTTTACATTACCTCTGGTTCATTTTCCCCCAGATTTCTACAAAGGTCTGCTGGCATGACACAGAAGGATTTTAAAAATGAAAAGAAATCAGATTAGAAGAGGATTAGGAAAGATTAAATTACCTACAGTAAAATTTTAAAGCAGGAAGAACTTATTTGTGCTGGATTGCAGCATTATGTAGACTGCTAAATAAATCAGGTCCAGAGAATATTCCTATCCTGGAGGCCAATCTGACTACATCTACAGCCCCACCACCCCACCTTTGTCCTTTACACTGTGCAATGGTGGCCCTAAGACACAGGTACAATTTTAGTGCGGTTTTTTGTGCAGCCCAACCAGAATGATATTCTCATCATGTGAGTCTGATGTATATGTTTCATGAGGACACTGATGCTGATGGAAGGTGCAAAGTCTGCTGAACCTCAAAGGTCTGTCCTGGCAAGAGGCGTCTAAACTTGTTCCAGTCTTATCTGTATTCCATGTTGAAACTGATTTTTGCTCCCTGGTTTCCTTGTGCCAGGACTATGTATTTCCTTAGAGAGCACCACTCAGCACAGGTCAAAACAACAAGGCAACATACTCAAAGTTAGGCAGCACGGATGCTCTAACACACTCCCTGGACCAATTTTGTTTAGCAACAGAAACAAAGCCCAAATGATTAAAGTAGCTTTGCCACACCCACAAGAACTGTGGGTTGTGATAAAGGTCAAAATACCATTTATAGAATGCAAACTTGTTTTTTTTCAGCCATCTTTTTATGATTACAGCCCACTTTTGAGGAAGGCACAACCAGTTGTGTGTGAAGGAGGCCACGAGCTCTGGGGTGAGGAGAAGGAAAGGGGCCATGATATTGTCCTGCCCTGCTCTGACATGGTTTCTGCCACAATTTCTCCCCCTGTAAATGCAGGTGATAATCCTTTCTAAAGAGATTGCAGAAGGGGGTGAGACTGTTTCATGATATAAAGAATAACATCATAAAAATAGGAATTGCTAGTGCTTTTAACATTAAAATGGTATTTGTAATCAGGGATAAAATTTAAAAAGATCGTACTTTCCTTTCCACAAATGCTGTAATTAGGATTCTCTTGGCTTTTAGTTCGTATATGGAGCAGCCTCGTATCATTTGAGAGAGAAGGTGCACTATCTATTGACCCTATTTTTATAT
Organism: Dendrocincla fuliginosa; assembly: GCA_035047845.1. Classification (NCBI taxonomy): domain Eukaryota; kingdom Metazoa; phylum Chordata; class Aves; order Passeriformes; family Dendrocolaptidae; genus Dendrocincla; species Dendrocincla fuliginosa. Next base: position 66,357,601 of record JAWWMO010000083.1, read on the forward strand.
GTATATATCTCTAACATTCATAGTTTGTTTCTTTTTTAAATACCAGGTGAGCCAGTAGTGCCTCACCTAAAAAGCCATTCTTTGCTTTTTCTTACATCTCATTAGCATGAAAATGCCTGAATAGTCACCAATTAGTATTTAAATTTCAGGAGGAAAGTTTGAGAGCTCGGGTGGGAAGAGAGACCAAAATGGCAAAATGACCCAAGGTGACTTAAAGCATATCACATTGGTTCACAGTTTTGAAAGGTATTTAAACTCATAGCTCAAATCAAATTAAATCAATCCAATTAAAATAAAAAAAAAGTTAGGATTTTCACAACTAAACTTAAATCCTAAATCCAGATATGAGTTCCAAAATAAGTCTTGATTTTTTTCCACATTAACTGAGGTTAGTAGGAGTTATGCCACTGTAAACAAAAGAAGAATTTCACAGAGAAATTCTGTATGTTGTGGTTAAATACACAGTTATTCCCTAAAATTAGGGCAATTCCTTACAATGAATAACACCTGTAAGGAAATAGAAAGAGGCTGCTTAAACCAAGTCAGAGGTGAATTATACTTTGTGTTGTTAAAATATAATGGTAGTAGTCCTTTGTTCCATTCATAATATATCTTTTCAGCTTAAAAATGAATAATAAAAGAATGACTATATTGAAAAAATATAACCTTTAAACCAGATGTGATACATTTTCACTGTGGTCAGAAAACGGTTTGCAAATAAATTGGCTAAAAGTATGCTTTTGGCTACTATTACAGCTTTTAGTTCAGAACTATCCTTTATTCCAGTCATTTACAAATAAGTTTGTCCTGTCAGGATTTTTTGTTTGTTTGTTTCTTTTTTGAGAAATCTAAGGTCAGCAGTTTTATCCCCCCTAAACTGAACGAGCTGAAAAGTGGTAAAATGTAATTTTCTCCTGAATGTGGACTAGGTAGCACCTCCTGCCTACCTTCCTTGTTCATCTGGAGGGGTTTGACTTGCAGATTTCCTGGGACTCCACATTCTGGACTTCCTGAGCTCCTCCCATGGGAAAAGTTATGTCCATGGAGGCATCATGAATATTGCATAATACACCTTCTGGGAACTTCCACCACAATACAGCCTGTTAGGGGGATGCAGACACACCTCCTCACTTCTGATCACTGAGTGGGAAGAAAGAGGATCTGAAGACTCCTGAAGTCAGAACAAGCTGCTGCAGGCACAACTGTTCCCCCTTTCTACCTCAATGGTCTGTAATTTCTGAGACAAACTTTCTACCACCCCACAACCAGGAGCATGACTGGCCTCTTTGGGAAGTCTCAGTGCTGAGTTTGGTGAGGGTTTCCAGGACCATGAACTCTTGGGTTGCCCCCTTGGTGCAGTTTGGGCATATCATGCCAGGTTACAAGCTGGTGGAGGCCTGCAGATATGGCAACTGGTGGGATATGCCATGCTTTAGCCTGTCTCCATCCCAGACTGCCCCAGCTGATGAGGGGCTGTTGAGGCAAACCTCAACATCACCTTCTGCCCAGTTCTACCCAGTGGTGGAACAGCCTCCCCCTCCAGCAGTTTTATCCATAATGATCAGGGGTTTTCTTCAAAGAAATGGTTGCCAAAGCCCTTTCTCATCATCTAAGCAGCTCAACAAATAGTGTCTGACTCATAACTAACCCAACCCATTTATTTTACTTTTAAGTGGTGTGACCAGCTCTAAGAGTCTACTAACTGCTCTGTCTCACAGTTCAGTGATAAGACAACCTATTAAGGCTGTATTCTCAAAATGTAAACTTTTGTATTTTATTTATAAGAACAACACAAAAATCTCCTAGCAGTTCAAACTTCTTGCCCTTTCATGCCTTGAATTGTTCTCTAATCCTCCTGTTATGAATGACCAAACAGGAGGAATAAATTTAAATTCTAACTCTTGTTATTTTATATATCTTTAACTGTTCCCTTTTAAAACTTGAGACACAATTTTTTCACTGTCCCTTCCCATGTGGAATAAAATGCAGCTCTCAGAACATTTTGACAGCATCAGGGGTTACTAACATACAAATTCCACTAAGTGAGAAGTGTCAGAACATTTTCTGACAATACAGTGGCAAATTTTTGAAACTGTGTGTTGAGCTAAACCAGAAAAAAAACCCAATCCTGTTTCATTACTGTGTGTCACAGGATAGCTGTTCCAAAATCTGTTGCCCTTTAACGTTTCGTTCTGAGATAACATTCATAGTTCATTAACTCTTATTTCTCATTTTCATCATCATGTTAAGGTACACAGTACATCACAAGATATTCCTTTGTTGACAGCATATTTATGGCATTATGATATGGATGGTGTGGCACACTTTTTAATACTTAGACAAAAAGGTAATATTTAAGACATATATTGTGCTATTATTGAATTTCCCTGGAAGACTGAAAATTCTATTTACAAGTCTGACTTTCTATAATCTGATTTTAAACAATTGGTTCCATTTATTTCTGCTTAAATTTCTGCATGTTTCCCTGTGTAACTAAAATTCTGATCCTGAGAACATGCTTTTAATATGGCTATTCATTAACATAGTTTAGTAGCCAAGACCATCATTTTAGACACTTCTTAAAATTTTATTTTCCAGGGAATTATGAAAAATTGCATGTAGAAGAACATACTGGTTTTAATGTTTCCTTAATTTCAGAGTTGTACTGAAGTTCCTGGTTCTGCATGCTACTAAATTTAAAATAGCGATGATAATAAAAGCTTTAAAAGCTCCCTAGATACATTCAGTTGTTTACAGTTTAAAAAAAGTTTCCTTTGAGTGAGATGTTAGATTTTTTTAAGAAAGCACTTCAAAAGAGAAAAAAATATATACTGTGGCTGGCCTTTGTTAGCCAGATAGAGAAGAAACTAATTCATTGTTTGGACAGGCCATTGAGTAAAAGGTAACTGAATTTTTTTGGGGAGATCAAGTACTTAATACGACACATGATTTGTATCAGCTTTAATTTGTAGGAAACATAGAGTGAATCTGAAATAATTTCAAAGTAAATATATTACAAAGCTTATGGAGATTGTCAAAAGAGATTTTGTTGGGTTTTTTTAAAAGTCTGCATAGCTACTGTTGCTTCCAAACATCACATGAAATATTTTGCTACTTCAAGCACACAAACCATTGAAAGTAAAATACATTCTTTATGGAGCAAAGCACAATAAATTCTGTAAATACCTAGAGACTGTGCCACTTAGGGAAAAATTGAGTGCAGAGTTTGCAGTTTTATTGTTGGTTTGCATAGAACTGTATTTTACTTAAAGTTCAGCTGTGTAGTGAGGGAGAAATAAAAGCAGCCCTTTTAACATGCACACTAGTGGCTTTCAAGAAAGAGAAGAGGAAAGAAAGAGGGGGAGGGCAAAGAGCAGTGGTGCTGGGTAACGAGGTGTGTGGCTCTTGGGGAGACTGCCCCGTCCCTCGGGAGGGGATGTGCACCTCTGCCACCTCTTGCTTTGAAGAGTTGGCTAGGACTGACCTCTGCTAAGAATGAGAGTGACCTTCAAATGCCCCCTCAGGAACCTCCCCTTTCCCTTCTGCGTGGGAGAAGGGTCTTCGGAGCTCTTGGTGTTTGCCTTCCCCACCTCTGGAAGAGATGGATGTGGTGGTGCTTTTATTCCTCAGCTCAGGGTTAGGCAGAGGTCCCAGCTATAGTACTAGGCTGAAATCAGCATTTTTACCTCCTCTTGGGCTTCTAGAGTGGGTGGAGGCTCAGCATCCTTAGGCAGTCCACAGCTGGCCCTGGAAGCACCACCTCAGGGCTCAGAGGGACAGGGAGACTTAGAAAGGTAACCTGTCTTGGGAGGCCAGTGCCCAAGCTAGCAGCAGTGAGGAATACCTGTTTTGGGAGCTATAATTGATAATTCTCCAAAGAAACAGTATTGCTTATAATTTCCAAAGGAAAGAAACTATGGGCAGATCAACAGCAAACCAGTAACCAGCTGTGCCAAAATAATTATCCAACAGTTTCCCAAAGCAACGTTTTGACCATGAAACCAACAAATTGATGAGTTCAAATCCACATTCTGCATCCACCTACAGGCAGTCACTGAGAAAGTCAGAGATGTGTAAAACCTTTATTCCCCTGCCAGAATTTAGGAAGGCTGGTACCCTGCTTCATAATTGGAAGAGAAATGTTGTCAAACAATAGCATCTACCAGAGAGCATGGAACTCCCTGAGCAGAAGTGCTACCAACTCAGATTAGCCAACCTGTGCTGTAGAAGGAAGTTGGAATCAGCTTTCCAGGATCTAAGTTTATAGAGGAACTGAGAAATTACCCTGATTGACATGTGGCAAAGTTGAAGCTCTACCTTCAAAAAAAACTATTGAACTACCCAAGAAGCACCAAGGCAACTAACAGCAAAATGGTAGTGCACAAAGAATAAATGCAGACATATCAAATAGAGAACACTAACAAACCTGGATTAGTACAATTAGATTCACCAACAGTAGTCAATGTCACCACATGACAGCGTTTTGTATTTGGCTAAAACTATAATTGTTCTCATATGAGGAAACCCAAAGTGAGGATGAATAAGAAATCTGCAGTGTGCTTTCAAGAGATGCCAAACAGATCAATGTCATAAGAAGGGATTGATTTAGACAACCATATTAACACCCAAAACTATGAATCACTAAGTCTCATATCCCAATAAAGAAATGGAAGATTTAGTAAAACAATTAAATGTAGAAATTGGCATTCACTGAGCAAGTTAACATGTACATGCAAAGATAATTGATACGAGCAAAGCTTTATATTGTTTAATTTACCAATTAAAGGAATGCAGTACAGACCCTACTGTCAAACTAGGATACCTTCTCTTGTTGCTCTTGTTTGGCTTCACTATCAATCTCCCTATAAAGACAAAGTGCAGAGGGATACAACACAAGTATCACATCACTTACACCAGGGCACTCACAGAAATAGTGAATGTAATAAAATATAGCTCCTGTGCTTGACAATTTGGTGTACGTGCAAGTACAAAAATTTTGGCCAGGGGAGCAAAAAATAATAAAATAGATATTTGGAAAAGAAATTTTCTGCTAAAAACTCCACACATCCCACCCCAAAAGAAGAAACCCCACAGATATTAACTCCATCCCATGTAAGAAGTCTAAATGGGTGAATCTAGGAATATGGAAGAGATCTCAAAATATGAAAGGAATTTTAATGTCACAACAGGGAAAAATGCATTTACCACAGTAAGCTGGATTTGTTCAGAAGTCTGTACCTTAAGAACTAAATTACAGATTTTTGCATTTCCATGTTCATACATGGATCTGAATGCTGGCAATGCATCAGAGATAAAAACAGGTGTCTGTATACTTCTGAAAGCAAATAGACATACAAGGGAACAAAACTCTGGCAAGTGCCAGGATGAATCTGCTAGCTGCACAACAGAAAGTTATCCAGAAAAGTAGGGGGAAATTTCTAGGATATGTGTTAAGAATGAATATAGATCATCTGCTACAAGAAGGATATACAGGGGAACAGAGCCAAAAAAACACTACTCAGCACCGGGAAAATTCATGGGGCTTCATAACACAAAGGACAGACAGCAGCCAGAAACAGATGAAATGGCAGGGGTCTCACTCATGCCTGTAGCACATCTAAAAGGAACGGTTCACCTGTGATGTAGGGTCAGCTGAGCTAACTAGACTGAGCTCTAGTAACTCAAAGCTGCTTGTTGGCACGTTTGGTTCTAAATGAAAGGAGGGAGTGAAAGGAGATAGATAGGGCAGTGTCTGTAATTGTGGCCCTTATGACTTTACTGACCAGTGCTGCTAATTCCTTACTCTATGTTAACTCATAACCCTGAGTAACTCCAGGTACCAACATCTCCATTCACCAAGAACTGCAGCTCTCCTCTTTGTCCAGCCTTTTATTTTTATTTCTTGCTCATGCTGTTGCCACCTGGGCTATTCATACTCACAGCCAGGAGTGGGCAGTGGGAAAGCTCATCTTCATTCCCTTCCTCAGGGGCAATGAGAGACTTGTGAATGAGTAATAAGCCAAACAACTGTATCACTCACTAACCACACTGTTTGATAGCAATAGCCCCTCCCAGTGCTTACTTGTATGCAAATTGTGACTGGTTAATGAGAGGACTTTTCAAGCAAAAATCATTAGTGCAATCTGACCGTCCTTGAGGCTCTTCTTGTATTATAAAGTATAGGAGGGAAGAGGATGCTCATTTAAAGCCCCTTTGGAAAAGCAGCTTCAGTTCTACTTCTTCAGAGGGTAATAGAAGGAAAAAGTTCTCACTGCCTCAGGGAGAAAGTTCCCTGGCTGTGCTTCTTCATGCCCTGGCCACTGCTGCCCAGGAACAGTTACATCCTACATTTGTGACTCTTGACCTCACCTTTGTTCTGACTTTATCGTAATATGGTGGTGTGATTACATAAAACACATTCTGGAGTTCCCCAAGGTAACACAAATGACAAACCTGCTCTATTCTTCCCATTTGGAAGAGTGTGATTGCATCAGATGAAACAATTTGATATTCTAACTAATCTCTAAAATTATGCCTAGAGGTTGAATTTTTGTTTGAGTGACTACTCTCTAATTTGCTTGAAAATTCAGGATGACTAAAAGAAAATGAAGTTGTAAAACATGCTAACAGTTTTGCTTATTGCTATGAGAGAAACTTGCCTGTATGATTGCAAAAGAATAACCTGACATGATTTGTCTTTCAAGGACCTACATCCTTGTTGTGGTCTGAAAACTGAGACAAAATTAAGGCATGGATTGTTTGCCAGTTTGAAAGGATCCCCCCTTAATGCAACAGAGAAAAAGTCCCTCTCTGTGGGTACTCTGCAGATTCCTGCCCATGTTCTTCACATGCTAACCTGGGATTATCACTTCTATGCTTATATGCTGAGGGACCACGTAAATCTCTCTACTCTCTTATTTTTACTGGGACTGACCTCCAAACAGAACAGGAAATCTCTTTGTAAGCAGATTCCCATAGCCAGTCCCCTTGCTGTTTAGTCTGTATTGGATTAAGCAGTGACTTGCTGCCTTCTTTGATTGGCAACTATAGTACTATAAAAACAAATGTACAGAGCAAATCTCACCAGAAAAGCCTCTCAATCTGCAGACCCTTTCAGCTTTATTTGGACTGAAACTTGATGATAGCTCCCCTAGACAGGAAACACTCACCCCTCCTTTCTAATATGGCACTACCAGGAGGACACATTTTCTCACAGACCAAGTAGCAGAGCTGAGAGCAGGAACACCAGAGACCTCCTATAATACATTTCTCAAATTCAAGATGTTTTAAGACACAGAAGCTGACAACACTGTTTATTTACCCTGCAGTTAATTCTTTGATTGAAAAAAACTCATGTTTTATGCCATGCTTGAAACTGGGTGAGATATGGAGGAAGCAAAGCAAAAAGCATCCCAGGCATTTTAAGCCCATCATATTGAAGAAGCTGAAAGGAGCAGCAAAGCATTTTCCTTGTTTTCTCACTGGACAAAACACACTGCTTGTTAATGACACTTTGGTATTCTGTGTTACCAGGAAGGTGGTTTGGACTCTGCCTTTGGAGCTGTAAGAACTCACAGGTAGGGAGAAGGGGCTGTACAGCACCCAACACTGAGAGAAAATCATACAGTGAGGATACATGAGACAGAAAAGGAGTTGGCTGCATTATCCTGCTATTTTGTAGCACTTCTCCTAAGGCACATGATATTTTTGTGAAGTGACCACAGGATGAAAATTCAAAGAAATTAAATATTTGGTTTTGAGGGCAAATAAGAGATGTCACGTAGCTGAGCTAGCATTAAACAAAGGAGCCACCAGCAGGTGTGAAGTGCAAATCCTGTCCCTCTTACACTTGCATCTGGTGCATTTGGCACTACTCTCTGACTTAAACCTTATCAGCCATGCCAGCCAATTACCCCAGCTGCTTAGAATCATAGAATATCCTGAGCTGGAAGAGACCCACGAGAATTATCAAAGTCCAACTCCTGACCCTGCACAGGTCACCCCAAAAATCACACCATGTGCCTGAGAGCATTGTCCAAATACTTCTTGAACTTTGGCAGGCTTGGTGCTGTGACTATTTCCCTGGGGAGCCTGTTCTAGTGACCAACCTCCCTCGGATCCAAACAAAGCCCAATGTTAAGCATGCAGCAGAGGTTATCTGTTGGAAAGACATGGATTCACCTCCTGCTGCTACCATGGTCAAGGAATACATCCAAGAACTGGAAACTATACAGGCAGGTATGTGTATAATTCATCCAAGTCTGGATGACCACAGAAAATACTCCTCCTGCTCTTTTCTCAGCAGAATAAAAGATAGATCAGTAACTGGTGTGAAACTGTGCAGCCATCTACCTATGCACAATAACTTGACTCCAGTGAGCCCTGGTACTCTGAGAAAGGTGAATCACAGACTGAGTCAGCAAGGCACTTGCACTCCATCTAGGAATGTTAAATGCCGGTTTCCAGCCATACCTGATCAGGCTAGACAGGGTCCAGACTGATGTCTCCTACCTAAAAACCCAATTTAAAAAAGACACAAATAAAAGTTCTGTGAGATTCTCTAGCTTTTTTGAACTAAAGAAGTGGAGTGGCCACTTACCACACAGCAGGGTTTTAAATCCAAGAAGCAGCAGGAGGGCCACAAACTCTTCCTTCTCCCTCCCAGCCATGGTCTGACTTTTTATCTCACTTTCCTTCTGCTGGGCCTCTTACCTTGGGTCTGAAATTCACTGCCTTCTTGATCTCCAAGGTTTCATTTGACAGAGTGAAAAGCAGGAAGGGGTAAATGACTTCATCACATTCACATGATCAATATTACTCTGAAGCACATTTCCACACCTGCTTTCATATGATTCACCTGAAGACACTCAAAAAGACACTAGCAAAAGTATTCCTGCAGGCAAGTAAGCAGCTGTCTCGTGTTGGTCTGTACCTTCCACTGGTGTAGGTACCTACATTAGCCACTTCTTGTGAACCTTAACTTCTGCTCAAGATGGCCCTGGGCTGATTTTGCAGATCAGCGACTGAACTTCTGCTGAAAAGGAAAGAAAAAGAGTTAGGCTTCTTAGTTTTCTGGGATTCATGAAGAAAGCCTTTGCTGGAGCTGGTAACAGCTCATCCCCACTAGCAGGGCTGCTCACAACACTTTCTTACGGACGGCTCTGGGGGTGGCTGGAACCCTCCATGGGATGACGTAACTCCCTAAACCTGCAGAAAGCTATACCTGCCAAGGGCAGGATGGGGAATCTCTCTGACGTTTTAGGATGTTCTGGCCTCAGCAGAGGCCAGTGGTGCCAGAGCTGCCACAAGAGAGGGCAGGGCTCGTGGCTGTGGGGTGAAGGAGAAGGGCCTCCCCTTTTTGGCAGCAGGAAAGCATCATGCTGGTTTGGCTGTCCATGGAATTACAGCCTGAGCCTCCTGCCAAATGCCTGGATCACAAGGCTGGAGGCAAGCTAAGCTGCAGAGCTCCCAGGCCCTCCCTGCTGAAGCTGGCACTGTGCCTGGCGCCCCAGGGTGTTAACTGGGGCAGGGAAGCAGCACAGCTGGCTGGACAGCAGGGCATAGGGACACTTGCCAGCTGGGGCAGAGCTCCAGGGATGTCCCTCACACAGCTAAGAGAGGCATGTCTTCACCCTGCAAAAGAGCATCAGCCTCATCGGGGGAAACCCTTCTGATGCCCTGGACTAGATAAGCACCCTTGCCTTCTGGCTGGAGCACAGCAATGAGGGGGGATGTCCCCTCTCTAAAAGAAGGAGGACCTGATGCTGGGTAACCTGCCACCACAGAGGGGTCTCTCAAAGGACATTTGCCAGAGCTCTCATTTGTGGATGCCATCAGGGGTTAAACATGAGCTGGGTAGCTACTTACTGAGCTCAGGAAGGGAAGAAGGGAAAAAAAAGAAGAAAGGAAAAACAGAGGCAGTCCCAGGCATGCCCAAGAGCAGACCTTTGGGCACCTTAGGAATTTTACTGGCAGCAACATAGGCACTTGCAGACTTCAGACGCCTCCAGGGTTAGGCAGTAGCTGAACAGGGGTTTTGAGGATCTAAATATTGGCCACAAATGCCTATGAGGCAGTTAGGCAGAGCTTACATGCCTAAACCTTTTTTTGTGGCTCTAGCCCTAAACTAATATTATGGAAAATACCAGCAATTATTAGGGACTTCTTATCAGATTGGATACATATTTCCTTTGCATAACTTTACCATGGCCTCATTTATGTGGTGCTTAGAGAGGATGAATACCTGTTCTGCATGAGTAATTATGCCAAAGGCTCGTGTGAGGGAGGTAGTTTGTGACCGCTGAGTAAGGCCAGCTATGTTTACCTACACAGCTTCATCACTTAAACTAAAAATTGGTCTTACCGCTAAATCTCCCTTGTTGCTTCATTTGCCTGATTGCAAACAGATCCCAGAACATGCAGTTGCACTAAGATGATTGATGCCAAGATGCTGCACTGAAAAGGAAGTATTCTTTTAAGTGTTATCACGACCACAAGCATAAGCAAAGCTGTGTCATGTGACAAAATGTAAATAGAGCATTTCTTAGAAAAGCCATTTATTTGCCTCCATGATTTATTATTCAGTGACATGTAGGCTATTTTTTCTTTGTTACTGGCACTCATGTTCATAATAACAAGGTACTTGACTTGAAGGTATTTGGCCAACCTTTCCAAAGTGCTATGTAAGCAGTAATCAGAGAGAGCTAGGTTCGTGAGTCAACAAATTGCTCTCCCAGGCTGATCAAACAGTCTTGGCATCTCTATAAAAAAAATACAAAAACAGATTTTGGACTGGCTTACCCAGTTTTCTCTCTAAAATTATTTATTGTATTTGCATTTGGCAGAGTCCAGGCTTAAAATAACCAAAGGTGACAGTTGTTTTATTAGTAATATTTTACATGTGATTTTCATTTACGTTTAGAAGGATATTTGAGATAGCCAGTTAGCTTCCAAAGTTTTTGTTGCCATAAATTGAGTTTCATTTGCTCAGCCTAGAGGCAAATGCTTCTCTCATTTTACACCATACCTCTGCAGCCTGCAGTAGAAAGCACTCTAATTCTTGGGCCAAAACTACTCAGGACAATAGAACTAAGGTAAGAAGGATGAAAAGCTTTCACTCCAACCTACACCAGGTTATTACTATTAAAGCAAGTATCAGTCAGATACACTGCACGACCTGCAGGCATTACCAGGAGGAGGAACTCAAATCTAAGTGGAATTTGTACTTGATTTTCATCATCTATGCCCATCATATGTGTTCACAAACACATGTCCTGATCCAAAATATATATTCCCATGCTTAATCTTGCTACTTCACTGTGTAAATGAATGCCTTAAAATGAAATATCTGTAGTTGTGTATCATCTCACTGCTTCTGTGTGCAAAGTGAGCAGGACTTCATGAATAATTGCATTTATTTTCACTATGACTGCTGAATTCCAAATATTTTGGAAGCTTGCATTAAACTGATGCAACTCCCCTCTCTTCCCTTCTCTTCATTTTTTTTTTTCCATGAAATGCAAAAAAGGAAACCTCATGTGCATTGAAAAACTCCTTCTGACCCCCAAAATGAAACACTTCATTTTTGGACACATGTAGTAAAAGCAAAGGAAATTAAAAGGCTAGATCCCATAAACCAAGAAGTGGTGTTCTCCCCCTTCTTATTCAGTAGCCAGTATGCAAGAGATAAATCTTTTGGTTTCCTGAGGTCTTTGAAGCTGCTCTCTCCCTTCCCTGGAGATGCCACCTCACCATCCCTCAGCGTAAGGGGGACAACCAGGCTGTGACTTTCCATGCAGCCTGCCTGCTGTGCAGCTTTTCTCCATGTTGCCTGTTTTGTGCTATCCCAGACGTGGAACCGACTCAAGGGAAAATGAGGTGACGTGTCACTGCCTGAACCAGTTGCCTCCAAAGCAGCAAGTTATCCTACTGCAGACAAGATACTCCCCCCAGGGTACAGCCCTGAAGGTGGAAGCTGTTCCAAATACCCTCCTTCTGGTCCTGTTTTGGTTTGTCTGTGTAGGAAGCTGTTCCCTAAACCCACGGGCTGCTTATTCTCAGTGAGGGAGTCCTTCTCATCAGGCTACACAGTTATGCTGCCTTTTAACCAAAGGGTTACTTTAGCATTTGGTTTCTACCAAAGTGCTGTTAAAATAGTTTCACTTATTGCAGGACCACAAACATCTGTTAATTATGGGTCTGGGGTTTATTTATTTATTTATTTTAATAGCTAGGTCTTATTGACCTTCACTTAAGAACTTTTGAATATTTTACCCCATATAAAGACTGCTATGTTGAAAAGTGCTAACAATTACCATCATGGGAGTCTTGGATTCAAAGACAATTTGCAGACCTCATTAAGCCAATGAGCGTGCCAAGTCCATTCTTTTCAGTTTGATGGAAGCAACACTTAAGTCCCTTCATGTAGCAGAACAGCTGCTAGCAATGGAGGCTGCCTGACACAGGCAGGGAGAGCTAAGCTCACTCAGGGAGATTTGTCTGTGCTGGTACCAGAAGACACTGACTCACACTGGAAATGAAGGGAGCTATGAGAGAACCCTAAAAAGGAGCAGGATGACGGGGTTTTTTTTGATATAGGGCTGATCAGTGAAGCATTCAATATCTCTGAGCTAGACAAAAACCTCCTGGTTGTCTTGTGTCACAGCAAACATGATTTCTGTATAGTCTCTGTCAAGAAGCATCATTAAAGTGATAAATCTTGACCAATGCACAGCAAGACTGGAAGGATTTTCCTAGCCCAGCTAGTGATGGGCTAGCAGGGTAGAATGTCTGTATTGTGCTATTGAGAATTCTTGTCTTGTGTACAGAAGAAAAGCAGATTTTTGAGAAGTTTCGAGAAAGTAAGATAAGCAAAACTAGCTCTTCAAAGAGAGGTAAGATGCTCCAGGCATTCAACAGATCGAAAAGCCAGACTATGTATTTGCATACTAAATATGGAGGTAGGAGAATGCCTCAGGCTAAACAACAGTGTTTCTATACTTTTCAGCTGTGTGTGAAGGATAGACTACACCCAACTACATCAGTCTGAGTGAAGCAAATCAATCTTACATTATCAGAGCAAAATGCACAGGGCAAGAGGAGTTTAGAAACTTTCAGTCTAAAGTGAGAAGCATAGTGATATTGGTATTCTGTCAGGGAACTCAGAAATAAGAAGGCAATGCACAAATCCACAAGAGAGTTGAGACTATTGAAGTCAGTGCTATTTAGGAGCTTCTTATCTGTGAGGGAAACGAAAAGCTGTGAAAATACATGACAGGTTGTTATGATAGAATTATTGAGAGATGCCTATGCCTGAGTTAAGGTGCAGATGAAAACATATGCTGAACTCAATAGTATTTATTTAAAAGTCCATCCTTCCCCTCAGTCGTGTCATCCTCAGCTCAGGATTTTTTCAAACAAGTATTTTCAAAGGACAAGTCACCTTTCCATTCTACTTGCAATGAAGTTACAAAGATGAACCCTCAAATTAACTCAGCACAGTCCCTCAAGACTTGTTTGGCCAAACCCACTCTATTATAAATAGGATTTTCTCTAAATTTGTCTTCAATCACACATCCTTGCAAACACTAATCCATTATAAAAATGAGAAGTTGCCCAAACACAATTCCAAAGGGTGGTATTATAAGTGAATACCTCACTGTGGCATGGCCATTAACAAGTCTTATAGAAATAAGAAAATAATGCAAGATTTACTCTGGAACAAAAATGCATGATAAAATCCTTAGTGAACATTTTTGAGACATTGTTTTTATATTTAATTTACAGTTTCCTAGTGTTTATCTCTTTAGGTGGGATTTTACACATTAACCATAGGTAGAACACACCCCATTTTATAATTCCCTTATCTTACTTAAATAGAAGACAGATAGTGATTTCTATACATGCTCACACCTTTCTAATAGGAAACAGTGATATATTGAAAATTGCCTTATCACCTTCAGTTTCCACACAGGTGTTCCTGGTGATAAAATACCCAATGATATAAACTGTGATTTCAGGTAAAAAGTAACTACTGGTCAAGAGAAAAGGAAAAGAAAAAACCAAACCATGCCAAATTAAACCAGATTCCACAAGTAGGATTTGGAACTGAAAATTATCAGATGCAAGAGCATAAGTGTGAATTTTTTCACTGTGTCTGTGAAGCACAGACTCCCTTGGGCTTCCCTTTAGCAATGCTTGCTCTCACCTCTCTCAGCTTCTCTTCCATTTTGAGATGATCTTGGTGGGCAATTCACAGAAATGATAAGGAACTGTATGATATTCCCTTGGTTTTACCCAATGATAATATTAATCTGTCCACTGGCAGGCTTGACTGCAGGGGTTGTTATCATAGAACAGTTGTTATTAGTTGTTATTCCTGAACAAATCTGGAAGAAGAATTAAGCTCTATTCACTTTCAGCCAAACTCAGTATTCCTGTGATGTCCTTTAAGATGCAATAATTTAAATGTATTTAAACTAGCCAAACTGTGGTGCTGCCATTGTGCAATGAGTATATTGAATCACCTCAGATCCACAGAATACTGTAGAAGTTTATGTTCCACATTGCCTTTGATTTTTATTTTTGTATCCCAAAGAAAACTTGTATTCTCTAGCAATTAGTAATTTTTTTCAAACCAACCACTAGTGGCCTAAAAAAAAAAAAAGCAAATGCACACTTGTTGTTGTAAAAGTGCATGGCCAAGTCTTTGCTCTTGTGAAGGCCACAGCTTTCTGGACAATGTCATTAGGGACAAAACTGAAAACCCCAGTATGTGATGATGTTTTTGAAAATCCAGCCTTCCACAATTTCCCACCATCTGCATTAATTATTATCCAATAAAGGGATCAACTGAGATTAGTAATATATAAACTCCTTCATGAAATGTAAAGGAATAGAGTACTAGTTAAACAGAGGCAGGAATACAAACATACATTTAATTTCACAAGAAAAATTCCAAGATTGTCTCTCAGGCTTTCTCCTGAACAACACAGACTGTGCTCCCTGTCAGGACAGGACTCTGGTTTTGTAATTATTAGTGATGTGGCACTAATAGACATCAGTAACTACACACAGCCAAGCAGGCATCAGCATCACTGGACAGAAGTACCAGACTCCTTAATCTAAAACTACAGCACTGCTCTTCTCTTATCAATTCCCTTAAAAGTTTCTGACACCTTACCAAGAATAAAAAGCATTTTCAAAAGTGGTCCTTTTGTTTGAGGGGAAAACATTTTGTTGTTGATTTTTTTTTATTATTATTTTCTCAGTGGCTAATAGAACATTTCTTGAGGAATAATTGAGCCCTGTTGGGTACGGAAATCCAACCGTCTTAGATTTGGAAGGTATCTTTTTTTTCTTTAAAAACATTAACCATGTCAGAGCTGTCAAATTTCTCTCTTATTTCTGCCTCACATGCTTTCAGTAATGGTTTTATGCACCAATTATGTCTTCCATGTCTTGGTGTCTACCAAACTTCTAAAACTTGGGCTTAGACATGAGGTTAATAAGTTTGGTTTGGGTTTTTTTGCCTTCCTTTTATCAAATTTTAGCCAACGGTTTTAAAAAAGTAATCTTGGCTATTTTCCATAAGGTCAAGTGTTGTCTGAATAGGTTTCTTTTGGCATCTGCAGGAGTTACCAAGTTAAAGGCAGAGATTTCTAGAACCAGAATGTGTGAATTACTAATGGCAGGTTTCAGTGGATCTCAGGTCTCCAAAGCTTCCAGTTTCTCAGTAAGAGATTCAGGGTCCCAGTACACGGGCAGAGCATATCACTGCACAGCTGAACAGCATCCTTGCCATGTCTACTTAGCAAATATTGCTTTTTCAAACTTCTTATAGAGGGTTCTTCACTCAAGATGAATGAGATTTGGAGTTTAAGCCAAAAGCACCACTGGCAGAACAGTTATTTCAAGGACAATTGTACAGAATATCAAATATATCTTGATTATTCCTAAGCATTTTTGATAAGCATCAGATATGCTTAACATGTCTCAATAAATCTTTTCACAGGAACAGAACCCCATAGGTATAATTCAACATGCATTAACCAAAATGGAGTCAAGCTCTTGAAGTGTCTTTGCATTCCTGAGATCTGCTGCCGTATTTTTATTTGGAGTACCACAAGCAATTGCACAGGTATTTTTTATTCTTGTTGCAGTTCTTGTAACACGAGTGCTGGCTGCGGATTATGGCTCACACTCCAGCACCACCAGCACTGTCTCATGTCATTGACTCCTCCTTACTTTGCTCAGTCAGGGTCCAGTTGGATGCCACCATCTGTCAGAGTCCACAAGGAGGCATGTGGTCTGAGAGGGGATTCTCATGAGAAAGACAGCAATGTGAACAGGAAATGTCCCATCAGGAATCCTTTCTTGGGACAGGCTCCTGTGAAAAAGAACAAACCCTTATTGTCACTATTGCAGCTTTAACTTTATATTCTTGTGCTCATCCTTTGATTCATTCTCTCTCCCCCCACTCTATTCCCATCCAACGGGTGGGAAACAGGATATTTTGTGAAATTCTTTCCTTCCTGTGTGGGCCTACATGACATCTTTAATTAGCAACTCTCTGCAATGGAAGGGAACAATTAAAAAGCACAACTGTCCTGCTGAGGAGATCATAATACAGTTGCTTTTTGAACAGGTATTTAAGGCACCACTTTCTGTCATTTTTGAAGATCACTGATGTTACTTTAAAAATATCACACACACACACAAAATTGAAACACTTCCTTACAGAATGAGTGGTAAGGAAGAGCTTTACAAACACTGTCTTTGAGTCTCACTGGAGAAACTGTGATGCAAAAGAGTGAAGGGAAGGCGACCTCTGCCTGCTTCCATGACAGAGTTCCAGCCAGCTGGCACATGCCATTTCACCTGGAATGAGTAGAAACGCTTGTTTCACTAATAACTTGACCCCAGGAGCTGATCAGAGTGACGTGTCCTTCTACAGACAACCACTGTGTTTGGAAAGATTTTTCTCAGGGTGGGATTTGACACTATGGAGGCACAGACAGCAGTGCTGCTTTGGAAGGAGATCAAAGTAGAGACAAGCCTGGCACATTCAGAGGACCTGAAACTGATCCTTCCTTGCCTAGTTCTGTAGATTGGTGGGTGTAAAATGTTAAGTCTCATCTGGCAGGACTGTCCTTAAATGCCAGCAAGTCCAAGTGACAGCACTCAACTTCTGAATGTCCAATAGGGTTGGTCTATCCCTCTCTCCCAGACCCACCATGCTGAAATTTTCTCTTCCCACTGGTACGACTGCACAGCCCCAGGGGATGTTAAGATGATCTTTCTTTCTGATTTTCTTTCTTCTGTTTTCTTTGTTTCTTCTTGTTAGTTTGAAGCTCTGATGTTTTACCTAGCATATGGGAAAACTCATTTACACCACTACAGAGCAGCATACACTCATTTTATGAAAACAAACAGTAACCACACAAGAAGATAGATCAGGGAAAAACCAAGATCTCTGAGCCAGTATGGCATTCCAAAATATGGGGCTGTGAACTAAGAAAACTGGAGAACAAAGTAGAGGGTTGTGCTGTTCCTAAAATATCTGTCATATCCCAAAGGTGGCTTAAGGTTGGTGTGCAAACCTGTGTAGGATCTCACCAGGCTGAACATCAGATCTGAGAAGAGTCTCCTAGATAGAAATAAGATTTTTTTTTTCATACTGAGCCTGTGAGCCAGATCTCCCAACCACTATCTTATGTTGTCACAACAACAGGTCTGTCCAAAGCTACTTTGCAATATAAAGCAACTGGAGGCACTGCCTCCTGATTTTCATACAGATCTAATCATGAAACAAGAATGTGCTTGGTCATTTTCATGCTGGGACTGTGTGTCCTAAGCAAAGTTTGCGCACCTCGATAAACTGGCTTGCAGTTGAAAATAGAAACTGCTACAGGTAATGGCTGAAGCTGTAACTCTGCACAAAGATTAACGAGTGAATATTACTAATGGCATGAAGTGTCTTTATCACATCTTGTAAAGTGTTATCAATCAAACTACAGGTGTTAAGCAGGTAAAAGCTGTAGTTTGAGGCAACAGATAAGAACTTTTCCCTTGGATCTTAAGCACTGTTTCCTACCAGAGCTTTCCTGAGAGAAAGTGTCAGGATATCAAAGGGAACAAGAAAGATTTCTTTTTTTTAAGCCTGGGGGCAGAAGAGGGAAGGGATTTTGTTGACAGTTTTAGGAGAACCATTATCAACCTATCAGAATGAATTCAAATATCAATCTCTTCCCAAATCACAACCAGATGTTTATTATATTTGCAAAATAATATGCCTTTTTTTTTCTTAAATAACAATTTCCTAATAATATTAACTCTTCAACTTGCGAAGTATATGGGGAAAGAGAAACAAGCATATTTGAGCCATGTAGCTTTACCATACGCCATAGGCACCCAAAAGAAATGAGTGGCAACATTACCCTGGGCCTTGTTTGATGTACTGAGATCTAATGCACATCACTTGGCTTGCTCCCAGCAAGTGTTATGCATATTTAATACACAGAAGGAAAAGAAATCAATTTCAAGGCTGTAACTGAAAGGCACTATAAAATTCTGCTATTACTGCTATGCTGTAAATTACATATGTTATTGATTCCTCCGGCCTCTTTTACAAGGGAGGTGACTTGGTGGATTGGGGCCTCAGCCCTTTATCCACATTCAGACTCTGCCTGTGGAATCTGGTGGCCTTAATCTGAGCTTCCATTCGGGTACATTATAAACCCAGCAGGGTTTATATATATATACCATATACCTGAGCAGGGCTCCTGCAAAAGCAGGGTCTGCAGAAAGGGCTGAGGGAACTCCACAGAGCCACACAGAAAAACTCTCAGAGCTGGGCCCGCGTTCTCTGTTAAAATGCATATATAGTTCTCTCTGCAAGGACAGAATCAGCTGCATTTATAGCAAGGAAAAAGAAGATACGTATTCCTGGTTTTCGTTTGAACCACGAGTTTATATTTTTGAGAGCTGAAAATCTGTAATTCAAAGCAACCAATTTTTTTTTTTTCTGAAACAACTTTATACTTTCTTCCTAATCCAAGAAAGAGAGGGAATTACCAAAAGAAAGATGCACCTTAGAGTTAAATGTTCTAAACAACTTAACACCAGGGGGAGAAGTAAAAGCCGTTTCCTTCTGTAGTAAGTCAGAGGCTTCAACTCATATTTTAAGACAGACGAGCTCTTTGATAGTCATTTTACAGTCCGGGAAGAGAGACAGGGATGTACCCAGAGAAGCACTGGAAAGCAGAGGCCAGAAACTTGGCTCCACATTTGTAGTTTTGAGTTCCAGCTGCCCAACCTGAACCCTGAACCATGGAAATTGCAAGGAAAAAACATTCATGAAAACAAAAAAACTCCCCTAAACAAATAAACTAACAAACAAACAAAAAGGAGTGCTAGGTAAAAGCTCTTCAAAATTCTCTGCATATAAACTGGTATCAAACTACCTCCTTAACACAAACCACTGCAGGTGAAACAAAGCCAACCTCTTCTTACACATTTTTAAATGAGCTGATTTTGTTAGGATTTCAGCCAAAACTTGAGTGTACTGTTGGTTCAGTTAAAATTTTTTTAATAATTATCTCGTATTGCAGTGATTATCCCCTATGGTCTCTCAGCTGTCACAGAGAGTGTTATGCTATTTCTCTATCTAATGGTATAAATCTATTCAGAAAAGCAACATCCCTGGAAAGTTGAGAATTTTTTCTGTGCCCAAACTGACAGTGGGTGAAAACTTAAACCCTGAGACTGAGTTCTTTGGATGTTAGAAACAATAGCCATGGACTTGTTAACCCAGTTTATAGGTGTGCCATGGTGTGGTTCAGGTATCAAGGAGTTATCTTTCTAGATGCCCAGTTCCAGCATTAAGAAATACATACCAGCTAATTCACCCCATTTACTACGCAAATCTAACAGTAGTAAATCAGCCCTTGAACCAAATAGTGCAATTTCAGTTACCAAGATTGACTGATTGAAGTAATTGAAGTGATCTTACTTAATGTTTGCCTTAAATGATCTGGCAGTCTGATCCAGATAAGATTTCAAACAGCCTTTATGCTTTTGATCTCAAATTAGCTTCAGGATTAACTCGAGCTTGGTTCAGACACAGTAAAAAAATCTCTTCAGTATATCTTACACCATAAGCATGCTCAAGCCCTCTTCCCAATTTCCCCAGCTTAATTAATTCTCCTCTCAACCCAGTTGTACTAGGCATGGTCTGAACTGTAGGACAGTGCTGGGAAGCTGAGGGGGAGAAGCACGACGGCACCTACAGAAACTCCTGTGGCTGACGAGTGGTGGCAGGAGGGAGAGTCCTCCCTGCCTCTTTCTTTTAAATGCTGGGATTTGATGGATACTTTCTTGTCTCTCTGGTACACAAAGCATCTGTGAGCAATAGGATCAAGAGACAACAAGCACAAGGGACATTAAATTAATTTATACAAGACACCAGCCAAAACCTTTTTCTACCAGTGGAAGCTCAAAGTGAGCCTGAGCCTTTAAGGAGCTTTTCTTCTGCCTTCTGTTCACTTCACAGGACTGCTTCAGACACAAAAATAGTTCTAACATTTTGAAGGCACACTACACAATACACTTTCTTTTAACATAAAAAGGCCCATTTTGTTATAAATATTTGCTTTTAGTAGCTCTGTTCCTTTGTGCATTCCTTTCCCAGGTACAGTACAGGTGCTTCAGGGCAACTCTAAAGACAATTTTCAACAGTGGCTTAGGAGCCTAACTATTGGTTTTCTAAACAACATGCCAGGTAAGCAGACAGACAGATGCCTGTTAGAATCAAGTTACTTCTGTAACTAACCTCATACAATAAACTCTCTCAGGCAGCTTATTTACAACCTGAGGGAAAAATATACCTTTGAAAATTGTTTTCTCAAGGTGTTCTGGCTCGTGTTTCTCTGTTCATGCCTAGGCTTTGTGGTATTAATCCTCATTTTTAAAAATGAGGGAGGTATCTAAGCTCAGGTTTCTAAAAGTACATAGGTGTGAAACCTGCAGACATGCACTCTGCTACCTCAGGCTTGCTGAAATCTGTACCTGTGATTTGCAGCTCTGTGTTTATCATTTACCCTTTGCTACTCCTGAAAGGAGCAATGCACACCACTTTGAAGAAGCTGGTCCTAAGTAGAAGGATTACTTTAGAAGGTGAGTTTGAGGTTTTTAATTCCCTTAGAAATGCTCCACATTTTTTACCTCAAGTCTACAGAAGTGTTTGTGTATCACCTAAACCCACAAAGCCTGATTATTGCTAGGTTATTGTTTTAAGATAGCATCATGGAAAAACTTCAGTTATAACTTAACTAATTCAAACACTATCATTACTTTTGTATGGAAGCATTTTATCCAAGCAAAGGATCACCCCTGAATGGCTGCATTTATACTGCAGAACCACCACGGCTCTAGGGTTCAGATAAGGTCTGCAGTCAAAGTTATTGTATTAACACTTATGTTATACTGCTGCCTACAGGTCCATATTTAAAATTAGGGTGTTATGCTAACTGATGTTTAAACAAGGCTCCTGTTCCAAAGCTTAGAAAACAAGCAAGATAAGAAAGGTATGGGAGAAGCTGAACCCATTTTAACTCTCCATGGTTTTGTTTGTGTATGTAATTGAATGCATGTCTTCCACTGCCCTGAAGCCACTGCAGAGGGGCTGGTTTCTCAGTAGAGCTGGCTATGGGAAAGCAATTTAAAAGGAAGAAAGGGATTACGGCACTGTGTGTATTAGGGGTGCTGTGCAGCAAAGCACAGTGATACCTGGAATGGCAGCCCTCACGTAACACACAGCTAGAGATCTGATGACTTTTCCTATGGTGTTTGTCACAAACTGTAATTTCAACTTACGGAAAATGCATAATTTCTAAAGCAAATATATATATATTTTGAGGTTGGGCACAGATTTATAAGGACTGTCTTTTCCTAGTTTGTAGTTTAAAGATCTCTTGCAAGTAGCCCATGAGTCTCGAGAGCTTGTCATGTTGCATCTCACTATTATATTGAAAAAAAACAGTGACAAATATCACACTTTTCATCAAAACCACAAACATCACTCTTGCAGAGTCTGGAGTGGAGAGTGGTAATTTTCCTCTCCACACATAGTTTTTCTTTGGGTAACTGACTTTTATTGCTACACATGTATTTTGAATTTTAAAATATTTTCTGAATACAGGAAGAAGAAATTTCAACTTAGTACCTGTAGAGGAGCCAGGCACTTCTGCAAGCACTTCCTCTTCTCCTTACAGAACTGATTGATCTTGGCAACTCAGGATGCTGCTGATTTCAGCTAAAGCTAACAGCAGCTGAAATGATGTTCTTCCATGTGCCATAAACTAGTCTATTTTTGCAAAAGGAAATTCCTTTATTTGAACAATTAGCAAACTGACATTTCCTAAGATCATGTAAATTAATAGAAATGTTAACATTTAGCACTCAACATCCTCTGCACCCTGGAGGCTGGCTAAGGTATTAGTCATCTCTAATTAAAGTTGTCTTGTGCTAGGCAGTCCCCAGTGACTGCCACAATACCATTTCCTGTATAATTGTTGGTCAATTTGTTGCAATATATCACCAGGATTACTGAATTACTAGTTATAATTACAACTTCAGTGTCAATAGCAGTGTCACAGCAAGGGTAAGTAAACACTACAAAATTATGAGGGATAGAAATACCTTTCTAGCAGCTACATCATATTAGTTGTACAGAGACCACCCACTGTATAACAACCAGGCACAACGATAAATTCCTACTTTGAGAAGGTGGAGTTGGATGTTTTCCCCTTAATGTACTGCATTCATCTCAGTGACATCCCCTATAAGCTTCTCTTTGATTCCAGCCCACCAGCTGTGGAGAATGCACGTTAGGTAGTTTAAACCAGCTAAAACACATGCAATATGCCAGACTCAATTTTACAGCTAACACCATCAAACCCTTTGCACAAACCAACCCCAAGGATGTACCTTCTAAAGGTCTGTGAAAAGAACCTCCCAAAAGTCTTCAGCTCATTTTCCTATGGTGTTTCAGTCACCCCAAGTCCCAATTTCACGAAGGGTCTGAGGGATCAGGAGCCCACAGCCTGCCAGACAGGCACCAATGCTTCATTCTCCAAAGGCCACCTCCTCAAGCAGCATTTACATTTGATTCCTCCTGTGGTTGGCAGGTTATGACCTCTTGGAGAGTTCACCCCTTGTGTATTTCTGAGAATGGCAACACAAGGTCCTCTATGGAAGAAAAGCTTGATAGAAGTGTCCATTGGTTTTCAAAAAAGAACATAGCATTTGCTGTTACTATTTGGACTAACAGCTGAGACACTTTTCGAACCTGTTAACAATTTCAAGGTATGCCTTTATTTGGAGAAGGAGGGGGAGAGGGCAAAAAGTGTTTTTCTGCAGGTCAAATTCAGAACTTCCAGGGAATCCAAAGAAAAATTTTTCTGATAAGGTATTTAAGGTCTTACTTTAGTTCAAGGTGTGGTGAGAAAAGACCTGAGAGTTCAGTGTGTGGAAACACAACCTGTAAACTTCGGCATATACTGCAAGAACCAAAATCTAATTAGGGGAGTTGGTCAGGCTTTTAACTTATCTGCCTAATTTCCAACCATGGCCTTAAAGGTTGAAAATGTGACTCCATCTTTTAAACTGAGAAACGGGTCATTAAAATTCAGGCTGTACAACCAGCATTGCACTCATTTAACAAAACAAGAGTTCAAAACATAAGAAGTCTAACTCCACATCAGAGACATTTCTGCAAACCGCAGACTTAACGAACTATCTTCCCTCCACAGGTTTCAAATGAAACAGGCACAGAGGCTTTCTTTGGCACAGCCTAACCTTGTTCAACCAGGTGTGGGTTTCAATTAAGTTACCCTTGTGCAGGAATTCGAACATTTATAAACTTTTTGTTTGTTTGTTTGTTTTCTTGTTAAAAAAGCAGTGCCCGCAGTGTTCACGCTGCTGAAACCAGCAAGGACGGCTGCAACAGCAACCCAGAGCCAACCAGCCAAGTCAGAGCCCGGGCTGCATGCGTGCTTGTGGTCTGCTCTGACAGCCCACAGCCTGACTCAGTGGGAAAAAAAAGTCTGTGGAAGCTCAAGCTACAGCGAGATGACAGGTGACTTCTAAGGAAAAAGAACTGGGGCTGCAGACCTACACCCTTTTCTGGAAATCTGGCTCAGTCATCTGTGGGAGAGGAGGTGTCAGGCAGAGCTGGCTGGGTGAGAGTGGAATGAGTCCATTCCAAAGCTGTGCAGGTTTTCCAATTTTTTCGTACGGTCTTGAAATGAAAACAAAAACTTTTCAAATGGAAGGGTGTGGAATTGTGTTGAAACATCTATTTCTGAGTTAGAGAGATCAAGTTTTCTATCAGGCTTTCAGATCATACATAACCAGAGACCTCAACCTGGGATACAGAAAACTCCTCATTCATCACCACCAGCACCTCTGCAAAATGTTTTGGCATATGAGAAGCAACATATTTTAGTTAAAATACATTTCATCAAACATGTTCTGACCAATTCCAATCTTGAGATGACATTGTGTCACCACTTTGTGGAAAGATCAATATTTAAAAAAAAACAAAAAACCAAACTCATAAAAATAAAGGACTGGAAAAGAAGCTGAAGAACAGCCAGTCACTCAAAAGACATTTGTCAGCAAAATTAAATATAAGTTCAGGCATATTCTGTTTCATCACACACTGTTCCTTTTAGGAGTGAGGCACTTAAGTAATTTCTCTATTTTGGAGTGAGACTGCAAGACAAACAGTTTATCTTCAGCTTGGCAAAAGAAAGTTACATTAATGTCTATCAAGATGAAAGTGGCACAAAACAGAATATTTTACATCTTAAAAAGTGGCTCTGTTCTCCAGCTGTAAACTGTAAACTACTATATAAATATATAATGTATAAACTATTTTTCTCACAGGATTCAATCAACTGTCATTGTCTTCATATAAGAGTTCCCAGTAATCTCAAAAACACAAACCCGTGTGCTGTATATATGTATGTGTACATACACACACACATATATATCTAGTATATAGCACATATGTATATATGTATGTGTATTTGCATGTACACACATACACAGACCACATCTGGAGTTCCATTAAAATATTTCTCCTACCTCCTTAATAACCAGAGTTACAGTAATCCCTAAAAGGAACAGGGCTGGGCTAAGGTCAGCAGTCTCTGATCACCAGTGTTTGTACAATGGGATTTTATGTTTCGTTTGCACTAGAGATGAATATCAAGTTAAAATTTTTTTCTCATAAGAATTTTTAAGGAAGAAAAAGTGTTTGGAAGGTTGAAAGATTTTCATAAAGGAAGGGTCAGGGTATTAACAAGAGCTTATTTATCTTTTTCACTATTTTTGCAAGTTGGAAAATAGGGAGAAAATTATTAACCTTGCTCCTCACACCCCTGTATTATCAGAAACACAAGAGAGTCTGCATTGTATTCTTTTTGCTGAAGTTAAAATAACTTTTAAAAAAAGAGGGAAATCATTATGTGTAAAAATCAATTCGCTCTTTAGTGCAAATATCATCGTTTCATTTTAAGAATGTTACCATCGTCTTATCAAGATGATTTCAAATGTGATGTGCGTTTTCCATCAACTTTGAAACAGTATTTTAGAAGCCCCTTTGTTTCCACAAGAGTTCATAGTTTGTTTATTTATTTTTTTTCACAAAATATTTTTATTGAAACAAATTTTAACCTATTCTAGTTTGCATTTTGGATTCTCTCAAAATTCAAATTCGAAACTTCAAAGCAAGCCATCTCCACAACCATTACTTTTGTAGGATTTTGATCAAAGCCATGGAAATTCCTGGTTCTACCCCACAATTATGAACCTGCCCAGGTTTTCATTTGAAATCCAGCTCTGAGGAGCTGACTTACCTATCTGGTTTGCAAGAATCCCGCTGTCTTCACCTGACCTGAGAGCATCTCCTCACAGCAAAGCTCCCCTCCAACTGGAATGCATCCATGCAACACAGTCCCAATTCCCTCTATGTGGGGGGGCACCAGTGTTTGGCTGTCAAACTCCTGTTTACCCACCTTCTCCAAGTTCAGAAAGCTCCTTCTTTCTGCATCCTGAAGATCAAGGTTTTGTGTTTTTTTGGTCTTGTTTTTTTTTTTTTTTTTTTTTTTTAACAATTCACTAGATAGCTGTGTTTGCCTAAAGAGACCCTCCCACTGCTCTTTCATCCTCTGAAGGCAGGCCAATTTTCAGCTGCAGCCTGATGGTTGCCTGGGTTAACCTCTGTCTTGTTTCATGAGGCTTAGAAACCCCAATACACCTTTCAAATGGCATGTCTGATCTCACTACTCTGGCAGATAAGCAGAAAATTAGAATGAGCTTCTCCAGGTAAGCACCAGCATGAAGGTCCCATCATCTTCCAGGGGGAATGCCTGGCAGGCAGGCAGGTTAGGAGATCATTTATGATGGAGACACAGAAAAGGCAGCTGTGTAATAGCACAGTAACTACACTGATTCAATGCTTTGGCATGGCAAGGCTGTGGTGTTGTATAAATGCAATGTTTTCTTCTACAGGGAATTCAGGACAAATATCTTGACAGCACTTTTAAATACTGTATGTATGACATTTAGCTGGCTGTTGGAGATGACATCACCCCTACCTTGTTCTACATAGCTTATATTCAAGTATTCTAGATTTGAGTCTTCATGCTTCAGTTCAAGGCCTTTGTCCTCTAAGTTGCCCCATTATTTGTAGGATTTTTTTCCATCTTGCTGGTAGCCTCTTCCTCCTGTCTCACCAACTGCAACCACATACAGAAGCCCTATGCAATAACAGGCAAAACCCATGGGTTGCTTCAACTTGTTTCTTAATTTCCATCTTTCATGTTAGTTCAGGTCCAAATGCAAACTTCACTGCACAGAAAAATTCGGGTCTTGCCACTGGTCCAGACTGCTGTCACTAATAAATTGTCCCTTGAGTGAGGGGTGACAATCCAGAGCAGCTGTCTGAGCTTTCCTAACTGATTCTGGGGCTCTAATTGTTCCTCTGAACACCTGGTTTTCCTGGGACACACATTATCCTTCCTAAACATGAATGTGCTCAAAATCTATACAATTGTAAAAAAAAAAAAAATGAAAAAAAAAAAAAGAGAGAGAAAACCCCCAAACCAACCAACAAAACCCCAGCAGCTTTTACCATGGTGTTTTTAAGTGATTGTTTTGTTTTATTTTGTTTTACTACAAAAACACAGGAGTGCAGAATTCATCACCAAATCCCCACTCCTTAGGAGACTATTCTCTTGTGTGCCTTTCACAGCTTTCCCCCAAATCCTAGGCAGACATTTAACCCTCTCCTGCTGAGTTCAGTGGGATTTAGGCAGATCCTGCAGCACTCAGGAGCCCAGCTCCTCTGGACTGACAGCAACTAAGCTGCTCAGATTTGTTCCACAGGGTGTCCTGCAAAAGAAATAAGTCAAGGTGTACAAAGCTGTTGCTGTCTGCTGCTGTTGGCAGAGTAAAACTGCCATGGAGCTGTTGCCAGGGGAAGGAAGAAATAAAATCCCCTCGGGAAAGAAAAGAACACACAGGTAGAGAAGGGGGAGTGAGGTGGGAGGCACAGAGTCCCCTCCTCTGGCCCAGCCCTCATTTCAAAACAAGGTGAGCTTGCTGTCAGCACAGGGTTTGGCCAATCTTTCTGCTCCTTCTGTGTGCACCCTCAC